>JASJET010000381.1:0-694814 GCA_034092305.1 Diaprepes abbreviatus | reverse complement strand
GCTTATTAATCTGTTGTCTGGCTCTAGATTGATGCTGCTAATAATGTTCACGAAATGTGTGGAATTTTTAACATATGTGTTCGTCTTTCTTTCTAAAGGTTGTATGATTTTTAAGAGAAACTTCGAAAGTGCATTTGTTGGGGATCCTCTGGAGCGGGTTATTGGCCTCAATGGTATGTTCGTTTTATGAATTTTTTATAGTCCGTAAAGATGTGGTGACTCACTGTAGTGTGGTGTGAGCGCCGATCTTAGGTTGTCAGATATACGGTCTTGGTATTTCCTTAGTGTTCTGTAGATTTTTGACTCTATAGATTTAGTGGAGTCACAAGGTAATTGTCTTATATTTTCCTTTTCCAGAATATCTCCGATTTTTTGGTCGTAGGTTACGATGTCCATTATCACCGTTGCATTTCCTTTGTCCGCTGGTAATATCTTTATGGATTCATCCTTACGAAGTTCTTTCAAGGCTGATGCTTCTAGCTTGGAGAGATTTCAACTGGATTTTTCTTGCCTTCCAAAGTTGATTTTATTTTCCACCTAAACTCGTCGAAATGGTTTTCGTCGACTTGTATAGATTCTACAGAGCTTATGATGTCTAGAACAGGCATGCTTTTTGGTGTTACTGCGAAATTAAGCCCCTTGCTTAATGTTTGTTCTTCTGCTGTTGAGAGTATTTTTGAAGATAAGTTTATGATGGTTTTTCTTGAAGTTGTTTCAGGTAGAGTCGGTTGTTGATGTGATTTTAGTTCTTCTAGTAGGGGAATTATACGCAACCTCTATAATCGCGCTATATCTATATGCAATAATGCTGATTTATTGGAAAAAGAGGTAGCAAATATTAAATCCGATTTACAACAGAATGGTTATCCTTTAAAACTAATTGACGATGTTATAAATAACTTTAGAACAACGAACACTGGACAGCAAGAAATACGTTCCTTCCTCACAATTCCGTACTAGTAGGGGAACTTCGGAGAAAATAGGGCAATTGCCAGTAAATATAATATAAAAACAGCCTTTAAATCACGAAATACACACAAAGTTTCATGTGAGTGTGGAGAAATGTATATTGGGGAAACTAAACGATCACTAGAATTTAGAATTAAATAATATCAAACTCATACACAAAAAGGGGAAACGTCGAGATCAGGTATTGCAGAACACGCCTGGGATAAACAACACCGTATAAAATGGTTTGAAGTTGCGGAAATATATATGGAACCCAACATGAAAATAAGAAAATTTATAGAAGCAGCTTACATTAAAAACAATAAAGGAATCTTCAGTAAACCGAGTGTTGAAATACCTAATTTTTGGCAAGCACTACTTTGTAACATCAAATCACTGAGGTGTTTACAGTGAAGCAAAACTGTGCGCTTCAATGGACACAGTCCCAATATAAGCTCTTAATCATAAGACAAAACATTCAGTTTATACTTGATAACGATTAGAGATACAACTTAATCGAAACGTCGTAAAAATAAATAAAAATAAAGACAATGCAAATCTAACAATCACATTTTAGTCAATCTTCAACATTGTCTACAAGCTTCAAACATCTGTACAATCTGTTTATTCTAGAAACAGCTACTCTTGTGCACAAAAATCGGCATAAATTTGTGTCCCATAATTCAACATACGTGACTTGAAATGCCTCTAATTTAATGTTGCCTATACCCCACTCAACATTGGTAAAAAGATTTATCATATACGATAGTATTAAAGTTTATAACCATCTACCAAGGAACTTAATAACCCATCCATCCCTAAAACTTAGAAGGGAAGCTAGTTCATGGGGTTATTACTCAGATAATTTTTAAGTTGTTACGTTTAACATTTTGTATTTTCTGTTTTTGAGTTGTTTTATTTATTTATATACTGTGCATTTTCATTACAAACTCTACAGAATATATCCAATTATAGAGTAGGGAAAGGACCTATTGCTAAGATGACTAAATAATAATCTAGTATTTATATAATTTCTAATAACAATTTCTTCAAAGATCTTATGTTTATATTAAAAATATCAAAATCATCCCTAAATTGATTATATAATTTACACATATTAATAACAGGTGAATTGCTATAATAATTAGTACGAGCTTTATCTGGTGTAAAATGTTAACGAGTTCCTTGTCCTATACTTAGGTACATACAGTCGTATTAATGCTAATAAATTTGAATCATCAATCTGATTATGTAATAGTTTAAACAAAAATTATGCATGCAACTATTCTACGACATTCCAAACTACCAAGATTATATCTATTCATGATTTCTTTCAATATGTGTAACTGATATACTCCAGTTTCTTTAAGATAGATATATCTTAGGAATCTGTTCTGTATTCTTTCAATCATGTTTTTGTGATTCGCATAATATGGATTCCATATTATGGAAGCGTATTCCAATATACTTCGAACATAGGAAATATACACTGTTTTTATACAGTCAACGTTTTCAAACAATCTGCAGTTTCTGATAATACAACCGTACATTTTTGAAGCTTTAGATGTAACATCCATCAGATGAGGTCTAAAGGATAATTGAGCATCAAAAGTAACTCCAAGGTCCCGAATCTCATCAACCCGGGCCAATGACATTCCATTCATTTTGTATTCATACTTTAAGATATGTCTTTTTCTGTTAAAGCTAAGAATAAAACACTTGCTATTATTAAAGTTCAAACCAATTCCAATTGACCATTCATAAAGTTTATTCAGAGTTTCCTGCACTACAAGACAATCACTGTCTTGCTGAACTTTTGAATACAGTTTTAAGTCATCAGCAAACAATAATATATTACAGCCATTAATTTCTCTTGCTAAATTGTTCACATATAAAAGGAATAACATTGAACCAAGGTTGGAACCCTGAGGGATGCCTGAGGAAGGTGAAAAAAAATTTGACATATAGCTTCTAACTACCACCCTTTATTGTCTATTTTTTAAGTATGACAGGAAAAGTTATCATGAAATGCGAACTCAGTGTGCAGTTTTTCCATGAGAACAGTATGCGATACTTTATCAAAAGCTTTAGAAAAGTCCGTATATATTACATCAACTTGGGATTTATTATCTAAACTTTCTGATATATATTGCGTGATGTTACATAAATTGGTAATTGTTGACCTTTTATTCATAAAGCCGTGTTGTAGTTCAGTAATTTTAGTTGAGACATGTTTATAAACGTACTTATATATAATCGAATCAAAGATTTTTGCTGCACATGATATCAATGCAATTGGCCTATAATTTTGAATATCGCTTTTGTCTCCTTTTTTAAAAACGGGACAAATTTTAACTTCCTTCCACATATTCGGAAAAGTACTTGTTTTTATTTACATATTAAATAGTATTCTGAAGGGTTCAGCAAGAAAACCAATCATGCCTTTAATAAGAAATGAAGGTATGTTATCAGGACCAGTAGCTCTATTAATTTTAAGTCTTTTGACAGCATCGCACACATCCTCATAGCTAACCTGCTGTATGGAAAGAACTTCATAAATTTCGCATTCATTATAATTCCTATTAGTTTTTAAATTATCTTTTTCATAAACTGAATTAAAAAAAAGCTGCGAATGCATCATATATAGTCTTGCCATCAGTGTACTCCACACGATTCATATGTAACTTATTTGGAATGTCAATTGATTCCTTGTTATTTTTAATATATTGCCAAAAGACCTCGAATCTTCGTTGATATCCATTTGAATCTTGTTAAGATATTTTTCATGTGCTATTTTTATATCATTTTTAAGTTCCTTTCGCAGTTTTATATACTGATTTCTAATTTCTAAGTTACCGGTTCTTATATAATTTATTCTTAATTTATCTTTATTCTTAATGCCCTTAATGATAGTTTTATCAAACCATACAGGATATTTTTTTACTAGGTGTGCATTTTGGCACACAAATTTCAAAGATTGCATTTATTTTATTATAAAATGTTTAACTGCAAGATTAATATCAGAGAACATTCTCAAGTCATCCCAGGTTGTATTTTGGAATAACTGATACATGGCCTGATAATCTGCTTTCCTAAAGTTATAATTAAGTGCATTATTATTTTTAGCTAAATATTTTTGTTTTGGCATTTTAAGTTTTATTTCGATAGTAATAGGTGGATGATGTGGATCAGCGCTGACAAAGCTAAAAGTGCTTTTGTATACGTTACAAGAAAGTTTTGTTATAACACCATCTAATAAACGGTTGTGTTCATTTAAGACACGATTCAATTGCTGATAATCAAAAAACTCAAGAAAATTCACATTCACATAATTATCTCTATAGTTGGTTAAATAATAGTCATTTAAGTGAGAAATATTAAAATCTCCTACCATTATAAAATTACTCTGATAAAGACACTCCAAACTTTCTACATAAGAGAAGAATTCATCTCTCTTTGAGATAATAAGATTTAGGTAATTTTATCCCCATCTATGTTTTGTGTTGTGTTGCGATGTGCATCTTTCCTTTAATTATAGGTGCTTTTGTTGGTGTTGTAGTTAGTATTTATAAACTGCTATGACGAAAAGACCATATTGATAATAAAGCTTATTTGACTTTTACTTTGAAACAACAATAGCGTATATTTTTTAGGATTGTATCTTATATTCTTGGCGACAAAACGCTCACCGACAAACTAAAAGACAACATTGCCTCAATAGCAGACAGACTAAAAAGAATGAGGCTGTATCTACGAGAGGAACTGGAACGATCGGGCGCAGCCGGCACATGGTCCCACATAACCAATCAAGCCGGGAATTTTTGTTTTACTGGATTCAACGATGTACATGTTCAGCACATGAAGAAACAACATCATATTTATATGTTGAGTTCTGGAAGAATGACAGTTAGTGGTATCAATCCGGATAACGTTGAACATATTGCCAGAGCAATGAATCAAACGTTTGCAAGTAATTCCGCCGAATTATATTACAAAAATTAGTGCAAAGTGTTTATTAAAAAAAATTTAGTATATTAAATAGATTGTAATTGACAAATTCTCAGTTTTTATGACCACTGAATCATTCAGATGAAACTCGGTCCTAAAGGATATTGGAGGTGTCTTTTCCCCATTCGCTGGAACGCACCATTTTTCTTAGGTTAGTCCACTGGATCCAAATTTAAGCGAATCGCGAATTCTGATGAATTTCTTCATCAGAAATCGCAAGTCTCATTGCGGACACCAGAAATATTCCCATTTCTAGTGTAAAAGGCAGGGTCGGGTCTTTTTCTTTATTTTTTTCTTGAAGCTCTAGGAGAGGAGGGGATGACAGCAGCATACACATTCTTAGTATAAGTGGCAGAATCGGGTAGATTTTCCTGAACTCAAAGCTCTTGGAGAGCGGCTATCGTAAGAAAAACGAGTTGTCAAAAGGGGGGGGGGGAGTGCCAGCAGCATACACATTCCTAATATAAAAGGCATAATCAGTTCTATTTTCCTGACTCAATGCTTTTGGAAGCGGGGGGGGGGGGGGTTGCAAGCATACTCATTCCTATATTCTATTCAAGAACTAGAGAGAGTAATAAAACTGTTACCGAAACCTCCAACGTACCTGCATCGGTGCAGCAGGTAACTGACGAGTACCATAAATCTAATTGTATTTAATTATATTTAAATATTATAAGCATTTATAAATTTACTGCAACAATAAAATTTCTCATAGTTCAATTTAATTTCTGCCAGTGAGCAAAGTACACCTTACAGAGGGTCTTTAGTGATTTATTTTGTTTGCGCTTGTTTTTATATATTATTTGAGATTAGTGAGATACTCAAAAGATCTGGCTTCCACTTCAATATTTATTCCAAAATCATTAAACCACAGCATTTTTTCCTCAACGAAAAACTTATTATGATGGATGTTTATGATGCCTTAAGATATCAATATCTAGATAATAATGTTAAAAACTCTGTTGAGATGTGTTACATGACAGGAGTTGGAAAATCTACTATGTACCGAATACTGAAGGAGTAAAAACGACTGGAATTGTTAATATTCCCAAGCCACATTCAATCACAGGCAGACGAAAAACCTTGTTGGAAGAAGAGATGAAAACTGCAATAAAAGGAGTTGTACATACATTTTATTATTAGAAGCAGATCTCAACCGTCGACAAAATTCTAACTAAAATCAACGAAGATCGGGATTTACCTGAAATTAAAAGAAATGAGCTCTGGAAATTGTTCAGAGAACTTAATTTTTGCTGGGAAAAACCAGAAAGGAAATCTGTTCGTATAGATCGTCAGGAAACGGTCCGTTGGAGAAGGAAGTATCTCTCTCAGTAAAAGGTAGGGTTGCTAGAAATAACACAACTTACAAAATTAGTAATTTAACTGAATTTTTGAAAGATTTTTTTGAATAAAGTTGGTGCGGGAAATTGGGAAAAATCCATATAATAAAAGAATAAAACAAAATGTGGAAACTCGCTCTTATGATCGGTGAGATGGAGGAACCAATTATAATTAATTTGAGCGAAGATAGCTTCACTGACTTTGATTACGAATTAGATACGTAATGTTTACCAGTGTAAACACAATTTATAATTTAAATTTTGTTTTTGTTATGTTTTATTTTTTAATGTTGTTTACCTATTTTTTTATATATTTTTATTTTAGTGTGTCCCGTTCTTTAATTTTATATAGATTTAATTCAATTAGCCGTAATTATTTTATTATTGTATTTGTGTCTTTTTCTTAAGCGTCTAAGGAAAATTAACACGTTTATTTTATTTTTTTGGGGCCATCGGATTTCCGTATAAAAAGTAAATTAAATTAAGATGCCAATGCGATAGAAATAAAAATAAGTAGGTCTAATTTTAACTGTAACATATAAAAATTAATTACATTTGAATCCCTTTTAATGTTTAATTGGAAATCTGCAGATGGTTTAAGATAAATAAACTGAAACGTGACATGTCCTAAAAATGTTTTTAATTAATAATAAAATGACCGATAGCCGCAAAAAAATTTTAATATTATATGGACGAATTTATTTTTATATATGTTTAACTTCTTGTATTTTTGACAATGGGTATTTTGTAAGTATTTAAATTATAACTTTTGAGGGAATAAGGCTAAGTTTTAGTCTGAATGTGCATAAAACGGTTTCTATGCCAAAATCAAAAATAATAAAAATACAGTTGTGATTTGTGTTAAATATGTCAAAATTATCTATATTTTGTAATGTATGTGAATTATTAAGAAATCATAAGAAATAAAATAATATTATAAAAACTTTTTATTTTAATTTTATTACCGAAATAATATTCTATGCCATAAATACTTGGTGATAAAATAAATCTCCTTCCGACGCCTCTGACAAGGATTAAAATCCTTTTTAACACTTCACACTTCCAAATATCTATTGTTATCCAACCCAACTAGTCCATTATTAAAAACCGGTATTTTTGATTTTAAAACTTCTAACCCATTCCTATGAAAAATATATGTGTCTAACAGATTTTGCCAAAGGACACCGGACTAAAGAACACGGGTAGTTTGCGAAGAAAAAAAGGGTAAAAAATGATTTATTACTCTCTCTAGCTTTTGGATAAACTATAGTATAAGAAACAAAATCGGGTCTATTTTCCCGTACTTAAAGCTCTTGGGGGGCGATCGCCTCCACCGCCCGCCCTTGGATCCGCGCTTGGTACAGATAAAATTTAGTTTTAAACAGTGGCGGCTTTTTCTTAGGTTTGCGCAACCCCTAAAAAAATTGTAAATTAAAATAAAACATACTAATAAATAAAAGTACAAATATTTTTTTAATTTCAATTTAATGAATACATTTAAATCAATTTTTTACTTAGATTATAAGCGAAGAGCAGTCAATTATTGAAATAATTTAACTTACTTCGCCTAAATGTTCAGAATAATTTGTCTGTATTACAGTATTACGCCGGTAAACGTTAACGCTTTGCTGGTGTGCAATTTTAATGCAATCCAAGCTAATACACTGTATATGGAGTTGCCTATCTAAGACGTGGAGATTAATTTCGTCTCATAAGCTTAATTAATGTTGCAAGTCGACTTGCACACCTGTGTTTAAGCTGTATTTTCGCTGTCAATTTATTTCAACCAGGTACAAAAAGTTTCTGGAGACGTCACATTAAAATTGTTTGCACCTGTTTTGAAACAATTCTAGATATGCTTTCAAAAAGTGAACATATACACTTCGTCACAATCTTATTCGGGCGATCGGAAATAGTAACGTTATTTCAAATGTGTTTCAAAACAGATCTAAACATATATTAAACCGGGTTACCCCGCGAGAAAGCACTTTTAGCTTGCTCGTCCATTTCGTTGTTTAGTAGTTGTCGTTTGTTTGTTGTGTCTAGCAAAAAAATGACTTTTATTATGACGTTTAATCCGAACTTGTATAATAAACATACGTCGCTTTGTGGTTGTGAAATTAAAAATGCTCTATTTTGTTTTCCTTGTTTATTATTTGGAGAAGAAACTTCTTAGACAAAAGTAGTTTTACCTATTTAAATTATTCGGGGGACCGCATTAAAAAGCATACTTTGTTGGCAAAACAAATGTTTTGCAATATTCACTTTTTGGGACTGTTAACGTAGCTGCTCAATTAAGGGGTTACATGGGTTTCAGAGGCTAAAAGAAGCGAATGATTTTTTTCATATAAGGAAATATTTATTATGGCCAAACTTTTTACAGGTGAAAGAGCAACTATTGAACTGCATTCAGTAAAAATTTCATTTAAAAATCTTGAGAAAGGAGCCGGTGCGACCTGATTTTCGGAGACGCTTCGAAAATAAGGGACTTTTTTCATATCTTATATAGTTAACAAGACCATTGATGAACGCCAGAAAGAGTAACGGAGAGAAGGTATAGTCCTGAGGAACTCCAAGAGAAAGTTTTCTTATAGAGGAAAAGGTATTGTTGATCTTAACCAACATCCCACGTTCCGTCAGAAATAAACGAACTCCCATTACGTTCAATTTAGCGAGCATAATGTCCGTAGTTACACAGTCAAAGGCAAGAGTAAGATCAAAAAATAGACCCAGTACCAGTCCCGTCCTATCTAACTCTCAGCAGTTGTATCATAATTCTACCAAAAACCGTGCTGACAGGGGCTAAAAACCCCATTTAACTCTAATAAACCAAAGAATCTAGACCTAACAACTTTTTCGAACACTTTATTAAATGACAAGATGAGCGATATTGGCCGATAATTTTGTGTATTTTATCTATCGTCATTCTTGTGAATCGGAATCACGCAAGGAGCTAACGATGGTAAGTATCGTCATTCCTTACAAACAGGCTCTGACTTTGTTGCGAATACTTGTGTCAAGTTTTATTTGGCGGTATTTTAGTTGTTCCGAATTTTTGTTATTGTGAGATCATTTTGTTCCTTTTTTCTATTTAAGAAGACATTGCTGATGTTAATACTTTGTTAAAATCATTTAAAGTAATTAACGAATACAGTGTGCCCCTAGGCGAAATGGCGTTTGCAGGCCTAAACATAACTATCAATTTCTCCTATATGAAAGGCTTTATTTTTTAATTGGCGTTGGTTTTCTTCTAGAAGGAGATCTACTTTAGTGTTCTGTGTTGATATTTTGATAATAAATAAAAGGTGATCAAAAACTAACATTAAATGTTAACTTGAAAAAATCGTTGAGTCATTTTTTTTTAAACGTAAACGCCCTATTTTTATAATGTTTTTAGCATTACAAATACGGCTGACTTTGAATAACGTTGTATTTGATTGATTCGAAAAATTTAGTTTTTAAAATACTGGCAATTTAACATTTTTGTATTATAAAAACGCCATGTGGCTTTAAAGTTTTGTTATTAGTTGGCCATGAAGGCGAAACGCGATGACAAAAAACAATAGAGCACTACAGAAATCTCACTTTTTCTTGCCTTTTGACAATTATTATTAAAAATTATACCGGAGCGATTAAATTACACACGATTATTTATTATCTATAGGGGAACGTAACAAGGTTTTATTAAGAACATGCCGGACATTTGCTGATAGATATCCAGATAAACAGAAACCGTCACGGAACAGTGTTAAACGAATATTGGAAAATTTCAAAAATTTGGCATCGTTAAGCAAAAATAAATATTCTCAATGATGAAAATGTCGAAATTCTGGGATACTTTGGGGCATATCCTATGGCATCGTTAAGGCAAGTGGCTCTATAAACAGGAAAACATCGAATTCTGGTGAAACATAACTTAAACCCGTATTAAATATCTTTGATTCAACACCTAAGAGATAATGATTTGCTGAAAAGAGTGTAATTTTGCGAATTTATATTAACGATGATCCTGATTTATCATCCTAAAAATCCCGAAGTAAAAAATTTAGTGCAAATCAAAGGTATTATTAAGATAAATATTCACAAAAAAGAAAAAAAAATTATCACTTGGACACCCTGTATTTTGGAACATAATAAATTGCTGAATTTTAGAGACATGTTGTATAAATTAATAAGAAATGTATTATTATTATTATTATATTACCAGACAGCAACTTTATCAAATGAAAAAAAAAATCACCAAAAAGTTTTATAATTAATGACCATTACCAGATTGGTAAGAGTTATCAATGGTCTACATTTAAAATGTTTATACCAGATAGATAACCGACATATATGGTAATTTATAAAACCTTCGTTATCTTCAGGCCTTTATAGGTTGTTAGAAAAAAAAACTACTATATCTACCTTTTTCTGCAATAAGTTTTTCCTTCCAGGAAATTTCCCATCTGATTTTTCTCGCAACTGGCCAACAAGTTGCTTGAATTCTGCGCCCAAAGTCGATATTAGGTGTAGCCTAGAATTGTTGTAAAATTCTTCTAAAAATTTTGGATCTGAAGCTGTCTTGGTTATTCTGGTGCTTGTATTTGTGGCAACAGCTGTATGGGTGGTTAATGTATTTGCATTACTTGTGTCGACCATAGTAACAGTGTTGTGCTTATTCTCTTCTGGTATATTGGAACAAGCTGCTACATCAGGAACATTTGGTTCTTCTTGAAGTTCTCTGTAAAAAGGTTTATGAAGTTTGATGAATATCTGATAAAACTTTTTAGGTTCCTTCATTCTTAATACTCGTTTATTATATATGCAACATCGAGATTAATTAGGCTGGATTCTCACTATACTGCCGCTGTCGATACGTTCCCGGTTCGCTCTCGGTTCGATACTTTTTTTTTAATGAAAAAGTGTTTACGATATCGAAATCTCCGCGAAACTGATAGTGTGAATAGGTTCATTGTTTCTTCTGTAAGAATATTTTACCGGACTGAGAGCATATCGAGAGCGGCTCTATAGTGAGAATCTAGCCTTATACTTCAATTTGGGAAGATTTTATCTAAGAAAATAAAAAAAAGTTATTTAATTACTCAACGATTTGGAAGAAAAAATTAAACTGTGTACAAAATTAAAACCTCTTGAATACCTGATTGATTTGATTGAATGAATGATATTGCAAGCTAGGATCGAGAAGCCGTTACAATGCAGCCTAGTGACTTATTACGTTGCGTAAAATGTCTGTTCTATGTGAACAGGTTGGTTGTTTTAATCAGGTTTATCAGTCTGTTGTGAGAAGCATTATGAGTTTACTTGTACATACGTTGAGTGTTTTAATTTGTACATTATAAACATTTACAGGTGTCCTTCAGGTGATTTACATAATTTCATGAGAATGTTTTTAATATTTTAAATTCGCTCGGAAACATGTTCAAATATAAAGGGTGTTCAGGAAAATGTGGGAAATCTCCCACATATGAAAAAACACGTGAAAGGAATACAAGTTCATATAAACTTTTTTCGTATAGGCCTCCCCTTCGGAGATATGGGTTCCCAAAGAGCTGAAATGATACCAAGTTTTTTACACATAATTATTGAACCACCAGGAATATTTCAATTTTTTTAAATATGATGTATATCAGGTACGACCCTTCAAATTATTATCCAAGAAAATGTCGTAAATTACTCACAGCTGTAGGGACCCAACACAACATGGTTACTTAAAAGGTAGATCTAGAAAACTAGGGGTGTAAGGTGTATGACGCGCGATATATATATATATATATATATATATATATATATATATATATATATATATATATATATATATATATATATATATATATATATATATATATATATATATATATATATATATATATATATATATATATATATATATATATATATATATATATATATATATAGCCTCTCGTACACAAATGCCAACCTCACCTTCACGAAGTACAGCGAAAGTTGTATGCTACACCCTGTTATTTAACTAACGAGGCAATGGCGACCGAGTGACTACCGGAATAAGTAGTCCCCCACTTACCGATCAACAGCTTCGGGTGGACGAATTGGTAAGTGATAGGGCAACTCATTGTCCTGAGATTGAGAAATCGATCTCAAAGGCGGAGGAACTAATGTATTAGTCAACGGCAGTGGGATGTAGCAGGCAACGAGAAACCACTACATTAAAGATCCATAGGATATCTCTAGTACAGTCATCATGACATGAAATACTACGATCATAACCTTACTGATCATGGTTGTCGGAGGCCAAGATCCGGCAAGAAAAGTGGCAAGGCTTTTCGGGTCGTCAGCCAGCGAAGTCCTTGTCAAAATATTAACAACGAAATATTGAGAATCGGAACATGGAATGTTACAAGCATGTACGAACCAGGAAAAGCACACAACATTGTTCAAGAGATGCAAAGAATGAATATCGGCGTTCTGGGTATAAGCGAAACCCGATGGCCAGGAAATGGAAACTGCCACATTAAAGATCATATAATATACTATTCTGGTAGCCAGGACTCTCAGGACACTCAGCACCGAAACGGAGTGGCTATAATGGTAAACAAGTCTGTCTCTCGACATGTCCTGAACTTTCTCCCCTTGTCTGATCGTGTTATGATGTTACAGCTAAGCACTAACATCAGAAAAATTAATATAATACAGGTGTATGCACCAATATCGGACAAAGAAGAACAAGAAGTGGAATCATTCTATGAACAAATAGACGAGGCATTAAAACTAACCATAACAAGGGACATCACAATAATAATGGGTGATTTCAATGCTAAAATTGGGAAAGGAAAGATAGATAATCTGGTTGGTAACTTCGGATTGGGAGATATGAATGAAAGAGGTGAGAGACTGGTACAATTCTGCCAAGAAAATAAAACCGTGGTGACAAACACCTTTTTCGAACTACCTAATAGGCGTTTATACACATGGAAGTCTCCACAGGATACAGAACATCACACAGTCAGAAACCAGATAGACTATCTATTGATCAATGAGAGATACAGAAATAGCATAACATCAATTAAGACATACCCTGGAGCAGACGTATCGTCTAATCATAATCCACTAATTGCAAACATGAGAATAAAACTAAAAAGAATTAGCAACATAACATCCAAAAAAGCAGTTGATCTCAATAAACTAAGAGATTCAGAAGTAAAAGAACAGATCGTAAAGGAAATTGACGAAACACTGAGAACGATACAGACCACAATACAATATACACCAGATAATATCAACGACAACTGGGTCAAACTTAAAACAGCGTTAAAGAAGCCATCTGAAGAACATCTACTTAAAAGTGAGGTATATAAGAAGGAATGGATGACAAACGAAATACTGAACTTGATGAACGAAAGAAGGAAACATAAAAACAAAGACAAACAGAAGTATAAAGAACTGCAGAGGGAAATTCGCTCGAAGATACGTTCAGCTAAGGAAAAATGGTTCGGGGAAAAATGTGAAGAAATTGAACAACTACAAAATAAGCACGACAGCTTTAATACACACAAGAAAATTAAAGAATTAACAAAAAGGCAAGACAGTAGACACAACGTATTGATGGACGAAAGAGGAAACATAATTATGGACACAGAAGAAAAATTGAGAGTCTGGAAAGAATACATAGAGCATCTGTATAACGATCAACGCAATGAGGTAGAAAACGAATGTATCAGCAGTGACACAGGACCAGAAATAACAAGTGAAGAAGTGGAACACACGATAAAAAGAATGAAGACTGGGAAAGCTACAGGTCCAGATGAGTTACCAACAGAAATAATCAAACTCATTGAGGGACGTAATTTAGAAATGATTGTGGAACTATTTAATAGCATTTATAAATCTGGTATAATACCGAAAGAATGGCTACTAACAACAATAATAACTTTACCTAAAAAGCCAAACGCGAAGCAATGCTCCGAACATCGGACCATCAGTCTTATGTGTCATATGATGAAAATATTCTTAAAGATCATTCATAGTAGAATATACAAGAAATTAGAAACAGAAATCGGACAGACACAATTCGGATTTAGAAACGGACTAGGAACTAGAGAAGCACTATTTGCTTTTAATGTCGTAATACAGCGATGTCTGGATGTAAACCAAGACGTGTTTGTCTGTTTCTTGGACTACAACAAGGCGTTTGATACAGTTCAACATAAGACATTGTTACAATTACTCAGAAATAAAGGAATTGACTCAAGTGACATTAGAATAATAACCAACCTATACTACAATCAAGAAGCTACAGTGCGCATTAATGGCTCCGAATCAGAAAAAATAAAGATAAAAAGAGGTGTAAGACAGGGCTGTGTGTTGTCGCCAACGTTGTTCAATCTCTACTCGGAAGAAATAATTAAGAAAGCCCTGGAGAACGAATCAGCCGGTGTAAAGATCAACGGTCATCCTATTTGTAATATACGATACGCTGATGACACGGTACTCATGGCAGAAAGTATCGAAGATCTCCAGATACTATTAGATAAAGTAATAGAAACAAGCGAGGAATTTGGTTTGTCACTGAATACAAAGAAAACTAAATTCATGATAATTACGAAGAAACATATCGACAATATCAACCTATATGGAAACAACGAGCGAATAGAACGAGCACGAAACTACAACTATCTAGGAGTAAATATTAACGAGTCACATGAATATACACGGGAAATAAGAATAAGAATAGAGAAAGCCCGAAGTGCGTTTAACAATATGAAGCAAATATTTTGTAGCCGAAATCTAAGCTTAAAATTGAAAGTGCGATTGCTTAAGTGTTATGTTTTTTCGGTCTTGTTGTATGGTGTGGAGGCGTGGACGCTGAACAAACAGTGTATAAATAAATTGGAAGCATTTGAGATGTGGGCGTATCGTAGAATCTTGAAAATCTCCTGGAAGGATAGAACAACTAATCAAGAAGTACTTGACAGGATGAACAAACAAAAAGAGGTAACACTGACTGTTAAAATAAGAAAGCTTCAGTACTTGGGCCATATTACAAGAGGCAATAAATACCAATTGCTCCAATTGATTATGCAGGGGAAGATTCAGGGCAAGCGTAGCATCGGGAGGAGAAGGATGTCTTGGCTGAGGAACCTCAGAGAATGGTTTTCTTGCAGTTCTGTTCAACTGTTCCGGGCGGCAGCTTCTAAGGTTAGAATTGCCATGATGATAGCCAACCTTCGCAGCGGAGATGGCACTTGAAGAAGAAGAAGAAGAAGAAGAAAACTTTGAAAACAAGCATTTATCGTTGGGGACATTTTTTGACTTGTCAAAAGCATTTGACAGTTTAAACCATAAGATTCTGCTTCAGAATGAGAGGTATGGTGTAAGGGGGCCTACTCTTGATTGGGTTCGTGCATATCTAGAAAAAAGGGGTCAGAAATTGTAGTGGAATTTGATGGGGTTCAGTATTTTTGAGATGTTGGCTTTTTAACCATGGGCATTCCACAGGGAAGCATTATGGGGCAATTTTTTATATTAACGACCTGGCATCTACAGTTATGGGTGAAAGGTGTTATCTTGTTAACTTTTCTGAAGATACAAATATCTTAACCATCGTCATCTCATTAGCAGATCTCATGAAAATTAGTGATGAACAGACTATTAAGGCTAAAAAATGGTTTAGGAACAACAAATTAATCCTAAACACGGAAAAGACCTATCACATTTGTTTTTAAAAAAGCAAAACAATCAGACGCTTCCGGAGTCAGTTGAGTTTGGAATCGGGAACATCGCACTAGAGGAAGATACAAAGTTCCTTGCAATCCATATTAATCGTAATCTAGATTGGACAAATCATATATCAGCGGTATGTAATAAGATAAACACAGCTTCATACTCCTTACGAGTAATGTCAAAATATTTGACCAAAGAAAACTTAAAAATTGTATATTTTGCAAATGTATATTCAACTCCCGCTATGGAGTGATATTCTAGGGTGGGAACAGTGCATCAGAAAAGGATTTTAAAAATCAGAAAAGAGCAGTTCGTATACTTTCTGGCATTGGTTACTTGAATTCCTGCAGGGGGAAATTTAAAAACTTAGATATCTTAACTTTACTAGCAATTTTAATTTACGAGTGTTTACTGTTTTTCTTTAAAAACAAGGAAAAGTTTAAGAAGCATGAAGTTAAACACTGTTTTGCCTCCACATATATAGGATATAATGTATTGCAGAAAAAGGGTCTGGTTTTTTGGCAATTAAATTTTTTTAATGCTCTACCAATCGACGTGAAGTTGGATGAGGATATTAAACGTCTTAAGAAAACTGTTTTTGATTTGTTAGTTCATATTGAACCATATACACAGAATGAGTTCTTTGAATTTTTTAAATAATTTTTAAATGTCATGTTTGATAATAAGATGTTATGTGAATGTTACTTTATTTTTATATTTATGTAAATGTTTGGATTTAGTGTTTTTAATTTGATTATTTTATTGTATTTTAACTTTGTCGCAATTCATTCAAGGTTTGGGTTTTTCGTTAGTATTATAAAACTTTTTATTGAATAAAGAGATATTTGATTTGAGTGCCTTCAAGAGAGAGCCTAAATACTAGTGTAGTGCCGTTTATCTGAGAATCTCAAGAAGCTACCGATAAAGCAGTTTAAGAAACAACTAATCTCATTTCTTTATGCTAAGGTATTTTATTATATTAGGACATACTTGGAAGGCTAGCAGATCCTTTGAACTATTATACTGTATCCAGTTACATACTTTACATTGTACTGTTTTTTACTGACATGTTCAATTCGATGTAATATTGACTTTTTAATAAAGATTGATTGATCGATTGATGTGATATTTCATAACTAGGCGAAAGATGGACTTTGCCATTTGTTAAAAATTCTAATTCTGATCAAGACCAATGTAGTATTGTTTGTTTATTGTAAATTAATTATTGTGGAATAAATTGAACTGAAATAAAAACTTCGATGACAAGTAGAATGGATTTAAGTCTTACACCTTTAGTGAAACTAGGTACAAGTGTCTTCAAAATCGAACAGTTTGCAAAGTAGAATTATTTGATTTATTAAACCACTTTGGTGGACGTGTTTAATGCAACAGATCACTTGAACGGTAAATTGGGTACCTGTCCCGACGGAATACCGGTCATATTTATTAAGAATTGTCAGGGTGTTTTGTCTCTAGTGTTGGCTGAGATTTTTAATATCTCTTTATCAACGGGTGTTTTTCCAAAAGTATGGAAAACTACCTTACATTACGCCAATCCATAAGAATGGAGACAGAGCCAACGTCGAAAATTATCGTAGAATTTCGAAATTTTCACTATTTAGTAAGATTTTTAAGGGTATTGTTTACCAAAAGGTATGTCCTCTTTTTAGGCATGTGTTAGTGACTTTACAGAATGGCTTTATGGCAGGTCGATCAACTACTACTAATCTGCTCGTTTACGAGCAGTACTTGGTGGAGGTTTTGGAGGGGAGGTGTCAAGTGGATGCTATTTACACTGACTTCTCCAAAGCTTTCGACAAGGTTAACCATTAACTTCTTATTTACAAACTGGAAAGTTTGAGCATCCATGGATCATTCCTATAATGGATAAATAGTTACCTGTCTGATAGAGTACATCGAGTAAAAATTAACAACTGTGAATCGTCTGATATACATCCTACATACCTCTGGTGTTCCTCAAAACGCTCACCTCGCCCCGCTCCTTTCTAACTACTGTATTAACGATATTGAGGACAGCATAACTTTCAGTAGATGTCTTCATTATGCAGAAGATTTAAAGATATTTCGGGTTGTCGGGAGTAGCACCAACTGCGAGGGTATTCAGGGGGATCTAGCTCGATTCTCTGAATGGTGTAAATTAAATTTTATGCACCTCAATATTAATAAATGCCCCATTATAAGTTTTTATCGTAAAAGGGATTGGATAACTTTTGATTACTTTCTTGATAATAACCCGATTAATCGTATTGAATGTGTGAAGGATCAGGGTGTTACATTTGATAGGGCCCTTTGCTTCGACACACATATTGATAATATTGTGAACAAAAGTTTGAAGCTGCACGGGTTTGTGAAGAGAATGCTTGCGGATTTTAATAGTGTAGACTGTTTTAAAGTGATATACGGATCTGTAGTTCGATCAATCTTAGAATATGCGTCCCAAGTTTGATCGCCTCATTATTTTACATTCAAAGAAAAAGTGGAAAGAGTACAAAGATAGTTTTTAAATTTCATTGTCTTTAAACAGGGAATGCAGCAGAAGCGGTCTGTATATGATGATACTGCCGATGCTTTGATGTTGCTATCATTGTATGTGAGGCGTATATATCTTGAGCTCGTTCTACTTTATAAGATTGTTAACTCTTATATTGATTCTCCTGAACTACTCAATAATATTGGATTACCGGTTCCTCAAAGAGCTTTTAGAGCGCACGATTTGTTCGAGGTGATTTATCTCCGAACGAATTATTGCATTAACAGTCGTATTTCTCGAATGTGTAGGGAAATGAATTCAGTTCCTACCAAGATTGATATTTTCCATTTGCCAGTTAATGTCTTTAAATTAAAAATATTGCAATTCTTCAAAAACTAGTTAATATTGTCAACTGTCAATACTTGTCTTTTGAAGCAGTTTAATGCATTCTTAGATTTGTAAGTTTCTTAATTCTGATTCTGTTTTAAATACTGTTTGTATTTTTATTTTTGAAATGGATTGTATTTATTTGATCCGTTAATATGCTATTTTTATTATTATGATTTAAAGTTTTTTGTATTAATCTATGCTATATTTCATCTTCCCTTGCATAAACTTGAATAATTGTTCAAATAAATAAATAAATAAATAAACACTATTGTACTTACTTAGTGATAGTGTTCTTTAATTCATCTACTTTAGCATCTTCCATTCTTTCCGGCCATACAGAATCCTCCTCTTTGCTGCATATTGAAGTTGATGGTTTAGGAATAACGGGAAAGTTTAATGCCGGTTGTGACTTAGTTTGATTAGTGTATAATAAATATCTTTTGTAATCTAAAAGCTTGTTTAAGGCTATACTTTCTATGATCCATGCTGGTTTGACTATAGGGACAGGTCCTAAATGTTTAATCTGAAATAGATCATATAATTTTATTTTAAAGGAAATATCTGCTTATTAAGACTTCTTTGGAGAATTTTATGACAGTTATACTTACTTTGACATTAGGCAAATTTGAGGCAATTATGTGTGTCGTACTGGAAACTTGATACATATGAAATTCACCTCCATGTGCAGCCATAAGATTTTTAAGCTCAGCAGCTGAGGGATGGGTCAATCCATTCACCAAAATTTTAACCCCAGAAAAAATATCAGACACTTTCTCTATGTTATCACCGTGAAATTGATCAAGGAGTTTGGCCCTTTTTGCGGCCATGTAACCGCCCTAAAACAATAATTTTTTAATCAATAATGATTGTTAAATTACTGGTACTCTGCAGAACTAAAACCTGTAATATTTAAAAAAAAATAGCCCATAAACAGTATGAACATTCTGGGCATAATTGTGATTATAATAAATTTTCTAGATCAGCGGTTCCCAACCTTTATCTTCTTGCGAACCCCATCTAAAAACGGGAATAAATTAGAGAACTCCCCGTGTAATCATTAGGAACAGTAATTGAAACAATAAAATTGGGTTAATAAAATGTATTTTCCATATTGAATAACAATTCATAACGAAAAAGTAAAACAAAATCGTAAAATATTTACAGAAAAACATTTTTAAAATTAAAGTGATACCTTAATCTACAAAAAAAGATTTGTACAAAACGAATACAATAATAAACAACTTGAGAAATGCCCTCAATGCGATATTTGTGCCTGTTTGGTGGAACAAAGAAATTCAAAATTTGGTTTGATGCCTGAAAGTCTTAGATCAAGTTCTGCATTTAACCTGTTTCTGTGCTTATCTGTTAGGTAAGTATATGTTGAAAATGTTTCTCACATAAATATGTTGTATAAAAAGGCAATAAAATTTTAAAGTTTTTTTTTCCACCAAAACAGCATACTCATTTCTTACACTGAGATAAAAATCCATTAAAGAGTGAACTTTAAAAAAAAGTTTTTAGGGAATTGTTAGAGAATAAGTCAATGGGCTTTTTTCTTTTCCCAGTAAAGTTAAAGAAGTATCCAAAATTATATCTCCCTGAAAAGGATTACATATCCAGTTGTTCGATCCAGATATAATAGTCCTTGAACATTTTGAAGTTGTTTGAGATGTTCAGTAATATCTCCTTTACTATTTTCTATCTTTATTAACCATACTGTAGAATGTTTTCAATTATCAAAATTCTTTAGCAGGGTTGCTAATACAGATAACTGTTTAAAACTTTAATCCAATTTGGCTAGACTAATGGAATGGTATCAAAGTACCAGCATGGAACTTAAAGCAAGTAAATATCAAATACACATATAGTAGAAATTCTACATGTTAGAAGATGTAGTGTAAAACAAAGTTTCTCATATAAGGAACTTGAGGGTGTGTTTTGATGGGTCTCTGGGATTTGGGGATTACATAGATAATGTAATCCCAAAATCATTACATCAGGAGGTGTTCAGTTGACTTTTGGAATATCAGAGCTATTCACCTTTTTTACCACACATGGAATGTGCATCTTGTCTACAGTCACCACTGTATCATGGGTACTTGAAAAAAATTGAAAATGTACCAAGTAAATTTCTTTGTTTTAAAGCATTTAAAAATTATATTGAACCTAACTATACCGAGTCGCAAGCTCCTAACAGAATAATAATTTGTCTTGCTTGCCATACTAAGGCTCTCAACATGTTGGGTTTCATAAGAAAAACATTATGGAATTTAATGACGTCAATGCTATCAAAATATTATATACTTCTCTTGTAACATCACACTTGAAAAACTGTACCAGTGTGGAGTCCTTATTACCAGATCTTTATTATTAAGCTTCATTCAGTCCAAAGGAAATTTTTACGTTATATAGCCTTTAATAACCATATACCAAAGGACAACATAAATTACAAAACCTTAGAATTGGTGTTATATTAGATCAGTATGGAAAAATGCAGCGAAAATTATGATATTGTGTGATTTAGTGCTAACAAATGTGGACTGTCCAGTTGTGAATGAATAGTGAATATAGATAAGTTTCATCTTTGTTTGTTTATAAAATGTTCACTACAGAAAAAATATTAAGAAATGTTTTAACCAGACTCCCAAATATAATTTTAAAAACGCTGAGTGTTTGCAAATGTATTATTTAACTAGCGGCACTGACTGGATGTCGTTAATGTGGAAGAAAGTATAAATAATTTTTATGCCAGACTGTATGAAATATTTGACATTTGTGTCCCAAAACTAAAATGTAGTAATAAGTATCCTAGTTGGAATAACAAAAATATAATAACTTTAATCAGAGATAAAAGCAATTATAACAAAATGTATAAAAAGTATGGCAAACTGAAGTATTGGGAAAAATTTGAAATGTTGGATTGCCTGTTGCCACAGAAAGAACTACTTGTACTAAACTATACTAAAAAATATTCATGTGAAATATTTAATTACACAAGAGAGGACTATGAATTGGAAAGGGACACATAGATCAAAGATTTGGGTGTACTTGTTGACTCAGAATTGGATTTTAGTAGACCTATTTTTAATTTTATTGCATCTGCTAATAGAGCGCTTGAATTTGTATTTAGAACAACTTTAAGAATAGTTCTGCAATGGATTTACTTTATAATAGTTTAGTAAGAAATAAAGTTGAATATGCATGTGTAATCTGGTCACCATTTTATGACAAATACAAATATTCAATTGAAGGAGTTCAGAGTAGATTTTTGAAGTGGAAGTATTATAGAGCACATGGTGTGTATATGAACCACTGTAGGGAATATCTGATCTCTTACTTCAATGTGTTAACCTTAGAAAAGAGAAGAGTTACTCATAGTATGGTATTTCTTTATAAGCTTCTACATAATCAAACAGAAATGAGACTAGTTACTCTGATAAAATATCAGGTTCCTAGATTTAATTTGAGAGTTTATAACAATGAATTATTCTATTGTCCAAAAATAAGAACAAACAGGTTCTTGAATTCCTCTCTTTATAATATTTTATGATTGTATAACAAATTCACTCCAATGAGCAATTGTTTAGATCTAATACTGAATTTCATTTGGAAAATGTAGGATCTGTTTATTTGTAATTCGTAATTTGGTGATTGTTACATTATTTTAATTTTTCGCGTTTGTATTTACATTGCGCATTGCACCTATAATTACAGTGTAAAATAGCTTTACTGTTCTGTAAAATATTTATTATTATAATTTGTTGTTACAAGATTTTGAGTGAATTAATTAATAGTTGAGAATATACTGAATTATTTCAAATATGTGTATCTCCTAGATATGAGCTGGAAATTCTGGCAAAAGACAACAGAGTTATGTTAAAGTGGGTACCAGGACATGAAGGCATACATGGAAATGAAAAAGCTGATGAGCTAGCTAGAGCAGGGTCAGCATCTCAATACATTGGTCCAGAACCGGCCTTGGGGGTGCCGCGGTGCGCGGCCCGAGAAGCAGTCAAAGAATGGATCAAAAGAGAACATAAAAACCACTGGATGACCAGACAAGGTTTAAACCACAGCAAGCTATTTATTGGGAATCCGGACCCGAAACTGGCAAAGAAACGACTACAAATGAGTAGAAACAAATTAAGGACTATTACGGGTATAATGACGGGACACATGGCCGTTAAAGTACATCTGAATAGAATGAATCTATATAACGGAAACCTCGGCTGCAGACCATGTGGACAAGCCGAGGAAACGGTGAAGCATATCATATGTGACTGTGAGTCACTGGTGAGATTTAGACAACAAACTTTCGGGTCAGTAAAATTGGAACCGAGAGAAATACTCACTCATTCCTTAGCGGGACTGTACAGATTGAGCCAGGGGGTTAGGTTGACAGAGTGGCTGTAATGTCTAGGGTGAGCACAATAGGCCTACTCTGGTCGCAGTGCATCCGGCTTTAGGACGGACCCGGGAATATAAAAAAAAAAACCTCCTAGATAATTGAGAAGATGTAAAGTATTCAAATTGAGGCAACATTGAACATTACGTGGAGCAAATTCGCCACTAAACTGTATTATGGGAAATGGAAACGGGTTTCAGGGTGACTTGTTTAATATTTCTCTAAATTGATTTGTTTTAAAGAGTTTACAATTGATTAAATCTGAATATTTGCAATAAATGTTGATGTAATTTCTATAAATTGTAACTGGTAATTGTCTGTTTGTTTGTTATTTGATTTTTCTTGTAATCTATATTTTATCTTCAGACAATAATTATTAACATGTAGTACTTATTGTGTGAATAAGCCTGTCCTATGTATGAATAAATAAATAAATAAATAAATACATTTCCTCTCATATACTTATTCAATGTTTTTTAAATCTATTAAAAATTTTGATTTTATATGAAATAGCTCTGTTATAATTATCTATTTTACGCATCTATATGATTATTGGTGTTCTGTTTATAATTAATAGGTCTAGCCTGTGAATACACTGTAAGAGATTTGTAAAATTTAAATTACCAAAATTTAATAATCTTTGACAACTTTGCCTGATAATTTTATCCTTTTTTTGGAGCCAAGAGGATCTTCAACCTTGCTTTTCCAAACTGTAGAATAGGCGCTGGTTCATGGGGGGGTAGGTAGGGTGAAGGAACACTGGTAAATACCAGAATAACACAAGTTTTTTTATCTTGCACGTAAAAACTTTAATTAATAATATAGCTTCTTTGAACTCATGAAACTTAATCGTTACAGTTAAAAAAAAACAGGTAGGTTAAATCACATAACAAAATCGAGACTTTTTCACTTTGGCTTGTCTAACCACAAAACACTGTTTGAGCTGAGCAAGAGAGCTGTTAGATAACTTTTTACCTCAAGTTTCCAATCACAAGACACTTTAATCGAGTTGAGCGTGAGCTATTTGGAGAATAACTTTTTTATTCTTCCAAATAAAACTTGACTCACTTCACTGGTCGTCAGTTCATCAAAACGAGAGCGAGCTATTTCTTCTGAGTAACAATCAATACTAATTGAGGGGTAAGAAGCTGAATCGCGGTGCGACGTAAAAAATTTTCATTAGTCAGAGTTTCGTCGGCCAGACTACAAAGGCACCGGCGAAACGTTATAATAAATTGAATTCTGGGATATTCAACCTACTTTCTATTTAGTAAATAATAATTTTACGTATGCATTTTTAGTTAAATACTGGATTAAATAAAATATTTTTATTTAGACGAAATAACAGAAAATAAACTGATCATTTTCTGAATGATAAAAAATTACAAATTTATAAGATCAATTTATTAACTTTGTTGCGTTTCTGCAACACCTTTATTTTAATAAATCTTTACTTACCCAGCCTTCAAAACCATCCTGGATTTCTTTACCATTTTTGTTTTTAAACTTTCTTGAACTACCACGACCACGACCACACATCTCTTATCTTTTCATAATAATCTTTAAAAAATATGCAATTAAAATATATAGATAAGAAACAAATCCAGCGAAAAAACTCACAGATTTTTCCTACATCTACGGGAAAATTCTCAAATAAAAACTCCCGCCGAATAAGGTTATGTAAACGTCAAATTTGAAATTTTCAACATCAGAACTACAAATTTCTATCATCAGAACTACAAGAAAAAATAACTACTTTGTTTTTATGGGAGATTCAAGAGGCAATAAGAAAAGTGGTGGGGAAATTTCTGGGGAGATCTTATCAGCTGATTTAAATAAAGTTAGGTTATCCGGCAGTTGAATCTTGAATCGATTATTTCAAATTAACTGTTCTGCTTCGAATACGTTTCAGGCCTGAAAATCGACGAAAGAAATGGCAGTCAACACAATTTTACTCGATTTTTCAGTAGATCCAGCCTTAGTAAATGATGATTCATCTGTATTACTATTATCAACGAATATTGAAAATGTATTACGAGATTTTTTAAACGGTTTAAAGGCTGTTAATAATTTTAATTTGGAGGGCAGTTCAGTAAAAATTTTTACGGCTGACAGTGGGGTTCAGGCAAATTTAAGAATATATAATAATGGACTTATCACCGTTAATATCGAGTATTTTAGAGGGGAGAAGCAGGCACCTTTGTTAAGCTTTGATGTAAGTACCTAATTGTATTCAAGATGACATTATTAGTGTTATTTAAGCAAATTAGACTCAATTGGTTTTATTGTGTGTGCTGCATGTTGCTAATATAATCAATTTTTGCCTTCCAAACGTCATTCT
This sequence comes from Diaprepes abbreviatus, assembly GCA_034092305.1. Classification (NCBI taxonomy): domain Eukaryota; kingdom Metazoa; phylum Arthropoda; class Insecta; order Coleoptera; family Curculionidae; genus Diaprepes; species Diaprepes abbreviatus. The sequence goes on along the minus strand of JASJET010000381.1, from coordinate 669,189 downwards.
AATTTTTGTCTCTACTTGAATAATAAAATGTATCGTCCTCTGTTTCAGCTAAGTAAAGTTTTTGAACAAAAACTGAGCATAGCCCTAGACTCCTTTCGGTCGAAAATGTTCCCCCCTATTAAAAGAGGTATTCCTCTTGATGTTTATCTATCTAGTTCAGGTTCGATTTATCTAGTATTATTAAGTGTTTTGTTAGATTTTTATTTCTGGATGTTTTTAGGGGCAGTTTTATAGTGCTAGATACTTTACTGTACTGAATAAGTGATTTTCATGATAGATATTATTAGAAATACGGCATTATTTCTTTCTAAATACAGGATGGTAATTTGATGAACAGTGTTACTAACTAGCATTATAAAAATTTCCTCCTTTTGTTTAAATCTTCTTGCTTCTTAGAGATTTTTAACAGCTGTTGTTTTAAATTATTTTGAATTTATCTGGTGAATAAAAACACTATGATGATGTTTTACTTTTGTAGTATTTTATACATATTTTTTAGAAACAGTCTTTCTGCTCTATAAGTAGGTTTGTATTAAATGTAAAGTATTATTTCTAAAGTTCATAATTTTATTATTTTCTATCACCCATACGATTTTATTTTAAAAATTGTATTTGGAATGTGTATACATTTTTTTGTACTACATACCATAGCAACAGAAGTAGTAACCTTGATCATCATAAAAAATTTTGGAATGTGTTTGTGCAAAGTATTCATTTTACTTTTTATTTAATTTTAGTTTTTTCATGCCATAATTTTTTACCCGCTGTTCACAAGCTGGAAATATAATGTGTTGGTTTAACGGCTTTAACTATTAAACCTTGAGCCCTTTTTTAAAGTTCTTTGATTTTTTAAATAATATTTTTTTTATTTATGAGCCTTTTTTGGATAAATTTTGAAAATATTGTCCACTAACCTATATGGGAAATTTTCATTAATTGTGTAAATTTATGTAATGTTTCATTCAAATCAGGGGTTAAAGTTATGATAACTTTTTTAAATATCTTACAATCACACTACTTTAATTATGAAAATGTAATTTCTTTACTATGATAAAAAAGTCAATTGAAATATCAAATGTAATATCCGTTGGTCATAAAAGAAAAAAAAGTATTTAGGGGGATGATTATGAGGGTTTGAAATGAACCAGAATTATTTATTTTTATAGATGAGTAATATACAATATGTCCCACGATGAACTGCCCTATCGATTTCTCGGAAAATACTTAGTAAAATTTTTAGAATTTGACAGTTTACTGAAGTTAATAGGGGCAATTCGGTTAAAATATTTTCAAGATGGTGGCACCTCCAGTTATCCCAGTTAGAGTCTACACAAATTTATAAACATATTTCATGTATAACTAAGTTTTTAATATAGTTTTAATTTTGTCAAAAATAGCGTTTGTAGGCCTAAACATAACTATTAGTTTCTCTTATAGGAAAGCTTTTATTATTTAATTGGGGTTGGTTTCTTTCTAGAGGGGATGCACTTTTGTGGACTGTGTTGAAATTTGAATAATAAATAAACACATTGTGATCAAAAACTAACATTAAATATTAACTTGTAAAAATCGTTAAAAGTATTTTTTTTTTTAAATGTAAACTCCCTCTTTTTATAATGTTACCTTCTTTAGCTTTAAATATAAGGGTGACTTTGTATAAGGTTGTCTATTCCAGAAATTTGCACTTTTTGAAATATTAGTAATTTAAAATTTTTGTATTGTGAAAATGCTTACCTACACAGGGAAACAACTTATTTTAATAAATCTTCAAAATTTCCCCTCTAAATTTCTAAACATTTTTCATATCATTGCGTTAGTTTGTCATGGGTGGCCGCTCTAATTAAATCTGTAGATAAACTTTCGAATGCGTTCCTTACCTTGGCCATACAGTCGGTCATCACTGGATTGTAAGACATGATGTTTTTTATCGTTCCCCATATAAATTAATCTAAGACAGTCAAATCAGGAGAATAAGGAGGCCACAGAAAAGTGCATTCTTTGCAATTCACTTCTCATAAAATGTTGCTTGTAAGAAGTTGGTAACTAGAACGGTTCTGTGTGGTAGGGCGCCCCTTATTGGTGAAAATACGCCACAAGTAAATTGCTTAAATATTGATTGTCTAACTATTCTAGAATATTTAAATGTCTTTCTCCTATAAAAGTTAATACATAATTTAAAATAGGGACATAATTGGCTTGGTATTATTAATGAATTGGCATTTAAGTTTTTTTTCATAAAAATGTGGTTTTACTATTCCATTATTTCTTACAGTAAAAAATACGTTAAATTTCCACGTTTCTTGAAAATTCTGCAATCTTACTGCATGAGGACTTGAATCACTCCAAAAATTTAAATTTTGTTTGTTAAAAAGGCCATTTTGCTAAATTTTGCTTCATCAATTTAAATTATGTTGACCAAAAATCGAGAGTCGTCTTGTATCATTACTATAAATTCACACAATTGCACTTTTTTCAGCAAATCAGTATCTCTTACAGGTTAAACCAAAGATATTAAATAAGGGTGGAACTTGTACTTCAACAGAATTCTCTGTATTGTGCTCTTCGAGATTCCTGTTTGTAGAGTCTGTCTTTCGACATTTTCATTATAGAGAATAGGTTTCCTTTTATGCTTTAACGTTGCCAAAATTTTTGAAATTTTCCAATATTCATTTGACACTGTTCCATAACGGTTTCTATTTATCTTGATATCTATCAGCAAATGTCTGGCATATTCTTCTTAAAACTTTGTTTCATTCCTTAGAGATAATAATTAAGTTTAAATAATCTTCATGCGTATAATTTAATCGCCCCAGCACGAATTTTATTAATAATTGTCAAATAGCAAGAAATAGTAACATTTCTCTAATGCTCTATTGTTTTCTTTCATCTCATTTCGCAACAAAAATATTAAATTGCCAATATTCCCATAATTAAAAATCTTTGAAATAGAGAGCTTTATTCAAAGTCGCCCTTATTTTTAACGCTAAATAAGACAATAATATAAAAATAGGAGGTTTACGCTTAAAAAAAGTTGACTTTTAACGATTTTTTCAAGTTAATATTTAATGTTAGTTTTTAATCACCCTCTATTTATTTATTATCGAAATATCAACACAGTGCACTAAAGCAGATCCCCTTTTAGAAGGAAACCAACCCCAATTAAATAATAACGGCTTTTAAATAGGAAAAATTGATAGCTAAGTTTAAGTCTGTAAACGAAATTTTTGATATAAAATTTAAAATATGTCAAAAACGGTATAGTATACACGAAATATGTTTCTAATTTTGTGTAGAACCTAAAAATGAAATAACATATAGGGTATTCCATTTAAAATAAGCAAGAAGGCATCAACTTCCGATATAACCGGAAGTGCTACCATCTTGAAAATATTTAGCCCTCATTGACTTTAATAAACTGATAAATTTTAAAAACTTTCCAAAGTTTTTTTTCTGAGAAATCGATCGGGGCAGCTTGTCGTGGGACTGTACATATATATATATATATATATATATATATATATATATATATATATATATATATATATATATATATATAGCAGCGTTCTTAAGTTCCATGAAATAACAAAATTAAATAAATATTTTGTTTTAAACTGTAATACAAAACCTACTAAATGTCAAAATTATATATCCCAACGATCACCGATCTTATGTTCGCTATTAAAATCCAGCTTGAACCGTTTACATCGCATTTTTAAGCCCCTTTAGTACAGTCAACCCCATTTTATTGTAGGTTCGACTTGAGTTATTCAAATTTGTTTCAATCGCGTTTGTCATTTTTTTTTAATGGCTTTTAAAAAACCTCTTGAATCTGAATCTGCTTCAAGTCATCGATATGAATATAATTATTAAAATTCAACCCTTACAGTACCGGTGGGAAATTCATCCATTATGTCAGTCTAACAAATTTATGAATGGATTTTGTACTGATAGCTACGAAGCTCTAAAATGTGAAGGACCCAAACGCTTTTAAAATGCTTAAAGATCTTATAGATTTTTACCATTCTTATAAGATTTAAATTAAATATTTACTAAGTACTTACGAAAAGTGATTCCTGTGAATATCTGTTGAAATGAAGCAGCAGTCATAAAAATATCAGTCCGAGTGTGTTATTTAGTATTTTATTTTTTTTTTACATTTATTAACTTTTTTTTTCATTCCTGCATGTTTTTTACATCCCCCTTTTAGGAATGTCATAAGTTAGAAACGACCCTGAAACAACGAGTGCTAGAAATTAAGAGGACCCATTCGTTACCGGGTATAAAAAGAGGACTTTTCATCAGATATTACCCCACATCAGGTATGTAGGTTCTGTTTGCATGCTGGTGTGTGTTTTACTTTGTTGTTATTACTTTTTATACAATATTTGCCTATTTGACTAGTTCGTGTGTACTCAAGTTAGATCATTAAATAAATAGATTTTTCAGTTGTGGTGTTAAATTGAATATATATATATATATATATATATATATATATATATATATATATATATATATATATATATATATATATATATATATACAGGGTGTCCAAGATAAGGATCCTAAGCATGGGGATCTCGGAAACAGTTGGAGATACGAGGTCGGTTAAATTAGAGAAAAGTTGCGCAATTTAGTGCTAAATTAAACGCAGTTAAAAAAATTTAAAAATTTCAAACACTTCCGGAGATTTCCGGAAAAAAACGAAATTTGGCAAAATCGTTTTTAATTTTTGCAGGCTTTATTTAAAGAGATATCAGAAAATAAAAGGTAGATTCTCATTGCCACTTTTTATTTTTTATAATATGGTCTAAACAAAATTTAAATCCGACGTTTCGTTTCTGAGATACCATCATGAACTTTCATTTTTTATATGGAACAAAAAAAAGTATCCCATGTATTTGATAGCATTTTTTATTACAAATTCAACGATGTATCACCCTTGCATATCGAATACGTAGTTCAAGTACTTTCCATAAGAGCTCCATGAGAGCGAGAGAGAAAGGTATATCAGTTTTATAAAAGCCAATGAACTACACACTTGATATGCAAGTGTGATACACCGTTGAATTTGTAATAAAAAATGCTATCAAATACATGGGATACTTTTTTTTGTTCCATATAAAAAATGAAAGTTCATGATGGTATCTCAGAAACGAAACGTCGGATTTAAATTTTGTTTAGACCAAATTATAAAAAATAAAAAGTGGCAAGAAGAATCTACCTTTTATTTTTTGATATCTCTTTAAATAAAGCCTACAAAAATTAAAAACGATTTTGCCAAAATTCGGTTTTTTCCGGAAATCTCCGGAAGTATTTTGAATTTTTAAAATTTTTAAATTGCGTTTAATTTAGCACTAAATTGCGCAACTTTTCTCTAATTTAACCGACCTCGTATCTCCAACTGTTTCCGAGATCCCCATGGCTAGGATCCTTATCTTGGACACCCTGTATATATATATATATATATATATATATATATATATATATATATATATATATATATATATATATATATATATATTATTAATAACTTTATAAGAAATTTAACTTTGGCAACAATTTCTGCTTCGTTTGAGATTTAAATTAACCAAAAATAGTAGTCATGTGATTATCATTATTTGTAAAATTTTAATTTTTTTCCAAAAAAAAATCAAAAGTGGGGTTATCTCTCAAAATATCGAAAAAAGTTATTAGAAAAAGTTTTTCTAAATTCAATTTTTAGCCCATACATAAGATAATATAGATTTGTTACTAGGGTTGTGCCGTGTGAAAATTTCAAATGAAATTTTCACATTTGAAATTTTTAAAAGTGTAATATTTCACTTGCCTTAAAATTTGAAATTTCAATGAAAGTTTCCAAAATTTCAAGTGAAATTTTCAAGTAATATATTTCTAGAAATTTACATAAATTTCACTGAAAATTTCATAAATTTCGCGAAACTTTCTCATGCTACCCTCCCTCTACAATCCAAATAAGTCAGTCCGCGTCCTTTCAAGTCGCGAGTCGCGATCCAGCGCACATTCGCACCGCGTTTATTATGGTGTCGGTGTCGTCACTCGCCAGTCGCCAGTTGCCAGCCGCCCTCGCCATTCGCCAACGCCAACTCCTCCGACGTGGGTTTCTTCCAGATTTCTTCACGTTCGTTCATGTTTGCTTACAAGTTACAACTAACATCGTTACGTTACAATCTATAAATGCAATATGGAATATGGTTAAACCAAAGGGAAGTATTTGGAGTTATTTTAAAGTCGAAGACGACAAAAGAGTGAAATGTGTTTTTTGTCACACTGTTTTCTATAAAAACGCAACTCGATTAGAAAAACACTTAGTTAAATGCTTCAAAACCCCGACTTTTGTTAAAGAACAAATACAAAAAGGGAAATTTACAAAAACTGTTGGCGAAGTCAGAAAAGTGGAGTATAAATCCAATGCCCACGATAACAGTAGTGGCGGTAATGGTAAGTAATAAAATATCTAATTATCTAAATATTACAGGCAATAATGGGTATATACAGGGTGGGTAAAATTGGTCATTTCTATTCGGGAATTTAGAGAAAAATTAAATGATGCAAACTGCGTTTTGATATCTTTTCGCGGTTAGTGGAAAAAATCGTCCCGAAAATATTTAAGTTAGTTAGTTTAGAAATCGTACCGAAACCGAAAGTAAAAAAAAAGTTACTTTCGGTACGATTTCTGTAAAGTGGCACTTTCGGTTTAATAAATTATACCGGAACTTATATTTTCGGGACGGCTGCAGAAAAAGTCATTTAACCCAGTCCGAGTCCCAGTCCAACCTATTGGCTATTGGCATTGGGTCAAGAATTCAAGATGTTTCCTAATAAAAAGGACCTATTTTGACCACCCTCTCCGGTACAGTAGTACTGTAGTACAGTGTAGGGTGATTCATTCCATTAAAAACAAATTTACATATTACTTCGCTTTATTACCCGAAACATTATGGATATTTAATTTCAGAAAATGAAAGTACGGAAAGTTTCACCAATGAAATAAATTCGGAAGGGAGTCAAGCGAGTGAAATCGGCCAAAGTGGTGCATCTCTTTCTCTTTCATTAAGAAAATACCATGCATCACCAAAAATCACTTCGTCGAGCAGGTCAGGCTCAAGCATTTTGAAATACACTGACACAATGTTACCTAATGAACAAGTAAGTTGATTTTAGTATCAAATTAATAGTGAGAATAGTAGTTAATTTTATTTAAAATGCATTAGTTCATTGGTGTTGTTTGATTGTAGGCTAAACTGGATGTTCTTTTTGCTAGAGCAGTTTATACTAGTGAAGTTCCGCTAAGTTTAACAGATCAGTCAGCTTGGATCGAATTTTTTAAAACTATTAGGCCATCCTGGAAATGCCCTACCAGGAAAACACTTTCAGGGCCTTTATTAGATCAGGAATATAATAGAATCTCTGCTGAAGTGAATTTTTCAATCACGGAGTCGAAAAACTTGGCTTTGGCTACAGATTCATGGAGCAACATGCGGTAAGTTATAAAAAAAAACGAAAAAATAACACTCTTTTTTTACTTCCACGTCCACGATATGTCACGTCTCACTTCACATATTGTGACATGTGGTATGTGGTGGTAGTTTGCTTAGAGTGTGCAACCTAAAAGTAAAATATGTCTGCATTTTCATTTCCAGGAATGAAGCTATAATAAATTTTACTATTATGAATCCGCAACCACACTTCATAAGAAGTATTGCCAGTGAAACGCAGAGGCACACCTCAGAATACTTGTCTGAACAAATGGCAAATATTTTAGAAGAATATGGTGCTGATAAGTTTTTGGTTGTCATGACAGACAATGCTGCTAACGAACGAAAAGCAGCAATGCTTTTAAAAGAGAAGTACAAACATATCATACCTTTGGGATGTCTTTCACATACTCTCAATCTCTTAGTTCAGGATATTTTAAAAATCGATTCGATTGACAAAATTATAAAAAAAGTTGTGGACATTGTTAAACATGTCAAGAAATCTCACATCTTGACTGCAGCTTTCAACAAGGAAAAAAATGCTCAGATATCGTTATCACTTCCTGTAAGCACAAGATGGGGAAGTAACCTCAAAGCATTGGATGGTTTTATAAAAGCTAAATCTACACTCCAAAAATTAGCTGTGGATGAGTCAACATGTGATCTATTTACGAAAGAGAATAGATCAAAAATACTTGACAATGAAATTTTTTTGGTGCAAGTAGTAAATCTTGCAGAACTGATCCGTCCTATTGTCAAGTGGATATTTACATTAGAGTCGGATGAACCAGTTATACAAAAAGTCGTATATGCTTTTACTGACATAGAGTCTAATCTTGTTCAGAGGATTCCTTTAAGTCCTATCACCACCACACAGGAAGAGCGTACTGTGATGGAAAAATTTTGTTTTCGTAAAGACTATGCTCTTCAGCCAATTCATTACGCAGCAGTTATTTTCGATCCTAAAGACCAAGGTGTTAGTCTTAATTCGGAACAAATTCTATCTGCCATGGATTTTGTAGATAACATATCTAAGGATATGAACGAGAATGACATCGATTCTGTTACTATCTTATCGAATTTGACTAATTACCGGAATAGAGATGGTGCATGGATGAAAGAAATCATTTGGAAGACTGTCAATCATCTAGAGCCTATTAGTTGGTGGAAAGGGGTTGGAAGTATTAATAGTAAACAGCTGGCAGAAGTTGCAGTCAGAGTTCTTTCCATGCCCACATCCTCGGCATCCACTGAAAGAAGTTTCAGTACTTTTGGTAGAATACACAGAAAGATAAGAAACAGATTGACAACTGCTCGAACTGTTAAATTAAGTTTCATTTCACACAATTATCGACTTCTCAAAAGAATTGGTAATCAGAATGAGGAAAATAACTCAAAATTAGGTAGGTGTGTTTTCTGTTTTTAATACTAACTTTTTTCAAGTTCCTTGATGAAAAAAAAACAACTTATTTTTTTCTTCTCTCTTTCCTAGATTTATTTCGTATGCTTTTTTAAATTAGAATAATTTTTCTTTTAGAAACACCCAATGTCGTGGCTTTTACGGATGCTCCTGTCTCCCAAGTCCAGGAGAATGAATTAATAAACAAAAGAAAAATAAGTAAGCAGCTGAAAATAACCCAGTATAAAAAAATTAAAAGTAGTCAGAATTTGGAAGATGAAAGTGAAAAAAATTATGTCTCTTCTTCGCCCTCTGCAGACTCTGAGGAAGAGAGTTATTCTCTGCATGATTCGTCATCAGATGATCTCGATGTGAATATGACTGATGTGAGCGAAAATGACGATACTGATGATAATAAAGAAAAATACTAGAAGTTCACTATTACATTATTCCCTTTTATACAGTGTGTTCGAAATTGGCCACGCCACGACGGTATTGGTATCTCAGAAACTATAAAAGTTAGGAAGACGGTTAAATGGGAAAAGTTTTAGGCAATTATGTTAATGATTTATTAGCCCTCGCAGATTAATTGTAACTATTTTAGTTTTTGAGATATTTCCAAAAAAACAAAAAGTTGCATTTTCGAAAAAAACCACTGTAACTTTTTTATTTTTGGATATTTTTAAATTTGGTAAATACATTATTAGAGTACCTTTTTACGTAGAATACAGCTGCCAACTCAGATTTTTTATTTCGACGTTTCGGTTGCGTGGAGACATCATCAACTTTGTATTTTTTTAATACGGACCTGGACTTTTATTTCGTATTTTTAGAGCTCTTGATCCCCCAAAGTAAATGATGTATCACACTTGTATATGGAATGATTATTATTGATATTTTCCATAAGAGCCTCTGTGCTAAAGACTTAGAGATAGAGACAGACTAAGAGTTACTCTCTAACACACAGGCTCTTATGGAAAGTACCTAAAATAATCTTTTAAGAGATAAGTGTGATACATCATTAAATTTGGGAGATCAAAAGATCTTCAAATCCAAAATAAAAAAATTTAAGTCCGTATTTAAAAAAACAATGATGTCTCCAGTTCCACGCAACCGAAACTTTGAACTGAAAATTTGAGTTGACAGTTGTATTCTACATAAAAAGGTGCTCTAGTAATGTCTTTACAAAATTTAGAAATATCCAAAAATAAAAAAGTTACTGTGGTTTTTCGAAAATGCAATGTTTTGCTTTTTTGGAAATATTTCAAAAACCATAACAGCCTGCAATCAATCCCCAAGTGCTGTTAAATCACTAACGTAACTGCCTAAGACTTTCCCCATTTAACGATCTTCCTAACTTTTATAGTTTCTGGGTGTGGGTCGTGACGTGGCCAATTTCAGACACACTCTATACCTATCTGCATTAATAAATGTTGGATTTTCCTATCTATATTTTTGTTCCATTCGGCTTCATTTAATAAAGCCAATTTACAGTACATATACCTACTTATGTTAAGTTTTGTTTCTGTGGTCTATTACTTTTTAAATAAAAAGTAAAAAAATATTGGCTTTATTTATTTCATGTAGGGTAATTACAAAAAAGAAAAACATCGTATTTGTGACCAAATTAACTCAGGAAATATTAATACATTTCAGGGAAATTTGTACAAGTTTCAATGTTTCATTGAAAGTTACAAATATTTCAGTGAAAATTTCCAAATTCCATAAATTTCAAAAATTTCATAAATTTCAAATAAATTTCATAAATTTCATGAAAATTTCAACTTGAAATTTCAAAACTATACCGAGAGTGAAATTTACCCATCCCTATTTGTTACCCATTTTTTGTAAATTGCACCATTGTTGCAAAATAAGACTCAATGCAACCTACATAAAACTTATTAGTTTTGACAATGCTTCATTCCAGACATATTTTGTTTAAAGTAGCGTCATATTAAATGTGTCTTTTTCTGTAAAATCCAAATAGGGCTATTAAAATTTGGGCATATGTGATGCAAAGTTTATTCATTTTTGACTCTGTATAAGGTAACTTATAAAATAACTATTTTTGAAAACAAGAGACTATTTTAACTTTTTTAATAACATAGCTTCAAAATTAAGAAGTTTTATGTAGGTTGCGTTGAGTCTTATTTTGCAAGAGTGGTGCAATTTACAAAAAATAGGCAAAAAATATAAATTATGTCATACAGTTGAAATTTTGCATATGGGTTAATATTTGCATTTAGAAAAACTTTTTTTAATAACTTCTAACAGATATATATATATATATATATATATATATATATATATATATATATATATATATATATATATATATATATATATCTGTTAAAAGAGAATTTGCAGTCAAAATTGCAATTTTTTGCGAGTTTCAGATCGCAATTTTTTTGCAAAATTATGTAAAAAAAGATTGTTTACTACAAAAATTTGTATTTGTATGTTTTCGAGGTCGCAAAACCCGAATGTAAAGTGAAAATCTTAAATTTTTTAAATTAAAAGGTTCAAAGCGGAATTTTTGCAATACTCTGTAGAATGGTAATTAAATGATATGATGCATATTTTCAAGGCTGTTAAATTTTTATAGCGTTTTTCTAACATTTGATAGGAGAATATAACACAAACGAAACACATTATAACTTAAGGTTATACAGAATAATCATTATTTGAATGATGACACATAATTTTATAAATATTTAATTTGGCTTTGGTGAATAAGGAGGTTTTTTACATTGGACAACTGACTTCTTTGAAATTTTATCGATCACTCCATAAGCCCTCAAAATCGATTTTTCATAATGTTTTTATTGAACACTTTCGCGCAAAGCGTTGTCTGAACGTTCTTATATATTTGTTGCTAGCCTCTTAATGTTCCTCACTTAAATATATAATCGGTAGAAGCGCACTTCGTATAATACATGTATCAACACTATATGGACGATTATAGGCCTATAGTACCATGGATACAGTTCAACAAAGTTTCCAATACTTACTGATGAAATTTTTCTGTATCTATTGAATATCCATATGCAGTGGTTTGAATTTCCATCTTAGATTTAATCGACGTGTCTTACCGGAAGAAATAAAACATTTTGAATAGCTTATAAACTATTAGTCGTTTGATAAAAAATTCTACACTATGGAAAAAAACGCAACTTACATATATAGACAGTCGTACCGAAACTAGGACATTTTCTTCGCCTACGTTGCTAGTTTAACCAATCCATTATTTTCATTACATAAGACGTTTTTTTAATTGCAGCATTCTAAAGTAGAGATCATAATCTACTTAAATAATATTTATTTATCTACGTTAATCATCTTTGTTTATTCTATAATGGCAACTTTTGAACACTAGATCTTGTAGCTTGGTTGTTAGTGCATCGCGCAACATTCAGTGCAGTGCATCATACGGACGTGACGCGCCGCGTGTAGCTTACGAACCCCCACAAAGTGTTGATTTTTTCGCTTTAAAATCCGATGGAAGACATTTGGAGAAAAGTTACTTACACGAATCGATATATTATTCCTTTCATTACATGATGATATAATTTTTATTACAACATAACATTGTCATCTGTGACATAATATATAACCATTTTTTTTCAAAAAAAGGGTTGATATTTCGCTAACCAACAAAAGCTTGAATTGGTTTTCTTGTAGCATAAAATAAATTTTGAAATAAAAATTATTAAAGTACTTATTTTCTTAAAACGAATCAATTTTTCTGACTTAAAATCGGCATTATATACTACCCACTCTAACAATCTCTTAATGTAGATGTGTTACTTACAAGGAAGGTATCTGAAGTGACCGACTCCGATTTTAATGAAACTTCAATATGTTGTAGAGGGTATAAAAATAATAGATACGTATTTTTTATCTGCGGGTATTTATTCTAACGGGGTGCAAACCGCCCCTAAAGTTCACCGCTAAAAACACTATTTTTGAAATATCTCAGGTTCATATTTCTACAAAACAAAATGAAAATTACTTGTTAATCGAGATGGTGTTAAACTATGATATTTTCACCCTCAACGATATCATCCCTTATTTTTTTATTAGGGAAAACCGTATATTTTCGCACGTAATTTAATTCTAAAAATTACGAAATTTAATCGTTTGAAAATATTTTTTTCATGAATACAATAAGTAACTTAAGTTGACGGGTTTTGGGGTTTCTAAAAATTAACTATTAAAAGAGGGTGAGCCGCCTTGAAATGCGTTATTTTTTTTTAAATTTCAAGTTCTAATTGAGATATCTTTACAAGACAAAATGAACATTACTTGTTATTTGAAATGATGTTTAATTATGGTATTTTCACCCCCAAAGATATCATCCCTTATATCCCTTATTTCTTATAACGGTAAACCATATATTTGCGCACGTAATTTAATTCTAAAAATTACGAAATTTAAGGAAATTGTTTCAAAGTATTTTTTTTCACGAATACTATAATTAACTCAAGGTGAAGTAGTTAAAGAGGGTGAGTCACCCCCAAATACATTTTTTTTTCAAATCTCAAATTCTAGTTAGAAATCTTCACAAAACAAAGTGAAAACTATTTATCAGCTGAAGTGAGATAATATTATGTTGTTTTAACCCCATAGATATAATCCCTTACTCTTTATGAGGGTTAATCTTGTAATTCATTAACATAATTTAATTCTGGACATTACGAAATTAAACCAAATTTGGTTAATAATATTTTTTTACAAATATATTAATTAATTTAAGTTGACATGTTTCGGGGTCTCGGAAAATGAAGTTAAAATTACTTTTTATTCGAAATGATGTTAAACTATGGTATTTTCATTCTCAAAGATATTATTTCTTATTTTTCATAGAAATAAACGGTTATTTCCTACATATATTATTCTTAAAACTGTCAAATTTTATTTTAAAAGAACGTTGCAGAATTATAAGTCACTATTTGATCATGAAATAAGTTTGTATTTTTTTATTAATTAAAAAGAAATTAGTAAGCTTTGTAACGTTCATATCAATTGAAATTTGACAATTTTAAGAATTATACATGTATGAAATGATATCCTTCGAATGATATCCTTGAGGGTGGAAATACTATAGTTTAATTTAATTTCAAATAACAAGTAATTTCCAATTCGTTTCATTAAGTTACCCCAATTAAAACTTGAGATGTAAAAAGAAGTATTTGGAGGTGGCTCACCCTCTTAACAATTTATTTTTAGAAACCCTGAAACACGACGACGCTAATAGATGGTTTACCGTTATAAGAAATAAGGGATGCTATCTTTGGGGGTGAAAATACCATAATTAACGTCATTTCAAATAAGTAAATTCCATTTTGTTTTATAAAGATATCTCAATTCGAACTTGAAATTAAAAAAAAAACGTTTTTGGGGGTGGCTTATCCTCTTTTACTAGTTTATCTTTAGAAACCCAGAAAACTGTTAACTTAAGTTACTTATGGTATTTGTGAAAAAAATATTTTCAAACAATTGCATTAAATTTCGCAATTTTTAGAATTAAATTACGTGCGGAAATATATAGTTTCCCCTAAGAAAAACTAAGGAATGATATACTTGGGGTGAAAATACCATAGTTTAATATCATTTCGAATAACAAGTAACTTTCATTTTGTTTTGTAAAAATATCTCACTTTGAACCGGAAATATTTCAAAAATAATGTTTTTAGGGGTGATTTTCATCCCGTTAGAATGAATCTCCGCAAATAAAAAAAACATATAATTTTTATTTTGTTTTATAGAGTTATTTTAATTAGAACTTGGGATATAAAAAAAGTATTTGGAGGTGATGCACCCTTTTTTACTAGTTATTTTTAGAAACCCCGAAAGATGTCAATTTGAGTTAATTATGCTATTTGTAAAAAAAAATATTTTTCAAATAATTTTATTAAATTTCGTAATTTTTAAAATTAAATTACGTTCGCGAAAAAATAAGGGATGATATTCTTGGGGATGAAAATACCATAGTTAAACATCATTTCAAATAATTTATTTTTCATTTTGTTTTGTAAAGATATCTCAATTAGAACTTGGGATTTAGGAAGAAAAAGTATTTGGGGGTGGCTCACCCGCATTTACTAGTTATTTTTAGAAACCCCGAAACCCGTCAACTTATGGTATCCGTGAAAAAAATATTTTCAAACAATTACACTAAATTTCATAATTTTTGGAATTAAATTACGTCCACGAATCCTTACAAAAAATAAGGAATGATGTCCTTGCGGGCAAAAAAAAACATAGTTTAACATCATTTTTAACAACAAGTAATTTTCATTTTGTTTTGTAAATATATCTCACTTAGAACCTGAGATATTTTAAAAATACCGTTTTTAGGGGTGAACTTTAGGGGCGGTTTTCCCCCCGTTAAAGTGAATCTCCGGAGATAAAAAAAAATATTTTTGTACCCTCTACAACAAATTGAAGTTTCATTAAAATCGGAGCCGGACACTTCAGGGATCTTCCTTGTTAGTATTAAGTAGGAGGGGTACCTCCTTACTCAAAAACGTACGCTTTCTAAATAAGTAACATGCACCTGTATGCATCTAACAATTTACCTGTAGGGCATTTTATCACGCATACCATCGGTCTAGCCAACCGATGCATTAAAATACTTTCGAACATTCATGTATTTTGTGGGATTCTTCAGACAATAGCAACCTATGTGCGGCAGCATCTCGGGATATATTGATCTTTGAGCTTACGGAATAGAAATAAACTTATATGATGTTGCCAATATGAATTAAAATAAAATATTTTAAAGTTTCTAAATGGGCCGCAGGAGGGCGTATCTTCTATAAAACAGGATAACAATACTGCTTATGTTTTGAAACCTTTATATTTAACGTTTTGCTCTAATTTTTAAAAGAAAGAGGAGGAAGCAAGAAATATTGTTATAAAAAAATACTCTTAACTTTGGATTGCCTTATCCGATTTTAATGAACGTGACCATATTTAAGATGTAGTTTAAAAAATATATAATTAAATAAAATATATTTTAGTTTCTAAATAGGCCGTAAGATAGCGTATTTGTTGATATGAAATAGGAAAACAGTAATTTAGTAGCATACCTAGAGGCTTTATTATAGGAGACGAAAAAAAACTTTAAATACGAAAGTTGTATAGTTTCTTCCATATTATCTTTTAGATTTGTTTTCAAAAACAGTGGCGCGTTGTAATGTTGAGAGTCAAAAGGAATTATATATATATATATATATATATATATATATATATATATATATATATATATATATATATATAAAATAAGGTTTTCGGGTATCCGTTGTATATGCTGAGTCCCCTTCAGGACTTCCTCGATCTTATTCACCATTTTCAAAGGTTTTGCGGGCGGAGATTTAAATCACGGCTAGTCCGAACACTAACTTAACATTTTTGAAATTGGAAGGAAAAGAACTTTCATTCTAGCATAGAATATATATATATATATATATATATATATATATATATATATATATATATATATATATATATATATATATATTATATGACCAGTAAAGTCCGCATCATATGGGATTTCTTTTTATTAATACCTTTATTCGAATTTTGATTTTGACATCAATTTCTGCTTTGATGAGATGAAAATTACCCAAAAATAGTAGTCACGTGATTAGCATTATCTGTCAAATATTTTTTCCAAAAAAAATCAAAACTGGGGTTATCTCTCAAAATATCAAAAAAGTTATTAGAAATAGTTTTTCTAAATGCAATTTTTAGCCCATATGCAAAATTTCAGCTGTATAAGATAATTCAGATTTTTTGCATAATTTTTTGTAAATTGTACCATTGTTGCAAAATGAGACTCAACGCGACCTACATAAAACTTCTTAGTTTTGACAATGCTTCATCTCAGACTATTTTGTTTAAAGTAGCGCCATATTAAATGTGTTTTTTTTTAATCCAAATAGGGCTATTAAAATTTGATCAAATGTGATGCAAAGTTTATTTGTTTTTGACCCAGTATAAGGTAACTTCATAAAATAACTATTTTTAAAAACATAGTTTATCTTTAAAAGTAATACACATTATAATTAAGAAAAATAAGTACACAGTGTCATTAGTAAAGTCTGCATTAGGTGGAAAATAAATTTTTATTTAACTTTACATAAAGTTTATCTAGTTTCAAGGATTTAATTTAAAAATCCATTATTAAAAGTTGTTATAAAGCTATGTTATTAGAAAAGTTAAAAAAAAGTCTTTTGTTATCTAAGTGCACTTTCCAAAAAATTAATTAGTAATCTGTGGTACCAGTGTGACGGTGCTCTTATCCATAAAACAAGACAGGTTCAAAAACGCTTCTTGTAAATATTAGGGGCAAACTAATTGGGCGTAATATGGAGCATTACAGGCCGGCTAGGTCTCCGGATTTAACCCCACTTGATTTTTTCTTGTGGGTTTACCTAAAATAAAAAGTTTACAAATATCTTTCCGTAAGGTTGATCATTTGGAAACTGATTCGAAACTGTATTTTAGTATCAGAAACTCCATTAAAGATGTGTCAAGAAGAACAATTGTTTGTATTGAATGCAATAGAATGTACACAGAAATGTAATTTTAAATTTTAAGTTTTTGAATTGTTTTTAATTTAATATTCAAATACCCAAAATAGTTTGTTATCACTTTTAGACACAAACTAGGTTTTCAAAAATGGTTATTTTATGAAATTACCTTATACAGGGTCAAAAGCTTTGCATCACATGTGACCTAATTTTAATAACCTTATTTGGATTTTCTAAAAAAAAACACACATTTAATATGGCGCTACTTTAAACAAAATATATCTGGGATGAAGCATTGTCAAACCTAAGAAGTTTTATGTTGGTTGCGTTGAGTCTTATTTTGCAACAGTGATTTTTTCTAATAATTTTTTTCGATATTTTGAGATATAACTCCACTTTTAAATTTTTTTTGGAAAAAAATTCAAATTTGACAGATAATACTAATCACGTGACTACTATTTTTCTTGGTTAATTTTTATTCTCATCGAAGCAGAAATTGATGTCACAGATTTCGAATAAAGCTACTAATAAAAAAAATTCCTTATGATGCGGACTTTACTGGTCACACTGTATATATATATATATATATATATATATATATATATATATATATATATATATATATATATATATATATATACGAAGCTATTGCAGCCGTGAACCATTATTCAGAGCTTCCGGAACATCATTACAAAGATGGTACAAAATTATTGGAGAATCGTTGGAATAAGTGTGTTGAAGTTGAAGGAGATTATATTGAATAAAAAAAAACTAATTTCATAAAAAAATACACATTCTTTCATTTTCACTTTCAAAACTTTTCAACCAACCTGTAAATATATATATATATATATATATATATATATATATATATATATATATATATATATATATATATATACTGAATATTATCTGCTCTCCTCCTGATTTAATAAATAAATAATAAGTAATAAGTTAGTGTTCGGACTAGCCGTTATTTAAATATTTAAGTTTGAATGATCAATATAAAAAACGAGGTGGTCAGGAAAACAAATGCTTCATTTTAATTTGCATTGTGTTAAATATGGTTTCCAATACTTATTATATTGACTAATATACTTTTTTAAATTGGCGAAAACATTTAAAGATTGGTTATTCAGAAGAACAAAAATATCAGATAATTTGTCTTGAAAATAATTATAATAACAGGAGTAATAGTAATAAGATTAACAACTAGATATTTTTCAGTATATTAAAATATTGGACACCCAATAACACTAACACGAAAAATAAATTAGGAAAATCTCTCTACATTTTTCTCATATTTACCACGATTATTGATATATTTAAAAATATTTTCTTTCATTTTACGATTAATAAAATTGGAAATAAAACCTCTGTGGTCTTGGTTAAAAATATTGGGAAATAAAAAAAGTTATAGTCGATCTAAAAAATACAGAATTTTCCTTTTTTTAATATCTCAAAAACTCAACAAATCAGAACCGATTCACAGGTACCAATAACCTACTAATATAATTGCCGAAAACTTTTTTCATTTAACCGTTTTTCTATCTCTTCTGGTTTGCAGTGCTGTCAACACCAATTTCTATACTTATAAATCAATTTAACTTTGCAATAACCTCGGACGTTACTCTCAAGATCAAATCCAAGGCCACCGCTAAACGGTCCCCTTCAGTCTCTGCAACTTTTATATGATACTTTATATTCGAAAATGCGTTCGTGTTGAGATATTTGAGTGGATCAATGAAAATTTAACTTTCAAATGACCTCCAGGTGATACCTAAACCCTACATTATTTATATCGTTGAATGCGGAATTTTTTCCTCTTTTTATTCCTGAAATAAAAAATAGACAATCCAATTTTTAAAAAAATCGACTTGACTTTTAAATAAGGTTCACGGTTGCTCTCAAAGTCAAGTTGAATATCTCTGCTAAATGACCCCCTTTGAATACTACAACTTTTATATGAAATATTTTTTTGAAAATAGATTCTTGGCGAGATCTTTAAGTGGATCAATTAAAATGACTCATCTAGTACATATAATTTATTTTCTTACAGGTTGGTAATTTTGTAAATTTATCTCTAAAATTGATGTAAAATTAGCATCTGACACTAATTATATTATTTTTAGATGAGAGACTGTTAGAATATGATATCGATAATTTGGTATTTGAGAAAAGCACACCATTCCAAAAAGTCCAAATTGTGCATTCGAAAAGTTTAGGAAATATGCTCGTCTTGGATGACTTACAAAGTAAGTTGTATAACACTGATTTATAAGGTTCTGTTTTCGGGCAGCTAGGGGGTCATTCCCGAAGGAATGTGCTGCGTTTCACGTTAGGAATTTGAGATATTCGAGGTTTTGTACTTGAAAAATGTTTTGTTTTTTGGCTATTTTTGATGTTATGTACAGGATTTACAAAACTTTTTTTCTAATGTCAAATATCTCAAAATTCTGATGTGATGGACCAATTCTGACATCGGATTCAGATTCTACACAGCAAATTACTTGGGAAATAAGCCCCAGCTGCCGAACAACCATCATGGCCCCGTTTTTTTGTATAATTAGTTTTTGTTTTGATAAGTCGGTGTTTATATATATATATATATATATACATTTTTTCAGATATTGCAGAGTCTGATCTTATTTATACTGAAACCTTAATGCAAAGAGGAAAAGAAGATTACAAAGATAAAGAAATAGTGATATTAGGTAAGTTAAATAAGAAATTACAAAAGACGACTTAAATTATTTCTTTTTATATTGGGATTATACCTTTAAAGATTATTATATTTGCACTTGCAAGTAAAAAATGAATAATTAACAACTAAGAAGTTAACGAACCTTCAACATTTTAGGTAATTCTTAATTTCGGATGTTTTGGCTGGAGAAAAAATGAACAAGTACATCAAAATAGAAAAAATAACGGTATATACAAATAAAGTTTAATGAAAATGTGTCATAAAATAATCGAAACGCTTTAAAATAAAATTAGGGAAACAAAGAAATATGAATAACAAAATAAATACGTTCTCCATCTAAATTAGAGTATCACTGGACGATTTTGATTCGTCGTACTAATTAAAGTTTTTGAAGTATAACTAATCTACTCATTTTTTTTATGTATTGGGTTAATTTAATGGTAATTCTTAGTGTTTTTAGAAGTTCGAAGTTAATTTGATTAAAGAAAAGACCATAATAAATAGATTATCAAAAAATACTGCCACTAGCTAGAGAAAAAAAATTTAATTCGAAAGAGCAAATTGAAAGAGATATGTATTTTAGGGGGAGGTGATGGTGCACTTTTATACGAACTCCTTAAAGAGAAGCCAAAGGAAGTTATTATGCTCGAAATCGATGACGTTGTAATGAAGGCTTGCTCAAAATATATGCGGTCTATTTGCGGAGATGTTTTGGATAATTATAATGGCCCCAACTACAAGGTAAGATTAATGTTAAAACAAATTACATTTGTCTCTGATAAGATCCGATCCGATAAAGGTTCAATTTATCTTACAAGGAAGGTACTTGAAGTGTCCGGCTCCGATTTTAATGAAATTTGAATATGTTGTAGAAAGTACAAAAATAAGAAACACATTTTATTTTAACGGGGTGAAAACCGCCACTAAATTTTTCCCCTAAAAACAGTATTTTTGAAATATCTCGGGTTCTAACAAAACAAAATGAAAATTACTTGTTGTTTGAAATGATTTTAAATTATAGTTTTTTTTACCCCCGAGGACATCATTCCTTATTTTTTTTTAAGGGTAACCATGTATTCGCGCACGTAATTTAATTCTAAGAATTATGAAATTTAATATGATTGTTTGAAAATATTTTTTTCACGAATACCATAAGTTGACGAGTTTCAGGGTTTCTAAAGATAACTAGTAAAAAAGGGTGAGCCACTCCCAAATCATTCTTTTTCCTTAAATCTCAAGTTCTAATTTAGATCTCTTTACAAAACAAAATGAAAATTACTTGTAATTTGAAATGATTTTAAATTATAGGTTAAGTTAAGGTATTTTCATCCCCAAGAATATCACCCCATATTTTTTATAAGGGTAAGCCATCCATTCGAACATGTAATTTACTTCTAAAAATTACGAAATTTAATAAAATTTCTTGAAAAATATTTTTTTCACGAATACCATCCTTAACTCAAGTTGACATCTTTCAGGGTTTCCAAAAATAAACTAGTAAAAGAGGGTGAGTCACCCCCAAATGTATATTCTTTAACATCTCAAGTTCTAATTAAGATAACTCGATAAAACAAAATGAAAATTATTTATTATTCTAAATATTAAACTATGGTATTTTTATCCATAAGGATATTATTCCTTATTTTTGATTAGAGTAAACCATATATTTGCGCAAGTAATTTAATTGTAAAAATTACGAAATTTAATGGAATTGTTTACAAATATTTTTTCCGAATACCATAAGTCACTTAAGTTGTCATGTTTCAGGGTAAACTAGTAAAAGAGAGTGACCCTTTTTTTATATCTCAAGTTCTAATTGAGATAACTTTATGAAACAGATTGGAAATTACTTGTTATTTGAAATGAAGTTAAACTATAGTATTTTCACCCTCAAGGATATCATTCGAAGGATATCATTTTAAACATATATAATTATTGTTGAAATTGCCAAATTTCAGTTGATATGAACTTAATAGAGCTTACTGAAATTTTTTCTTTTAATTAATAAGAAAATATAAACTTATTTCGTTGATTAAGCATTCATATCTGTAAATTATTAGAATTCATGACAAATAGTGATTTCTAATTCTGTGACGTTCATTTAAATTAAAATTTGAGAATTTTAAGAATAATATATGTATGAAATGACGGTTTACTTTTATAAAAAATTAGGAATAATATCCGTGGAAGTGAAAATACCATAGTTTAACATTATTTCGAATTTTAATTTTGTTTTGTAAAGATATCTTAATTAGAATAAAAATAACGTATTTGGGGGTGGCGAACCCTCTTTTACTAGTTTATTTTCGGAAATCCTGAAACATGTCAACTCAAGTTATTTATAGTATTTGTAAAAAAATATTATCAATAAAACCCTCATAAAAAGTAAGGGATGATATCTATGGGGTTAAAACCACCTGGAATAGAAACTGAAAAATATCGCCAGTCTCGCCATCGAGGTTGATAGGTGGCAGGTTTGCAATATCCTACTAACATTCCTTGGAATTTATATTTCATATATCAGTTATTTCCTGCGAATGTTCCTTTGGGTCCGATACATCTCCAATAACGAGACCATGAGGTGGTCGAAACGCGTATGGAGAGAGGACCAAAGTGATATTTGTAGGAAATAAACGGTTTGTATATATCCTTTCCTTTTCTCTGCCTGAAAGGAGAATACATATATAACAACTATTTAAATACGGTAGACAGATCTTTTTATTTCTTACTGAAATTTTGATTTTTTAAAAAAATATATTTTAAAGTTATGCTGATGATGTGCAACTTTAATGGCATATGGATTTCTATCCGCATAAACATATTGAACATTTTTTTTCTTACTTTTAAATAATGTTAATGAATTATTAAAAAAAATCAATATCAATAGTTTTACTTATTCTATTAGCTTCTGAGGAACAGCTTGTGATGGAGGATGAAATGTCATAATTTGTTCTGTGGTAGAAGATACTAAATAGACTTAATTCTCTTAACGATCTTTGAGGAATCATTAATTTTACTCTCGATAACAGCTCGGGACACTCCACAAATCCATTCAGAATCTTATAAAAAGTGCATAAATCAATGAAAGTCCTTCGACGTTCAAGGGTTGGTAGATTAATCATCTCAAGTACCTCCCCATGTATAATATATGCCTAATTTGTATTTTATAAATCTAATAAATCTTTTCTGAATTTTTCAATTTGGCCAATATATTGCCTATAGCAAGGTGACCAAGTTTTTGTCAAAATATACACCGAGCTCCTTAAGTTTCTCTTCATTTTTCAATATGTTATTCCCTGTACAGTTAAATTCAATAACCTTTTTTGTTTGATGAAACTTTAATATAAAACATTTATTTACATTAAGTTACATGCCATTCAGATTATACCATTCACACAAGACTTCTTGAAGTTTCATACAGTCGTCCTCAAATTTAATTACTATAAAAACTTTTAAATCGTACAGAAGACATTTAGAATATTCTTATAAAATGCGATATATCGTCAATGAAAATATTAAAGAGAATCGGGGCCCAATGTGACCCCTTCGGTACCCCAGAAAAAACAAAAATTTCTTCAGAAATATAGTTCTCAATTTTTACTCGTTGCTTTCTTCCTGCCAAATAGCTGTTAAACCATTTTAAGAAATTTCCAAATACACATCAAAGGGGTTGATTTTAGAGAACAACAAAACATATTTTTCTTACTTCTCCAACAGTAGGAAATGGCTAACTTTATGTGGTCGAGCCATACGTTTTGATCTTTATAAAATAATACTGAATTTGAACAGGAAATATATTCAAATCTAAAAATTATAAATATTTTTTTAGTTACATGTCATACGATACGAAAAATTTAAAAACTTATAAAAATGTCATTGCGAAGCTTTACTGCGGTTCATTAACTTCTGTGCTAATTTGGGGCATGCAACACCAATAGCACAAATTTTTGCTGTAGATAAAAAAATATTATCAAAACGGCAATAGTAATAATTGATAATGGAATTCACATAGATTTAACAATAACAAGTTCCATATTAAGACCATTGACCAGTCTAAATGACTAAATTTGCCGACGATTTTAAACTGTTGCTAGAGATTAACTCTGAAACCGACTGTGATACATTGCAATCTGACTTCTGTGATATAGCAATCTGCTGTGGTACTAATGGTTTTAAATTAAATGTTAGTAAGTGTTCCTGCATATCTTTTACTTTGAATAGACACATTGTCTCATATAATTATAAAATTGGGAATAATGAACTTAAGCGAGTAAGCAGCCAG
Organism: Diaprepes abbreviatus; assembly: GCA_034092305.1. Taxonomy (NCBI): domain Eukaryota; kingdom Metazoa; phylum Arthropoda; class Insecta; order Coleoptera; family Curculionidae; genus Diaprepes; species Diaprepes abbreviatus. The sequence goes on along the minus strand of JASJET010000381.1, from coordinate 644,768 downwards.
AGTGATTTAGCTGTAATCTTTGATCCAACTCTATCTTTCTCTGATCATATTGTTACGATGGTCCAGAAGACACAAAAAACAATGGGTTTTGTCGTCAGAAACTCTAAATATATTCAATATTGACGTTAGTTTTAGACTGATGCACTGGTTGCTCCTGTACTTGAATATGGTAGTATTGTATGGTCACCATATTACAATATCTGGAAAGAACTTATGGAAAGAGTTCATAGAAAATTAAAATATGTTTTATAAAAAATACGGATATTACCCAGAAAGAGGATGTGACCAGGCATACTTACTGAATATTTTTAGGAGAATGTCTTTTGAGAAAAGACAAATACGGATGTCTTTGCACTCAATTTAAGATTATCAAGGGCGCAATTGATGCCCCGGATATTCTTTCACAATTGCCTTTTGCAATCCAGAGGCAAAGCAGTCGAATCATCGACATTCTATTTGAATTTTCCAAGGACAAATTTGTATTGGAGAAGTGCGGTGTATAATATGTGTAACTTGTTTAATTTGTATGCTTCAGACATAGATATAGGATTAATTAACTTAAATAAGTTTAAGAAAATTATAAATAGCAAATTATTAGATAATGCATATATCATTTAAATGGTATCTGTAAGTGGCTTCGGCTGTTGATGCTATATTAAATAAATAAATAAATAAATCTTGAGTTGACAAGAGACTATTTTTAGATTATTGTTGGTGATTGCATGGTATCTCTACAACAATACGTTAAAGATGGCCGAAAATTCGACTATATTTTTGGAGATTTAACTGATGTTCCTATCTCGGAAAGTCTATCCGGCCAGATGTGGACTTTTATTAACGAAGTATTGCAGATGTCCTTTAAATGTCTGAAACCAACTGGCAAATATATGACCCACGTAAGTAAAAATTAAAGTATCTATTTTGATATTAGCCTTTGATTAGAAAATGTATGGAAGGTATCTATTTATTTCTGGTCGAAACTTTTTACAACGTCCTTCTCTCTATTCAAATATATAAGGTCTATTCTTGTTTCAAAATATAGTAGTGAGAGCTGAAAACTTCATCCATTTGTCGACTAAATTCCGAGAAAATTTTTATTTTTAAAAGGATAAGTTAATTCTCCAAAGGACACAATACTATTTCGTAGTTGCCCTTAAAGGTCCATTTAAAATCAATTTATAAATATATTGCTTCTGGCATTTATCTTTTTTTCTTTTATAGGTTACCGGTACATCTTCCCACGAGTCCGCTGAGCAGTACAAACAACAACTTCATAAATTGCAACCTCCAGTCACTTTCACTACGGCTACTGCATTCGTACCGTCCTTTTTGGAAGAGTGGCTTTTCTGCCAAGTTAGTTTCGCTGACGCAAAAGCCGAAAAACCCGAATAACGTAAAGTTAAGTTTAAAAAGCTCCAAATATTTAAAATAGGTCTTAGGTTTCGAATATTTGTTGATGTACTAGTAGAAAAATTTTATAGGAGAGTATTTTTTGCTGTGTGGAGATTACAGAAGAACAATGATTCAGAGCTCCAAGAAAGGTGACATTTTGAAACATGGTTAATAATATTACGAGAGTAAAATTGAAATCTATTATATTTTTAATAGGAAAAATTTATTGATTTATAAAAAAACTATTTATTAGAAAAACAATATCGCCAGTCTTAAGCTAAATATTTATAATGTATGTTCAATTTAAAATAATGGTGATTATTTCAGAAAAAGTTTGAGTCTGTTGAGAACATATGGATCATTCGAAAATAGCACCATGTCTCAAAATCACAATTTTGTGTACGTTTTTTTATAACTATATATATGGGGCCGCTTAACCTTTAAGTTAAAATGTCAATTCTATTTTTTAAAGGTGGCCCCGAAAATGATTATTAAAGATTTAAAAAGGTAGTAGGGATTATTAATCATCTTTTGTTATCAATTATGTTCGATAAAGTCAATTTTATTCGATACATCGTATTTATGTATACAGCGATTTAAGACCTATAATAGTGCAATTCTTGAGAATATTAGAGAAGAAAAATTGTTGTCTAGACTAAGTGTATTTTGTTCGTTAAGCGTAAATTGTTCTAAAAAACATTAGTTCTTTAGTTTATTAGATTTAAGTTCACCACACGTGCCCAAATATTTTTATAAATTTATTACAACAGATTTGTCTGAATATTATGTAAAAAATTCCCTTGCAATGTTTGGGCACGTGTAATCTGAAAACTATAGTATTTTGTTGAATTATTGTTTTATTGCTTTGTTACAATCTATTACATTACAGATGGACTTTTTGTTAAAAGCCGCAGAGCGGCAAAAATTAAATTACCACTTTTATATTGAAAATTTCAAGAACTTTTTTAATTTATATTTTGTTGAGTAAAATTTTATACAGCCAGAAGATTTTTATTGATTTATATCCAATTGAACTGACATGTTAAACCAAGATTGATTTGTCATTGGGATAGAGATCACAGTTTGATTACAAATTAACTTTAATATCAGTTTAGTACCCTTGTCCGACAAATACAAGCTTTTAAATAACGTTTTGCGTGTAAGTAAAATATATTAACAAAATTTGCCAGATTTAGTATTCGTTCTGGACTCGCAATTACTCAAAGTTTTTCTGTATTTTTGTATATAAGGTGCCGAAGATAAGGAGGGCCAGTATTGGAAATCTCAGTAACACTAAGAGATTTGGTTAAATGGGAAAACAACGTAATTTAGGAACTAACGGTATCTGTGTTTGAGATATTTAAAAAAAAAACGGAATTTCCCGATTTTGAATTCTGCTTTTTTTTGTTAGTATTAAATTTAGCGCGAAACCGATAGAACTTTTTTACAGCAGCCTGTAAGCAGGCTAAAAGTGACGTTATCGATTTTTTATTTGACGTTTGGTCTTCGAGCAATCATCAACAAATTAGTATCAAACATTATCGTTTACATTTCGAAAATGTTTTGACCTTTATTAAAAAAATTTCAAAGTACTGCCCTGTAATTGTAATTAATTTTGTAAAAAGAGTTGCCTGCAGTAAGTTAAACATTTTTCTGTTTTAAAGTTTTGCTTATAGACATGTTTTTCGACATATATAAACCAATCGGAGTGGGGGTGGGGGGGTTAATGGGGTCAATATTTTTAATAGTAACTAAAATTTTACTCATCTGTAGGCACACATTATAATTGGAAATAAGGAAGATCTGGTGTGATTTATTATTTTTTGCATTAAATTGAAAAAGCTAATTAGATATGTCTATAATTCTGCGTAAAATCTAAAAATGAAATAACATTGTGTTCTATTTTAAATAAGCAAGAAGGTATCAACTTCCGGCATAACCGGAAATGCTATGATCTTGAAAATACTTTAGCTTAATTGCCCCCATTGACTTTAGTTAACTGTCATATTTTTAAACTTTTATAAAGTCTATTTTCCGAGAAATCGATCGCAGCAGTTCGTCGTGGGACACACTGTATAATATGCTCTAGGAAACAGGTTCCTACTTTCAAAATTTCTTAGGCCCAGTTTTCAGAATTGAAGGTTTAAGTTTTAGTGAGAGTTAACCATAAGTTGAGTTTATCAGTGGATGACCTTGTGGTTACTTGCTTAACAAAAAAAAAACATAACCTCATTACTACAGCTGTTTATTATATAAAAGAATTATTTTTAAAAAATACCAGCTACAAAATAGAGGCTAACTGTGAAATGCAACATTTCTTCTTTGTTGTCTTAATACCGATATTAAACCTGTTTCTATAAAATTCAAGTACTAACTTTGACAAATATAATTAAACTAATATTTTCATAACCAACGTTCAATGCTTAGTTGTAAAACACCTGATCTTGAAAACACACTTGAAAGTGTTGTTATTACCATCGATTGTGAAACTGGGTTATAATAATTCAAAATAAAAAGGGCTTTTAAAATTTGACATAAGAAGATCAGGACCGTTTCCAAAAAAATTAAGTTGTTGATGGTTGCTGAAAGACAAAACAAATAAAAAATCAGTCTTTTTGTTTCCCGTATTTGCAGGACTTCCTTTAATTGCAATCTGTCAAACACTTTGGTCATATTGACAAAACACATGTAAGTAGGTTTACTCAATTCGAGGAATTTTTCGGATATTTGTTTAATAATATATATTGCATCAATAGTGCATCTATTTTTTTGAAACTCCTGTTGTTATTTTCGTATTTGTATGGTTTTGCAAATTTCTTCCAGGATGATTTTTGTGAATGCTCTCAGAATGCTATCAAGTAATGTTATCTTCCGATAGTTTTCTGGTAGTGTTTGATGTCCTTTTTTAAAAATAGGTATCTTTACACTATTTTTTTTACTCGTTCGGTTATTCTGTTCTTCTAGGATATTCCTAAATAGAATCAATATTTAGTTCTATAAACTTCCCTCCCCCCTATATTTAAGCATCTCGTCAGGTATATTTCCTGGTCCTGGGCTCTTCCTTTTTTTAAGGGACTTTAGGATTTTTTCCAGCGCCTCGTTTGTTTGTTCAATATCACTGTCCTCCTCATGATCGTTCTGTATCATTTCTATTTTTTCTTCTTCCTTATATAGACTTTTAAAATATGTTTCTCACTATTCGGTTGTGATTTTGTTGGTTTGTACGGTATCCTTGATTTCTAACTATCTCCTTTTCCCAATGGTTTTCTTTTATTTCTTTTATCTTCGTGTATACCTCCTTGCATTCCCTTCGATAATTGTTCCAGTTTTCAGGCGTTTTGTTTCATATGTACCCTTCTTCTTTTGCTCCGCTAGTTTACCTTTGGGGTGAACCATGGTTTTCTGTTGACTTTAACATTCACCTGTGTCTTTCTTATTGTTTCTTAAATTATGCAACTTTTTTCTCATTTAGCTAAATCTGTATCTCATAGTATTACTGAGATTCCCACATTGGCCTTGCTTATCTAGGTTACCCTGCATAATTTTTTATGCCCTGCTTTCAAATTTTCTTATTTAGCAGGGAAGTGTGCATTGCAGAACGAAATAAAAATACAATATTTCAGTAAGGGGTGAAGGAGTACATCGATGCAGTTTATTATTAAAGAACCCTCAGTATTTTTCATTATCAGTATCATTTTATCAGTAGATTTAAAAGCCAAGTTGTAAGAAATAATATGCTTTAGTCATCTATTTTGTAAATCTTCGTGCAATATCGAAACAATTCGGAATGAAATCATTCTTTTATCATAAAATGTGACTAAGCATTCATTTTGATTTGTTACTTTTTCATTCTTTTTAACATTCCATACAATATTTTTTAAAAATGAGAAGCAAAAAATGAACCATCTAAGTGGCAGTACTATGTTTGCATTAAGGACTTGAATGATCATTATTTTGCCCGGAAATTATTCAGCTGGCTATTTTCCCACATATATGATTTAGTACTACATTAAGCGAGTGGAAAAGATAGAAAACTGCGCGTTTCCTAATATTTATTGTTCCAAAATTCTTGTTTATTAGTTTTCAACGTCCTATTTATAAAAATACTATTCAATGCCCCGTTCAAGATGATAAAGGCTGCTCGTAGTTTCTTAAAATATTTTAGTTAGGTTAAGTTAATAATAATTTGAGGATGATCACAATCATCATTATACATTGCAGGTTAAAACTTTTGATTTCTGTTTGAGTTTTTGCTTATCAAAGGTTACCTAGTAAGTTTGAGAACAGGTTCATCTTAACAATATGGCAGCTTTTGTGAAAAATATATCATATGAAATTTGGGGAACGACCTAATGGGAGATAAAAATGGGAATTGTGATGAAGTGTTACCCAGTTTGTATGTCCTGTGATTTTCCCTTAATAATTTGCTGTGTGTGCTGTAGTATAATTATTTTATAAAAAAATACGCCTATAATATAAAACTTTTTCTCTAATATTTAATCATCATGAAAAAATCTGTTTTACTTTTCAAAGGAATATTTGCTTTAGCATTAGTAGTATATGAATGTATGGATCTGAAAAACAATCTGCAACTTGTTTGGTTCTTAACACAAAACTAATTTATATTTTTTTCTCGTTAAGAAAATTGAATCAGTTAAACTGAGCCTATCCTGCAACCTAGTCGTAATTTGTAAAAGTAGTTCTTAAAGTTGATTGTTGATAAGTTTAAATTTGGCCTTAGATTTTTTAGTGTTACCAAATATTATATTTAACTACTTTGTTGTTTTTGGATTGTTACTGATTTCTATTATTGTTATTTCCATTGTAAGTAATAAGGCTAAAATAAAATTTATTTAGAAATTTTTTGTTTTTGTGATTAGTTTTAGATTCCCTTACCGCGAAGTCGGCAATTAGTGTCATCGGAAAACTCTTACCCGTTTCGAATCGTTTGAATGCGACCCGTCCTCAAAATTTTCAGCTTTTGAAGCCTTCAAGTATTTTTTTTGTATGCTTACAAGCTCTCTAGTGTTTAAACTAATTGTAAAGGCTGTCTTAAATTACTTTACCAGTGTTCATGTATTCTCTACAAGGTTTTGTTGCTTTATGATGAAGTTTCTTTCATTGAAAATAATTGATAATATTAGTCAAAAAATACGACAAAAAAATTGTGACTGATGTTATAATGGCTGTCCGTGGCAGTTTAAAGCATCCTGATTGCGAATTCAATAACGAAAATTTTCCACCACGTATAGATTTTGAGTTATAGAATGTATCAGTTATTTTTATTTAATACAAACTTTTTTATATAATATTTATACATAACTTCAAAACCATAAAAAAAAGATATTTTAAGGATAATAGGATTTATTTACAAAAATACACATGAAAATACATTTATAGTAAGTCTTTTGTACATAACTTTTTGGCAAATGTTGACTTTCGTTTATATTCCTGATCGCTTTCTCTCATAAGAAACCAACAATAATCTCCCATCATTACTGGATCCGATCACGCATCTCCTTCTTTATCTAATGTTTTAACGAAATTAATGTGTAATGGAGGTAACATTACTTTTTTGAGATCGACACGAAGTATATTCTTGACGTTAGCTTGACCTGGAATATATTGATCTTTCGGAAGCCATTATTTTACTTGGCAATGACTCTGTGTTTCTCTACTGTACCAAAGACAAAGAAAACAGCATTACTTCGTAAATCCACCTTGAAGCCCTAATAATAGTTCTATGACTTTTAGGTCACCACATATTTGCTATTTATATGTATCATAGCTTAATGCATTTAGAATAAGTGGCATACTTTCGTATCTTTCTTTCACGTTAAGCATGTGCAAGAGGAATAGAAGATCTTTGTTGCCATTATGGAGCAGAACTGCCTTTAAACTTATTTTAGAAGAATTTATAAATAAACGCCATTCTTCCGGGTTATGTGCAAATCCTAATTTTTCCATAAGACTTTTTGGATTAACACCAACACACATTTTATCCTGCAGAGTAAAGAATGAGGATAGCTCCTGGTTACGGTTCCTAAATATTGTAACTTTAGTTCCAGTGGCTAGTAAATTCCATTGTTGTAATATAGACCGTAATACTTCAGCATGCTCTTGAGACACTTTCGAGAAAATAAGGATCGTCCTTTTCTGATACATTATCGGGTTCTGCCTTATCATCATATATTTCTAAATCTTTCTCTTATTTTGCCGGGGACGCTAGAACTAGTAAACCTTCTCCATGAAGAACCGGTTTTATTGCTGAGGGAATATCCGGATATTCAATATTATGTTTCTTTCTTGAAAAACCAGACACTTTTGTCATGCAAAAGTAACAGTCGTTAAAATGATTTATTGGTTTTTGCCAAATCATTGGAACTGCTAGAGGCATAGAAGAGGTTTGCCATTAAACCAGTTACTTAGATTTGCTGCAAGGTTTGGCCACATATGTGAGGAACCCAGTCCCGATCTTAATCGCCAACAAGACATCCAAAATACTTACGATAAACTACTTTGGTCACTTTGTTAATTGTGCTCTTCTGCGATTTAGGAATAAACTGACCATGGCAAAAACTATCCGCGGGGTTAACACAACCACATTTCTGTACTTTACAGATATTTTTGTTTCTTCTGCCGCAGCTGAAAATTAATGAGGTTCAATGTTAGTATTTTATGGCTTTGTATAGTTAACAAATTCCGAGTGTCGTATTTAATCTTGTTCGTTGGGGCTGTTTCAAGCCTTAATGTTCCATAGTAATTTTCCATAACAAAAAACATTAAAGTATAAGAAAGCCACAAACAATAATAACGATTACAACAGAAATATTAATTTGAAAACTCAAGATCCTATTAAAGTCAGAGATGTTTGTAGGAATTTAAAATGAAATTTAGATTTTACTTATAAAAGAAAGTTCTCTCTCTCTCTCTCTCTCTCTCTCTCTCTCTCTATATATATATATATATATATATATATATATATATATATATATATATATATATATAAAATCAAATGCATCGTAATTGCTTAGAGTGCTTAAATCAACAGACCAGAAAAAAAATTTTAACACACTTTTTGTCAAAACAAGGGGATCTAGAGTTTAACGTGTGAAATCTGACACCCAATATATTCTTATTATTTACGAGTATGACAAATAAAACAGAGAGATTTTTTTTATCAAATTTTTATATTTAAGTGGTAACTTACCTCCAAATAGTGAACTTTTAAAAAGCACTTTACTGTTCCATCATATGTATAATTCTTGGAGAGGCTATCTGTCATCGTTACAATAAATTATCTTTTAATAAGTTCATAGGTATACTTTCTTCCAATTTTCGCTAATTGTAAAACCTAAAATTACATTATATTATTGAGATAATTAAGCGTTAATTCCACATATGCTAAGCTAAGAATATTTTTGACTTTAAGAATCAATGTAAAAAAAATATATATAAAATAATCCTGTAAAATGAAACTGATTTTAGTATTGTTTCCTCATGTATGGAAAAAAAACGTTATTTAAATTCCCCACAGGTAAGTAAGTTCTTATGCCATTTTTAAAAACATCCAAATGGACACTTCTTAAGTAAAAACTTTCTGTTTTTTCAAAAAATTAAGTTTTTTTTTATCAATAAACTCATACACATAAAGAAGCATTACTCGAATAAGTTTCAGCTCTTATTTCAGGAGAAGTGTAATAAACTTACTGTATCTTTAAAGTTTAAATTGTCCTGAAGATCTTATGTGACTTGAGGCAGCTGATGATTTTCTTCGGTAAAAGGATAGTTGAACTCCTGCAGAAAATTCTTTGTAGATACTTGTTGTTTTTTCCCTATTTAAGATTACCTGAATATCTTCTCTAATTTGGTACAAATTGGCTTTCACATAGGAATTTTATTTGGACCAATCTTTGGAAAATTGATCTAAAAAATAATTAAAAAAAATTAAATTATAAGTCTAAACCTAGAGTCGAACTGTCAAACCTTTATTATATATTTTTTAACAATTATACTGCACAAAAATACACATCAATGTAAACTTGTACTAGCGTTTAATCCAAAATAGTCATAAAAAAATTAATATAATTATTCAAATTTGCTATAGCTTTTAATCCATAATGCCAGCAATCTTATTAGACTGATTACTCCACAATGACTTTCTCAGAGAGAAATTTCTCTAAAATATACAATTTTATTATTACACAAATTTACAACTCAATCTATGCTCCATTTTAACCAACAAGATACAAAATTCATTGGCCTATCAAAATATTTGCACTTATTTGTAGTAATTTCCATTTAAATAAGTGATTTTATGAAAAAGTATAGCTACAAAAGCTATATTTTAACATACGTGTTTTGATACTGAATATTTTGTTCACTTTCAAATTTATGCGAGTTTGATACTAAATTATCAGCTTTTCGTCGGGCATGTCTGTAGTTAGTATAATTTAAAAAAATTAAATTAAAAATAACTATACTTCCCTTTAACGGTGGCATCTTCTTCAAATAAAAAGTACACTTGATTTTAGCTCAACTAAAACTCCAAAGGTCTTTTTTAGCTCGACGTCAACACAATAATGGGCACAAAATATCTGAAGGGATATTTTGTGATCATGGCGGGCCGGCGGGTTAAGAAATGACAATTCTACAGGCCGATATTACAGTATCCGATTTTACCGACAACCCGAAATTTAATTAATGGACGTCTGATGGACTTACACTGGACATCCAGATATGGACGTCCATATAGATTACAGGTCATCCCATCTAATAGACATCCATAAACGGTCCATGGACATACAGGACATTATATGTACCTATTCTGGATATCCAATGGAAATCTTGTGCTATCTGGGTGTTTACTGCTACTATATTCGTAATCGTCTTTCTTTTGAAAACTTGGACCGGCTTCTGGTTTAAAATCATCTGGTTTATCCGATTCCGAGTCGATTTCATATTTTCCTGGAGACTTACGTAATGTATGCTAGAAGCTTCATAAGGTACAGGTCTAATGGCTGAGGGAATATTAGGATATTCAATTATTGTTTGCTTTCACTAAAAAAATCCAGGATTTTTGTCAAGAAAAAGTAGCAAACATCAACATGATTCTAAAGTTCTCGCCAAATCACTGGCACTCCAAACTTCATAGACTTGTGAGTACCCAGTAGCCATCCTGTTAAGGTTCTTGAGCAAGCGTGACAGCAAATTTTGGGAGCTCAAGTTTTGTCATAATAGCCAACTTTGCACCTAAAATATAACTCGTAAGCTTTCTTATAAGTGGGCTCAAAGTCGTTCGTTGAGCTTTCAGTGTCACTTCACCACATATATAACAGAAACTGTTCGATTTGCTCATACAGGATCGCGACGACATCGTTTTCACAAGGCGAAAATAATAGCACTATTACACAGGGGCGGATCCAGCCTCACTCTTTGGGGGTGGGGGGCGGTGATATCACAAAAGTACAGTATGGCAAGCGAAAACAAGTTGTCGACGGGGGAGGGGGAGACACCAGCAACATTCCCATTTCTAGGGTACAAGGCAGGGTCGGGTCTATTTTTCTGAATTTGAAGCTCTTGGAAAGGGGGGGCGATCACAAGAAGAAACAAGTTACCGATAGGGAGAGGGGGAGGGGGAGGATGCGAGCAACATACACATTCCTAGTATGAGGTAAAATCGGGTCAATTTTCCTGAATTCAAAGCGTGACGCAGTCAGAAGAAAACGGCCACAGCTTTGGGCAAGCGGTGATTGGCTGCTTCACCACGACAATGCGCCAAAGCTATCATCGATTCTTGTGCAGCAATATTTAACAAAGCACCAAGTTGTACAGCTTCGCCAGTCTCCGTACACTCCCGACGTAGCTTCCTGTGACTTTTGGCTTTTTCCTAGAATAAAAATGCCGCTCAAAGGACACCGGTTCGATGACAAAGAGACGGTTGAAACTAATGCGACGAATGCACTGAAGGCAATTCCGAAAACTGACTTCCAGGACTGCTTCAGGAAGTGGAAACACCGCTGGGAACGTGTTATTTAATTAAATGCGGACTACTTTGAAGGATGTCACTCACCGGATGATGAAGAATAACACCAATGCGGAGATATGAAGGTAGGCTCGATACTTTTGGGACAAACCTCGTATGTTAAAAACATTAAATTGGTTGAATAGTAAAACGTGGATCAAAATAGCAAATCTTACATTGATATACAAAATTGAACATAATTGTTTATCGGACTGTTTAAATGCATATTTGGAGAAAAGGTCGACATTTCATACTTACAATATAAGATCAAAAAATAACTATAATATTTATAAGTAAAAATGCCAGCTTTGCAAAGGACTTTCTTTTATGAGGGACTGAAAGACTATAATTTATTACCTGATAAAATCAAAAATGTGCCAAACTTACGAATGGGTTGTAAATAGTTATTTGTATACCTGACTACATAATTAATCTTACTGTTCTCAAGAATTTAATGTAATCATTGCATGTAATAGCCAAGTGCTAAATAAAATTTTATTTATTTATTTATTATTTATTTATATCAATTCCTGTATACAGGGCCCCTTCGATAAGCAGCTGACCTTCGACGACTACGGAGTATGGTGAAATTTGGAATTACATGGGGTTTAATGGGTATCTCCCTTAAGGGTTGAGACTTCGTAGATGCCTCCTTGCGGTGTTGTTAGATTGTGCACAATTTCCCTAAACTTAGAGAAAACGCCAATTTGGCGATGTCACACCCCGATATGCTATAACAATTTATATATCGCATAGGTACATTCTTATACCAGTTTTGCAATCAATCAAAACATGTTATTGTTGTTCTCTAGATTTTGCTGAGTGATACGACAATTGTAACGGTTACATAGGTAGAAATTATCGAAAGAACACATTAGTTTGGCGGGGAATAGAATAGAATAGAATAGTTTTATTCACGTTAGTCACAACAAGTTTAACATACGTCAAAGATAGTACTAAATAAATATAATAGAAATCTATATAAAAAGAAAAATTATAAATAAAGATATATATTTTAAGATAGATAAAAAATACAAATACAGTTTAGAGATTAAAATTATACAAATCACATGGTCCAAGGAAAACATACAAGATGCAAGTTACAAAATAAAAACATTTATAAAATATACACATCATGGCACAAGGCATCGTGGATTGAAAATAGTTTAGACAAAGTGGTAATTCAAAAATTCTTCTGTGCCATAAAACGCATTTTGAACTAAAATACTTTTGATGGTTTTTTCAAAGTGACGTTCATCCATACAAAGGGTGTTTTTTATAGAGGTATAGAACTTTTAAATGGAATAAAACAAAGATGAATTTTTTAAATTGACATGAAATTTACTTTATTCGAAAGATAACCTTCTGGCATTATAATTTAAATATGACTTCTGGCATATGACCGCCACGGCTGGCTCGGACGTAGTCTAATCTGGAGGTCCAATTTTCGATGACTTTTTCCAACATTTGTGGCCGTACATCGGCAATAACGCGGCGAATGTTGTCCTCCAAGTGATCAATCGTTTCGGGCTTATCGGCGTAGACTAGCGACTTCACATATCCCCACAGAAAATAGTCTAGCGGCGTTAAGTCGCACGATCTTGGAGGCCAATTCACGGGTCCGAAACGTGAAACTATGCGGTTACCAAACGTTTCCTTCAATAAATCAATTATGGCACGAACTGTGTGACATGTTGCGCCGTCTTGTTGAAACCACAGCTCCTGCACATCATGGTTGTTCAATTGATGAACGAAAAAGTCAGTAATCATGGCTCTATAGCGGTTACCATTGACTGTAACGTTCTGACCAGCATCGTTTTTAAAGAAGTACGGACCAATGATTCCACCAGCCCATAAAGCACACCAAACAGTCAGTTTTTCTGGATGTAACGGTGTCTCAACATACACTTGAGGATTATCATCACTCCAAATACGGCGGTTTTGTTTATTGACGTATTCATTCAAACAAAAGTGAGCTTCATCGCTAAACAAAATTCGCTTATGAAAATCGGGATCAACGGCAATCTTGTTTTGGGCCCATTCACCGAATCTACGCCTTGCTAGGTGATCCTGTGGCTTCAATTCTTGCACGAATTGGATTTTGTAAGCACGCAAACCAAGATCTTTCCGCAAAATCTTCCATAAAGTGAATGGACACATATCCAATTCCTGTGCACGATGGCGGATAGACTGATTCGGGTCTTTCTCTACGCTACGCTCTACAGCAGCAATGACTTCTTCTGTACGCACTGTACGACGTCTCTATGGATGCGTATTATCATTTAGAGTAAACGTGGTGCGAAAACGTTCCATAGTTAATCGAATTAATTGCTCTGATGGACGATGATGTTGACCGTAAAATGGACGTAGTGCGCGATACGTATTTCGAACAGTACCATGATTTTCAAAATAAATTTGCACAATTTGGAAGCGTTGTTCAGGCGTCAGTCTATTCATATTGAAATCACTTGACAGTTGACAAAATGGCCGCCAGTTAAAAAAGTGTTGCCAACTTAAAGTTCTATACCTCTATAAAAAACACCCTTTATTTAGTTTCTTCCGGTAATATATTGAAACATTTTATTGCCCAGTATCCTGCCTCAGTTTGGCACCTATTTAACCCCCAGTTGGTAAGAACAATGTTTTGTTTGTGTCTAGTCTCATATGTGTGAATGTCATGGTGAGTTTTATAGGTCATAATATATTTTTTTAAATAACAGAGGTTTTCAAAAATATACTGTGCTGGAATTGTCAAGATTTTAAGACTTTTTAATGCCTCACGACAGTTATCCCTAAACTCAAAAGCTGTTAAAACTTTCACTGCCTTACGTTGAAGGGCAAAGACTCGCTTGGCGTCTGCTGCGTGCCCCCATGCCAAAATAGAATATGACAAGTGAGAGTAGAATAGAGAAAAATACGCAATCCTCAATATCTCCCGAGACACACTGTTAGAGAGACTTCGCAGAAGGAAAAGATACTTATTTAATTTTTTGCATAATATCTCGATGTGAATTTTCCAAGGTAGTTTTGGGTCCAAATTCACTCCCAAAAACCTAATACCGTTCTCATCCACTCTCTCATTCTTATTTCCCAGATCTCTTAGTGAGAAGATGACCCTGTTGGTTTTGTTATTATTGAGGATAAGCCTATTTGCTGCAAACCACTCTTCTGCTCTCTGTTGTGCCTCCACAGTACCCTCAAGCACCTCCTCCGCAGTACCAGCCGTACAGGATATTGTGGTGTCATCGGCAAAAAGTGTGTATTTCGCCCCAGAATTCATCTTGGGTAGATCATTTACATACAACAGGGACAATATTGGTCCCAATACCGAGCCCTGAGGAACTATATTTAAAACAGTTTCCGCCGAGGACATCCCGCCAACCCTCATGATTTGGACTTTGTCTTTTAGATAAGATCTAACAAGGTTAATGCTATTAAGAGAAAAGTTGTATTTTGTTTTTGCAGAAGGATATCATGGTCTACACAGTCAAAAGCTTTACTAAGATCGCAGAGAAGGACTGAGCTATATTGAATTCGGTGGAAGGGATCCCAGTATGTAGGATACAAGATCCAATATATACAACACAGTGTTCTTGCCCTTTCGGAAACCGAATTGACATTCAGTAAAGCAATTATTCCCTTCTAAGAATTCGACTGTTTGCAGTGCCATGCCTTTTTCCACAATTTTTGAGACAACAGGAAGCAAGGATATTGGTCTATAGTTATCTGGCAAGTTTATGTCTCCCTTCTTAAATATCGGACATACAATAGCTTTTTTAAGAATTGAGGAGGGGAAGATTTTCATGCAGAACAGTGTTATTAAATTTACTTTGCTTTTATAAGTTTTCGTATAAAAAGGAGTGTTTCTTTACTTTTTGTAGAATTGTATTTTTAAGCATATTTGTTTCATTCTTTTAATGAGGAGCTTTCCTTTTTTAACAACATTCCTGTTTATTTAAACTAAATTGTTTATTTCGTGCTCAGATCATTAATCTAAGATTATTAAAATATTATGAAGTTATTTCTTAATAAAAATACTAGTAGTAATGGCGACTAATTAAAATACTTCTAACTTAGGAGTTGCTATACCAACAATTCTTAAGCGAGTGATGTCGCAAGTAATTCGCTTGTAATAAAACTTTAAACATCATTTAAAATTACACAACAGCAACACTGCACGTCACAAAACTATTCATTTTACAAGTTAATTACTGCACCAAACACGTCTTACGCGATCCTTTATAGGTAGTACCGATTTAATTGTTTAATAATACATATGCAGATAATATAAATAAAAACCAGGTTTAAAAATATTTTGTTATTAAATACTGATATAGATCTTAACCATCATTTTCCAGGGCTTGTGTCAAACATATGAGAAGGTTTAATTTGTCTATGTGTCAAAATAACATCCGATTTTGGTGAGCTTATAAATTTAGAAAGTTTATTTCATTTTGATATTACTTCGAGCAATCTCTTAAAAGTTATACGTTGCTTATACTACAGAGTGTGAAAAAAAATAATATCAAAACTGAAAAACCTAGAGTGTACGAGACGTTTCATGTCAGTCTTCTGGATCTGGATTAGACCCCTTCCCAAATAGCACACTTCAGTCCACTGGATATTCATCGTTTATCCAAAGCTGGACATACTGGGTATCCATGGGATGTCCAGAATTTGTTCACCCGACGTCTTATGGATATCCACTGGACTATACGTTTGTCCCACTCATAGATGTCTTTTTGGATTCCATATATTGTCCAGGTATGCATCATTTTTGGATATTAATTGGACTAATTTTGGATGTCCATATAATGTACATTCTTGACCCGATTTTGGACATATTATCCGATGGTATTGTGCTTTTTGGATTAATAGGTCACAATCTATTGTTCCCTCTTCTTGACGTTCCGCTAACATTAATGGTAGATATTTTCAGAATTTGCTTAGGGTCCGAGAGCTTACAGTACCTAACTAATCTGCACTTCTGAAGATACAGATCACTTATGTCATCAAAACTTCGATAACAAGTAACCATAGATGGCCCTATTAGTCCCAAAAACTAAACAGATATAAATTACATTAGCGAACAAGGTAACAGGAACTGGATCCACATATTACACTTATTGATTACAATTGTCAAGTTTTTAATACAACACTATATAAGAATATAAAATTTTATAATTAGTCGAATTGCAAGTGCTACAAAATATAGCTTCAATTGATTTAAATTGTTCAAGCTATAGGAGGATCACTATGAATAAGGTATCTGGTTCCATAGTAATAGGTATAATTTCAATTGGGTAATAGAAAATATACCAATTATTTAAATAAAGACTTTATTGTTACAATGATTATTTTTTCTAGATTTATTTCTGTCGCTTATTCTCTTCAGCCATTGTCTAAACTCGTCTTCGGCTGTTTTTTTATCGGCCCCCATTCTTCTGCCGCAGCTGAAAATTAATAAGGTTTAACGTTAGTATTTTATGGCTTTCTATAGTTAAAAAATTCCGTGTGTCGTATTTAGTCTTGTTCGTTGGGGCTGTTTCAAGCCTTAATGTTCCATAGTAATTTTCCACAACAAAAAACATTAAAGTATAAGAAAGCCACAAACAATGATAACGATTACAACAGAAATATTAATTTGAAAACTCAAGATCCTATTAAAGTCAGAGATGATTTAGGAATTTAAAATGAAATTTAGATTTTACTTATAAAAGAAAGTTCTCTCTCTCTCTCTCTCTCTCTCTCTCTCTATATATATATATATATATATATATATATATATACAGGGTGTCCAAGATAAGGATCCTAAGCATGGGGATCTCAGTACCTGTTGGAGTTACAGCTTAGGTTAAATTAGAAAAAAGTTGCGTACTTTGAAGCGTATTTACATGCCGTTGAGAAACTTTAAAAATTTTCATGGCCAGCTGAGATATTGGGGAAAAACGAAAATTTGATGAAATAGATTTTATTTTTTTGTGACTTTATTTTAAAAGATATTAAAAAACTAATAAAACTTTTTCATTAGCAGTTTTTAGGTACTACGTGATGGAGTTTTTAAATTTTATATCCGACGTTTCGTTTTCGAGAAGCCATCATCAACTTTATTTTTTTATAAGGGCCAAAAAAAAAGTATACCCTGTATCTGATTCCCTTTTTTATTACAAATTCAACGATGTATCACATGTCACATTTTTTTTGGTAGATAAAAGAATAAATGCGATTTTTCTATTTTTTTAAACATATTTTTAAGTAGGCTTTGCAAACAAATAATGCTTTGACACTTTGACGTAAATACCTGTTATGAGTTATTGATCTCACATATTAGTTAATATCTATTTACAGAGCAATGAAGTTGAATGGAGCATAGTACTACTTAGAAACAAGAAAATTTAATCTACCATAAATTTAACCATAAGATAATCATTATTTTAATGATATACAAAGAATGATAAATTATTTAAAAATAACTAAAACAACAAATAAATTAACATTTTTTTTTATTCAATTTAAAGCAGGTGTTCAAACAGATTTCCGTTATTTTCCAGACATAAATATGATCTTCTTATGGTAGAATTTAAAACATCACGCAACATGTCAGGTGTAATACTGTTGAATGCATTAGTTACACATTCTCGTAACTGCTGCTCAGTCTCAAAAGAATGATGGTATATTTGGCTTTTAAGAAACCCCCAAAGAAAGAAGTCCATAGGGGTTAAGTCCGGAGATCGCGCTGGCCAAGGCACTTCACTGGAGGTTCCAATCCACTTTCCAGGAAATCGCTGTGTAAGATACTCGCGAACCTGCCTAGAATTATGTGCAGGAGCACCGTCTTGTTGAAACCAACAGGTATTAACCTGTGCCAGAGGTAAATCCTCCAAGCAGTCTTCTAAATTATTTTGTAATAATTGAAGGTATCGTTCTCCAGTTAACGAACTATGGTAGATAAATGGACCTAGTATTTTGGCACCGAAAATTCCACACCACATATTAAACCCAAAACGCTCCTGATGTCTTGAAATTTTTTGAACACGCGGATTCTGTTGCGCCCAGTAATGAGTATTCCGGCGGTTAAAGACACCATTATTAGTGACTAGACTTTCGTCAGACCATATTATTTTTGCAGGGAAATTGATATCATCTTCACATGCGCGTGTATACCACTCACAGAAATGCCGGCGTCGTTCAAGATCCCTTGGTTTAAGTGCTTGGCAAATCCTAAATTTATAGGGGTGATATCTATTTTTACGCAAAATAAATTGAGCAGTGGATTTGGCTACTCCTATATTTTTTTCAATTTGCCTGCAAGAGATGTCAGGGTTCTCAACAACTGCTTGTAATACGTTATTTTGGGTTTCTTCGGAAGAATCCTTTTTTCGGGATGAAACTGGCTTTTTAAATGATCCATATTGTTTTAAATTTCGCGCCAACTGTAAGAAAATGGACTTATATGGTTGCTTTCTATATGGAAATTTATTTAGATACATTGCTGCAGTATTTATAGTATTCTTCTGGCACAAAATGTAGCAGGTCAGCATGTCAAACTTTTCTTCATGACTATAATGGCCACCCGGCATATTCGACGATAATAACACAATAATAATTATTCAACAATAAACAATAACAACAGTAACAACAACGACAAGAACTCTACAAACAACTTAATAACTCTAAATCAACTTAACAATTATTATTTTATCTTACCATAAACATTAAATTAAGTCATATGTGACAGAATAACAGGTATTTACGTCAAAGTGTCAAAGCATTATTTGTTTGCAAAGCCTACTTAAAAATATGTTTAAAAAAATAGAAAAATCGCATTTTTTTTTGTCTAACAAAAAAAATATGACATGTGATACATCGTTGAATTTGTAATAAAAAATGGGAATCAGATACAGGGTATACTTTTTTTTTGGGCCATATAAAAAAATTAAGTTGATGATGGTTTCTCGAAAACAAAACGTCGGATATAAAATTTAAAAACGCCATCACGTATTATCTAAAAAGCGCCAATGAAAAAGTTTTATTAGTTTTTTAATATCTTTTAAAATAAAGTCACAAAAAAATAAAATCTATTTCGTCAAATTTTCGTTTTTCCCCAATATCTCAGCTGGCCATGAAAATTTTTAAAGTTTCTCAACGGCATGTAAATACGCTTCAAAGTACGCAACTTTTTTCTAATTTAATCTAAGCTGTAACTCCAACAGGTACTGAGATCCCCATGCTTTGGATCCTTATCTTGGACACCCTGTATATATATATATATATATATATATATATATATATATATATATATATATATATATATATATATATATATATATAAAACCAAATGAATCGTAATTGTTTAGAGTGCTTAAACCAACAGACCAGAAAAATAATTTTAACACACTTTTTGTCAGGGTATTATCAGAACAAGGGGATCTAGAGTTTTACGTGTGAAATCTGACACCCAATTTATTCTTATTATTTACGAGTATGACAAATAAAACAGAGGGATTTTTTTCATCAAATTTTTATATTTAAGTGAAAACTTACCTACAAATAGTGAACTTTTAAACAGCACTTTACTGTTCCATCATATGTATAATTCTTGGAAAGGCTATTTGTGATTGTTACAATAAATTATCTTTTAATAAGTTCATAGGTATACTTTCCTCCAAATTTCGCTAATTGTAAGACCTAAAATTATATTACATTATTGAGACAATTAAACGTTAATTCCACATATGCTAAGCTAAGAATATTTTTGACTTTAAGAATCAAAGTAAAAAAATATATATAAAATAATTCTGTAAAATGAAACTAATTTTAGTATTGTTTCCTCATGTATGGAAAAAAAAACCTTATTTAAATTCCCCACAGGTAAGTAAGTTTTTATGCCATTTTTTAAAACGTCCAAATGGGCACTCCTTAAGTAAAAACTTTCTGTTTTTCAACAGTTTTTTTTTATCAATAGACTCATACATATAAAGAAGCATTACTCGAATAAGTTTCAGCTTTTATTTCAGGAGAAGTGTAATAAACTTACTGCATCTTTAAAGTTTAAATTGTCCTGAAGATCTTATGTGACTTGAGGCAGCTGATTATTTTCTTCGGTAAAAGGATAGTTGAACTCCTGTAGAAAATTCTTTGTAGATACTTGTTGTTTTTTCCCTATTTAAGATTACCTGAATATCTTCTCTAATTTGGTACAAATTGGCTTTCACATAGGAATTTTATTTGGACTAATCTTTGGAAAATTCATTTAAAAAATAATTTAAAAAAATTAAATTATAAGTCTAAACCTAGAATTGAACTGTCAAACCTTTATTATATATTTTTTAACAATTATACTGCACAAAAATACACATCAATGTAAACTTGTACTAGCGTTTAATCCAAAATAGTTATAAAAAAATTAATATAATTATTCAAATTTGCTATAGCTTTTATTCCATTATAAATTTTGATAACATTTAATAATGCCAGCAATCTTATTAGACTGATTACTCAATAATGACTTTGTCAGAGAGAATTTTCTCTAAAATTTTATTATTACACAAATTTACAACTCTATCTATGCTCCATTTTAACCAACAAGATACAAAATTCATTGGCCTATCAAAATATTTGCACTTATTTGTAGTAATTTCCATTTAAATAAGTGATTGTATGAAAAAGTATAGCTACAAAAGCTATATTTTAACATACGTATTTTGATACTGAATATTTTGTTCACTTTCAAATTTGTGCGAGTTTGATACTAAATTATCAGCTTTTCGTCGGGCATGTCTGTAGTTAGTATAATTAAAAAAAAATAATTTAAAAATAACTATACTTACCTTTAACGGTGGCATCTTCTTCAAATAAAAAGTACACTTGATTTTAGCTCAACTAAAACTCCAAAAGTCTTTTTTAGCTCGACGTCAACACAATAATGGGCACAAAATATCTGAAGGAATATTTTGTGATAATGGCGGGCCGACGGGTTAAGAAATGACAATTCTACAGACCGATATTACAGTATCCGATTTTACCGACAACCCGAAATTTAAATTATTGAGGGGAAAAATCTACGTTGAAACAAAATTTTATTAAAACCTTTAGGATTTAGTTTTAGTTAAAGTTGCAATATAATTATTATAATCGATATTCTACAGTTTAGTAGTTATTTTCCTTTGTATAATTAAGCTTTTAATATAATATAGCTTTACACGCCAAGTAGTATGGCTAATTTTCAATCAATTTGTGTATCTGTCGAAAAAAAAAAATGAGCTATGTATGGTTCTGAGATACAATTTTATTAATTTCAGGAATTTTTTTAAAGATAAATTAATGGATGTCTGATGGACTTACACTGGATATCCAGATATGGACGTCCATATAGATTACATGTCATCACATCTAATGGACATCCATAAACGGTCCATGGACATACAGTACATTATATGTACCTATTCTGGATATCCAATGGAAATCTTGTGCTATCTGGGCTTGTGGCTCCTCCTGTAGGGGTCTGTCTGACTCAGCCCGCTGTTCAGTAGGTGACGACGTTGCTAAGCGACATTGCCTTTATGTTAGCCAAAGTGGGCCAACACAACATCAATCCTCTAGGTACTAAGAGTGGGACAGTCACATCTTTTATTTCACAACTCCGACATACGACAGTGTATACTTTCAAATTATGACCATTCCGTTAATGAAATTGAGTTATTTTGTGCTTTTCAAAAGTTGAAATGTAACAAAGCAATTCGACCAGTTGGGTTATCTTGCTATGTTGAATGAATGAATGAATGAAAGAAAGGGTGGTAATACTAGATCATCAATGCCTAGGTCTCTACTGAGACATTTACATCAGTTTCAAAACAACGATCTATCAGCAAATGGTTGAAAATTAGAGGAACATTTTTTGTTGAAAAACTATAATATATACGAATATATTTTTAATTTTGCAAAAAAAGCAATTTTTTTGTTTATAATAAATTGCCTGACCGTCTCTCGAAAATCCACCCTCGATATTCCTAATCAGGGAGATAAAATAGATATAAACAACTTTGGTGGAGTCATGTCTCCACTGGG
The DNA here is from genome assembly GCA_034092305.1 of Diaprepes abbreviatus. Taxonomy (NCBI): domain Eukaryota; kingdom Metazoa; phylum Arthropoda; class Insecta; order Coleoptera; family Curculionidae; genus Diaprepes; species Diaprepes abbreviatus. The sequence goes on along the minus strand of JASJET010000381.1, from coordinate 622,285 downwards.
TTCCACGCCTATTAACAGGAAGAAGCAAGTTATTCAGAGAAATTGACCAATGGATTCTTGACTTACTAGTAGTTGTTTGAGATGTGTATAAACCTACTGTAGAGAGATTTCCTTGAGAGTAACCTCTATTAAATACTAAAAATCGCGTATATCAAAAAAATTGCAGGTCGAATTGATAACCCCGATAAATTTTTCTCTTTAAAAATACAATTAACACATCCGAGAATTTTCTTATAACATGGGGTTAAGTACTAAAAATGCTGCTGCTTCATTTTAAGCTGGTCGCTCTGTATAAATAAACATGACAAAGGTAAAGTATTACAAAGGAAATAATAATATCTACTCTGTGGTACCAAATATATGGACTGTCGCGTCTTATATGCTACTGTTACAATGATGACTACTTTCACTACTGTAGTCTTACATTTTGCGAAGTGTTTATAGAATTTAAATCTAGTCCACGTTTATGCAAATAGTTTTTTATGCTTTTTATAACATTAGGATTATTTACTTTCAATAACGGGAACTTAGTTACTAATTCCACTAAGAAATTAAAAAACGATATAGGTTTTTTTTGGCAACCTACAAAATCTTGTTAACAAGAGTTCTATATTTAGAATTGAAAAACCTACTTCTGATAAATTTTATCAATATTTTTACAGAAATTTAGTGTGTACTATCAGTCAGATTCACTCAATAGGTTTTAGTTTGAAAAGAGATCTAATTGCCATGAAAGTTCGATCTTTCAGTTGGCTGGTTTTGTTCTGCTCATGATATTGTTATGGTTTGTGCTAACAAGAAGGTAATTGAAGTGTCAGGCTCCGATTTTAATGAAACTTCAGTATATTGTTGAGGTTGCAAAAATAAGAGTCACGTGTTTTTTTTAATCTAATTTTTGAAATATCTCTGGTCCTAAGTGAGATTACAAAATAAAATGGAAATTACTTGTTATTCGAAATGATGTTAAATTATGGTATATCATAAGGATATCATCCCTTATTTTTTTAAGGGTAAACCCTCTATTCGCTCACGTAATTTAATTTAAAAAATTACGAAATGTAATGAAACTGTTTGAAAATATTTTTTTCACAAATACCATAATTAAAAAGGGTGAGTGACCCCCAAATATATTTTGTTAATATCTCAATTTCTAATCAATATATCTTTACAAAACAAAATGAAAATGACTTGTTATTCAAAATAATGTTAAATTACAATTTTTTTACCCTCAAAGATATCATCTCTTATTTTTTATTAGGATAAACAATATGATTGCGCACGTAATTTGGTTCTAAAAATTAAGAAATTTAATGGAATTGTTTGAAAATATTTTTTTCAGAAATACCATAGGTAACTTAAGTTACCCTGTTTCGGGGTTTCTAAAAATAAACTAGCAAAAGGGGGTGAGCCACCCCCAAATATATATTTTTTTAAATCTCAAGTTCTACTTGAGGTATCTTTACAAAACAAAATGGAAAATACTTATTAGTTGAAGGGAGGTTATACCATGTTGTTTTAACCCTATAGATATCATTCTTTATTTTTTATGAGGGTCAATTCCATTAAAATTCGTAATTTTTAGAATTAAATTACGTGCGGCTAGTCAGGCAACTAAAAAGTGAACATTGGGAGCAGTTCTCTAAAAGAATGGGAGACTTCTATAGTGTACAAAAACAAATGTGGCGACTGATAAGACAACAGCGCAAAGAAATATCTGAATTCTCCGAAACAAACAAAATATCAGAGGAGAAATGGATAGACTACCTAACAAAATTATTTGAGGGAGATGCTAACATTGGAAAAAACAACATACCAGCAATAAGGAATAATGTGGAAGTCACCATTCAAGAAGTAGAGAAAGCTATAAAATCCTTAAAAAATAGAAAGTCTCCCGGACAAGACGGAAATCATAACGAATTGTTGAAATACGGAGGACAGCGATTAACACAGGAACTCACGAGCTTCATTCGAAAAATCCTGACACAATGCAAAGTACCAGATAGGTGGAGAACCAGCACAATAATGCTTATGTTTAAGAAAGGTGACAAACAAGAACCAGGGAACTACAGGGGTATTAATCTACTGGACACAACTCTGAAACTCGTTACTAAAGTAATCAAAAATAAAATTAATTCGGTTACAACACTGGAAGACGAACAGCAGAGATTTAGATCAGGAAGGTCTTGCGTGGATGCATTTTTATGCTTTATAGATCTAACAAAAGCATTCGATCGCATAAACCTAGTCACGTAATCCACCTGTTATATAAGAGAAATATTCCTATCAATATAATTCAGACCATCGAAAACATATACGCAAACAATAAACTTCAGATTCGCACTAACGGTAAATTATCAACACTCATAAAAGTCAACAGCGGTATTAGACAGGGAGACTCGCTTAGTCCTTTATTGTTTAACATGATAATGGACGAAATAATAAAGGAGGTGCGACTTGGTAGAGGATATAAAATGGGTGATACAGAAATAAAAATTCTCTGTTACGCTGATGACGCTGTGATATGTGCCGAAAATGAAGACGACCTCCAGAGATTGTTAAATACCTTTAATCTTACGGGAAGAAAATATAATATGATTATCTCAGCCGAAAAAACTAAATGTATGACAACCTCAAAAGAACCCCTCCGATGCAAACTAAAACTAGAGGGTCGAATAATACAACAAGAAATGAGTTTCAAATATCTAGGAATCGACATAACTAGTTATGGCAACATCGAAGATGAAGTAAGAGGGCAGGTGGTCAAAGCAAATAAAGTGGCGGGTTGCCTCAAGACGTGATCTGGCGAAACAAACACTTACAACAAGAAACAAAGGTTCGGATCTACAAACCCACAATTAGACCTATTATGACATACACCTCAGAAACACGGCCAGAGACGACAAAAACGAAACAACTATTGGAGACTACAGAAATGAGAATACTTCGACGAATAACAGGAAAAACGCTACTAGACAGAGAAAGAAGCGATAACATCAGGCAATCATGCAACACAGACTGCATTAATGAGTGGGTCCTACAACGTAAGACACAATGGAACAAACACATAAGCCGAATGACAGAGGATAGACTGGTAAGGATCGCACGAGATAAATCGCCTAGTGGTACACACAGTAGAGGTCGACCACGGAAAAGGTGGAGCGACAATTTAAGTCCAGAATGAGGAAAATCGAAGAAGGAACAGGTCAGGGACCTATTATAGAAGGTAGAAGAAGAAGAAATTACGTGCGAAAATATATGGTTTACCCTAATAAAAAATAAAGGATGATATCTATGGTGTTAAAACAGCATTCTCACTTCAACTAACAAGTAGTTTACATTTTTTTTTTGCTAAGATTGAAATTTGAGGTTTGAAAAAAGTATTTGGGGGTGACTTACCCTCTTCTACTGCTTAATTTTTTGAAACCTCGGGACATTTGAGTTAATTATAGTATTCGTGAAAAAAATATTTTCAATTTCATTAAATTTCGTAATCTTTAGAAATAAATTACGTGCGCGAATAGATGATTTAAAGTTGTAAGAAGTAAGTGGTGATATTCTTGGGGGTTCAACATCATTTTAAATAACAAGTAACTTCAATTTTGTTTTGAAAAAAAATATCTCAATTAGAAATTGAGATTTAAAAAAAAGTCAACTTAAGTTATTTATGGTATTTGTGAAAAAAATATTTTCAATTCCATTAATTAAATTTCGCAATTTTTATAATTAAATTTTTTGCGCAAATAGATGGTTTACTGTTATAAGAAAGGATGATATTCTTGGAGGTTAAAATATCATAGTTTAACATAATTTCAAATAACAAGTAGTTTCAATTTTATTTTGTAAATATAATCTCAATCAGAACTTGAAATTTAAAAAAAGTATTTGGGGGTGGTTCAATCTCTTTTACGAATTCATTTTTAGAACCCCGAAACATGTCAACTTCACTACTGAAGGTATTCGTGAAAAACATATTTTAAAACAATTACATTGAATTTTGTAATTTTAAAATTCAATTACGTGCGCAAATATATAATTTACCCTAATAAAAAATAAGGGATGATATCTTTGGGGGTCAAAAATACCATAGTTCAACATCACTTTAAATAACAAGTAGTTTCCGTTTTGTTTTCTAAAGATATCTTAATTGAACTTGGGATTTAAAAAAAAAGTATTTGGGGTTGGCTCACCTTCTTTTACCAGTTTATTTTTAGAAATCCCGAAACACGTCAACTTATGTTACTTATGGTATTCGTAAAAAAAATATTTTCAAACAATTCCATTAAATTTCGTAATTTTTAGAACTAAATTACATGCGCAAATATGAGGTTTATCCTAATAAAAAATAAAGAATGATGTCTTTGTGGGTGAAAATACAACATAATTTCGAAAAATAAGTGAGTTTCATTTTTCTAGAAATATCTTATTTAGAACCTCAGGTATTAAAAAAATATATTTAGTGACTCACCCTTTTTACTAGTTTATTTTTAGAAACCCCGAAACATATTAACTTGAGTTAATTTTGGTATTCATGGAAAAAATATTTTCAAACAATTTCATTTTGTAATTTTTAGAATTAAATTACGAGAGGGAATCGATTGTTTATCCTCATAAAAAATAAGGCATAATATTCTTGTGGATGAAAATACCACAGTTTAACATTATTTCGAATAACAAGTAATTTTCATTTTGTTTCGTAAATATATCTCACGTAGAACCTGAGGTATTTCAAAAATACTGTTTTTAGGGGTGAACTTTAGGGGCAGTTTTCACCCTGTTATAATGAATCTCCGCAGATAAAAAAACACGTGTCTCTTATTTGTGTACTCTCTACAACATATGGAAGTTTTCTTAAAATCGGAGCCGGACACTTCAGGTGTAAATATGACAACCCACAAATATTTGTTTAGGAAAATAAGGAAAAAAAACACAAAGATAAGGCCTTGGAATTTGCAAGAGGAATAGTTGTCTCCCGGAAACAAACAAAATTTATTATTTTTGTCAAATTCGTAATAAAAAAACGATTTTTTATTCTTGGTGTAAAAGTTTCTGGTTTACCCCTAAAGAGAATGTGGATTGCATTGAAAAGAAGAATACTTAAACATGTTTAATTTGAAACAATTTCAACTCTTTAACACTAATTAAAAGTAGCAAATCAACCTCGTGACAGATAAGTTTAACATTGTAAAATTTAACTGGCAAAGATTTAAATATTAAGAACATTATTTTGAAAAAGTAGAAAAATGTGGCTAACGCTGAATACAAACTTCAGTTACTAGACGGGCAGAAGAAAACTGCACTAGTACTTAATGGCGTTATATTAAGAAACAAGAAAAAGTGGCTAGAGCCAAACACGAGCTAAGGAAGGAAAATCCGGCCAAAATTAAACATAAGTTTCAACTCCTATAAAGATCTGAAGTAAACTAAAATAGTACGGATCAAAGCGTGCAGGTTTAAAAATTGTACTGAACGACGATTTCGTTTAGTTTTCATATTTAAGAAGTTTTGAAGATCACTTAAATAAATAAGTTATTACAAAGAAAATATTACGTAAATATATTTCTCGTTGGGACATGTTCCATAACAATTTTGGTATTTCTATGATTCAAAACTCAATTTACTTACTGTTGCGCTTTCAATTTAAGCTTTTAAACACGGTAATGTGCTAGATAGTCCTTATTGGAAGCTTTACATGTCGAGAATCTACCTACACAAATCAAATTAAGACATTTCTCTCGCTCCTTTGACTTTTGTCCCAGTTAGCTAGCTACATCAAGATGAACTTCACTTTCGGCTTCTATTTCAAAGTCTTGGAGATTTGCGAGAGATTACTGAAGAAGTTCTTTTTTTCCAAAATCGATATTAAAAAACATTCTCATTTGGTAAGAACTTACCAAGATACGCTATATAGTATAAATTATACCAAACTCATAAGCATAACAAAACTGAATGCCACATTATCATGCAAGTAGAATCGCTCTAGATTCGTAACTGAGTATATCAAGTTTTTCCATTTTCCACTCCAAAATTTATATGGTATCTTAAAAGTATTTTAAACATTGTTTAAACTTATAACGAACAGATATTTTTCATTTAAATAAAAAAATCAATAATAAAAAACCGCCATTGGCAAATGTAGAGCTAGCGTGAAAACTAAAAGGGACTGCAGATATGATACAACGTTGCCAGATCCAGTGTGTAGTTTCAGCTGTCAAAGAAATAATTTTTGTTATTTTTATTATTTTAATTCAAAATATACTAATAAAGCATAAAAAATTTTTTTTTTCTGGAGAATTATTAATAAAAAAACCATAATAAACATTACAAAGGGAGTAATAGTTTCATATTATCCTTCTCTTTTATAACGTTCATTTTTAACGATCTAGGAAATGGGGAGACTTCCCACAATTACATTATCAAGAAGAACTCTTCGATACAAGAGAATATTTAAATACCTTGGAGCAATTTTGGACTCACGACTGAGCTGGAATATTGAACATCAAACCAAGAAGGCCATATGTGCTTTCTGGGCGGGTAAACGAGCCTTGGATGCACATGGGGGCTGACACCGAGAGTGCGATTTTGGATATACACTATGGTGATTCACGCCATAATAACGTACGTAATGTATGGTGCCCTAGTATAGCAAAGTGCAAATACCGCCTCCAACTTGACAAAGTCCAAAGAATGGTTTATGTGGGAATATTGAGTATGTTGAGGACTTCCCCTACCGGGGATCTAGAAGTTCTTTTCCACTTATATATAGAAAACAAGGCCTGAAGATTGTTTATCGTCTAAGTTGCCTGGAACATCATGGAATTGAAACGGGCGGCTACTCTGGTGTCTGGGAGAGCGTGGTGGAAAGGTGTCCATCACTCCCCATGCAGACAAATTAAATGGCGCCGTTTTTAAAACCCAACCACTCTTTGGAGATATTTCTGCTAACTATAGAGGATTGGAAGGGAGAGCAAAATCTTCTGAGAAATGGATCTTGGTGGTACACAGATAGCTCTCGATAAGATGAAAGAGCCGGAGCTGGAGTGTTCGGCAGGAGCACAGGGGTCAGAAAGTTCTAATTTCTCGTACAACGTGCGCCTATCTTTAAATGCACATTTATCCTATTCTACAGTGTGCCCATTTCTGTGAGATGAACATAAACAGGAATAGGGTAATAAATATATACTCAGACAGTAAGGAGGCGATAATGGCATTGAAGTCCACTGTCGTAATTTTGCGACTGGCATCTAAGGATGTACTGAACAGTCTGACAAGGAACGGCTGCAAAATCAGATTTGTGTGGGTCGCGGGTCACTCGGGTATACGCGATAATGAGGAAGCTGGCCGTCTGGCAAAGTTGGGTTTCGCAACTGAACCACATGAACCCCAACCACTTCTACCTGCCCCAATTGCCGTGGGTAAAAGGGAATTAAAATTGTTATTGAAAAGCAAATTTATCGAATCGTGGAGAAGAGCTCCTGGAATGAGGAATGCCAAGGAACATGTAACTGAACCTAGTGAACGGCTTACTAGGGAGCTTCTCTTTTTAAGAAGGAAAGAACTGTGAATTGTGGTGGGATTGTTGACAAGATATTGTCACCTGGGGGGGGGGGCGCATCTTTATAAGATAGGTGTCGTTGACGACTCTACGGGCAGATTGTGTCTGAAGGAGGATCGAACTGTTGACCATGTCCTCAGACAGTGCCCATGACTCAACCGACCAAGCCAAAAATATTTCGAAGATACAAATTTGTTACCAGAAGCAGTTAAGCAAGTTCGGTTAACGAGGCTACTTGGATTCGTAAAAGCGATCGGTCTCGAATGATTTTCAGCTATTGTGTAATGTAAAAGGCCCAATGAGGCCTAGGCATGTACATTCATTCAAGTACAGAAACAGGTTAAATGTGAAACCTGATCCAGTACTCAAACTTTCAGGCATCGAACCAAATTTTGAATTTCTTTGTCCCACTAACCTGGCATAAACATTTCATTTAGGGTGTTTTTTAAATTCTTTATTGTTGTATTCATTTTGTATTATTTCCCTTTTATAGGTTAAGTTATCACTTTAGTTTTAACAATGTTTGTCTGTAAATATTTTATGATTATGTTTTAATTATTCATTATGAACTATTATTTAATATGGAAAATAAATTTTAATAACCCAATTGTAGTGTTTCATTTACTGTTCCTAATGACTACACCAGTGGCGGATCCAAGGGGGGGGGAAGCAATAGGGGCGATCGCCTCTCTAAAACGCTTCGAATTCAGAAAAATAGATACGACTCTGCCTCTTACATTAGGAATATGCTGTTATCCCCCCCCCTCGTCGACAACTTGCATTTTCTCGTCCCCCCAAGAGCTTCAAATTCAAAACTGTTGGTGTTCCCTCCCCCGTCGACAATGCTTTCACTTGCCATACTGTATTTTTATATTACCCCCCTCCTAAAAGAAAGGCTGGATCCGCCGTTGGATTACAAAGGGGGTTCGTCAATTTATTCCGGTTTTTAGAAGGGGTTCGTAAGAAGAAAGAAGTTTGGAACCGCTGATCTAGATGCACGAACTAAATATATATGAGGTAATTTTCATCCCTGGTTGGGAACCGCTGATCTATTGCATGCAGTATATGTTTTTATTTTTAATTCTTGCAAGTATTATCATAGCTATTTAAAATTCACAATCATAAATTTTCACGATTATATATATGGGGTTAGGAACCTGTATAGGGTTATAAATTTGTTTGGGACTAGGAGGAATTATTTTATACTTTTTGTTCCAGACTTTACGTCCTTATAGTATACTAATTCATCTATGCATTTATTAATTAATTTTTGATATATCAATATATCATAAAACCAATATACTATTCAAATTCTAGGTTCAGAAGTTCAAGCTAAGCATTGACAAAATGAGTCATTACGTTCATTAACGCCGTACAGCTTTATTTATATAAATATTGGTAACCCAGTGTCAGCCCGCTGAATAGGTATCTACATAACAAATTCGCACAGTTACTTGAGCAATAAGTGAAGGCGAATATCTTCTATAGACTATATCAAAGTCGTACCGTAGTACCGTCGTACTATACGGTAGTAGGTGACCGGACCAGATTTTTACGCTGGTTATTCTGCATATCATTTTTAGTTGGTGCGGTTTAGTGGTTGTACCGTTGCCGGACTTTGATGGGTATTGGGTACTATTCTTCAGCTTGAGGGATAAATTATACTTTTTTGGTAAGTTAATTAGGATAGTTATCTTAATAGAATAATGTTTTTATTGTAAATATTGTGAATATTTTAAATTTTCATTTATAATTTATAATATTACCGTCGAGTAATCGGTTTTGCAGCAAGATATTTAAATTAATTCGTTAGTATATGAATTTTTCATAATTTTTAGCATTCTTTCGTTATTTTTTTGTTTATTAAAATAAGGAATTTTATTGCGTGTCACATTAAATTTAAATTACTATATTTAACTCATGGACGTATTTTAATTATAGTAGTTTTAAAGTTTAATTCTTAAAATTAAATCTCTATGTTGGCTGTTGACTATGTCAGGGTAAAAAGAACTAAAACGTTACAGTATTTTCATTGCTTCATACATTCAATTGACTTCCAAATATGACAAAATTTCAAAGTGCTACCAAACTAAGCGGTGCGTTTTTGAGTTTAAGGTAGATTTGCCCACATTTCAGTTTTTTTGGGTTTTATTCGAACACTATGCATTTTTCTTAGGTACATGTCTACAGAAAAGTTGGAGGCAATGAAATTTCCTATCAAAATTGTACTTCATGTAGTCTAAAAAAATAATTTTTCAAAAATTGTACACCTCAAAAATAAAATTAAAAAAAAAAAAAGAAAAAAATGCAAAACATGTTTTTTTTTTATTTTTTCCCCATAATTTTTTTCCAAGCGAAGATAGGTAAAGATATTGCTTTATGAAAAAGAAAGCCGACGTTATGCCCGTTCAAATGAGCTTCAGCGGAAGTCTATATGATAAAAAATAACCGATAAATGGCGTCTCAAATTCAGCTTCTTTTCACAATATCAGATTTTTTTTTTAATTTCGTCCCACATTCTTTTTTAATGAATTTAGCCACGCCTCCTTAAAAAGAAAGCTGACATTATGCCCGTTAAAATGGGCTTCAGCTGAAGTTGCTACGATGAATAGCAACCGAGAAAAGACCTTAAAATTTTCAACTTTTTACCATTTTTATAACTTTTTACTTTATGTAATTATGTTTTTGCGTGAAATTTTTTCTTTATTCAATGAACAAATTATTTTAGAATGTTTAATATTTGATTTAAAAGCTGTTAATATCGAAACTGAGCAAGCTGAAGAAGATGCAGACGTACTTATTGTAAATACTGCAAAAGATGTCAGTCAAATAATGTGACTATAGTTGGCCAAGATGTCGATTTTCTCATCATCTTATCAATATTGCTTCAAGAGTACAAAAATGTATATTTTTTGAAATCAAGTATAGGAAAAGCCAAATTGTACAACCATAATAGCTTAAAGTTTCCATTTCTTCAAAAATACTTTGTCTTCTTTCAAGCATTCAGTGGCTGTGATACGACTTCTTTATTTTTTGGCATTGGTAAAAAGAAATTCTTAAATTTTGTTAATAAAAATACTTACTTTCTGAGAACTACTTAGATTTATTTTTGGGCAAAATGCAAGTCCTGAAGACATTGGTTCTGTATCAGAATGCATCTTAATCTTATTATACGGCTTGAAAATTGACAGCCAAAGCACATGTATCTATCAGCTATTCCAGAAGCATTCAACAAGTGCAAAATTTACTTTATCACAATTGCTTTCTGCTAAAAAGGTTAGCTTAAGAACATACTTGCAAATGCATCAATGAAAAGGGAATATTTTAAATCCTCTCGCTCTAGTGTTAAAAAAGTCGAGAAATGGATTTATATCAATTTTTTCAAACATCTCCTATTCTGCAAATTTTACATGAAAGAATTATCTGTGGTTGCACTAAAGGATGCCAAGGAAACTGTGGTTGTAGGAAGTTGGGAATCAATTGTTCCATGTTGTGCAAAGAATGTATGGGTATAAATTGTAAAAATACTGATATATTTGAGGTTGCTGAAGATGATACTGCTAAAGATACTGACGAAGAAATTGACAAAATTATTGAAAATAATTTAACTGAATTCAGTTTTTGAATGATAATAAATAAAATAAAAAAGGTATAAAATAATGTGATAATTAATTTTATTTTTCATTCCATACCTTACATTAATAGTTTTATTTTTGTCAAAATATCATTATTTGTACCATTAAACATTCTAAAATAATTTGTTCATTGAATAAAGAAAATTTTTCAAGCAAAAATATAAAATTATGTAACGTGCGGGTAAAAAGTTTATAAAATTATCAAACAGTTGAGAGACTATTTCTCTACTACTATTTCTCGTACATATCGTACGCATCGTTAGGGACTATTTAAGCGGGCGTGATGTCAACTTTCTTTTTAAGGTCTATACCTAAATTCATTTTAAAAAAGTTGTGGAACGAAATTTGCAAAAAGAAATTTGCTAACATCGAGAAAACTGACAAAGTTTGAGATGCCATGTCTCGGTTACTTTTCATCGTTTAGACGTCTGCAGGAGGTTATTTTAAGGAGCTTAACGTCGATTTTATTTTTTATGAAGAATGCCTATACCTAACTTCACTGTTATGCGGAAAAATTAAAAAAAAAATCAAGTTATGTGGCAAAATTTATAAAAAAGTTTGTTTTTTTTGGGTGAATTTTTTTTGAAAATAACTTTTTTGTACTTTATGAGGAAGGAAAGGAAATTTCATTTCCTACAACTTTCCTGCAGACATACAATAGAGGCCAAAAGTTTGAATACATCTAAAGTAAAAAATCTTTTTTGAGTTTATTTGACTATTTCACGAAATCATCTTACTTTATTCACATAAGTTCGTCATGTTTAACATAGTTTAGACATTTTTTGATAAGTATTAATGTATTTTATAGAAATCAAATCAATTTCGAACATCGAAGATATGAAAATGTTACCTTAACTGATGTTCTTGAAAATTGCCACATCTTTCTTTAATGATTTCGGCGCAGATTTTTGTCATACTTTCAACGAGCTTTTTTAATGTTTGTGGTTATATGTTGTCCTACGCATCTTTCAGGCAATCCTAAAGACTAGAAGGGTTTGTTGATTTTAAATATCGCACTCGCCGATCAAGTTGATCCGAGAGCAGCTCGATCGGGTTGAAATCGAGAAATTGAGATGGCTATTTCAATATTTGAAACACACCATCCTTTTGTTTTCGCTCTAAATAATCAGTAGAGTAGCGAGAAGTGCGTTTGAGATCGTTATCTTGTTGAACAATGAAATTACGACCGATCAATTCAGTGCTAGATGGGAGCGCGTGGCTTTGTAATATATTATAGTTTTGCTCTTTTTTCATGATTCTTTCCATTTTCACAATTTTACCAAAACCTGTATGACTGACGCAGTCCCAAACCATCACTGAGCCATCAATATGTTTTTCAGTAGGGAAAATATACTGATGTTTGTACCTTTCATTGTCTCTTCGACGAACGTATTGTCGTCGCTTGCTCCCAAAAAGCTCAAACTTCGACTTTTCACTCCACAAAACGGATTTCCACTTATCAATGGTCCACTGAACATACTTTCTAGCGAAATCTAATATCTTTTGCTTGTTTGCCGGACGTAATAGTGTTTTTTTACGGCTATACGTTCTATCATACATTTTTCATGAAGTAGGCGTTTGAATGTATTCAAAGAAAAGAGTGAATTCGAGTATTCATTGATTTCGGCACGAATATTTGGCCAACCGGACCTTTTTTGTCAGTATTTACGCCAGTTTCTTAATTGGGCGTTATTGTTTTGTGAACTGCACCCAAAGAAACTTCCAATTTTCAGCCATGTCCCGGTATGAATGACACTGTTTTAGCAAAATAATGATCTGAACTTATTTTTCTGCAGACATTTCCTTCCGTTTTGCCATTTTTCACTATCCGGAAATTGATTTTTTATCAATACATCGAGCAGAACATTTGCTATAGTGCCCAACATTCCAATTACTGTAAAGTAACTAAATTTGAGGTTATGTTGTGTCAAATAATTGGTAATCGATTGTTAATCGATTACAAGAAACTAGGAAATATTTAAATGTTACTACTTTTTAAATAATACCAAAAATTTTCGCGGAAATCAATAATGAAAAGGTAGGTATTTTTAAGAAAATCTGTTAAAGTAACATTTTCATACCTTCGATGTTCGAAATTGATTTGACTTGTATAAAATATATTAATAATATCAAAAAATCTCTAAACTCTATTAAAGACAATAAACTTATGGGAATAAAGTAAGGTAATTCCGTGAAATAATCAAATAAACTCAAAAAATTGTTTTTTCTTTAGGTGTATTCAAAGTTTTGGCCTGTATTGTATACCTACAAAAAATGCATAGTTTTCGAGTAAAACTCAAAAAACTGAAAAGTGGACAAATCTACCTTGATCTCAAAAACGCACCCCTTAATTTGGTAGCACTTTGTGATTTTGTCATATCTGAATGTCAATTCAACGCATGAAACAATGAAAACACTTTAACGTTTTAGGTCCTTCCTCAAGTACATAGTCAATAGCCTAACGTTATTATAAGGATTTAAGTTTGTCTTGACTCTTAATTTCTTAAATTATTAAGTCTATATCTCTCAAATTTGAATTTAGGTAGATGACCTTAGAAACTATCTTCCATCTAGGTCGGGTAAAAATCCATACAGAAAAACACGTTTAATGCATATTTAATAATGCATATTTTTAGAAAATATGCATAAATATATATCGGTGGAGATTTGCCAATATTTATAAGACTATGATATAAATAGAAAATTGGACTTAACAACTGTTAAAGAAGTAATATTTTAACGTCTTGTATCACTCGAATGTACCAATTTTATTTTTTGAAATGTATTTTTTTAGAAAAGAAAACATTATACAGGGTGGATCAGAAAAGTGTATGTATCAACTCAAATTAATTTAATGAGACACAGTGTTAGATTATATCATAATTTCTAGACATTTTTCATAAAATATGCCCTATTTCTATCATTGTTTTCGAATCTAAACTTTTGGCTTTTAAAATTATTTACTGATTTACGAGGGTGATTCAATAAATAAGTTAAAAAAAGGGATAAAAACAACGTTAACGTTCACTTTTTATTATTTTTCAACATAGTCTCTTTGGAGCCCTGTACACTTGGTCTAGCGGTACTCCAATTTCTTTATACCTTCTGTACAGTAGGAAGTATTCAAATCTTCAAAATAGTCTTCTACAGGCTTAATAACCGCTTCATGTGATGAAAATCTCCGTTCTCCGAGCTATTTTTTTAGGTTAAGAAAGAGGAAAAAGTCACTAAGTGCCAAATCTGGTGAATCAAGTGAATAGGGTAGTAATTCAAACCGTAATTCATTTAAGTTTGACATTGTAACTGCACAAGTGTGAACTCGAGCATTGCCTTGATGAAAAAGAAATGTTCGTGTTGTAGCCTTAGACGTTCTTTTTTTTTTTAGTTCTTTATCCAAAGTGTTGCATGTTAATCCCCTGTGATTGTTTGACCTTTTTTTTTTAATAATCAATAGTCAATAAATGTTTTGAGATTCTCAAAAAACAGTGGCCATAACTGAAAAAACAATTTCGGACGCCTTCCACTGTTTTGACAGCTGCTTCGACTCGTGATGGATCCAGGTCTCGTCTACAGTCACGTCTCTATGCTAAAAATGTGCTGGATTACGTTCAATCATTGATAAACACTACTCAAAATTGATTTTTTTGGTGAGTTTGTTTTCAGCTGTCAACAATCGCGGCAGCCATATGGTATAAAAATATTGGTGAAAAATATTTTTTACACTACCAGTTGATAGGCCTACACATTTAACTATATGAGAAACCCTTATTCGTTGATCGTTGTCAACAATACGAAATATTTTTTCAGTCATTTTTGGTATAGTGACTTTAGTTGATTTTCGACCACGTTTAAATTCGTTTATCTATATATAAATAGTTTTTAAAGTCGGTACAGAACTTCTGTGAACAGCATCTAACTCAGTTTTAATCTGGGCAACTGGTCACTGTTTTATATAGAAATGTTTAATAATTGCTCGAGACTCGTTTTTTCCATTATTTATAGCAATGGTACAATTGCTCAAATAAGACGAAATATTTCAGAAACGTTTCATGCAAGGATCTAAACGTTTAAAAAAGATTGCATTGAAACGTCTTAGAAATGACGATATGACACAGAAATAAATATTTCTGAAAGGATTCCAAAAAAATTTCGACATTATCGCATGAAAGCTTAATGAAAAAATACAATAATGGTTTCCTGAAATATTTCTGGAAGATTTAAGAAAAATTTTAACCAACTTTAATGCGATCTACTTAATACTTCTGGAAAACTTGATGCAAGTTTCTAGAAATGTTTCAAAAACTTTTAAAAACTCTGTGAGAAAGGTATTCATTTGCATACTGAACATTTCGTGAAATATTTCATAAATGTTTCGTCAACTTAAAAAGAAAGGTTTTTCGAAATATTTTTAAAATATTCTATATATTTGAAGTTTATATTTAGAAGAACAAACCGAAAAAACCTTATATTATAAGGACAGGCGTGCTTTGTTACACATTAAATTACATACACGAAGATTAAACTTATTTATTATTTATGGAGAATGTGATAAAGTTATTTCAAGAACATGCGAAACATTTACGATCCGATATCCGAAGAAACAGAAACCAACTCTACCAACTGTTGAAAATATTATAAAAACTTCAAGAACTTTGAATCTATAAAAGCTAAAAGATATAGAAATAAACCAGTTGTTAATAAAATAAAGTTACAAAAATTATTTGAATAAATGTTCAAATTGACGCCCTTGAACTTCCAAACATTTTTCGCACCTAAGCAGGAATTCTTCATGGGTGGCTCTTCTTACTGATTGAGGATTAAGTTCTTCAAATGCTATTCTGATGCGCTGCATGCAATCTTCTATAGTGGTTAATGCGGTGTTGCATACTTTATTTTTGATTGTCCCTCAAATAAAAGAATCAAGTACTGTTAAGTCAGGGGAGCGAGGTGGCCAAATATGTGGCCCATTCGTGGCTATCCATTGATCATAAAACAAGTTTTGTAGATGATTGTTAACTAAATGACTATTATGTGGAGGCGCCCCATTATGTTGATAAAATAGATTTCTAAGATCAGCCAGCGGCAAGTTATCTAATTAGTTCATTTCCAAATTTCTCAAGATGTCGAAATAGTGCTCACCTATAAGTATTTTGTATCTAGAAGTCTTCAAAAATTGCTAACTTAACATTTCTACAAGATAATCTATCTAGATAGAATTCTAGGACGACAACGCCGTCATTTGTTATAGCAAAATACATGTTAAACTCTCTAGTCTCTGGAAAATTTAATTCTGTAAATCGATGTATGTTTGAGTCGCTCCAATGGTGGGAATTGCGTCGATTAAACAATTCATTTTTTGTGAATTTGGCTTTATCGGACCAAATAATATTATCCACAAAACCAGCATTTTCTTGTAACCGAAGTAAAATAAATTGACAAAATCCTACTCTTCGTGGAAAATCAGTGCCTTATAAATGTTGTACTATGTAATATGTAATATACATATGGATGAAATCTGAATTTCCATAAAATCCTTAAAACTGATTTTTGAGATAATCCAGATTCTAATGCTACTTGCCTTGTAGATATTGTCGGATATGCGGCGAAATATTCTAAAATCGTAGTTTCAATATTTTCATTATTAACAACTAGTTTATTTCTATTTCTTTCTGCTTTATGGATCCAAAGTTCTTGAAGTTTTCTATAATCCTTGAAATAGTTGGTGGTATTGGTTTCTGTTTCTGCGAATATCGGACCGGGAATGTATAGCATGTTCTTGAAATAACTCTATCATATTTCTCAACTAATAAAAAAACCTAAAAGCCCTACAGCATTTTTACAATGGAAAAATATTGATTCCCAATATTTTGAAAACTACAACTTTTTGGAGTAGACAACCTTATACAAAGTTACCCTTATTTTTAATGCTTAATATGATAAAATTATAAAAATAGGTGCTTTCTATTTGAAAAAATCGACTTTTGATGGTTTTTTAAATATAATATTTATTCTTCTTTTTTGACCACTCTGTACTAATAATTTTCAAAATACCATAAAAAGGCTACTAAAGTCGATCTTCGTCTACAAGAAAACTAATCCAAATTAAATAATAGAGACTTCCTTAGAGGAAAAATTTATAGTTAAGTTTTGGTCCGCAAACGTCATTTTTAACATAAAAATTTAAATATGTCCCAAACGGTTAGACTTAAGTATTGAAGATTACATATAAAATACGTCTAGAATTTTACGTATAAATCAAAAATGCAATAATAAATAGGGTGTTTCGAATAAGAAAGTTGACATCTACTTCCGGTATAACCCAAAGTTCCGCCATCTTGAAAATATTTTAGCCGGCTGTCCTCCATGCACATTAGTATACTGTCAAATTTTCAGATTCACCCTGTATATTAGTGTTATTTTGCATTGTCATTTTTTTTCGTGCTTCTTTCTTATTTTAACATGTCCTTTATTATGTATCCTGATTATATTTGGGCGCAAAAATGAGTTATAAGATTTAGGATTAGTACATATTGACAATTTTAATACTTGTTATGTCAAATTCTATGAAAAATGCACCATTTGATAAGTCGGATGATTTTTTATTTATAAAAAATTTATCTATGATTTCGTTCTATCAGTATTAAAATTTTAAAAATATCTATTCATTGTATTTGTCATGCAAAATGCCAATAAAATGTCTAATTTAGATAATAATTTAACAGCATGTCTGGCTTGCTAAAGGAAATAGATAAAACACTCATCGTAACGTTTAAAAAATTTTGTATTCATTTTGAACAATGGATGAATAAAAAATAAAATGTGATTGTATGCAAAAATTATTTGTAATTATCTGATAATGTGTTCGACGTAGAGACAGAAAAGTATTATGTGTGTTTGTCTGATAACACCATATAATTGCGATGGGAATTAAATCGACCGTTAAACCTCTAGCAAGATATACATACCAACAGAAGAATTATTTAGCCAAATTAGTTGAAATTCGGATTAATAATCACAATTTTTTACTTTGCTGATGTTGCGCTTTATATTAAAGCCTTTTCAAGGCTTGCTAAAGCCGTTTTTCTGAATTAAATGTAAAATCAGGTTCAAAAATATACATACTACTACCTTTCAACAATAACTTTAAGCAGATGATGGCACACACGAGATACAAAGATGCTACCTCAGTCGCTACAAGAAACGGCAGCAACAGAAGAATACCGGTAACGCTAAAATAACACAAAGTAATATCAACCAACAACTCCCAGAATATAAAGACAAAGCACGGATCCGTGACGTCACCACTCAGCGGTCGTCCAGTCATTATTTTATTATCTAGTTTTTAGTGGATTTAAACGTTTTTTTTTTACTTTTGGACTTACTTATGAACTTCAAATGATCGTTACTTAAATATTCTCAACTAATACTTACGTAAATTATGAGTTAACAAGGGTAATAACAAAATAAAAGTTTTTAAAAATTGAGCTAGCATGAAACAAAGCAGTGTATTTTAAACAGCTAAGATACCAAAAGTCTGAAGCTCTGTGGAGACCCTTTCCATGTTATCGGATCCTAGGTTACGTGGTCTGCTGTATTTCCCACAAACTATAGGACGGTCTGCGCGGTTGGAAGGAGAACTATTTACTGAATCGGCTAATACAGATGTTCATTTAGGCACAGTCCCTTGATGTTCTGCAGGAGATTCTTTGGTATCATTCCAGGTGTTAATAAAATTATGAGAATCGTTTGGACGCTCTTCATTGTCCACCTCCAGGTCTCCGGTTTTCGCGATCTTCACATTGTACTTAGCCCTAAGTTTATTGTTGTTGTAGATATAGCAATGGCAATTAATGTAGTTCGCCTAGAAATTTTATCTGTCAATATAATGTCTGGACTATTATGAGCAACTGTCTGATCTGTTAGAACTGTTCGCTCTCAATATAATTTGAACTCGTTATTCTTAAGAATAGGCTTCGAGTTGTAATTGCAATAAGACACTTTTCCTATCTGCAATAGATTTAACTTATCTGCTAACTCTTGGTGGAGTATCTTTGAGGCTGAGTCATGTCTTGCCTTATACTCCGTTAGAGCAAATGCTTGGCATCCTCAAATTATTTGCTGGATTAACTCTGATGTTGGACAGCCATATCTACATTGGTCGTTTTCTATTGAGGGATCTCTGATGATGGACTTCCGATAGTTCTTCGTCAGAATAACTTGGTCTTGGATAGCTAACAAAAAGCCCTCCGTTTCCGGAGACATTCGTCCTGAAATCAACCAGTAGTTCGACATTGAGTTGTCGACATTGTCTTGATTGACCTCACCCGGATGCCGTCCATAAAGTAGCTTCCGTAGCCAGGCTTGTAACTTATGTGGGTCTGTTTGGTGGTGAGAAGCAATATCCTGTTCTCTCAGTTGTAGCGGCATTGAATCGTCTGCCTCGCATATGCCCGATGTAGAGTGGAAGAGCCCGCTAACTCGTGGAAATAAGAACGTAAGTTTATTATTTATTTGTCGAGCTGCATACCAATATCTATCAATCCTTTTCCTCCTTGATGTCTTGGAAGCATTGTACGATCAATAGCATTCCGAGGGGAATGTTTTTGTACTTTTGTTAGGAGTGTTCTTAGTGTTGAGCACCTTAAATAAATTTCTACTATTTAAGTTAGTTCGTAATACCTGCCTTACCCTCCTGACAAATTCGGCTTTCATAGTACGATGGTCAATTCTTTTAGCTTGTTTCACACCTAGGTATTTGTATGTTTGGTCTGATTCCATTGCAGCTATAGTTTCACCGTTTTGCATTTTAAATGCTCCTGGTTGTATCTTACCTTTAACGATATTCAAAATACGCCACTTGTCAAGTCCAAATTGCATTCCAAAATCCTCGGAGAACTCCTCTATAATCTTTAGCATTTGTTCCAGCTGGTTTTTGGAAGCAGCCATTAGTTGATTCACCCTTACTACCTCTTCATTGTTATTTCTAATACTAAAGCCGTATCTGGTGGCGTTCAAACGGCGCGACAGTGGGTTCATTGCAAGACAGAACCACAATGGGCTAAGTGAATCGCCCTGAAATATTCCCCTTCGTATTGGAATTGTGTTAGATTCGATGGTGTCGCTGGATGGCACTTGCAATTGGATCCTAGTTCTCCAGGTAGATATGATGCGTTTTGAAAAGGAAACAAAATGATTATCGACCCTATACATTTTCAATATAGTTATCAGCCACTGATGTGGCACTGAGTCGAAGGCCTTCTTGTAATCCATGTAGGCAGCAAAGAGGTTTCTTTGGTTGCTACAAGCTTGGTTACATTTGAAAGAGTCAACAATCAATTGTTCCTTGCATGCCATTGCTCCCCTGGTGCATCCTCTCTGTTGAGTTGCGATTATGTTTTTTTTTTTCGCAATGCACATAGATGCGTTGGGTCCAGCAGGAGGTGATTACCTTATATAGTGTGGGAAGGCAGGTGATTGGTCTATACTCAGCAGGGTCATGTGTGTTATGTTGACCCTTTGGTAAGAGATACGTAATACCTTCTGTCAGAAACAATAGCATTTTTGCTGGATTTAGAAAAACATCATTAATGAGATTAGCCAGTTGATGATGTATACGCCAGAACTTCTTGAGCCAGTAGTTCTGGACCCGGTCGAGACCTGGGGATTTCCAGTTATGGAATTCCTTGATTATTCCTGAGATTTCTTCGGTGGTAAATGGCTCAAACTGCATCTGGCTGTAGTCTCGGCAGATTTGGTGTTCTTATTTGATCCAGCCGGCTGCGATGTTACAATTGGCAGGTGTGAAAAGTTGGTTTCCTCAGAACTCTTCTACCTGTTCTCTGTTGGTATACCTGTTATCTGCCATGTTAGGTGGAGAGTTTAGCTTACGGTAAAAAGTCTTTTCTGATCAGCAGCGCATTGTCACGTTTTCGGTAATTGCTGGTCTTGTACCTCTTTAGCCGTCCTGCAATAACAGAGAGCTTCTGTTTCAGCGAATCAAGGCATTGCTGAGCAGTAACATTCGCTGGATCTTGTTGCGAATGATAGCGGACACGACTTATTATTTCTTCAATTCGTCTTTGAAGTTTACTTGTTCTCATGCCCCTGGTATACTCCGTCAGCTGTCCTATATCTTTTCGCAGACCTTCGATTTTGTTATTTAGGCGTCTCTCCCATGGTGGAGGGTTGGGTTCTGTTCTTGTTCATCTGAGCTCAGTTGTAATTTGAATTTCTAAACCTCTAGCTATCGCAGTAGCAGCACAATAGATTGTGGTATGTAAGGACTCTAGAGTACAGGCCTCTGAAACATAAGCTGGTAAGACCCGATTGTTCATGATGTCCAACATGATACCCAATGTTTTAGATCGATTAATTTTTGGCAGTGCCGGTCTGCATAACGGATTGGTTTCACGATACTCCAACATCGCAGCACTCATTTCTGTTGATAGATTCTGATAAAGGAATTCAGTGTTGTTCTTTTGGGTATTGTCATTCAGCTGTTCTTGCTATTCTTGGACTTCGGGTTCTGGCTCTGGCTCAGGTTCAGCAATTGGACCGTTGTTATTGTCAGTGCCCCTGATCTCACGTCCAACTTCCGCTTTGATGGTATTAAGCCGTGTTACAGGAATTAGGCTGTTTCGGAGAATAGCTCCATATTGGTCAGCAATTCTCTGTTGCGACAACTGTAGGTGTGGATATTCCCTACAAAATTCGGTATGAAGCTGTTGTCGATAGCCGATCGTTTCTTGTCCTAGTTCAGACAACCTAAAAAAACTCATGGATGTTGTCTATTTCATGTGCTGGCTTGGAAGTCCCACCTAAGTGAGCGCTGGCACTTCGGAGGGTGGCGCTCTTCCTGTTGTTTGACTCTTATATTGTTGTGGTTGGGCTGTAGCCCCTTGTGCTACAGGGGTCCGCCTTCTCAACACTCTACCACTTAAAGGTGGAGATGTCGGAATATGTGTGTATATTCCCTGCAGAATTTGGTGTGAAATTGTTGCTTGTAGCCGATCATCTCTCGTTCTAGATTAGTTATCTTGTAAAAAATACGCATTATTGACTCATTTATGGGCGTAGTCCATTGCATGCGTTGTCTTGGTCGTCCTGCTCGAATGAGCTCGGGATGAGGTTCCCGCGCAGCATCTTCCGCGGGTGGAGCTCTTGGAGTTGCTTGGTCCTCATGCTGATGTAGTTGTTGTTGTTGTTGTTGGTCTTCAGTGATGTCCTCTCTCGTGTCGTTGTTTCGTTGTTCTTCAACCTCGGGGTCTGGCTGTGGTTCAGGTTCTGCGATTTGGTCATTGATGTCGTCAGTGCTTCTTACCTCTCCTTAGATGGTGTTAAGTGGCGCTTCTGAGATTAGTTTATTTCGGAGAATAGCTCTGTATTGGTCTGCTATTCTCTGTTGTGACAACTGTAGGTGTGGATATTCCCTACAAAATTCGGCATGAAGCTGTTGTCGATAGCCGATCCTTTCTTGTCTTAGTTCAGACAACCTAAAAAAACTCATGGATGTTGTCTATTTCATGTGCTGGCTTGGAAGTCCCACCTGAGTGAGCGCTGGCTGAAGTTCCTGCGCAGCACCTTCGGAGGGTGGCGCTCTCCCTGTTGTTTGGCTCTTATGTTGTTGTGGTTGGGCTGTAGCCCCTTGTGCGACAGGGGTCCGCCTCCTCATTACTCTACCACTTAAAAGTGGAGATGTCGGAATATTGCCCCCTCCCAGAATTCGTGGGGCAGACCGCTTCTGCGATGTGGGATTCAGGACCATTAGTCCTACTCACCTGAAGTAATTTATGTTTTATAGTCGACATATTCATATTTAAAATCTGAAATTTCTCCATTTTATTATTATTATTATTATTATTTAAAAATCAGTTCTGAATAGTGGTATAAAGTACCAGATAGGTGGAGAACCAGCACAATGATGCTTATGTTTAAGAAAGGTGACAAACAAGAACCAGGGAACTACAGGGGTATTAATCTACTGGACACAACTCTGAAACTCATTACGAAAGTAATCAAAAAGAAAATTAATTCGGTTACAACACTGGAAGACGAACAGCAGGGATTGAGATCAGGTAGGTCTTGCGTGGATGCAGTATTTATTCTACGACAGATAGTCGAAAAATCTATAGAATACAATAAACCAACATTTTTATGCTTTATGGATCTAACAAAAGCATTCGATCGCATAAAGCTAGATGACGTAATCCATCTGTTATATAAGAGAAATATTCCTATCAATATAATTCAGACCATCGACAACATATACGCAAACAATAAAGTTCAGATTCGCACTAACGGTAAATTATCAACACCCATACCAGTCAACAGCGGTATTAGACAGGGAGACTCGCTTAGTCCTTTGTTGTTTAACATGATAATGGACGAAATAATAAAGGAAGTGCGACTTGGTAGAGGATATAAAATGGATGATACAGAAATAAAAATTCTCTGTTACGCTGATGACGCTGTGATATGTGCCGAAAATGAAGACGACCTCCAGAGATTGTTAAATGCCTTTAATCTTACGGGAAGAAAATATAATATGATTATCTCAGCCGAAAAAACTAAATGTATGACAACCTCAAAAGAACCCCTCCGATGCAAACTAGAACTAGACGGTCAAATAATACAACAAGAAATGAGTTTCAAATATCTAGGAATCGACATAACTAGTTATGGCAACATCGAAGATGAAGTAAGAGGGCAGGTGGTCAAAGCAAATAAAGTGGCGGGTTGTCTCAACGACGTGATCTGGCGAAACAAACACTTACAACAAGAAACAAAGGTTCGGATCTAGAAAACCACAATTAGACCTATTATGACATACACCTCAGAAACACGGCCAGAGACGACAAAAACGAAACAACTGTTGGAGACTACAGAAATGAGAATACTTCGACGAATAACAGGAAAAACGCTACTAGACAGAGAAAGAAGCGATAACATTAGGCAATCATGCAACACAGACTGCATTAATGAGTGGGTCCTACAGCGTAAGACACAATGGAACAAACACATAAGCCGAATGACAGAGGATAGACTGGTAAGGATCACACGAGATAAATCGCCTAGTGGTACACGCAGTAGAGGTTGACCGCGGAAAAGGTGGAGCGATAATTTAAGTCCAGAATGAGGAAAATCGAAGAAGGAACAGGTCAGGGACCTATTATAGATTGTAGAAGAAGAAGAAGAAGTTTTGAAAACATATTATCGTTGGGTAAGCTTTTATCTTTAAAATACGAAGAAAAATTTTAGTTACATACCAAGATAACTTGATTTTGTTGGAGCAATGCGCACGGATACAATTTTGCATTATTGTTGTAATATTTCGACTTCTAATTAACTTTATTCAATTTTGAAAATACCGTCGTCTTTATAATTAAATTTGAAACAAAAAGCCATCCTCGCCCCTCATTTATTAACAATTTTACGGCGTTATAAATAATTATGAAAATTTGGATTCAGTGACTCAAAACACATATAAATCAATCATAGAATTTCATGGCACTCAGTTGACCAAAAAAAACCTTGAGCGCATTCACGATAAGTTATGTAGAAATTTTACCCTCTACAGTTTTATCAAGGGGAACGAATGAGTGTTAATATTTTTGTCTTGATTTTAAAATGACTTTCAATTAATAAAATTGTTCAGTAAGCGCACTTGCCGTACACGGAATAAAAGCTATTGACATTATTAATCTACTTTTGTAATATCTTTCGTAACAGTAATTAATTATTTGTACCACAATAACAATAAAGGTTAGATTTTGTTTATTATGCAAAGTGGGCTAGAGCGAGTGATTGCTAGATTTTAATTATCTATATCGAATTACACCTAAACGGTGGTGTTACCTTGATAATGGATGTCAATAAAAATATACTTGCCAGTATGGTTATTTAAATTGGAAATGCAGTATTTGTTTTCATAATTATTTAGATACTGATTCTTCCCATAATTGTGATAAAATTTCTTCCGTACCAGGCATTCTTTCTACAGTGGATGGTACCTATAAGAAAAAAAGATATATGGTGAAAGCGTTTCATTTTTGAATTTGTTTTAAATGTTTATCGAGGTGTTTTTGTATAGAATGAAACTTGATAATAATGGTTTTGAAAAAAATATTACAAATGTAAGCAGAACTGGCTCTAAGCGAGGGTAAACGAGATTTCTATCTAGCGCGTCAAATTTAGGGGCTCTCTTGAGTTCTGGCCACGAACTTGACATATAAAACTGGACTGATCATGCATAATACCTCCCTCATAATAAAAATGTCGCCACCATGCTCCGTGCCATTACGTGCAAATAATTGCTTTGGCAACAAAGAATTCCCAAAGTTTTTATTATATTGGTGAAAGTGTGTTTTTGACATTGACTGAATACTTTTCATTTTGACAAAAATTTATTTTTGATTTTGGTTTTATGCATTTTATCACATTTTATGTAACGTTTTACTGAAAATTTCAAACAGGAACGTGAACTTTAAGGTCTTTTTTGGTATTTTAAAAAATGTGATTCTTCATCGTAAGATGTACAAATACCTCATTTGGTAAATTGGAATTTATTTAATTGGTAAGTTACAAAGCATTTAATAATAATTATATAAAATTCTACCTTAGAATCAAAGTGTAAATCTAAGGGTAACAAGTTTAATCTTATGGATATGATGTATGATAATTTTTAAATGCTATCAATATTTTAGTTTTCTAAGAGAAAAGAATCTTCAAATTCAAGGGCTGAAGCAAATTGGTCATGATCATAAATCTTTTATACACCAGATGACTAACTCTGTTCAGAGCATTTTACTGGAAATAGTTTTAAACAAGAAGATGAGTAAAAAGTTTGTGCTGTGCTTCTTACAAATAAACTGCCTGAAAAAAACTATGAGGCACTGTTTGATGTAAACATCTTGAAGCAACTAAACTTGGTCTTAATAATATACACTGGCTCTACAAAAAAAGTCCTGAATTAGCTGTGCATTAACCAACAACAATATCGTTTTACCATACAGTTAATGTTCCACTGACATATAAAGCTGAACATCGAAACTGGTATGGTGTTAAAATTTAAAATGATTATACGTTTAAAAACCAATATACCATATTAAAATAGAAATAAATGATTGCATATAATATGAAATTTTTCAATATTATTAAGCATGTTTTGAAATGACATAACTTTTACTTTTATGTATTTGTTTTGTCTAAAAATAAAAGAATAATCCTTTGTTTGAATATGTTATTAATTAATGAAACAAAAATTCGTGATTTTAGCTCAGATAGGAAATTTGTGTCATGAAAATCCCTTGTCAAAGTAGTGAGAAGCTGCGATTGATTACCATTTCAAAAATTCAACTCTAGGAAAGGTCAATTCCAGATCCTCAAACAGTTAAGTAAATGGAAAGTTTGACCTAGTGTTAAAATTAAAAGTTGCTAGTAAATCTTTATGCATCTATTTAGATTAAAAATGATTGTATTAATGTAAGAATTCTCTTTTATTTAAAAGCTTTTTTTATATTTAAAGTGTCTTAATAAGTATTGTTTTATTTACAATTAAATATAAACTGCTTTAACACTATTCCCTTTAGAGTTTAATTTTTTTTTATAAAAATGGTTTAGTACATAATGTTACTTTACTTCCTTTAAATTAAAGCTCCGTTATGCTAGAGGAAATGTCAATATTATTATGAATGTTGTTAACCCTATATAAATACCTAACATATCAGTTCCCTAAAAGCATCGAGGAGAAAATAATTTTAACAAAGACCTATTCGAAACTATTTTTAAATGATGAAAAAAAAACTCTCTTACTTTGCAATAGATTTTGTGGACATTTCGATGCCTTACATTAAACAATATACTATATTAATTCATGATATAAAATTTTTAAAAATAAATGCCTTAATACTTTTTTCGTCAACTTCTTATACTCTATGTCCGAATAAGGATGTAGATTATACTAGTTATTTACAAAAATATCCACTGATTTCCACAATCTTTTCTAAACCAGATATTTAAAAAAAAATAGTCTCGATTTGTTTTTGGCACATATTTCACATTTTAGCTATTTTGCTAAATAACAGTTTTATTGCAAAAAATAAAATATGTAAACAGTCATAGAAAAAGCATTTTCATTTATTTATAAGAAGTGACGTTTCATGCTTGTTATCTAAAAATAATAAAATTGTTACATATTTACGCTGTTCCAAAGAAGTTAAAAAAATTAGCTTTATTGGAGTTGCTTTAAACAGAAAAATTATAATTTTGAGTAAACTAAAAACAGAAATTTAAGTTAAATATTGTTTTACAAAAACAATTATCTCGGTCTTTTTTATTGAATATACTCAGTTAACCTGTCAAGTAAAACAAGGAAGAGCGATTTATTGTTTTATATTTACTATAAAAAAAGATAGTTATCGTCTAAACCTGTTAGTTAGAATAATAGATTTGACATTCATACACGACACATTCATGCTAATGTAAGAAAGTAGCAGGGAATTCAATGTTGCCATACAAATCATTGCACCTAATGGCGACTAATAAGGGGGGGTCAAAAATTATTTTCATGAACAGTCCAGTTTTATATCGCAAATTCGTGGTTCTGGCACATGTTTAATATTGCAATTGCAATGTTTGGTTCTGCTCAGGGTTAAAAAAGCCCTAGAGTTGACATTTTGAATTAATAGTCCGGCGGAATTAGCATCTCGAAAAAAAAAATTAGTGTTAGTAGACTTCTGACCAGGTAGAATTCTTCAGAATGATAATAGTAATTATGTAGTCTTATGCCTCATTTTATTTTTTGGAGAAAATTTTTTATTTGACAATTAAGATGTGAAAAAACAAACAAAAGTTGTGCGCATTAAAAATACCTACAAAAAGAGCTAAAGCCCATCAGAATCGGATAATTTGTTCGTTAGTTATTGTTAAAAAAAACCTGCTAAAATGGCTGTTTTTTCAATTGTTAATAAACAATAGACAAATATATTGTATTAACTTTGTACTGCACCGAAAGGAGCCTCTTGTTGCATACAAGTGTGCAGAATTTCAAGTAAAAATATTTAAAACTTTTTGTACAATTGATTTATTAATAACTTTTTATGTTTTTTTTTATTGTTTATTCTCAGCGGTCTAGAGGTCGTACATCGGTCTGTCGGTGGACAAATGAAAGTTCGAGACTTATATTAACAATAACAAAAAAGAACCAAATAAATTGTTGATTTTGAATTTTTCAAACAGATAAACAAAATTGGCGCTATTTTTTTCATTATGAACAAATAGAATAACTCCTCGATAATTGTTGATATCGAAATGCCGATAAGTGGACGTGATAGGTGAGAATTTGGCGCGCATTTTGAAAAAAAATCTCCACGACCGCTAAAAGACAGAGTTCCTTTTTCAAAAAATCGCTGCTCCGTTGTTTATTAACATTAAAGGATTATTTAAGTAGGAACTCATAGGTAGATGGTTAAATTATTATATGCTGCAATTTACAACTCAATTATTTCAGAATTGTTGATGTTGCAATAGTTTAAAGTTGCACCTATCCCGAGAATTAGAAAGTGAGCAGTGATGAGGGAGGGGGGGGGGGGGGCGTTTTATTTAAGAAAATTAAAACTATTTTCACAAATACATCAAATAACACAACACTTGTTTTTCTATAATAAATAAAAAAATAACTGCCGGTCACGTTTAGCTATGTAAAAGAGAGAAGGTCACAACTTCGAATTGCTCCAAAATGGATGCTGCGCAGAACAACCACAGTCATCACAGTCATTTTACATCCGGTTTATACATCTGCTTCTAGCGCGTCAAAAATACGAAAATAATTAGCGACCAATGATATTAATTTGTCCTAATTCAAACTTATAAAATTAAAGAGCATAGTTTTGTTAATAAACTATTAATGTATTATTAAATATTTATATGATTTGCTTATAGAAATTTTCGTCAAAATTTTGTTAATAAACTATTGGGTAATAGTAATATAAAGGAAAAAAAAACAGTGTAATATGTAATATATAATTCAATATTTGTATGATTTTCTCTATAATTTTTTGTAAAAATTTTGTTAATAAACAAATTAATAATTAATATGACTAAAGAAATTGTTACTATCATATAAATTAATAAAACAACATCAATATTATAAATATTATTTGTGATGCATGAGTTTCCTTGAAGCGTCAATGAATAACGCGCTTGAACTATTATAACCCTACGACAGCGGCCTGCAGCAGCTATTTTCGATTAGATTCGACCCAATTTTCGAAGGTTCACAGATCGTATGCAAGTGTATTTCTTGGATCCAAAAAATTCACAGGTAAAGTACAAGTATTAAAAAGCATCTTCTGCAAATTTGAGCCCTTAATATTCATTTGCCACGCCATTATGAAATTTTGAAAAAAAAAAAACGTTTTTCATCCAAAATTAATTTTTTTTTTGAGATCGGGAATGATACATCCAAATCCAATGCACGCGTTAAAAAAAATTTATCTCCATCTGGTGAAAAGTTATCGCAATTTTTTGATGCAAAAATTGGTTTTTGCAAAATTTCTCGGCCCATGATTGAAAAATATTTTTTTTAATAGATTGTATCCGAATGAGGAAAGCGGAAAATTGAGGTTGAATTTTCAAATT
The DNA here is from genome assembly GCA_034092305.1 of Diaprepes abbreviatus. Classification (NCBI taxonomy): domain Eukaryota; kingdom Metazoa; phylum Arthropoda; class Insecta; order Coleoptera; family Curculionidae; genus Diaprepes; species Diaprepes abbreviatus. The sequence goes on along the minus strand of JASJET010000381.1, from coordinate 592,462 downwards.
TGACATCGAATTCCTCGGAAAATAAAAAACTTACAGATTCCGGGTTTGACATACTTTTTTAGAATGATAATACCTATATTTGTGTTAAATTTTAAATCGATAATTTGTTAATAAATGTCATTTCTTTTTTTTTTAAACTAAAATCGTCAATTTTGTCGAAAAAAAAATATCTCGATAACTAGTGGCGCCACCTATGACTTATATATGAGTCGATAGGCTTTTTAATTCTCTACAACTTTTGTTTGAAACATTTTTCGATACAACTTTTACTTTTCGAGATAAACTCAAAAAACCAAAAATCGTGACCATTTTTGGTCCGCCAACTGTTTTGCACAGGTCTTTCAGAGTTACCATCGAGATATGTTTTATAGGATGTCGAAATGAACACATTCCAGTAAAAAAAACAATGTTATATTTTTGTTAACAAAACCGCTCTTTTTTGATCTAATTTCATGGAGTAAAATTCCTTTCGCCGGAAAAATTTAGATTATCTTGGCGAATATTGGCCGTAGAATCTTTATTCTTTTTTTAATTTATGGTTTCTCGACGAGATATGACAACGGATGATATGTTTTTGTAATCAAATTATTGTTAAATATAGCAATAATCAAATTTTTGCACTTTTATAAATTTTATGCATAATTACAATTTTATCGTACTTACGAGCTTTTCAAATTGCGAAAAAAATGGTTACAGTGATCAACAGTATATTATTAATTAGAAATATTAAAAATCATATTGATTTTTATCGAGTTATAGCATGAAACAAATTGTGACTGTCATTTGCCGCCAAATTATTGGTTGTACAAGAAAACCACATGGTAACTTTTTTGCTTATTTTATTGGACGAACATTATTCACATAATTATCGGCATTTCGATATCAATAATTGTCAAAGAGTTATTCTATTTGTTTATGACGAAACAACGAACCCCAACGTTGTTTATCTGTTTCAACAATTTAAAATCAACAACCTATTTAGTTCTTGTTTGTTACTGTTAGTATAAGTCTCAAACTTTCATTTGCGTATCCGCAGACCGCTATAGGACCTCTAGATCGCTCAGAATAAACAATCAAAAAAAAACATAGACAGTTATTAACAAATTAGTTGTACAAAAAGTTTTAAAGTTTTTGCACACTTGTTGTTTGAAATAAGATGCTCCTTTCGGTGCAGCATAAAGTTAATAAAATATATTTTTTTATTGTTTATTAACAATTGAAAAAGCGGCCATTTTAGCACGTTTTTTGCAATAACTAACAAACAAATAATCTGATTTGGATGGGCCTAATGACTACACAGAAGGTTCGATTTTTAGAGGGGGATCGCAAGAAGAAAAAGGTTGGGAACCGCTGTCCTAGTGATAGCTCACTTAAGGGGTTAAACGCAAAAAGTTTCTGCTTTCTAGCGACAGTGGCATGAGAAAAGTTGCCATGTGGTCTATTCATTATTAACTTACAACACAAGAATCTGATTATGAAAGCTAAATGAATTTGTGATTGTGAAGCGCTATTAACCAAATACGTAGCAATTCTCAGCTGTTATAATTAATGTTGCTTTCCGAATTCCGATAAAGCGAGTGGAAAATATTCCTCATATGATAATTATGTATTTGTCAAGATAATAGGCTATTTAAAAGATAATTAAGTATAAAGGTATCAATCTTAATCGGCCAATTAACGATAATGACCTTTTCAGGTTACATCCCAGTTATATATAAATGTAAGACCATGGACATAAAATTTCAATGCTAGATATAAATACCTACGTTTACTCCAAAACGATATAAAAGTATTTGGGATTTAAAATCCAATATGATAGTTTTAATATCGAAGTTTGGTGTTTTAAAATGTGCTGGTGTAAAGGCAATTAACGAATTTCCAACTTACTGAGTTTTTAGGGAAAGAACAAATGGAAGTATGTACAAGCTAGGCTCGGATTCGAGGGGGAAAACGATCGCCCTTCCCAAGGGTTTCAAATTCAGACATAGACTGGCTTGCCTGCTGTATTAGAAACGTGGATATCGCCGACCCCCCTCTCCAACGCTCTCTGATATTGAAATAATTCTGTCAGTTCGTTCTCTTTGGTCATACTCTGTCTTGTATAAAAATGGGATAATTTCGAACTTTTCTATGCTTTTGTGATGTCGTCCCCTCCCTCCTCAAAGAGAGAGATAATTCGTCACCGGTTCGAGCCTAAACCATCTTCAAGAAAAAGATGATTAGATGATTATTAGTGATTATTTTGTCGACTTGTAAGGATTCTACAGAGCTTATGATGTCTAAAACAAGTATGCTTTTAGGTGTTATTGCGAAATTAAGCCCCTTGCTTAACTGTAGTTCAAGTTTCGTTAGTCTTTGGTCCGCAATTCATGGGTTATTAAAAACACATCCCAAAATCTAAAAATTCTTTATGGTTTTTGGTCGGACGTCCATTTATTTTAATTTCTCGACTCGGTTAGTTATGTATGACTCAAACAGATCATACATGAGACCTCGATTTCCAATATTTTTAAGTTTATCCAGTAATTTTTGGTGCGCTACAGTGTCAAATGCACGAGCCATATCAAAAGATATTCTCAATGTCTAAAATTTGCTATTAAACTCACGAATATTCTATAACATGCATTATTGCATCTTCTGCTTATTCGCGACCGAAACCTAACAAAATTTTGTTTGTTTGAAGGTCATAGACAATGATGTTTCTTCCGAAGTAGTAGATATTTGTTGGACTTCCATTGTTTTTATTTTTGTTGAATATCACGACGTTTCGGCTAGTAGTTATCTCTAGCCGTTTTCAAGTGAAAACTAAATAAATCCCTTAGCTACATGACTATTTATACTAAAAGTAAATTCATTAGAGTGTGACTGAGATGGTAGCAGTCATGCCTGCTATGGCAAAATCCTATTTTTATGCTGCATTTAGTTTTAGTTTACAATTACTAAAAAGTGGTTTCCACACTTCTCTTATATCTAAAGATGGTTTACTAAAACAACTGAGGTTCTGATGTATAACTGCAGCTTCTTTGAATTTCCGTTTTTTCCAATGTTGTTCTCGGGATAGTATTTTAGCTTCACACCATTTTATATGGTGTCCATGAGTCCAGGCATGGTTGGCGGCACCAGATTTTTCTGTTTCTCCTCGAGATGTGCATTTTTGGTGTTCTTTGATCCTTACGTCCAGAGGTCTCTTTGTTTCGCCAATGTAGGAATTGCCACATTCACATGGTATCTGATATATACAGTTCTTCATGTCTCTTTGAGTTGTTGGTTTGACCCTAGTGAGCCGATTTCTCAGAGAGTTATTTGAATTGAAAACAACGTTGGTTTTATATCGTTTTCCTATCCTTCTAACTTTTTCTGAAATGCCTTTAACATAGGGGATGTTCAATACTGGTTTTTGGTTCTTCATTCGTTGTCGATATTGTCCTATTTCTGCGTTGTTTAAGAAATTTATCCACTGGATATACTGGGTATCCGTTGATCATTTTTAATGTAATCTATCTCTTTCATCAAGTTTTCGTTGGAGTTGCAGAGAGTTAACAAAATTTTATTATCTTTCCAAAACTCATCCAAGCTGAGTTTTCAAAAAGCCAATCTGTTATCTCCTGGACTATTTCAGTGTTTAATTTATTTTTCTATAGAAAGATGTTAATTATATATTTAAAATATTGTGATTTTTATTGATATTTTCTTGATAATAAATATTAATTACTCTAGTATAGTAATTCTCTGACACTGTTTTAATAATTAGTTACAAAGTCAATATTAGAATAGTTTTGGAAATCATCAATTAGTTAAATTATTATTTGGTTAATCTTTGGTGAAATTATTTTTTCATAAAATAGAAAATATGCAAAAGAGGTACAAACAATCTTTTTGTATAGAAAGTACCACATAGCAAGAATAAAGTCTTTCATTAAAACTTTCGTAGTAAATGAGGTGACAATTTTTTTAATCTTAAAAACCATATTAACTTGAAAGTCTGGGTGAGTAGAAGGTTACTTATTTTAATTATCCACAAGTTTTTTTTTCTAATTTTAACGATTTAATTGCCATTTGAGTTTCAAAATGTCGTGCTATGCTGTTGTGAATAAATGTTTTGTAATAAACATTAAGCTGTTGGTTTTAAACGTTTAGAGTAAGGTTACTATACAGGGTTCAACACATATTATTTAATGAAAAATCGCTGGAGCCATAAATGCTTTTATGCATTTTTTGGAAAAGAAAATATTATACATTGCGGACCAGAAAAGTGCTACCTGTATCTACTCAAATTTGCTTAATAAAACACAAATATTTACACTTTCGGTTTTTAAAAAAAAATAGGCAAAAAACAAATTAGGAAAAAAAACTATTTTATAAGATGTTAAAAATATTGTTCCGGACGGCCGATCTTCGAACACACTATACACACTGTATTATTTTAATAACTTGTTATTTTCAATCTTACTTTTGATACTTGCCAAATTAATTCAAGTTGCGTCGACCATCTCTCAAACTATACTGACTACAAAAGCCGATCTGGACCTTTTATATACCCTTTTGGTCGATACCGGAAGATTGCCAAATTCTCTAGAAAGATTTCCATACTACATGGTGCAATAAAAATATGAAAAAGGTATAAACCGACGATTTCTAGACCTTCTATCATTGGCGTTCCATGTTAAAAATAAGGAAATATAATTTTCTAAAAAGTTCCAGACCTTCTTTAATAGACGTCTCCTGGTAAAATTAATTAAATAAATTATTAACTAGTAGAAAATAAACCTAAAATCCTACAAACTACAAACGCAAACTAACACTATGAAATATAAAACGTTACAAAGTTCGTTACATCAGAAAATATACCTAAAACCCTACAAACTACAAACACAAACTAATACTGTGAAATGTACTCCTTGTATGTCTTCCGGAATGGTCCTTTCTTCTATTGTCTCCACTAACAGTAATTTCCGGGCGGTCTCTGTAAAAGTGACCCTTATCTCCGCACTGGTAACAATGCATGGTATCCGAATGTTACCGGCGACCCTGACCCCTTCTTCTAGGTCTGGCATAAGTTATTCTAATGTGACAACCGCATACTTCAACTCCATTGCAAGCCTTAACAGCAACTACAGCATTTCTTTTATCTTTGTTAACAGCAAATCCCAAAACAGGGATATATTACTTAACCAGACTTCCTAAAGTTCACCATAAGGAGCAAAGATTTTCTCCAAGTCGTTTCTTAGAACATCATCACCTAAATTAGCAGTATGAAGCCGATAGCCATCAGGGCTTTGTAGATGCTCCGCTTGACCATGCTTCCAATAACGAATTCTGTTTCTGCTACGAAAGGTTGCATTTTTGTTATCTTGTGTTTTCCCTTCATTCAAAAACTTTTGCAACCCCATCATAAGCCTCATGAAAGTTTTCTCGTTGATCTTGCGATAATCCCGGGAAACATTGAGTCTTCTTATGATTCGTTCTTGGTTCCTTGATATCTGTTTGGCTAGCTCAAACTGGAGGACATAAGCAAGAGCCTCGGAAATTTTCTTCAGTCTGGCCATTCTTAGTAGCTGACTTATTTCTGGGTCGCGTAAACCTTCAATAAAACTATTCACTGCTAACTCTTGCTTTATTTCTTCTGGGTATGTTGGGTAGGACAAATTTATTAAGCTTATTATATCCGCCTCATATTTTTGAAGACTTTCGTTGTATTTTTGTCTTCGTCCTTGGAGTTGGACTTTATATACTTCTTGAAGGTGGGCTTCCCCATAGCGCATCTCCAGAAAAGTAGCAATGAACTCGTAATCATTCTGTTTTTCTTCAGGAATGTTACGTAGGACCTCCATAGCTTCCCCTTGTAGTGCTAGAACAAGAGCACGTGCCTTTTCCGGTGAACTCCAGTTATTGCCGGTGGCGGCGGCTTCGAACTGACGGACATAGGTAAGCCAAGGTACCTTGCCGTCGAAGGTAGGTGGCTTCATCACACTAGTTGCAGGAATACCATCTACCTTTATCATACCTGTACTGGCTACTTTCTCGATTTGCAAATGTAATTGTTGCACCTGTTTCTGGATTACTGTCACATCATGTTGTATTTCAATATGCACGTCTTCTCTAATTTCGCTAATCTTCTCTTGAATTTCATGTTCTATGCGCTTCATATCTTCTTGATTTTTTATGATGTCTTCTTTCAGCTCTTGTTTCATATCTTTTTGTCTGAAGTTCCTGTCTCATGTCCTTCAGACTTGTTTTTAGTTCCTGTTTTATACTTTCTTGATTTTTCTTAATGTCTTCTTGGCATGTTTTTAGTGTCATGAATTCTTGTTTCATATCGTCTTGATTTTTCGTCATATCTGAACTAACCTGTTTTGGATTTGATTCCACTTCCGACACCAATTTGTTCCGGACGTCCGATCTTCGAACACACTATACACATTGTATTATTTTAATAACTTTTTATTGTCAACCTTACTTTTGACACTTGTCAAATTAATTCAAGTTGCGTCGACCAGCTCTCAAACTACACTGACAACAAAAGCCAATCTGGAACCTTTATATACCCTTTTGGTCGATACCAGAAGATTCTCTAATTCGGGGTCGGCAATTGGCGGACTGCGGTCCGGATTCGTACCGTGAAGGGATAAATCTGGACCGTTTACGTCTATCCATTTATTTCTATTGTACAATATGTATGATGTAATACATCCTACGTTCCTATTTTAGTATACAAATTTTCTTGTAATTTTTTTTTCTGGACTCTCGAATTAAAGATTTTAATCATCCGGACTCCACTAGAAATGAATTGCCGACCCCTGCTCTAGAACGATTTCCATACTACGTGGTGCAATAAAAATAAGAAAAAGGAATAATCCGGCGATTTCTAGATCTTCTATCATTGGCGTTCTATGTTAAAAATAAATAAACCTAAAACCTTACAAACTACAAACGCAAACTACTACTATGAAATATAGAACGTTACAAAGTTCGTTACATTAGAAAATATACCTAAAACCCTACAAACTACAAACACAAACTAATACTATGAAATGTACTACGCTATAGAGTTCGTATCAATATCTTTCAGACACTATACTGCAGTAGACCAATCGCAACTTCAGTATTTTCAACTTTGAACATACGCATTTCTGCCACTAGCTCTTTCTAAAATAGTACATATGGAAGTAAGGGAGGAAGTGTTTGTTTGTATATCGACATTTGACCAGAATATTTCGAAATAAATTAAGAACCTTCGCAGTTTGTCAAGAAATCGAGAGATTTTTAAAAAATCCATCGAAGAAACTAGTGAAGCAAATACAGAAATTTTCCATTTGATATTTCACAGTTGCCACTCGCCATTCAATATGGAGAGGGTAAATGTCGAAAATATCTTAAGGTCTGCACCCCTGTCATTTTATTACTCCATTGGTCTTTTATTAAAATATTTCGAACTGTTTTTTTGATATCGCCTTACAACATTTTAAAATCCTTAGCCCGCATACTTATTAATTTACTATACAATTTTTCTATTCACTAATAACTATAACCTATTTTGAAGTTATTTTTCAGCAAAAGATAATGTTCAAATGTAAAAACTGTTTATTTTTCATTATAAAAATTACTCTTCTATAGTTATGTAGGCCAGAGACTAAAGTAAAAACAAATTTTATGACAGAAATGGAATTTTAAAACTGTATTTCCCTCAGTTATTTGGTTAATTAAATCATTGCAAGAGTTGAAAATTTAAGAATTAGATGGTATTTTAAACAAAAATGCGAATTAGTTAGTGAGTACACATCAAATGTGTTTTTAAGTATTCTTTTCCCGTTAGAAATAAATACATAAATAAACAACAAACATAGTCAAGGTTATAAGAAGATGGCTAGACAAAAATCCACCAACTAGTTCTTATCTAAATAACATACTATGGTTCAGCTACTTGCTACTTGAATAAGAACACACAGTTCATTCAAAAAATTCCGGGACTAATTTTATGTGAAATTTAAAACTAGCGTCATCTATTGCCCCTATGTAATATTATACCTTAGTTACCCATCGTAGTTATGTGAGCGTTGTAACTTCATTTATTAGCCAGCTGTGTTCATTTGAAGTAGACCTGTTTTTGCCACTGCGTCACAATTTTTGCTATGGAGAAATGGGCCGCTATCAGATTTTATTTCAAAATGGGAAAAAGTGGTTCGGAAACATTAGAATTATCGAAAACCGCCTATGGTGAGGATTTTTTAAATTGCAGCAAGGTGTTCAAGTGGTATGTGTGGTTCAAGAATGGTCGACAGTCACTGAAAGACGATTTACGGGAGTGGGGGGGGGGGAGGCGCCGTTTAACCTCGACCCCCGATGAGAATGTCGGAGAATTACGGTGGAAATGTTGTCAGAGGAACTTAACATCCGTGTAGCACCATATTTTGTACGATGTTTTCGAGAAAAGAGAGTGTGTCCGAAGTTCGTTCGGCGCTTGTTAACGGAAGAGCACCGTGTGGTAGCTTCACGCGTTTTGGTTATATATAGGCAGATATGCATGAAAATTTTTTAAAATTGTAACCAGCGACGAATCGTGTTTTCAACACAATTCATTGACCAAACGCCAAACCGCTAAGTGGTGAGGTAAGGGCGAAGGGTGGGCTACTAAAGTTCGAGCGACAAAGTCGAAAATCAAAATGATGCTCATTTAGTTTTTCGATTCTCGCAGGATTATCTATAGCGAATTCGCATTTTCGGGCCAAACAGTGAACGCACAATTCTACAAAGTGCCCTGCATCATCTTTTGAAGCGGATTTGTCGTGTGAAACTAGAATTGTATCACACCGGTGACTAGTTTTTGTTGCACAACAATGCGCCAACCCATTCCTCAATACTTATTACATAATTTTTGGCCCAAAAGTCGGTCTCCCTACTCGTCAGATCTGGCTCCGGCAGACTTGTTTTATTTCCTAAATTAAAAATGACGATGAAGAAAGAACGTCTTGAAGACGTTGAACCGATTCAAAGGAATGTGATCAGGATTCTGAAAGTTATTCCAGAAGAAGAGTTTTCCAGCGGCTATAAGAGCGCAGTAAAATTTGTATAGAACTAGGAGAGGATTTTGTTGAAAACTAAATAAATTTTTTTTTTCTAAACTCTCGTTTTCATTCGTAAAAAAATTAGTCCCGAAACTTTTTGAATGAACTGTGTATATTACTTCGTTCATGATAATAGGATAGGCGGATAGAGACAGATCCTTTCAACAAGCAACCGATCTTTTTAATTAAATTTTCCATGAACCGGAGCCAAGTTCAAAATCAACATCCCACATAAAACACCCATCTAAAAACCTACCAATAACAATGAATCCTTTTTCTGCAAGAGGAATTACGGCTTTCCGTATCAATACTTGCTCTTGTATACGATAATACAGACAGATGGATTAGAAAAATACTCATGATGGGGCATCACCTCATTTAAGCATTGCTGTGCGGGAGCACCTGGATAACGTCTATCTAAACCATTGGATAGGTAGAGGAGGACTTATTCCCTGGCCTCCTCGATCTCCCGACCTAACGCCCATGGATTTTTACCTGTGGGGACTCCTCAGAACCTTGGTGTATTCCACACACATTCAATATATATATATATATATATATATATATATATATATATATATATATATATATATATATTGATTTTCTTGAACCGTTAATATTTATTTTAAGTTTTGATTTTTTCTTGGGATTAGGTTCGTATTTAAAATACAGTTTTCATTGCTCTGACATTTCGTTCTTTATTTAGAACATTTTCAAAAATAATCGTCTAAAATTTAAAACGAATTATGCATATAATATAAATACACCTATACACATACTTAAAATTCAACATTCAAGATAATAACATTTAAAACAATATCAGAAATTAAAATAATGATTATTTAAAGGACTATTTTTAGTAAATTTTACGTACCTTGAGATTTCGTTAAAACTATCGCTAACATCAACAAACCACCAAGGACTATTTTATATTCGGGGACATGATAAATAATAAAATTTTTATAAAAAAATTGAACCGACTTCTAAAAGTGCGCTAAAAAGTGAAAAATAACCATAAATTTTTATATGAAATTGAACTTTTTGAAGTCGCCGCCAAACTAATACCTGACAAAATGTGATTTGCATAAACAGATTAAAAATACTTTATTTGTAATTCCTTTCTTATCATAATTTGGATATATTTGTAGTTATTTATTTCATGTATAAATAATTTGGCGCCGACTTCAAAAAGTTCAATTTCATATAAAAATTTATGGTTATTTTTCACTTTTTAGCGCACTTTTAGAAGTCGGTTCAATTTTTTTATAAAAATTTTATTTTTCTATTTTTAGTTTTAGAATTCATTATGATATTCATAAATTATTTGAACTAAGTACTAATCGAGATTAGTGTACCTCGCAATGACTCCAAACTGGCAAAAAAGTACCCATTTTATCCAAAGTTGGAAATCACCCTAAAATGAACCACTAAAAATTCTTTAGTTCTTAGAGTTTTCCAAATACCAATCAAATTGGGTCAAACGAATATTTAGTCTGTCATAGAAAATCCGCTATCGTAAATTTCAAATTAATTTTAGATTGGTAATATAGGCCCCAAAACCTTCCAATATCGATATTTAAAGAAAATAATTTGATTTTTTATCCACCATATTGAATTTTTTAAAAATTATCTTAGATTCGTCATATGCGACCCCGAAAATTCCCCCGTACCAATTTTGGACAAAATCGAACAAAATTAATTTTTGTCGGCCATATTGGATCCGCCATATTGAATTTTTTAAAAATTATTTTAGATTCGTCATATGCGACTCCGGAAACTCCCCCATACCTATTTTGGAGAAAATCGGACAAAATTGATTTTTCGTCTGCCATATTGGATCCGCCATGTTGAATTTTTTTAAAATTATTTTGGATTCGTCATATGCGACCCCGTAAACTCCCCCTTGCCAATTTTGGTAAAAATCGGACAAAATTGATTTTTTCGTCCGCCATATCGGATCCGCCATATTGAATTTTTTAAAAATAATATCAGATTCGTTATGTGCAACCTCGAAAAGTCCCCCATACCAATTTCGGAGAAAATCGGAATAAATTAAATTTTTTTTGGCCGCCATATTGGATCCGCCATTTTGAATTTTTTAAAAATAATTTCAGATTCGTTGGGTACAAGCCCGAAAATTCATCCTTACGAATTTTAGAGAAAATCGGACAAAATTAATTTTTTTGGCCGCCATATTATAAGCGCCATCTTGGATTTTACTGCACCAATTTCATCTGAAAAAATATGGGACCACATGGAACTTCCTTTACATAACGTAAAAAATTTCATTCAAATCGGTGCCGCCGTTCCGGAGTAATCGGTGTACATACATAAAAAAAAAATACATATTCGACGAATTGAGAACCTCCTTCTTTTAGAAGTCGGTTAAAAAATTAAAGGAATTTGTTTTTGCTTTTAAGGTGGTATAGATATTTTTGATGTTATTAAGGGAATATCTGTGTCTAAATTATATTGTTGTAAATTTGACTTAGATTGTTTATGTCAATTCTGTCATTTACTGTATGTGTTTCCTTTTTGATGCTATCGTTTTTTTTTATTATTAAATTATGATCATTTTTGTTCCTATCGACTATTTTGGTATTTTCAAAGTTAAAAGAGTGTTTTTCATTCTTTCCATGTTTTGCCAATGCTGTTGTAGCATTTTTGGTCTATATATGTCCATTTAGTCGATTTTTTAGTAATTGGTTTGTCATTCCTATATACTGTTTTGGGCAGTTTGCACACGGAACTGAATATACAATATCGGAAGTTTTCATAGTTGGTGTTTTGCTTTTCAATTTTGTAAAGATTGAGTTTAGTTGGTTGTAACTCTTGTGGCATGCTACAATATTGTGTTTTTTTTAAGTGTATTTTAATTTCTCTGAAAGGTCTGTTGTATAAGGTAATTGTTTTTGTATTTCCTGTTGTGAATCATCCTTGTTTTTGGTTCTTAGGTTGTTGTAGTGTTTGTATGATCTTTTTTAATAATTTCGTCAATATCTTTAATATTAAAATTGTTCTGTATAAGTGTGTCTTTAACTTTTCTTAGAATCGAGGGTCTGAATGTAGGGGACGTTAATAAAATGGCTGTGTCAACCAAGTTCAAGATTACACTCCTTTTTTGGTTTTTTGAATGGTTTGAAAAGTTGTTCAAATATCTTCCGGACCAGGTTGGTTTTGTATACTACTGTGTTTGAATTTTATTATTCTGGCGTATTACAGTTATATCCAGAAAATTTATTTTTCCCTTTACATCAGATTCTGATGTAAATTTTAATTTGTTATGGAAATTATTAAATTGTTGAATAACGTAACCCACTTTGTCCTGAGGAATTGCCATTAAACAATCGTCAATGAAACGTTTAAAGAAAATTAAGTCTAAATTTAGATTTTGAATGACTCTTTCCTTCAAATATTCAATGACTAGCTGGACGATCGAAGATGAAATAGGTGAACCCATTGCACAACCATCAACTTGTCTGTAAAATTTATTGTCATACTGAAAGTAGTTTGTTGATAAAGCGAAAGTTACAGCTTCCATAAAACTATTCTTGGACGAAGTTGTGTTGTTTTTTAGCTCTTCCCATTTTTCAGATAATATAATTTTAACTAAATCGTTTGGAATATTTGTGTATAGTGACACAACGTCCAGGGAAACAAATTTGTTATTTGAGTGATACTTACGGTATCTATGAATTTTTTGAAACAAAAGGAATCTTTAATATAAAAGTTATTTTTTCCTGTAATATTTGAGATACAGCCGGAGAGATATTTTGACAATTTATAAAAAGGTGATTGTATGCAGGAAACAATAGGTCTTAATGGAATGTTTGGTTTGTGTAATTTAGGTAGTCCGTATATTTTTGGAGGAATAGCATTATGGATTGAGAGATCTTTCACTTCAGCGTCATTAATTTATTTTTTTGTTAGTAATTTCTTGACGAATTCATTATTTTTCTTTTGGTTTATGTTTGTTGGATCGCCATTTATCTCAAGGTACGTAAAATTTATTAAAAATAATCCTTTAAATAATCATCATTTTAATTTCTGATATTGTTTTAAATGTTATTGTCTTGAATATTGCATTTTAAGTCTGTGTATAGGTGTATTTATATTATATTCATAATTCGTTTTATATTTTAGATGATTATTTTTGAAAATGTTCTAAATATAGAACGAAACGTCAGAGCAATGAAAACTGTATTTTAAATATGAACATAATCCCAGGGAAAAATAAAAATATATATATATATATATATATATATATATATATATATATATATATATATATATATATATATATATATATATATATATGTAGATAAGTTTTTGTCCGTGTAATTTAAAATAAAATAAAAAAAAAAGATTGGCGAAGCGGACGTGAAAATTTGTCAATCTACATGATTCTCGTATTAAAAAGTACGGAGCACTCCAAAATATGGAAAAACTCCGGGTCCGACAGATGGCGACAGCGCTGTTTCGTCCTAATATGGGACTCGTCAGGCCACCGCAGTCGGTACAAACCATCATCTCGCCTTTGCATCGTATAAAGCTGAATTTATAATCAAAACACAGCAAATAAGACGACAAAGGCGACATCTCGATGGTCCACTTAATAATACAAGAACCACACAGATTAACTTGTATCATGTAGATTGACAAATTTTCACGTCCGCTTCGCCAATATTTTATTCTATTTTATTTTATATATATATATATATATATACATGTGTGGATATTTTATTGCTATGCTCTATGCTTCGTCCTTGGCTAGTTATTTCTTAAATTTCTCTGTTTTTTTTTGATCTTGCATCCATCTGAGATTTAGTTGCGAGGTGTACTCCTTTATACTGAGAAGAGATTAGGTATTTCTTTTTGACGAGGCTATATCCAACGAAAAGGGTATATACATAATTCCTTTATCGATCGTAAATACCGATTCACAATGTATGAAACATCAAATTATTACTTTAATATAATATCTATTTCGATGTTAGTGAAAGTGCATCGTCAAACAATTTTGTAATGTATTGTTTCACTCTACTGACAACAAACATAATAATAGGATGCAAAAATCAAATACCATATTTGTTATTACGAAAATGTTTGGTTAAGTTGAAATTTTGTGGTGCGCGGGTACGAAATTTATGGCTTTTGATACAAGCGGCTGATTTTTGTTTAATAACATTTTACAACGATATGTTATTTTCAAACGGACTAAAGATATGTGTAACACGCTGACATGAAAGTTTTTGTATAGCTTGCAAAACAGAAAAAATCTTGCTTATTCGTTTATACATACAGTGTGAACTTATTATATTCTCCATGGTAAATTTCTAAAATTAAATTAAAATATCCTTCTGGTGAGATACTACTCTGTTATAAAAGTATCGGATATTTTAAATAGGCAGTGTGCGGTATTGTCTATTATAAAAATTTCTTGATGCATTATTCTGACCATGCGCCCCATTTTGCTGAACGTTCCTATCAGTTGTGCGATTATTCGTATAATTATTTTGTGGCCTAATTCTTATGTTGTTGTTATAATTGGTACTATTTTGTTGTCTGTTGTAATTGTTGTTGTTATTATTAGTATTATTTTGTTGTCTGTTGTAATTGTTATTGTTATTACTTTGTCTATTATTAGTAAAATTGTTAGTATAAGGTAGATTATTTCTTGTTGTGTTAGGATTATTATGATAGTTATTATTTTGCCTCTGTACAGGGTGAGTCAACGATTGGATGAAGTAGGTTTGTGCCTTTTCGGTGAAATTAACAAAGAGACTATATTTATTGTTTGATACAGTTTATTTTTACGCAGATTTTAAAAATATTTAGGACTCTACAGGGTGAGCCAAAAAACTAGGACAGCATAAAGTTGTATTTTTTTAAATAGAACACCCTATACACGAATCGTATTTTCGATTTAGTTTATAATTTTAAATCTTTTTTATTAAGGGTTTACTATAACAAAACTTTATAGTTTCTGAGATAATTAAGTTTAAAGAAAAAAAGTCACATTTTCAAGCATCAATTCAATCCTAAATAACGTTTTCAATTTTGTGACAAATATATTCAAATTTGGAATTTAGCAAGGCCAAGGACAAGTTAACATAATTTTTACCTAATATTTGCAATAAAAGCTAAAGGGTGTTGAACACATCGGCTCAAATTTGAACAAGTTTAAATGAATAAATATCTTTTTTTTTAAATGGTATACCCTGTATATTTTCATGTTATTTAATAGAGTAATAAAAACCCTAAAAGTTTTGTTCAATATATCCTATACCTATTTATAATAGTTTTTGAGATATTTCAGTTTTGCTTATTTTCCATACTTTTTTACAGAAATAGTCTTCATTATCATAGTAGTCATGTAAAATAATAAAAAGAAACTACAGAAACAAACAGAATGTGGTTAAATATGATGAAATACATTATTCGTTATATTACAACGGCAATAGTTTAATTAAACATAATGTGAAAAAATTAAAACAACAATAACGACAAGGCAAATACATATTTACTTTTATACTAAATTGAAACAAAAAAATTACCTATTAAATACTGAGATTAATTATTTCTTTTTAATAAGTGTTCGAATAAACGACCCTCTTGTGCAATGCACAAATTTAGTCTTTTTTGCAGATTTTCTCTGACCCTGGACAAAATTAGTGACGTTATTGTTCTACAGGTATCCCTAATCCTGTTTCGCATATCTTCCACTATTGTTGGTGGATTAACATACACCTTATTTTTAATATAACCCCATAGGAAGAAATCTAATGGGGTGATGTCGCAAGACCTTGGTGGCCACTCAATGAAACCCCCACGTCCAATCCATTTTTGCGGATATCGTTGGTTCAAAAACGCACGAACTTCACGATGGTAATGCGGAGGCGCACCATCGTGCTGGAACCACATACTGTCGAGTTCATCCCTATCGAGACCTTGAAGCAGTTGGGGTAGTTCTTCTTGTAGAAAGTTCAGGTAACTATGGCCATTTAGTGGTTCATTAAAAAAGTGGGTCCAATAATTCGATTATGATGAATACCACACCAAACATTTAATGACCAGTGGTTTTGATGTTGCACCTCTCTAATCCAAAATGGGTTTTCTGTGGCATAATAATGCATTTTGCGTCTATTTACGGCACCGTTACTTCTAAAAGTAGCTTCATCACTAAACATTACCTTGCATAATAAATTTTGATTTAATTGAATCTCCGCATTTATTGTACGACAAAAGTTTACACGACTTTCAAAAACCTGTCCATGCAATTCTTGGTGTAATTCCATGTGATATGGATGATACCTATATTTCTTGGTAGTACGATTAGTGGTGGATTGTGATGTTTCACATAATGCTGCTAACTGACGGCTACCAATATAAAGATTTTCCTGAACATTTAACAATACTTGTAGTTCTTTTTCTTCATTAGTTACTGGTTTGTTGACCACTTTACGTTTTGGATAATCAACAGTACCAGAAGAATCAAATCTTTGCATTAAGTTTTGAAAAATATGGGTATTAGGCTGGCGTCGATCAGGATACTTCATTTTGTAAATTCTTTGAGCAAGAAGGCAATTTTTTTGAGCCTCTCCTATTGTATAAATCATATCTATTAACTCATTCTTTGGAAAATTCATTTTACAATATAAGATGAATGCAAAAAAAAGCCAAACTACACTACATAAAAACCAAAAGAAGCGATTGCGGTTATAAATTTGACACACAGAAAAATGTTCTTTTACATTGTTTTTGCCATGGCTACTATGATAATGAAGACTATTTCTGTAAAAAAGTATGGAAAATAAGAAAAACTGAAATATCTCAAAAACTATTATAAATAGGTATAGAATATATTGAACAAAACTTTTAGGGTTTTCATTACTCTATTAAATAACATGAAAATATACAGGGTGTACCATTTAAAAAAAAAAGATATTTATTCATTTAAACTTGTTCAAATTTGAGCCGATGTGTTCAACACCCTGTAGCTTTTATTGCAAATATTAGGTAAAAATTATGTTAACTTGTCCTTGGCCTTGCTAAATTCCAAATTTGAATATATTTGTCACAAAATTGAAAACGTTATTTAGGATTGAATTGATGCTTGAAAATGTGACTTTTTTTCTTTAAACTTAATTATCTCAGAAACTATAAAGTTTTGTTATAGTAAACCCTTAATAAAAAAGATTTAAAATTATAAGCTAAATCGAAAATATGATTCGTATATAGGGTGTTCTATTTAAAAAAATACAACTTTATGCTGTCCTAGTTTTTTGGCTCACCCTGTAGAGTCCTAAATATTTTTAAAATCTGCGTAAAAATAAACTGTATCAAACAATAAATATAGTTTCTTTGTTAATTTCACCGAAAAGGCACAAACCTACTTCATCCAATCGTTGACTCACCCTGTACATTACTATGATAGGAATTGTTAAGATAAAAATCTCGATTTCTGGTGAAATTATTATTTGAAAAATTTTGTCTATACCTTGTCCCTTGTAAGAAATTATTGTTGTTTCTAAACAAATTATATCAAAGATTATAATAGCAGCGTTAGATATAATAATCTTTGATTATACAGGGTGTTTGTTACATCGATAGAAAGTTTGGAAGAGGTGATAGAGAATGTCATTTTGAATAATTTATGTCATACGTGCCTTAGTATAAAAATGCACGGTTGTCCAGTTACAGCACATTTTATAATTTTTCGGTTTTTTCGCAATTGGTGATTGAAAATTTAATTTTTAAGATACTGGTATAATTTTTTTGTTTGAAATATTTTTTTTCGTATTCTTTGGTTCATACACTATAATAACAACAAGAGGACTAAAATTAAAATAACACACAGAAAACTGTGCACTCAAAAATATTATTCATCTACGAAAATTTAAGTTTCATTCTTAGATTTCAGTGATGTTTTTTTCTAACAGTGAGAAAAATAAATGCATTCAATTTATTTCAAAAATAACTTTGCTGAATTACCTTTACCAGTGGTTTATCGAAACCCGTATCAATAAAATATTAAATCCATTAAATTCAGGGAAGATATTCAAAATATCGAAATTAACAATTTTCTCTATTTATTTTTATTTTCCTAAAATTACCAAAATCTAATTAAGTATTATTTTACATGTTATGTTCGAAATGTGAGCCATTATTTTTATTACATTTTCGGGCCCTTTTCCTCACTTGGGTGCTTGTTACGCCTAGTCTCATTTCTTCCCTCGGTGTGACACCTGCTTTATTAATTCTTTCAATCAATTGATAAAGGTCCACTATTTCAGCTTTATAGACAAGTTCTTTCATACGTCCCCAGATGTGAAAATATATAGGCATCAAGTCTGGGGACCTCGCAGGCCACAATATGGGACCGTTTCTTCTGATTCAACGATTACGGAATGTTTCATTTAAAAAATCTCTTACGTCAAGCCGATAATGTGCTGGACATCCGTCGCTCTGAAAAATTATTCCGTCTCTTACGTTCAATGGTATTTCATCCACGATGTTCGGCATTTCATTTCATAAAATCTTTAAGTAACTGTTTAAATGTCTAGGAAGGAAATATGGCCCAATGAAAGTGCTTCCGATTACCGCTGCCAATAAATTTACACTGAGTTTATATTGGAAAGATATTTCTTTTTTCATATGCGGATTCTCATCAGCCCAATAATGCAGATTGTGGAAGTTGGTGATTCCGTCCCGAGAAAATTTCACTTCATCGGACCATAAAATACTTTTTAAGAAAAGTCCATCTTCCATATCAGCATTTAACAAATAACGGCAGAACATAATTCTCCATACTGGATCACCTTCTTCAAGGCCTTGAACCGGGGTGTAATGAAATGGATGTTCTCCTTCAACTTTCAAGACGTTCCACAACTGGTTGTTTATCTATTGGTGTTTTTATTTTGTTTATGTTTATTTTAGAAATAACAATTACCGGCCTGGTGAACAGAAACACAAAAGTTCATCTTTTAAGCGTTTAGAACATCCAATGCAATACATTAGATATTTTGTATTTTAATTAGATAAAGAAAAAGTGAATAGAGACAATTATTAATTTCGTTAATATGAATATCTTCATTGAATTTAATGTATATAATATTTTATTGATATGGGTTTTGATAAACTACTGTAAAGGTAATTCAGTAAAGTTATTTTTAAAATAAATTGGATGCATTTATTTATCTCACTGTTAGAAAAAACCTCTCTCAAATCCAAGAATGAAACTTGAATTTCTGTAGATGAAGAAGATTTTTGAGTATACAGTTTTCTGTGTGTTATTTTAATTTTAGTCCTCTTATTGTTATTATATGAACCAAAGAATAAGAAAAAAAATATTTCAAACCGAAAAATT
Source organism: Diaprepes abbreviatus (assembly GCA_034092305.1). Lineage (NCBI taxonomy): Eukaryota > Metazoa > Arthropoda > Insecta > Coleoptera > Curculionidae > Diaprepes > Diaprepes abbreviatus. The sequence goes on along the minus strand of JASJET010000381.1, from coordinate 573,031 downwards.
ATACCAGTATCATAAAAATTAAATTTTCAATCACCAATTACCAGAAAACCCAAAAATTATAAAATGTGCTGTAACTCGACAACCGTGCATTTTTGTACTAAGGCATATATGGCATAAATTATTCAAAATGACATTCTCTATCACCTCTTCCAAACTTTCTATCGATGTACCAAACACCCTGTATATAGAGGAATTGCAGCATATTTGGAATATTAGTTTGTTTTTTAGGAATAAGTAGAAAAGAAAACGGGTTAGCCCAATAAAAAATGCATTAAATTATTGAAAAAATTATTAAACTTTACAAACAATCATACAAAACAGAAACTAGGAATCTTATCAAAATTTCTATCAAACTAAAAAACTCCAAAAGCGTGATTTGACTTAGGGTGCTGGTAATTTGGAATATAGTATTCCAAATTATATTAACGTTTTTTTCTTTGACAATTGCTTACACTTTTTTTTAGAAATTAATAAATATCGTATCTTTGTTACAGTTTTACAGTCTTTAGTTAGGTAATCAATCTCTTTTTTTTTTTTTAACAAAATAGCCTAAAATAATTGTTATTCAGTAATCAGTTACAATAAGCACAGATCAATGTTTAGGTTGAACAGTCTACTATTCTTAGTTAGTATTCTTGCAGTAATCATAGATACACATACCGGAATCATAACCACCACAAGCAGCGTGAACCCAGAATTCGTACATTTAGCAATCTACACATTTTCACCCCTTTCATCCTTGCTATATTTTCCGTTACAGGAAAAACGCCCGGCATCTTCCTCAGTAGGGGCTGCAGCCTCGTTTCTTGTTGCTACATCATCGGATGAGTCTGTGTTATTTCCAGGGTAGTTAGCACCAGGATTAGAATCTGACGATTCACTTTCTGTCATATCGTTTGTCTTTTTTGTTATTTTCTTCTTGCCTTTTCTCTTAATTATTATTTTCTTTGTTCTCTCCTCTTCATCAGACTTTTTAAAGATTTTGCTGGCTTACGGTCTCTATTGCTAGTTCTCTTTATTGCTGTGGACACGGGAGAAATATGAGAAGGAGTCACAAGAGATGAATTCCTGTTCTAGTACGACGGCTCTGACTCAGTTTCATAAAAATTCTCTAATCGTAGAGGAGCATCCACTGATGAGGCGAGCGCCGTTGGAATAGATTGAAGGTTTTGATCCTAATGTAATCGGCTTCAGTAGATACATTTCGATTAAACGGATATATGCCACCAACTCTGAAACTATTTGCAGCAATTTCTCCAGTTTGTCCCTTGATGTAGGCTTTCCCAAATAGCTCAACAACATCATATGGTGTTAAAGGTTTATTAGTTTTTCTGAGAAACATCCGAACATCTTCACAATAATAAGATTTTAAGTGTCCCATAAAAGTGCGATCCAGCGGTTGAACTTTATACATACAATGAAGTGATAATGACAGGATGGTCACATGATACTCTTTTGCAAGATTTATTAATTCTACTAAGTGCTGAAACAATTGCATGCGTTTGGATCCATCCCAATGGGTGTATTTTTCCTATAGAACCAACTGAAGCGCCTCTCATTAAATTATCAGACATATCATCAGACAAATATCCCTGTAGGGCTCCTTGCGACTGCCGTCATTGCTTCTATTTGTTTCTTCCCTTTTCGAGCTATAATTTTTGGTATTTTACTTCGGACTATTGAGAGGCCACTCTCATCAACGTTAAATATGCGCGCAGCAGGGAAAGACTTATCAGTTTGAAGTTTTTGAAGATTTTCATAAAATTCGTCCATTTTTTCTTTAGTGAATTCGTTGGCTCTTGCTTGAAAAGTTTCAGTTGACTGTCTTATGGATAAAATTTCCTGATGTTGTTTTAAAAATCCCTTTAACCAGTATCTTCCAGCAACCCCTCCTTAAAGGATTTTTAAAATTATTTTTATTGCTAGTTGATACGCCAACTTGCGCAAATACATTCTTGTTAGCCCATAAAATTTATTCTCTTTAATTAATATGTACTCAACCCGAAGGTTGTCAATATCTATGCCCAAAACTGGCCTTCGACCAATAACATTATTCGTTAGCGAGTCAATCGCGGAGTCTTTATCATTAACAAATTGAAAGAGTGTTGACCTAGGAACGTTGAAGTGTTTAGCTGCCTTGAAGTGTACCATTCTCTTTTCTCGAACAACGACGATAGCAGTTGCCATTTCTAAAAAACAAGAATATCTGCTTATAAAAATTTGGAATATTCCAATTTATGTTCACTTTCAGTATTCCAATTTAACAACATGACATCCTAACCTAAAATTCCATGTTACATTTTTAATTATAGAAATATTCACAAAATAAAAGCAAAATCATATACTAATAAGGTCACTTAACAGTTTAAATAATTGTAATGAAGATGTTACATATTATAGTAAACGATTATTAATACTTCAGCATGCTCTTTGGACAAGCGGAGGTCTCAAACTAGATCACTTAATTTAGGTTGGTCCATTAAATGGGGTACTTTTTCTTCACTTTCAGGAAAATAAGAATCGTCCATTTTTAATACATTATTGGTTTCTGCCTTATCATTATATATTTATGAATATTTCTCCCATTTTGCTAGGGAGCTGGAACTGGTAAACCTTCCCCATGAAAGACCGGTTTTATTGCTGTGAGAATATCCGGATATTCAATATTATTGTTTGCTCTTTCTTGAAAAACCAGACACTCTTGTCATGTAAAAATAACAGTTATTAAAATGATTTGTTGGTTCTCGTCAAATCATTAGAACTGCAAGAGGCGTAGAAGAGCGTGGGCCATTTAACCAGTAACTTAGATTTGTTTCAGAGGTTTGGCAACATATGTGAGGAGCCCAGTCTCGATCTTGATCGCCAACAAGACATTCAAAATACTTATGATAAGTTACTTTGGTCATTTTGTTAATTGTCCTTTTCTGCGACTTAGGAGTAAACTGACCACATTTGTGGCAAAAAATATCTGCTGGGTTAACACAGCCACGTTCCAGTGCTTTACACATTTTTGTACTGTGTCGTGCGTCGGTTCCAAGGAAGTTGGAAGGGGTAAAAGGAAGGAGAATACCCTAAACTAAATTTGGTTCCTCATGTAACTTTGTACTCCCCTCAATGTGGCTATGCTGCACTTGCGCAGTAGGTCAAGGGACAGGACTGGATTTGAGAAACCTCTTATTTATGTTGTTATATTGAAAAATTACAATTTAAAGTTCAGGTTATAAAACGACTAATGAAATAAACACTGTCTTAAAAGAAATTTAAACATAATTTTACATAAAATCTTATCTTATCTACAATGTTAAAAAGGATCTGGCCATAGGGATTAACTATATGTTACTCCTCTTTTATGTTATTATTAAGTAAAGTATTTTCCATGTACGTTCTAAACTTTAAAATAATTAATTTCTGATCAAAAAAAAAATAAAATGAAAAAAATGATAAAAACTACACACTAGCGCAAACAAAACTTTAAAATCGTCAATCTATTAAAAGATCTTCAGTATAATCTTACATATTGATGTAATACAAAAAACGCAAGTACTTACCGAAAATAATGAATTTCCGGGATCGAACTTCGCGATTTACAAAACAATACCATACACTGATACATTGTTATAAATTAAGGTCTATACAAATGTCTTGACAACATACACAAATATAAATTCCGAAATTTAACTAATGATACTGCATCGCACAACAAAGAAAATAAGCATCGAGGACGATGACAAACAACCGCATTAAATATAAAGAATACGCCGGGACGCCGATCGTATCGCAAACCTAGCCCTGGTTTCCCGTTCTCACATTGCTAACTTCATGCAACAAATTTACTACGAAATTTCTTTTTGCGCTTGCTCCACATAGCCAGTCGATGTCAATTTATGACATTTATTTTCTGCATGGTGGAACACTTTTTTACGCATTTAGCCTATTTTTGTAGTTTTCCTATCCCTTCCAAGTTCCTTAGTTCAGAGATGCAATACTACGTTTACAGGCGTCAACTAAGTTTATTTATTATAAAGATAACACCAATGCAAGGCTCTTGATATTGGCTTGTTCGAGTACTTCGCTTCTCTAATACAGATGACTACTCGTGTTAAACCAATACTGATGATACGACTGCCGGCCAGCTGCTTTTAAGGTCTTCCGTCCTTCTGGAATTTTCTAGAAACATCGGGTATCGGAAGTTAGAAAAGCTACGGTGTACTTTTAGTGTACGGGAGCCATCTATAAGTAGATTCGGCTACGGGGCAGAGTGAAATTTGGAATTATATGTGTTTAAATGGGTACTTCCGTTATTTTAAGCCCTAGAGGGTTGAGACTTTGAGGTTGATTCGTCATCCCTAGACACCCATGTAATGTTGCCGGATCGTGCACGATTTCCTTAACTTATGGAAATCGAAAATTTGGCGACGTCGCGCCCCGTTATATTATAAATTACTTGTTAAAATAATGTGATTAAAATACTCATCAAAATTCAAAAATCTTATGTGTTAGATTTTGCCATCATTTTCGAATTTAGAGATCAAAAATTAACCAAAGACTGTCTTTTATATTACAGTTGCAAATTGGCTGTAAAGCATTGTAACTAATAGGTTTTATATAATGTGGCGTCTCCCTTTTTACTGGGTACGGCAACGGATTCGTACGGCAGCTCAATATGTCGGAGGCTAGGTTCGTATCTCTTTTAGAGATAGTTGTGCTCTGCTTTGATTACCCAATAGGCGCCACCTGTTTTACATTATCTCTGTTACTTACCTAGTGATTAAACAGGAATACACATAGGTATGAGGAATGATTTTAATTTATTGACTGCTGGTGCTCCACAATGAAACGACTTAATTAAAACAAAATAACAATTCCATTTTATTTCAAAAAAAAAAATTATTATGTACATAAATTAGAATGGTACCTACAATTTTTTTTATACTCTTTCTTGATAACTATTGTTGTTATCTAGTTTTTAAAAGGTTATATAAAATTTGGCCGCAAACGTTCTAGAACCTTTAATTGCCATAACGTAAGTTTTATAAAGGGAGTTATCAAAAAGTTCTTACATGGTATTATATCACATGAAAATATATTTATATTGTTTTGTTTGTATGTAAAAAAATTGATGTAGAGCTCCAATTCTTTAACTTAAAGTTTTTTCCTACCTGGTCTATGCTATGGTACCTCTCACTTCTATTATTTGATCCAGCGCTGTTGCTAGGATGCCTGTTGTTGTTGTGGATGAATGGGGGCTTTATAGGGCCACTTCCAACTCACCAACCAAATGCAGGGTAAGGGTTAAAATCGTCGTGGTACCACGGACAGGAAAACTAGGGCCGGAACCATCAAAAAGCTTTGACAGCAATATCAAAATGGGAATCACAGTAAAAAGAGTGAGATGAAGCCAAAGATGAAAAAGACTGGCTTCAGATAGCCCTGAAATAAGATGTTATTTTTACCACATGTTCGTAAATATAAAGGGCAAAATCTTACCTCATTGATTAGTGGACTTTAAAAAAAACACTTGACCGTCTGCCCTTTCAAAGCTAATGACTGGATTGGTCTACTGCCTTCGACGGTTTAACAGTAAAGGGAACGAAAATGAAAATCTCTCTTGCAACCCGACGTGACAGATCTTAGGGATATTTGTAGTTACTTTTGCCAACCTTATTCTCAACCTGGAGCACTCTACCCTAGTTCCGAACTTACACTGATTACCAGGTAATACATCAAATATTGGCAAGCCATTGAAAATTATCAAAAAGAAAATTATGATTAAACAGTCCAAAGTTACTAATCATGATTAAAACAAACTTCAAAAAAATTGCTACAAATTCTATACTGTATACTCAACCTTAAATGATCGGTCTCGACATGCCGTGCTCGTGTCAACGAATCGGGTATACATCCACAACAAATGCTAACTGAACTATATTACCGACTATAACCTTATATTTTTAATACTGAAATGGAATGTAAACAAATAAAATATTTTACGACTTTTAAATTCAAACCAAATAATGTGATATATAAACTACAGCAATTTACAAACTCTGTTAAGAAGAAAGAGTGATAAGTTACAAGACCAAAAGAGTTGTGAACCAAAAAAACAAATTCCATGTTTACTATTTTAAATTACAGGATAAATAATTAAATTTAATCAGGTAAAAATATACACATTATGTCATATTACTAAAAACATGTAGCATTGATGCAAACTGGTAAATTTAAATGCTACAATAAAACAATCTTCTATTTTAATTTCACTTGAATGATCAAAATTTCTCAAAAACAAAATGTAAATAGAACTCTAAACGATGATTGTTAATAAAATAATGTCTTGGTTGAAGTCAAAAGAAAGTCTGTATTCATAAAACGAAGTAACTCGTTTATCTCGGTTGTTTCTTTTTATCTTGCCTCTACTCATAATGTCAGATTTTCTGCGACGTATGGCTTGGATTAAAAGGATAATGTTTTGTTTTCCGTCCTTTTATTATATCGATACAAATTAAGATGAATATGTCTCAAAACTGTCTTTGATATGTTCGTAGATTGATGACTCATGGTATTTTCTAACTGGACTAAGTATACTTAAACTAACAAGTAATAAATATAAAATTTTAAGAAAATTGCAAGCTTTTTTTCGTGTGTTTGGAAGGATCGTGTACACCGCATTTCGATTACTTTATTAAGTAACTGTGGTGTAATAAACTATATCCTGTGTATTTTAATTAATACTAATGACTGGTACACAATAAGTATTCTGAAAATATACATATCTTATGAATATTTAATAAGCCTTTCGTTAGCCAAAATAAAAATAGGTACTTAATAGGCACTTGTTTTAAACTATAGGATACTTTCTCTAGCACATAATGGTAGTACTATTCACATAATTAAATAAATATAGATTTCCTTTTTTTTTACCGATTATTTGAAATAATTAATATGATTTTTAACCTACATGTAGTTACACGGTATATACATATACTTTTCGTGATTCATTGAGCCACCCTATATTATAAATTAGAACGAATTTCCTTAATTAAATTATTTTCTATTATTATTTATGTATTTGGTGTATATGGTCCTGTAATTATGCTTCGTCTTCTTCTTCTACAAATCACTGATTTTAGAAATTTAATTTAAACCGAAATACGAACTGTTCATGTTCATAAAAAATTATAGATACAGATGGGTCTAAGATAATAATCTAGGAATCTATGACTCCAAAAATATTACAAATACAGGGTGTTCCACGACGAAATGCCGCGATCGATTTCATGGAAAATCGATTTTGGAAAATTTTTAAAATTTGGCTATTAAAGTCGATGCAATTCAGTTAAAATATTTTTAAGACTGTGGCACTTCCTGTTATACCGGAAGTTGATGCCTTCTTACTTATATTAAACGGAAAACCTTATATGTTATTTCATTTTTAGATTCTACGCAAAATTATACACATAATATAATGTCCTATATCCAAGTTTATCTGCTTTTGGCATATTTTAAATCTTATGTCAAAAAGTTTTTATAAAAAAACTGAACCGACTTCTAAAAGTGCGCTAAAAAGTGAAAAATAACTATAAATTTTTATATGAAATTGAACTTTTTGAAGTCGGCACCAAATTAATACCTGACAAACTGTGGTTCGCATAAACAGAATAAAAATACTTTATTTGTAATTGCTTTCTTACCATAATTTGTATATATTAGTAGTTATATGTTTCATTTAGAAATATTTTGGCGCCGACTTCAAAAAGTTAAATTTCATATAAAAATTTAAAGTTATTTTTCACTTTTTAACGCAGTCGGTTCAATTTTTTTTATAAAAATTTTATTTTTCTATTTTTAGTTTTAGAATTCATTATGATATCCATAAATAATTTGAACTAAGTACTAATCGAGATTAGTGTACCTCGCAATGACTCCGATGTGGCAAAAAAGTACCCATTTTATCCAAAGTTGTAAATCACCTTAAAATGAAACACTAACAATTCTTTGGTTCTTAGAATGTTCCAAATACCAGTAAAATTCTGTCAAACAAATATTTAGTCTGTCATAGTAAATCCACTATCTTAAATTTTAAATTAATTTTAGATTGGTAATATAGGCCCCAAAACCTTCTAATATCGATGTTTAAAGAACCTGAGACGTAAATTTCTTAGCTTGATATATTTTATACTGCATATTGAGTTTGTATACACCTCAAAAACCCCACAATATCAATTTTAAACAAAATCGGAATATGTAAAATTTTCTGTCTTTCATATTTATCTTATCAACCTAATAGTTGTAAAAAATTAACTTCATATTCGTAATACACGATCCCGAAAACCCTCTAATACCAAATCTGAAAAAATGCGAATAAGGTAAAATTTTCAACCCACCACATTGCATCCGCTATCTTGAATTTCAAAAAAATTATTTTAAGTTTTAATCTAATCTAAATCTAAACCCTTCAAAGCCCCCTAGTACCAATTTTGGATGAAATCTGGAAATTTAAAATTTCTAGACTTATATTCGCTGTTTACATCCTTAAAAACGAATCAGTACCACCTTTGAACAAAATCGAAAAATGTAAAATTTTTAGTCTGCCATATTGAATCCTGAAGAAATATTTTTAAATTCATAATTTACACCCTCAAGAATCCACTATATCTGTTTGGGAGAAAATCGAAAAATGTGAAATTTTTAGGAACCATTTTGAATCTGCCAGATTGAGTTTTCCATAAAATATTTTAAATTCATATTTAACAGTAACAAAAATAATCGGAAGATGCAGAATTTTCAATCCGCCATCTTGGATCCGCTATATTGAATTTTTAAAAAATAATTTTAGGTTCGTTATATGCGACCCCGAAAACTCCACCGTATCAATTTTGACGAAAATCGGACAAAATTGATTTTTTCGTCCGCCATATTGGATCCTCCATATTGAATTTAAAAAAAATAATTTTAGATTAGTTATGTACGACCCTGAAAACTCCCTCGTACCAATTTTGGAGAAAAACGTACATAAGCTACCGCTGTGTCTAAAATCATTTACATAGAATAGTAGACTTTGTTACTTATCTAAGTACTCACTCTACTTATCTGCATAAATTGCATTTTGCCACTCAGCAGTCTTGGTACAAAACTCGTGATGTGCCTTAAGCCTTTTCAGCTGGGCCTTGAATTTCTTTTTCGCACCTTATACAAATTGCTCAACAACCAGATTTATTGAGATCAATTTTCTTAATAAAAAATTATGTGTGTTCTTTCCTTCCAGCCACTCCAATGAAAATAATTATTTGAATAAAAACTACACTACTCCACTGGACCAAACCACAACCAGTAATATGACAAAATGAGTACAAATTATTATTCCTTAAGAACCCGCTAAAGACAAGTTCTGACGAAGCAAAAAAAGAAAAATATGCCTTGATTTTTTATTTGGTGAATGAAAAAGTGACAAGTAATAGAAAACCTACACAATTTACAATACAGTTATTTATGCTCAATAATTAACCGACTTCTGAAAGAAGGAGGTTCTCAATTCGTCCCTTATGTATTTTCTTTTATGTATGTACACCGATTACTCCAGAATTTTTTTGGACGAAATTGGTGCAGTAAAATGCAAGATGGCGCTGACAATATGGCGGCCAAAAAAATAATTTTGTCAGATTTTCTTTAAAATTGGTATGGGGAAATTTTCGAGGTCGTATACAATAAATTTGAAATTATTTTAAAAAAATTCAATATGGCGGACAAGAAAATTTAATTTTGTCCGATTTTCTCCAAAATTGGTTTGGGAGAGTTTTCGAGGTCGCACATTACGAATCTGAAATTATTAAAAAAAATTAAATATGGCAGATCCAAGATGGCGGATTAAAGATTCTACATCTTTCGATTTTGTCTAAAATCAGTATTGAGGGATTTTTGTTAGTGTTAATTACGAATTTAAAATATTTTTTGAAAAATTCAATCTGTTGGAGTCCTAAAAATTTTACATTTTTCGATTTTGTTCAAATGTGGAACTGAATTGTTTTGAGGATATAAATAGAGAATACAAAATCATTTTAAGAAAATTTAATATGTCAGATGCAATATGACGGCCTAGAAATTTTAAATTTCTGGATTTCATCCAAAATTGATACTAGGGGGTTTTGAAGAGTTTAGATTTAGATGATAATCATGATGGTGAGTTGAAAATTTTATATGTATTAGGGTGTTTTCGGGGTGGTATATTACGAATACAAAGTTAATTTTTTACAACTATAAGGTTGATAAGGTATAAAATGAGGGACTGAAAATTTTACATTTTCCAATTTTGTCTAAAATTGAGGTTGCGTTGTTCTTGGGGCGTATATAAACTCAATATGCAGTATAAAATATATAGGGCTAAGAAATTTGCGTCTCTAGTTCTTTAAATATCGATATTGGAGGTTTTGGGGCCCATATAACCAATCTAAAATTAATTTGAAATTTCATATAGTGGATTTACTATGACAGACTAAATATTTGTTTGATACAATTTCACTGGTATTTGGAGAACTCTAAAAATTAAAGAATTTTTAGTGGTCCATTTTATGGTGATTTACAGCTTTGGATAAAAAGGGTACTTCGTTGCCACCTTAGAGTCATTGCGAAGTACATTAATCTCGATTAGTACCTAGTTTAAATAATTTATGGATATCATTATGAATTCAAAACTAAAAATAGAAAAATAAAATTTTTATAAAAAAAATTGAACTGACTTCTAATAGTGCGCTAAAAAGTGAAAAATAACTATAAATTTTTATATGAAATTTAAATTTTTGAAGTCGGCGCCAAAATATTTCTAAATAAAACATATAACTATTAATATATACAAATTATGGTAAGAAAGCAATTACAAATAAAGTATTTTTTATCTCTTTATGCGAATCACAGTTTGTCAGGTATTAATTTGGTGCCGGCTTCAAAAATTTCGATTTCATATAAAAATTTGTAGTTATTTTTTACTTTTTAGCCCACTTTTAGAAGTATAAAAATTTTATTATTAAGTGGAAAGTGGTTTAGGTTTTTAACTAGGAAAATATTTTATACCTACGTATTGGGCATTGTTTATTGATAACACTAGTCACAAATACAAAAAAAATACGACTGATGTTATAATGGCGGTCCGTGGGAGTTTAAAGCATCCTGATTGTGAATTCAACAACTAAAATTTTCCGCCACGTATAGATTTTGAGTTATAGAATGTATCAGTTATTCTTATTTAATACAATCATTTTTATATAATATTTATACATAAGTTCAAAAACCATAAAAGAAAAACAATATATTTTGAGTATAACAGGATTTATTTACAAAAATACACATGAAAATACATTTATAGTAAGTCTTTTGTACATAACTTTTTTACAAATGATAACTTTCGTTTATATTCCTGATCGCTCTCTCATAAGGAACCAACAATAATCCCCATCATTGCTGGATCCCATCTACCTTTTCTGGGAAATAATTTAAATGGGACTGCAGGACGTGTATTTTAAGAGACATGCGATAGACCATTTTGCAGTATTTTTCAAGTAGTTCTTCTACAAGTTTTTCGCAGTTTTCTATTTTTTGTTTTCTAAAAACTCCGAAACAATTGTTTTAAAAGAATTCCACGCAGCTAATTCAACACTACTTAATTTTTGATCAAACTGTTGATCCCTTAGTATTTTTCTAATTTATATTCCAACAAATATTCCTTCTTTAAGCTTAGCATCACGTAGTTTAGGAAAAATTTGTTTAAGGTATTTAAACGCATCTCCTTCTTTATCTAATGATTTACCGAAATTTTTAATCAATCTCAGTTTAATCTGTAATGAAGGTAACAGTACTTTTTTGGGATCAACAAGAGGTATATACTTTACGTTAGCGTGATATTGATCTCTGGGAAGCCATTCTTTTACTTAGTAATGGCTCTGGGTTGCTCTACTGTCCCAAAGACAAAGAAAACAGCAATACTTTGTAAATCCACCTTGAAGCCCTAGTAATACGACTTTTAAGTTACCACATATTTGCCACTTATACGGATCATAGCTTATTGTATTTAGACTAAGTAACACACTTTCGTATTTTCCCTTCATGTCAACTAAATGTGCAAGAGAAATAGAGGGTCGTTTGTAGCCATTATGGAGCAGAACTTCTCATAAACTTATTTTAGAAGAATCTGTAAATAAGCGCCATTCGTCCGGGTTATGTACAAATCATAATTTTTCCGTAACATCATTTGGATTAGCATAAACACACATTTTATCCTGTAGAGTAAAAAATGGGGATAGCTCTTGGTTACGGTTCCTAAATATTGTAACTTTAGTTCCAGGGGCTAATAAATTCCATTTTTGTAACTTAGAACCTAAAACTTCAGCATGCTTTTTGGACAAGTGGAGGTCCCGAACTAGATCATTGAATTTAAGTTGTTCGATTAAATGGTATCCTTTTCCTTCACTTTCGGGAAAATAAGAATCGTCCTTTTCTGACACAATATTGGGTTCTGCCTCCATGAAGAACCGATTTTATTGTTGAGGGAATATCCGGATATTCAATATAATGTTTGTTCTTTCTTGTAAAACCAGATACTTTTGTCATGCAAAAGTAACAGTCGTTAAAATGATTTTTTAGTTCTTGGCAAATCATTGGAACTGCAAAAGGCATAGAAAAGCGTTTGCCAATTGTCCAGTTACTTAGAATTGCTGCATAGGTTTGGCAACATAGGGGAGGAGCCCAGTCTCGATCTTGATAGCTAACAAGATATCCGAAATAATTATGATAAGCTACTTTGTGTAATCTGTTAATATCATTTTCTGCTATTTAGGGGTGAACTGACCACATATGTAGAAAAACTATCAGCTACGTAGACATTTTTGTACTGTCGCATATGTGGGTGCAGAGATGTGATACTACGTTTACAGGCATTAACTAACTTTATTTAGCACAAAGAAAACACTAATACAAGGCTACTACTATTGACTTGTTCACGCACTTCGATTCTCTATCTAATACTGACTACTATTCTTTTTTGTTTTTTTTTGGAGGGGAAATCTTGCATAGACACCCACACGAAGTGTGCGGGTAGTGCCGGATTCTTACCGGTTAAAACCCCCCCTGGACCGAGGGTCTTCACGATCTGCTTCTGTTTCCTATAGTGAAGCTATAGTCTACAAAAGTTTGATGTGAGTGTCCCATTGGTTTCCGGGCCGTAGCCTTATAAACCTTCGGTGTTCACTCTTTGGTATTTCCGCTCCAGGAACCGGTGCTCTTATTGCTTCGCACTTCCTTGCATTTCGCATACAATGCAATGTTGGTCCCTCTGCCATTTGCACGTCGTTCACTCCGTTTCATACATGCTTGAAAATTGGACTTGGGGCTCTTAGCTTCCTAGTGCGTTCGAAGTAGCCCTTGAGGGATATTCCTCTGGGCTTTGTTTTAGTCTTACTTATCCTTGTGTTCTTCTCTCTTCTTTCTTCTCTTCTTTTTCATTTGGTCTTCTATTCCTCTGTTCCTCTGGAATCTCCTGCTTGCTTCGCCTAGATTTATAGTCTAGGTCTTTTATGTTATCTGGCTTCTACTTCCGGGTTATAATCCACTGATTGCCTAATCAGTGGATTATCGTAGAGTTCAGCTGTTTGGAAGGCTTTTACAGCCTTTTGTCTAAGGATTTCTCGTAGAGGAGTCCATCTCATCTCTCTACGTACTTGTTCACTCCTGACGAACCACGGAGCGTCTAAGGCCATTCTCAGTACTATGTTTTCCTGAGCTTCTGGCCTTTTGATGTACGTTGCGGCAGCGTGGCTCTACGCTACTGATCTGTATGTCAGCACTGATCTAAGTACTGTTTTGATTATCGTCAGTTTGTTTCTTTACCATTTTATATTTCTTTATCGTGGCTGTGGTATGTTTCTCCCAACACAGTCCTCTGTCTAATGTTATTCCAAGATATTTGGCTTGATTCGTCCATTCGACGGCTTCGCCATCAATATCTATTGTCTCGCCCGGTGGTCTCTTTCTTTTCGTCAGGAAGAGTGCTTGGCTCTTATCAGGATTGACTGCTATTTTCCAGGATATGAACCAGTCATTGACTAGATTCATTTCTTTCTGTAGATATCTGTTTACCATCATGGGATGGATAGATCTTGCCATAATGGCAGTATCGTCTGCGAATAGGACCATATTCGTGTTCCTGGTTTTGGGGATGTCGTGAGTGAATATATTATAGAGGTGCGGGGAGAGTACAGACCCCTGTGGTACTCCTGCCTCTGGTCTTCTCGGTTGCGATATTTCCTGCTCTACCTTGACTCTGAACTCACGATTACTACTTGTGCTAAACCAGCTGCTTTTATAGTCTTTCCATACTTCTGGTATTTTCTAGAAACATCAGATATCGGAAGTTGGAAAAGCGACGCCGTACTTCTCGTATACAGGGGCCATCTATAAGTAAATTCGGCTACTGGGCGAGACATTTGTCATCCCTAGACACCCCCAAGTGGTGTTGATAGATTGTGTTCAATTTCTCTGACTTATGGAAAACGTAAATTTAGCAACGCCGTACTCCAGTATATTACAAACAAATTACTTTTTAATATAATGTGATTAAAATACTCATTTATTTTTGCTGAAAAAACATAATTCAAAAATCTTACGTGTTAGTTAGTTTTTACCTTCGAACATACCCCTGTAGAAGTAGCATAACGTCAGAGCTAGGGCCCGGTTGTTTGAACGCTGAAGAACGTAATAATATTTTTATTTATATTAGAAAAAGTGTTGATAAACAGTAGATATTTAATTTCTTGGTACAGACATATCGATTTTATGCTAACCTTTTCTAATTGCATTATTTAAACGAGTATCATCGGTACGTCAATTCTGAAAACAAAGTATGAATATATGGTTGCCTAAATTATTATTATTGTTATTTTCAATATGTAAACAATATCTGACAATATTTACCGATAAAAATAAGTTTTTAAATCCCCTTTTTGTTAATATTAATCGTAAACTTCGCATTTATAGTAATTTCTAACACTTAAAAAGTCACGACAAGCAGAGGCATTGCTCCCCTCCCCCCTCCCCCCTCTATTTACACCCATGACTAAAACTGCATATAATTATTCCACATATTTATTTAATATTACTATTAATGTTTTCTTTTTTTACAGATTAAAGCGTGAAATCAAGTGAATGCACATTGGAAAGTACCCAATCATTGTCATTGCCGTTTGATAAAAACATTTGTTGCTTTGACCTGCTGCGTCGCACCGTAGACACCATTCATCGAATACCGGTAGCATATAAAAATTTTACTCACGCGTGAACGATCGTTAGATACCCCGCTTTTCGGTAGTGTATATATGATTGCCTATACGTAGTTGGTGCGATCGATAGTGGTGCCTTCGTACAAACAGCGCGATTCTCGCGAGTACTGTGTTTTATATTTTGGTGCCTTTCTGAAGACAAGGAGGTCAGCACAATGATAATATCAAGTTTTACAAAGAAGAGGACCTGGTGTAAGTACTTTGGACTTTAGAATTTCATTTAATATTAATTTTCAGGTCATTAACAGAAAATTTTTTTAAATAATTTAGATAATACAGTAATAAAAGATATTTTTTTATTATTATTTAATAGTTTGCGATTTGTCGCCTTTTGTAGTAAAGTATTATAATATTTTACATGTAGATATAGGGTGTTCAGATAATGAATCATGATACTTGAGGAGGTGATTCTACATGGTCAAATAAAGATCGTAAGACATATAACAAAAAGTAAAAAACTCAATACTTCTCGAGTTAGAGCCTGTCAAACTTCAATTATAATTTTTTTCTCATTTTTAACATCTTGCGGCTAGTTTTCAACATATCAAGTTGATGTTCGGCACAGGAATAATGACTTCTATCATTATTTTTTAAAACTGTTTCTATATTGTGCCAGCCGAGGTTACTTTACTTGAAATTCAAATATTATTTTCCAAATATCTTTTTGGTTGGGACATCTTAAAGATAAAAGAATACTTAATAAAAAAGGTACCCCTTATTCGAGTCGATACATCACACCGTTGAGGCGTAAACTGGAATTAAAGTTTTTATTACCAGTGAGAGCAGGGTCAGCATACATTGGTCCAGAACCGGCCTTTGGGGTGCCGCGGTGTGCGGCACGAGAAGCAGTCAAAGAATGGATCAAGGGAGAACATAAAAACCACTGGATGACCAGACAGGGTTTAAACCACAGCAAGCTATTTATTGGGAATCCGGACCCGAAACTGGCAAAGAAACTTCTACAAATGAGTAGAAACCAATTAAGGACTATTACAGGTATAATGACGGGACATATGGCCGTCAAAGTACATCTGAATAGAATGAATCTATATAACGGAAACCTCGGCTGCAGACTGTGTGGACAAGCCGAGGAAACGGTGAAGCATATCATATGTGACTGTGAGTCACTGGTGAGATTTAGACAACAAACTTTCGGGTCAGTAAAACTGGAACCGGGAGAAATACTCACTCACTCCTTAGCAGGACTATACAGATTGAGCCAGGGGGCTAGGTTGACAGAGTGGCTGTAATGTCTAGGGTGAGCACAATAGGCCTACTCTGGTCGCAGTGCATCCGGCTTTAGGACGGACCCGAGAATATAATAAAAAAAAAAAACCAGTGAAATCAGTTTTTTCTGGCAATGATGTATCTAAAAGGTTAACAGTTAAATAACTACCTTTTCATTTTAATGAAATAAATGAAAATTTAGCACAAAATTAATAATTCAAAAAAGAAAAATAATTAAAAAAAAATAATATTTTTTAGAAGAAAAAGAATTATACATCTCATAGTTTTCCATAAAAACGTTTTTATCCGTTTGAGGGTATAAAAGTACCGTTCTTCTTCAGTCGATGCCATCGGAATAGTAATTTCATTTTTTAAAGTTTTAGAACTTCACTAAATGTCTCACTTGGCTCGATATTTTACGAAAGATAGTCATAAAGAACAAGAAGTCCCAAAATTGATCTAAATTCTTCAGTCTTATATATGACGGTCAGTTTTGTACGGAGTTTTTGTTCGATAAAAAAGGGGTAAATTTTAATTGTATCCTTAAATTTTTGTTCTGGAAAACATGTCCTACCTTCGAAATACTGTTCCGAAAAAAAAGACTGGCTGCTACCAAATGACCTATAAAGCTAAATCGTTCTTTTGTTTGACAAATAATTATATTATAAGTTTCTTTTGCTTCCTGAGAAAACTTGCGGAATCATCGAGCTTACGTCGTTTTGAAATAGAAGGAGATTGCTAAACTTTGTTTAAGGTAATATTATTTCTAAATTCTGTTAATTATGTTTCAAATGAAAATATATTTTTATTTGCAATAACAGCGTCAATTTGTCTTGTTTGAAATTTTCCAAATAACAAATTAACTTGAGGCATTATTTTGTAACATAAGTTTAACTATGAAAGGAAACTCTTGCTTTTGAGAATTTTGATATACGCTGATGATTGGTTCGTAGTACTAACGTTTCTACTGTTATCTACGATTTTTTCCATTGTCTCTAGAATGTTGTCTTTGTATTCAAATAGGGTACAAACTAACTTTGATTGACTAACCCCTCCGCTTTGTAGCTGTTTATATACCCAAATACAGCTTCTACATTTTTAGACAATATTCAAGAATTTTCTATTCAATTCTATAATATTGGCAATAGTGGCGTTTGTCATTTGTTTGTATACAGGGGCTTATTTTAAGCCGTGAGAGGTTGGATCTTCGTATATGGGGGGGGGGGGTCATCTCTGGAGATCTCCTATGCGGTGCTGCCAAGTTGTGTAAAATTTCCTTAACTTTGGGGGAACGTATATTTGGCAGCGTCTTGCCCCTCTGTTGTTATAACAATACGAATATACCACGTGCATTCTTGCGGATACATATATAGGGAGACATGACATCACGTATCTCTAAAACTTGCACTAATATTTAACAGGCAAGTTTAGTTTCGGTTTTAGCACACCAAAAATTGTAAGATTTAGCCAATTTTATTTTAGATTCATTTCGGCTGTTGTTCACTGTTATTTACAATGTATTTTCATAAAGTAACATACTACTCAATCAAGTATTTCCCTTGCTATTAAGCACAAGACTCTAATACTAAGCAGTTTGTTGATAGGATCATGGGGATGGTCCGGACGCTATTCAGTTCCCACTGTCTGAGTATATGTACGTCCAGGTCTCTGTTTTTGGCGATTTTCTAATTATGCTTATCCCTTAGAGTGGGGCCACACGATAAGAAAAATTTGGGCGTAAGCGTAACGTAATAAGACAAATGTCAAATTTCAAGCATTGTGATTCGTTAAATTTAAAAAAGACAAAGACCGAAGATTTCCCGTCTAAATCCACTTTTTCCAAGGTTATTATACAAAATAATGTTTAACTTTTCAGCTGTTGCTTTAAATATGGCGGAAACTGTTTATTTTTAATATTTTTGTAAACATAACCTATGTTTGTTGTTTTATTTAGATTTCTTTATTTTGCGAGTTTGGAGATAATGGATATTTATGAACTATGTTAAATGTTTTAATTTATTAAAAATGCTTGTTGCTGAAGATCATTACTGCTTGGTCCTCAAAAAAAAACAATTTTTGTTCATTTTTTTATTAATTTTATAACAATTGCAATAATACAGTTGTTCGTTATATAAATTAAAGCTTATGAAATAAAGGCCGTTATATAATACAATTTCTATTCAACGACAATCTCTGATATCGAGACGCTAATACACAGACGTGCCCTTAGCTATGGTCACCAGACCAAATAATGAGATTTCCTGACAATATCCCTGACTTTTCAGTAAATATCCGTACATTTTATCTGAATGTTGTATGTGGTATGTTAAGGCAATGAGATTTACAAAATATTTACAATCGAAGCACCAAATGCGAATATCGAGCGAGTGTTCTCATTAATGGGAGCGTAGTGGACTAAGGACAGAATTAGGCTGTCTATATTGTTATAAGCTTTGTTTTTCGCTGCCACCAATGTTATAACTTTGCTGGTTCCGCTTTCGATTTATCACAGGTTTCAATGAATTCAAATAAATCTTCTTATATTACTTTTAATACTTTATTAAAATGTTCACTAAATCATGAGGTAACAACAGTTTTTCTTTTTACTTACTACAAACTATTGTAGTGTTTTAATTTTAGTTCCCCTTGTCTCTATGTTCATGTCCTAGTTATATTCTATTTTTGTATCTAAATTATTATTTTACAGTCATAGGCATACTAACAAATATACCATAATTATTTATTTACATGATTACTGAAATGAAAAGGTGCTTATTTATGGGACGATGACAATATGAACAAAGCTAATGGTCTCTGTAAAGAGTAAACTTTTAGACTTTTAGAGATTAAGGGATGCTTTTGTTTGAACCTATTAGAACATAAATTTATTTAAGATATAACTCCTTCTTAAGAGGGTATTAAATATTAGACTATAATTATCTATTAATCCATAAGAGTAACTTAAAAATATTTATTTATAGTAATTTAATAATAAAAAAGTGTGTATTTCTAGGACGATAACAATATAAACAAAGCTAAGGGTCTCTGTAAAAAGTAAAGTTTTAGACTTTCAGAGATTAAGGCATGCTTTTGTTTGAGCCTATTAGAATATAAATTTACTTAAGATATAACTCCTTCTTAAGAGAGTATTAAATATTAGACTATAATTATCTATTAATCCATAAGAGTAGTTTAAAAATATTTATTTATAGTAATTTAATAATTAGTAATTTATAGTAATAGTTGATTTATAATAATATATTCTGTTAAGGTTCTACTCTAGACACAGTTTAACTCAAAGAACATATCATGTGAAGATTGTCATGAAATGGTTATAAAAGACCAGCAATTGCCAAAAGAAACATCAAGCAATAAAGAGTATGAAACTAAATTTATTAATATACTAAATTAACAATTCACTCATTTTGTTAACTTTTAATTAATTTATTTTTTCTTATTAGAATGGTTAATAAATATTTTTTTATTACTTGTATTTTCCTCTTTTAATTTCAAAAAAATACTGATAATTGCAGTTTTTTCCTGTTTCTCTAAGAGGGGGCTAAAATTTCAGACATGTCAGAAAAATTCCTGTCGTCTGGTAACCCTCCCCTTCGCAGACTTTATATAAACTTATTATAAACAATGAAAAACTAAAAATTAACATTGATGGAAATTTAATAACAGAAATCCAATTAGTATCATATGTAATGTATTCTTCTAAAAACTACAAACAAATGTAATTATTAAAACGATTGTTAAAATTACACTGTTATATTGAAACTCTCATCTTTGAACTCCTTGGCAATTCCTTATCAGGTAGAAGTAGTAAACTTAGGAAATAAAACTTCTTTTAAAGAGTCCCATATTACTGCACAAGTAACCTGAATAATTTCAAAAACACTGTTTATCAACTTGGAATTCGCACTGTTGCTTTCACATGCTGATTTCATCAGTTAAATATCACAATGTTATTTCCAACCTAGTAATAACTATACACATTTCCATATCCTGTTTCCTAATTATTGGCCCAACAACAGCGAAGAGCTCTTCAAATTCACCAATAGTAACAGGAAAATATTTTGAAAAAATCAGGATCATTTTCTCACATTTCTTGACTTCAATTATTAGTATGTCCAAGCCTTTCTCCAATGTTTTCCTCAAATACTGACCGGACCCAGTAGCGACGACTTTCCTGTTTTTTTATTAAAGAATATATCAATATTCTCCTTACATTTTCTAACTTTTTTTTCTAGATTAAAATACTGCCGCAATTAATGTTTTATTTTGCTTCATTTTAATTTTTAGACAAAATATAAACAAAAATCCTAATGAAAGTTAGGTTAAGACAAAAAAAACACACCCCTTATGACCGCTTAACGAAGTGCCTCGTGTGGATGACACATTTTTAACCCAAAAGCGCGTAATACGCTTAAGCTCAAATTTTTCTTGTCGTGGGTACTCACCCTTAGACTGTTGTTGTTAGGGATGGTGATTTCTATCAATGTCGTTTGCTTGGATGTTTTATCTATTGTTATGAGTATTGGTCTGTTATGTATAAATGTATGATTCATATGCACAGTTTGTATTAAATGCAGCATTGATTTTTCGTAAACGTTCTTTAAGAGCTTAAAAAATGCACTTTAACATGTCCAAAAAAATCTGTTGCTAGGTGTCGGGCTATAAATGCAATCATCAATGTTCTTAGCAAATAACGATTTTTTAGTTTTGTCGAACTTGTACCTGTTTCATACGTCAATTAAGACCTTTCATTTGTAAATTAGATCATTTTTTTACTGTTGTTGTTTTGCAAAATTAGGAGACAAAGGTCGTCCAGTACAATTTTCTGAACATATTTTAATACCTCAAAAAAAAACTTGGAATGATATAAAGCTGTTTCTTAAGATATTATAATTAATTATATTTTTATAAGAATCTGACGCAGAAAAAGTTTTTTTAGACGACATTTTACTTGTTGTTGGATTAATTTGTGGTATGTATTAGAAAAGAAGTATTTAATGGAACCACTTCAATCTATTTATTATAATAATATATTACTAGTTCTTAGAAGGAGAAAAAACTTTTTAAGTATATTTTCTATTATACTTAATTTTGCTTAATTAGCGGTTTTTAACGTAAATAAATTTGCCATAATGTCAACATTACACAGCAATAACCACAGTTTAACTATGTTTACTTAATAGTATAATTGATTATCCACAAGAAAAAAATGATAAACATGCAATGTATTTTAAAGCATGATGGGTCTGTAATATCCAGTGAACAAGAACAGTTTAACTGACTTGAATTTAACTATACCTTCTATCTCGAAATAAACTTTTGAATAAAGCACATAAAATTCATCAACGTTCATTTTGTCCGTTTCAAAATATATCCTATTTGAAGCAATACAGGTACGTCACTGTTTTTTTCAGGCTCCAAACGCATCTTGCTATCCCAAGTTCGTGAAAAAATGAAGAAGAATAAATCAAAACACATTTTTAGCATTTTTTTTTATCCTTTTTTACTTCTAGAGAAAGCTATATTAGCTCGAATATCTAATTAGAGGACAAAAGTCAGACCAAAATGACCCAAATGCAAAAGTTCTTAAGCATAAGTTTTCAGGAATATATATATATATATATATATATATATATATATATATATATATATATATATATACATACATTTATGTTATGACGCTCTCAAGGGTGTGATTATATATATATATATATATATATATATATATATATATATATATATATATATATATATATATAGATATCAACATTATCGGCAATCTAGTCTGTACGACAAAGTTATATAGTCACCTACGTAATTTATAATTAAAAATTAAACATCAATTTATCAGGTAAAATAAGAAACATAATTTAAGACAACTTCTTCAACAATTTTCTTAAAGAAGGCTTCCAGAAGTTAACGATTCCTGTAATTCGCGGAAAGGTTTGATTTGTTTGTTCGGAGTCCTCCTTAGTTTTTTTGTGTAAAAGAATACATCATATAATAAAATTACAAATAGTAAATATCGTTAATTTCTAGTATATGTGCCGAGTCCTTCTCAGGACTGTAAGGTAGCTGACGTTACAATAAAATCTCATTCATCATTTTCAAAGCCCATTGTACGGCGTTTGTGGGCGAACGAAATATATATATATATATATATATATATATATATATATATATATATATATATCTATATATATATATATATATATATATATATATATATATATATATATATGTTATGTCGGATATTCTCACGGGTGTGATGTGAAATCGAAGGTTTTCGGGGATCCCGTGTATGTGCCGAGTCCCTCTCAGGACTGTAAGGCAGCTGACGTTTCGGTGAAATCTCATTCACCATTTTCAAAGCTCACTGTATGGCGTCTACGAGCGAAGTTCGCATACTTTTAATTATAACAGTATCACAATTAAAAACAAAGATATGAATTACCAAAAATTACAGATAGAGGAAATGATAGAAAATAAAAAAAAAATAGAAAGACTGTTAACGACAGAACGGATATAGGAAATTTGGGCCATATTTACACCAGCCTAATTTAAACCAAGAAATATAAAGTATTCGATCATGTTAATAAACATAAAATTAAAAGTATGCGTTTTTTTTGGGCATTGTAAAATATAAATAAAATATATAAAAAATAAAACACACTCGCATTCCATGTATCCTCAATACCTAAATAGACGATGTAAAAGTTGTATTTCATTATTAATTAATAAACAAAATGTTAAGGTGTGTACTGGTAAAATTAAAAAAATTTAAAAAGATTTAAATAGTGTTTTAAAGTGTTTGTTTGTCTTTTAAAATTGTGCATATGTTTTTATGTAAATATTTTTAATTATATAAAAAATATTTTTAGGAAGGAAAATGCGTTCAATAAATGGCGAAACGTCAATTGCTTGAATTTTTTTTGTTAAATAAAGAACTTAAACCCAAGAAAAGACAAAACAAAGATTATATATACATATATATATATATATATATATATATATATATATATATATACATATATATATATATATATATATATATATATATATATATATATATATATATATATATATATATATATATATATATATAATTTCCTGAAACTTTTGTAAGACAAATTTTTCTCCATCATTGGATAATTTCCACCAATCCGTGCCATGACAACATTTGACCTTCAAATGATTTCCAGATGTGATTTTACTACTTATGTTTATTATACTGTTCGATAGGAAATTTTCTTATCTTCCCATTTCTGCAATGAAAAAACGGGATTTCTATTAAAAAAACTCAACTTGACCTTCGAATGACCTTGTAAACTGGCCTCAAGGGCAAAGTCACTAGCACAGATAGGTGACCCTTATTGTCAATAATTTTTAGCTGAATCATTTTTATGTGCCTGGCTTAGTTACGGGAAAATTTGGGTGCATAGATGAAAATGACCTTCTCAGGACTGGCAGCTGATATGGGTGAAATCTCATTTTCTCTCATTAAAAACTTACTGTACTGTGTCTGTTAATGAACTGATGCTTGCGACTCAGTTTTATGTGTACGTGGGGCGTCTGCGTTGGCTAGATTGTCCTGGCCAATCAGGTTCCAAGTTTTGCTGCGTGTCATCAGTCCTGTTGTCAGTGTTTGGGGTCGTATTGCCGAGTTATGATCTTTTTCTTTACTATCTACCGCTGGTCGATGTCTCTTTAGCAAGTTTTTCCAAGTATTAGTCAACCACTGACTGTCATCTCTGCTATTTAAGCTGTTTGGCCTTTTTGCAATTTCGATGGTTTCCTTATAACTCTTGTGGACAGGTTTTCACAATTCGATAGCATTTTTGTTCATGAGAAGTTGATCTTATGTCCTGTATTTAACAAGTGTTGTACCAGTGCAGAAGAAATTGTCTTTTGCTTGACAGCGTTTATATGTTTGTCTCTTCTGGCGCTTATTTTACGATTGATTGACCTACGTAAGATGAGCTGGATTCTCCGCATAGAATTTCATATACTCCCTGGTTTTCTAGCAGGAGTTTTTCTTTAAGTGTTGGCAGGAGATCCTTTATTTCACGTCAGCTGCCCTACAGCCCTAAGAGGGAGTCAGTATACACGGGATACCCGGAAGCTTTTGCTTACACATTACAACCGAGATATATATATATATATATATATATATATATATATATATATATATATATATATATATATATATATATATATATATTATACACTTTTAGACGTAGCTTTTTTACGTCAACACTGAGTAAATTAAATACTGGTGAGTATATTTACGTCCCAATGTCAACAAAGTAAGTTTTCACTGGAAAATATATATTTTTAAGAATTGTACTTAAGTATCACGTGCGGGTTTTTTTTTTGTTTTTGCTTTGATAATAAACTAATAATTCTTTTCACGTATCGTCGTGCTCTTTATTTTAAAATCTATGTTATTCGCAGAAAAATTATTATGACAAATAAACTTTCTTAATCTGATTGTATACGTACTTACGCATATATGCGTGTTCATAATATAAAAACACTTATTTATATGTTTATGACTGAAATAAAATATTTTAATATTTAAAATGTTACATAAAAAATGTTTAAAAATAATTATAAGATCCAAATTTTGAAAAAATTCAGGATGTTCCATTTCAAACAAAATTAATTAAGGTTGTCCAATCTTGTGGGGTTAAAAATATACGAGTGTTTTTATGTTTTTTTTTTGAAAATTCTGTACTTCAGCTGCTGAGATATGGATACTTTATTAATTTCATTGTTGTGGTATCAAAACTTCAGAAATATCAACCTATATTCTTTTATATTATTGACAAAATGGTGAATAGTTTGATAAATTTGTTGCTAATAAAGTAAAATTAATAAATATTAATTATTTATTATATTTTTCATGTTACGTCATGTTAATAATTAATTGATCACAATTTATAATACATAAAGTATATTTTCGATTGGCGTTATATAAAAATTGGAATCAGGAAAATATAAATTAATGGCTATTTTATATATTTATATATTTATATATTTATATATTTATATATTTATATATTTATATATTTATATATTTATATATTTATATATTTATATATTTATATATTTATATATTTATATATTTATATATTTATATATTTATATATTTATATATTTATATATTTATATATTTATATATTTATATATTTATATATTTATATATTTATATATTTATGTATTTATATATTTATTTATTTATATACTTATATACTTATATATTTATATATTTATATATTTATATATTTATATATTTATATATTTATATATTTATATATTTATATATTTATATATTTATATATTTATATATTTATATATTTATATATTTACATATTTATATATTTATATATTTATATATTTATATATTTATATATTTATATATTTATATATTTTTTGTGGTACCGACTACGGTGCCAAATGTAAATATGGACAACAGGCCAAGAGTATTGTTTAAAATCAGATTTTGGAAATTTTTATAAAATAGTCGTTGTTTAAATTAACTAATTAATAAACAGGTTATTAAAACATTAATATAATATTTAAAAAAGATATATATATATATATATATATATATATATATATATATATATATATATATATATATATATATATTATCGAATTATGTGTGATATTCAGCTTCCACGTTTTTCGCGGAAGAATATTCCATTTCCTTGGATCTCATTAGGTCTATGCATAATTTCCAGATTTTTTGGTTTTTAATTTTAACAAGATATAAAGCAAATTTTTTTGTCAAAAACTGTAGAATTAAATTCTTATAAAAATAAATTTTGGTAGAAAGGTTTGGTTTTTAAACTTGGAATGTGTGCTTTAATAGCTGTGAAGCTAGCTGAATATGAACTATTTATTTAACAAGGAGAAACGTTACTGTATATCTGTTTCTTCAGACTTATACTCGTATCTTCAACTTTCTCTTTTTTGATATGGCCTTTTTTATTGTTAAAACCTCAATTTTGCCCAAATGTGTATATTAACAGTTGTTTCGTGGCGAAAGTGTTAAAAAAATATTCAAATTTTTGACAACAGTTGTTTTTAACAAGCGATACTCTACATTTATAAGTTAAATAAACACTACAAACACGAAATCTTCTGTAATAATGACAAGATACCTTCTCTTTGCGTTTTGCAAGTCATTTCCTAGTTTTATAATCATAAATAATCAAGTTTTTGATGAATTAATGACTCTTAGTAATTATTTTCAAATATAAACGTGTATGCGTGTTCTTTGTTGATTTATTGATATTGTTATCGTATTTAAACTTCGGGTGCTAAGGTGGGGGGGGGGGGAATTCGTAGCCACTTTTATGTCTCTTCAATATTTTTATGTATTTTTATGTTTTTTGGTCCGGACGACCGGTTTTTCGAGGGTACGAGTCCCAAAACCTGTCAGTTTTCTTGTTATTAACAATTTAATTGTTTTAATGTCTATAAACAATACCTTGACTATTTAGGTGAGCTCTGCTCAGCCAAATCGACTGTACTCTTTATTAGAAATGATCTGAATTTTTAATTTATAAAAAATATTAATTAGAAAAAAGTTATATACAAATTAGTGTAAAAACATTACAAAATAGAATTTTGTCTTACTAAATCGATCATAACTTGGCTTCTAGAAGTCCCATGGAGGCATAAAAATGCTTAAATTGAAGGAAAAACTTTGCTAAATATTTTTCTGATTATTAATAACAAAGTTATAATAGTTTGAAGTTGTAATTTTCACCTAAAATTCATAAATCTATTTGTTTATAAGATTTTCTTAGTGATAGCTTTACGAAATGATATAGGTGATAAGCCAACATGATTCTACGTTTCAAAATGAAGATTTTAAGGAGCAATTTACGTTGTATGGTTTTCGAGTGGTCGCTAAAAATGCATAAAATGTGTAACTAAGCATTTTATTTGCAAATCATCAGTATTGCTTTGCGTTTATTTTGTATTTGCGGTAAAAATAATACATGTGAGAATCAATTATCTTAATAACTAATTAATAGTTCAATTAAGAACAATTATTCATTTTATAAAATTTAAATCACAACACAAATAGTACAATTAGGTAATTTCAAAGTGTCACTCATGTTTTTGAATTCAGTTTTGTCATTAAAATCAAACTTTTATCCAAAGTAATTGAAAATTTTGATAATATTTTTAGCTCAAAGTTACATGAAGCTGTTAGATAGGCATGTTAGGGACGAATTAATGGTTAACAGTCCATTTCATCGGAACCAGCATGCTTACAAGACCGGGAGATCTACAGAGACAGCGCTTCACGAATTGGTTAGCAAAGTGAAAAACACGCTGAGAACAATGAAGTGCTTCTAGAAGCATTTCTAGACATAGAAGGGGCGTTTGATCCCACGTTATTTCAGTTAATCACTGAGGAATATCAAATTAGAAGAAATCTGTTTCAGATGAACAGAAAATATGCTAAAAGGCAGGGTTGTCTACACAGAACTGCTTGGAGAAACGCTGATGGCGTGGGTATCTGGGGGATGCAAGCAGGGGGAGTTTTCTTACCATTCTCAGCAGGGAGGGTCACTCAATACTAGGATATGCTGATGACTTAATAATCTTAACCTGAGGAAAATTCAATACAACTGTGAGACAAAGAATGCAGCATGCTCTCAGAGTTGTAGAGAGATGGGTAGAACAGGAAAGACTGAATATAAGTTCTCAAAAGACTCTCCTAATCCCTTTCACAAAACAGGGAAAACTAGCGAACCTAGGTCCCATTTTCCTTCAAGAAAACACAGTAACGTTTTCAAAGGAAATAAAATATCTAGGGATAATCTAGCGCTTTAGATTGACCTGGAACAAGCATGTGGAAAAGATAACAAGAAATTGGAAGCAACCCTTACGATTGTTGGAAGGTTGTGTGGGAGAATATGGGGTTTCTCACCCAAGTGTGGTGAGACCAGCGATCACATATGCAGCCTTGGTTTGGTAGCCAAAGGTAATGCAAAGGACAGTTATGGCTAAGCATACAGAGGGTCACATCTTTGAGCATCACGGGGGCTATGAAATCGACTCCGACCTCAGTAATGGAGTGCATTCTAGACCTCCCTCTACTATATTTAGTGATACGAGGAAAGGCAAGAATGGGACTTTATCGGCTACTCCACTCAAACAGCAGGCTATTTTTTGCGAATTCTTACCCAAAATGAGCAAAAAAAAAACTACTCCAAAGGAGCAGAAACCAATTAAGGGAAATCACAGGCATAATGATGGGATACATGGCCATCAAAGTTTATCTGAATAAAATGAATCTGTACAACAGAGACCTCAGCTGCACACTATGTGGTCAAGCCGAGGAAACGGTAAATCACATCAAAAATCATACAAATTAGTTTAGAACGTTGTTAGCAGAGTGATTGTATGTCATTGCTGAACATAATAGGCCTATACTGGCAGCAGAATATCCAGATTTAGGATGGACCGATAAAAGGGAAAAAAATCAACTCATCACCTTGCAATTGTGTGAAGAAACGTCTTTCGGAGTAGAATCAGTGTCTTTCCAGCATTACCTGCAGTGGGGAAGATTACTTACCTACTGGATTTATACTTGGACAAACTTCATGCTCATTTTACGGAGAGGTTCCAGCAGAATCATCAAATTTAGGAAGATAACTGGTAGAATGCACAACTAATGAGAAATTCCTATTCTAAATTAAGTCTGCAGGTCAGTATACACATCTAGATTATTTTACTTGCAGAACATAGCAGTAGAAGAATAGGTACTTATCGCTCTATTACCATTGCACCCATGTGTGCAACTTTACATTGAGCCCAAACGAATAAGCTTAACCGATTGTTAATCTATTAAACTTGAGCTTTCAAGGTTTCCCGCTTATGCGACTGTTGAAGTCTCCTGAAATTTATATGTATTACGTTTATATTGACGATGTTAAGCTGACGTAAACTAAAAAAAAACACCTTTAAATTATTAATATTTACAAGCTTAACCACAATTACGCAATAAAAATATGTAATCTTTCCCAACAAGTTTAAAAAATCATTTAATTCGTCAGTTTTGTGCCAGTATACAAAAAAATTTACGACAAATATTTTGATTTGCTTTATAGTGTTTATATAACAGACGGGTATTTTGACGTAATGGCTCTGAATTAGAATATATTTTGTTTTATAGCTGCTACATTATAATAAGTAAAAAAGTTGCGTATAAGAGTGAATCGGTTAATTTTAAGTAGATTTCTTAAAAATTACTATCAATGACATCCTTATATTACCACTTCTATAAAATTTCACAGTACAAGGGATATTTTCTCTAAGGTTGTTTTTTAACAAACCTAACTATCTTGCTGATTTTTTGCATACGCTTTAGGTCCCACCTTAGTATCCTGAATGCACAGAATTCTATATTTTTTAACTCCTGAAGGACACACATAGTACCATCCTAGAAGATGTTTCGAGTGCGACAATTTTGTCCTATATGACTTTTGTCCTATCGATTAGAGGTGGGACAAGCATTTTCTGGGCAATTTTTTTAATTGAAATCAGCCATTTGCATATATATATATATATATATATATATATATATATATATATGTATATATATATATATATATATATATATATGTATATATATATATATATATATATATATATATATATATATATATATATATATATATATATATATATATATATGTAATCGAAGGTTTTCGGGCATCCCGTGTATGTGCTGAGTCCCTCTCAGGACTGTAAGGCAGCTGACGTTTCGCTCGTAGACGCCATACAGTGAGCTTTGAAAATGGTGAATGAGATTTCACCGAAACGTCAGCTGCCTTACAGTCCTGAGAGGGACTCTGCACATACACGGGATGCCCGAAAACCTTCGATTACACATCACACCCGTGAGAATATCCGACTTAACATATATATATATATATATATATATATATATATATATATATATATATATATATATATATATATATATATATATATATATAGGGTGGGCTATTTTAATCTATGAACCCAAATTTTTCCGATAAACACAAAAAAATTGTTCAGACAAAAGTTGTAAGACACCTATCTGTTTAAAGATTGTAAACAATGTTGAAGATTGACTAAAATGTGGTCGGACTTGCATTGTCTCCATTTTCATTTATTTTTATTTTTACGACGTTTCGATTAGGTTGTATTTCTAATCGTTATCAAGTATAAATTGAGTGTTTTGTCTTAAGACTACGAGCTTATATAGGGACTGTGTTCATTGAAGCGGAAAGTTTCGCTTCACTGTACACCCCTCAAAGATTTGAGGTTACAAAGTAGTGGTTGCCAAAGATTAGGTGTCTCAACACTCGGTTTACTGAAGATTCGATTATGGTTTTTAATGTATGCTGCTTCTATAAATTTTCTTTTTTTTCATATTGGGTTCCATATATATTGCCCTATATTGGACATATATTCAGAGGGGAGCGATATAGAATTCTTCAGCTAATCATGATGGGTAACGCGGGGGAACTGTTCCAGCTAGCGCAGGACCGTGAAAGTCTTGCCAATGTAATTGCCAACGTCAGGTTGACCTGATATGGCACTTGAAGAAGAAGAATATATTGCCACAGCCTCAGACCATTTTATATGGTGTTGTTTGTCCCAGGCGTGTTCTGCAATACTTGATCTCGACTTTTCCCTTTTTTGTGTATGAGTTTTATGTTCCTTAATTCTAACTTCTAGTGGTCGTTTGGTTTCTCCAATAAACATTTCACCACACTCACATGGAACTTTGTAAACACATTCTTTCTTATTGGTAGTTTTAAGTTTTGTTTTTGTTAAATGAGCTCTAAGTGTATTTCCTGATTTAAAGGCTGTTTTTATATTATAACTGCTGGAAATTTGTCCAGTATATGCTGGCCTTCTGTATACTGAAGTTTTAATAGTTTCGTTTGAATGGTTCACCATGACATCTAGGAAGGGCAATTGATCATTTACCTCTTCTTTCATGGTAAACTTAATTGTAGGTCGAATGGTATTTAGATGTTTCAGGAAATCATTAAATTCTTGATCATTGCCCTTCCATACGATGAAAGTATCATCGACATATCTCAACCAGACTTTCGGCTTTACTGTTGCCGTTTCTATGGCATGAGTTTCGAACCATTCCATATATATATATATATATATATATATATATATATATATATATATATATATATATTGGCGACGACTTGAGAGAGTGAAAAACCCATCGGAAGCCCGTCGTCCTGAGCGTATAACTTGTCCTTTATTGAAAGTAAGCACTACGCAAGCAACACTGCAAAAGCTCCATCACGCCGTCCAGTGGTAACGTGGTTCGATCTGATGAAGTAGTATCATTTGAAAGTCTAAATAAATCCGACATCTCTCCTCCCTTTTGCAGGAAAATCGCTATAAAATAATGATAACCTAACAACGTAGCCTTTTATAGCGATGACGTTTATGACGCAGTGACGTCATACACTTTGATTGGTATTTATTGTCATGTGACTTAAGAGAGATTTAATTACATTTTGATTATTAAATAAAAATTACATTTTTAAAAATAATGAAAATATTGTGATTTTTTAGGATTTCTGTTAAGAAAATGACCGTTTCGCGGAAAAATTATATTTGTATTTAAATATAGTCAACATTGCTATTTGAAAATTTAAAACTTTTAATTGATTTGATGGATTTTAGTTGATACAGCTATTATGTGTAGTTTAGAATTAGCACTATACCGGGTGTCAACGAATCTATTAGACAAGCCATAATTTCTAGAGTATTATGTGTATCAAAATGAGAATTGGTACAGGTAAATGGTATGTGAAGGGGAGAGTTTTCGCATATTTTCCACTTTCCGGCCACTTCCGGTTTCACCGGAAATGGCCCCGATTTTGAATTTTTAAACGGAACACCCTGTATATTTTAACATTTTTGGATTTCTGAGACAATTCTAGATCAGAATGTGACATTTTAAAAACTTTTTACTTCTACTTCATTTTTTTAGAGTCACTTTTAAAATTGCATCTAGGTGGCCATGATCGGACGCAAACTAATCTAAGGGCCTTAGGTGATGTCAAAAAAATACAATCGCAAAGTTTTAGTTACTAGTATGAAAGACAGGAATTACGTTTTCATTTCTAACTATTAATTTTCAAATGGCGACCCATTTTTGACAACTACTTTTCGAAAAAAGCATTCTTTGACGAATCTAACGGTACTAATTTATTTGCGATTGGATTAGACATAAGAACAGAAATTAAATATTATTAAGCAAAATACTGGATAATTTATTTACTTATGACAAGTGCGCCATGGACAGCCATGATGCATAATAATTTGCAACTGTTTTTATCAAGTCTTCTTTAGAAAACAAAGCACTCACTTAAGTAGATAATGACAGTGACATACTCTCTAAGAACAAACGTAAAAGTTTCTTAATTTTCGTTAAGTTTAGTTTAAATTTTCGTTAAAATAATGTATACTCAAAGTGAAAAAGTGGATATGTTATTAATATTTGGAGAGTGTCCTAGAAATTCAAGGAATGCTGCCGAGTTGTATGCTCATAAATATCCGAATCCAGCCCATCAGTATTTTCCGTATGTCGAGACTCGTTTTAGGCAAATAGGAAATCAAGAGGCGGAACAGAAGTTTATCATAAATGAAGAGACTGAGATTAACGTACTTGCTATGGTTGAGGTTGATAAAACAGTTTCGTTAAGAAAAATTAGTCAAGAACTGCAGATAAGTTATGAATCAGCAAGAAAAATACTGAAAAAGCATGGATATCGAGCATTTAAATATCAGTTACATCAACATTTGTATACTGAGGATGGCGATAGACGGGTAGTGTTTTGTGATTGGCTGCTTCAAAATCATAGAGTTAACCCAAATTTTATCGATTTTATTCTATTTTCCGACGAATCCCGATTTACAAATAATGGTATGTTCAATAAGCAAAATACTCGGTACTGGGCCCAACAAAATCAACATGAAATGAGAGAGGGCAATTTTCAAGAAAGATTTGGCGTCAATGTCTGGGCTGGTATCGTTGGAAACAGAATAATTGGGCCAATATTGTTTCAAGGTCAGTTAACAGGGGTTAGATACTTAGGTTTTCTTCAAAATGAAATCGAAAATCATCTCAATGATATACCTTTAGTAGTTTTACGGCGAATTTACTTTCAACAAGATGGAGCACCGCCTCACAATTCTAGAGAAATTCTTAATTATTTAATAGAGCATTTTAATAATCGAATTATTGCAACTAATGGTCCGGTACGGTGGCCAGCCCGTTCACCGGATCTTACTGTGCTCGATTTCTTTGTCTGGGGATATGTTAAAGAAAGGGTTTACTATGAAGCAACCCCAGCTACTCTTGAAATATTGAAAGAAAGAATTTTTCGGGCATTTAGAAGTATAACGCCCCAAATGCTACAAAACGTGTTGAGAGAAACAATTGAACGAGCTGAAATGTGTCGTGAAAAAGAAGGAATGCACTTTGAACATTTACTACACTAAACTTTTTAACAAATTCAGCTACTGTACTTTCAAATATTTTAAGTGCGTCGTCTAAGTTATTAGTTTATTTTGTTAGTTTTTTGTTAATTTTGTTACATTTTTAATCCAATTCCTGTCTTTCATACTAGTCACTAAAACTTTGCGATTGTATTTTTTTGACATCACCTAAGGCCGTTAGATTAGTTTGCGTCCGATCATGGCCACCTAGATGCAATTTTAAAAGTGGCTCTAAAACAATGAAGTAGACGTAAAAAGTTCTTAAAATGTCACATTCTGATCTAGAATTGTCTCAGAAATCCAAAGATGTTAAAATATACAGGGTGTTCTATTTAAGAATTGAAAACCGGGGCCATTTCCGGTGAAACAGGAAGTGACCGGAAAGTGGAAAATATGCGAAAACTCTCCTTTTCACATAACATTTACCTGTACTAATTCTCATTTTGATACACATAATACTCTAGAAATTATGACTTGTATAATAGATTCGTTGACACCCGGTATATTTTCGAAAATTAATTACAGCAAAGAACAACGGAAATATAATCTTCGTTTTATTATTATGACTTATCGCCATTTGCGATAATAATACAACAAATTTTGCTAATGCCATTACGTAAATGAATTAACCATTCATAAAGATTTCTCCGGATTCCTTTTAGGTGCGTGAATATGTTCTGTAATCATTTCACTGATATAACACTTTTTAAGAGTATAATAATATTATTTGCAATATCAGAGGTGGACGTATACATAATTTAGTACCGTTTTTATTATACAAGCTAATTTGCTTTATACATGGTGTTATGTAAAAAAACGATCATTTTCTAAATAATAATCTTATTTTTGACGGCATTAATTTTAGTTTAATTACAGTTTTATGTACGAAACAAAAAATTATTACATGCTAATTCTAATTAGAAATAAATTAAAGTTCAACTTTCTTAATAATAAAAACGTCAACATCAACAGGGTAATTCAGTCTGTGTAATGAAAAAAGTCGATTTCACCGAACAATTTATTACAGATATTTGAAGATTTTAAATCATAGGTGGGGGGGGGGCAATAAATGATAAATACGCAAAGTGGAACTGTCAAATCGGCTATATTTTTTTATAAACAACGGCCAAAGTCGAAAAATTTGATTTTCTGCCCGTAAAATTGTCTGACGTAGACGAAAACCAGCAAGAAATCACAGAACTAACAGATGTTAACATCAGTGAAGCAGAGAGGCACCTCACAATTAAGAAATTAAAAAACAGAAAATCACCTGGTACCGACCAAATTACGAATGAGATGCTAAAGTACGGAGGCCACAGAGCTCACTGTTTTATTTCAAAAAATACTCCGCACAACGTCAGTATCCAACGAATGGCTGAAAAGTATCACAATTCCGATCCACAAAAGAGGATCAAAGAAACAACCCGAAAACTACAGGGGAATCAGCCCACTGAATAGTTCAGCCAAATTGTTAACCAAAATATTGTCACAACGGATCGTAGACAAGTTAGGGGCGAGCGAAGAACAGCAGGGCTTCCGGAATAACCGCTCTACTATCGACGGTATATTTATTATCAGACAGCTGGTTGAAAAATCTATCGAATACGATAAACCGCTGTTCCTTTGTTTTGTGGACTTTACACAAGCGTTCGACCGAGTCAAACTGGAACACATAACAGAATTACTGCGAAGAAAACAAGTAGACGAAGCAATCATACGCACAATATACGAACTGAATTCCAAAAACACCATGGTAATTAAAACAAATAACACTCTAACAGAGGAAATCCCTCTATCCATAGGAATAAGACAGGGTGATAGCCTAAGTCCAACACTTTTCAATGTAATCATGGACGAAATCATTGATGAGGTAAAAAGCACAAATATTGGGTACCCAATGGGACACAACACCGTTCAGATTATATGCTTTGCAGACGATGTTGCCTTGACAGCAGATAGCGAGGACAACTTACAAAGAATGCTTTTCCATCTCAATCGAACAGCCAAACAGTGTAATATGAAGATATCTGTGGAGAAAACCAAAGCAATGGTAATAGCAAAAGAACCGGTAAGATGCAAACTAATGGTTGATGACAAACATATCGAACAGGTTGGGAAGTTTAAATACCTGGGAGCACATATAACAAGTAACAGGGCAGTAACGGAAGAAATACGCACACAAGCCAACAAAGCGGCCATGATATCAGGCCAACTAAGAGACATAATCTCGAACAGTAAACATATGACGGTTGAGAGCAAAGCAAGAATTTACAAGGTCTATGTAAGACCGATACTGACCTACGGCGCAGAAACAAGAAATGAAACAACAAGGACAAAACAAATTATGAGAACCATAGAAATGAAAACGCTGAGAATGATCACGGGAATAAGTTTAAGCGATAGAAGAACGCAAAAATACGCGAGGACAGCGGAGTGGGGGATGTTGTGAAGTGGGTTCGAAACCGTCGTAGGCAGTGGAGAGATCACGTGAAACGAATGGACGATGACAGACTAGCATAAACCCTGATGAGAGAGAAACCAAACACCAAACGGCCGCCTGGACGGCCCCCCAAAAGATGGAGAGACAGCTGGATTTCGACCTCAAAAGAGGATCGATGAGGCATTGTATAGATAACAGAACTTGGTTCTACCTAGAAGAAGAAGAAGAAGAAAATTTTCTGACATTTTAGAAAAAAAGTTGTAAGTATTAAAAAGATTTTTAATTTCACGTTTTATACATCAAAATCGCTAAACAATTTATCGAGATAATAACAAAAAACCTCTTTTTTTGCACTATTTTATAAATGTTAATTTGTTTTACAATAATGGCCGAAAGTGACATATAACACCTTGATTATAAGGCCATTATGGGTTTTTATAAGTGTACGAAAATTCAGCTAGAGCGGTTGACTAGTTTATGATTAATGTTAATTGTTTATTAAAAACACAAAAAGTGTAAACAATTGTTGCTCAGAAGATAATGATTCTAGTGACATTTTTAAAAGTGAAATGGATTCTTGAAAGGTCAAATTACAAGGGAAGTTAAAAAAGTAATATATTTATCCTAAAATTGTTAAAAAAGAGGGTTAAAATTATAATTTTTTTTTCTTATAAACAATTATAGAATAACTTTGTTATTTTGGACTATAAAGATGGATAAAAACCTTCGATTTAAGCGAGTCTCTATTGTATATAAACATTGAGAGTCGATATTTTCATAGATTTAAAACGAGGACCTATATTTTATGCTGCAATGAATAAATATACAATTTATGCATTGTGCATGAAGTGATAACCCTTAAAAGTCAAGGTACTTGCACAAATCAGTTATAACTGATGGGGGGGGGGGGGAGCAGCTCGGAGCTCCGTTTTTGTGCGGCGATATTATGATATCGGAACTTAATTTTTTTTTTAACCGTGGTAACTCGACGAAATATGAACAACAGGCAAATTTTCATTAACGTGAAAAATCGAGAAACGCCGGAAAATTGACATTTTCTATTAATAAAAATTTATTTACAATGTAAATACTAAAATTTTGCAATATATTTTTACTTTTACTTTAGTTTTGCTATAAACGTTATATTCTCATAATAATATTTTTCCGAGTTGAATTTTCGATCATTATATCTGTTTGATACATTTCTGTTACCTGTAAATTTTTGATAATAGAATATGTAAGTATTATGGACATTTTGGATCGAGCGATTTATATTTTACCTTGATTAATGTTTATATTCTTTGTATAACATTCAGTATAACTATAAATATTAATCATCATCATTACTTTTAATGTGACAATTTTCATATTATATTTAGTGTATTTTAAAAAAGAAGAAAGATTTTATTTCAAATAAGAGTAATGTTTCAAACGGATGTTCATATATATATATATATATATATATATATATATATATATATATATATATATGAAGTAAAATGCGAACAGTAAATGCACACTTCATTCCATCATATCCTTCCCGTGTCAGAGATTGCACAGTTTGGATAAATTGCTACAAAGCACAATTTATTCTATTCTACCACCATCGAGATGTTGGTGAACTAACCTGTACCCTATACCGAGAAGAAAGTCAAAACTTACCCTCTCCGCTAGAGTGATACGGCAGAGGTACATGTTTCATCTCTACTAGACTCATCAGGGTATCGACATGCACCTGTTTGTACAAGGGACAGATCAGGAAGAAGCATGCAACACTGAACACGGCTTCGCCGACTTCTCGCCGGATGGCGTATGTATGTTTATGCGGCTTTCACGGATTCCTCCGTGTGAGATGCAATAGCAGTGGATATATGGATATATCCATATTATGCCGTTGTAGTGCTGAAATCACATTCGGCAAACGTACATCTATATGCAACTTCGTTTATGTATATATATATATATATATATATATATATATATATATATATATATATATATATATATATATATATATTAAGGAAGATAAAGAGAATTTGAGTGATATTGTTGAGAAATTCTACAGTACTTTATATACAGAAAACATTCCGTCGCAGCTGATGAAACGGCTTCCAATGTGGGCTTCGAGGACCTACCAGATATCAGCATACAAGAGATCGAACTGGAGAGTTTCTGAGAGTACAAATAACGAATTTAAAATTGTTTTTAAAAAATAAATATAGTAGACGCAATATGCAGCTTAAGGATTTTTTATTTTCAGATTCCGTACAAGATTAGATTAAGAGTTTAAAATTATTTTTTTTGAAGTTCATTATGAACTTAAGGTTAATTTCTTACAATTTAATATGACAGTTACAACATGGGGGGCCAAAAACTTTCCATTTTTGTCCAGATTGATATTGGGGGGGTTCTTGGGGCGTATACTACGGATCTTAAATTAATTTTTTCAAATTCAGTATGCATGATAAAATAGGTCGGGCTAACAAATTTACCTGTCTCAATTTCTTTAAATATAGGTATTGGGGGTTTAGGAGGCCTAGATTGTGAATTTAAAATTATTTTCGTAAAGTTTCAAATAGCGGATTGCATTCAAAACTGGTATTTGTTAAATTCTCAGAATTTTTTAGTATTCAGTTTAGTGTAGTTTACAACTTTGAATAAAATAGTTACTTTTTTTTTATTGGAAACATTGCGAGGTTCTACACATCTTGTTTAGTATATTAGTTCAAATAATTTATGGATATCACAAAGAGTTCAAATCTAAAAATTAATAAATTAAGATACGAACAAATGGACCCTTTAAATATTGCAATGGAGATAGAGGGAGAAAGGTGTTATCAAAAGTTTAGAAGAAGCTTATATTCAGCAATGGATAGTATCACGGTTCGATTTTCCGCTTAAGTTCACGATGCCATATAATTCTAATTTCACCAAGTTCAAACCCAGAATGGGGACAAGAGATTAAATGAAATACAAAAACACTTCAAAATTACTAATAATAAATTAATTAACCTATAAATTGGGAACATTGTGAAACGTCCAAGAGGCAAATACATAACAAAATATAGTAAATTTGTAATTGACTGCAAAGTTACACTCAAAATTAAGTCTTTACTAATATATCGGAAATAATTACGACATTTTTAAGGTACAACTCTCCAAAAAGAGAAAATTCCCAGAAAATTACTCAATATTCATAAGAAAAGTAATTGTCGGCCTTGAAAGCCAATATAAAACTTAATTCGGTGGTAATGATCAATTTTGAGCTTAAATCTTACTGAATTATAAAAAATCGATGAAAGATTGTTTTAATAAACTGTAATTAATGGATCTTACCCGATGTTGGTGGGGCCTAACAGAATTCCTTTGTTGACACGTACAATCTGCTCAAAATTTCTGTCTCCAGGTTTATCCCGGTAAAAAAAAAAACCATAACTGCCAACCAGGCAAAAGATACGTTACTCCAAAAACTCAGCAAAATTATCAGGTTAATAAAAGATTTTCCATCTCAGAATCCCAAAAAAATTGGCAAATAAAAATTGAAATAGAAGTCTGCAGCTGCTTCGACCGAATCAAACCAGGAAAAAATGAAAATCTGGGCAAAATGGCCTCAATTTATAACCATGGCCTAGCTTACGCATTAGTCAAATTCCGTTACGCGTGTTCAATTGCGTTTGAAAGAAGTGACAGCTCAAAATGAATGACAGTGGGCAACAACAGTCGGACGAAATACATCTGTTACATTAGCCAATTCGTTAATCATTAGCATTTTCCGTTTTAAATAAGTATCCCGATATTTATTTTTAAATTAAAGAAATACGTTTTGAATAAAAGAATAAGCTTCCTGCAACCCAACATACATACAATTCCACTCAAATATTAATAGCAGGAAAAAAAAAACGAGATCAATCTGAATAAAAAAAGGTAGCAGTAAGTTCAGCATTGATTAGAAAATACCTCAGCATAGTGTAGTGAAATACTGAATAGTGGTTAAACTTGAATAATAAAATTAATTAAAACTGTACTTTATGAAATGCTTTTCTTCAAAGAAACCCTGGGAAATACTTCAGGAAAATGGTACTGTGTTGCCCATAACGATCGTATTTGCAAAATAAGGTTAAATTAACTGAATTAGTGATAATGAACTTAAGAAAGAAATTGAACCATAACAATAGATGAAAGCTGAAAAGAAGAAAGAAGAACAAAAATAAATTAAGAACTTTGATATTCATTATAATTTAGTGGTGTGTCCTTGTCTATTTCTTTCCTTTGAATAGTCTGCCAAATATTGTTTAAATTAACTTATCCAAATTTACATTTTACTCGGTCTTTATATGTTTGCGTCATCTGTTATTGAAATCCGATTTCTACATGTGTAACAAATGTATATTATCCTTTCAGTGTTTCTTCAGTATTAAAACAATATAAACTATTCGAAGAAACCTTGTTGTCGCATAAACAACAAATATGTTATCGATTAATTTGCTACTAACGTAAATACAATTAAACCTACGTCCTACCACAATTAATTATTTTAATTAATTTTGTGGTACCATTTAATTATTCTGTTTTAGGACTTATATTAATTCCGGATATCCATGAAAATATAATGGACATCCCGTATGGATCTCGTAAATGAAAAATATATATATGAATTAAAATTTTTAGATAAAGATTAATAGGTCTTATGAGTCGCACCTTGAAGGTTTGTCTTAGTATTATTCTCTGTAGAATATAGAATAAATATCAAAGCGGCTAGATGAGATCGAGCTTGGGTTTAGAAATGCTCTTGGTACTAGAGAAGCACTATTTGGTCTAAATATACTTCTCTAAAAGTGTCAAGATCAACGTAAAGACATTTTTGTATGCTTTATTGATTACGAGAAAGCATTTGACAGGGTACAGCATGTGAAGTTCATAGATATATTGAAGAATATTGATGTGGATGGCGAGGATGTGCGGATTATAGAGAATCTATATTGCCGACAGGGATTTATTTCTCTCTTCACTGCTGTAATTTATACAGGGTATCTGGTATGTGCCTCCTAATTTCTCGGGAAGGTCAAAATTGCTCTACTTTGTCCTAGAAAAAAATTCCTAAAGTACCCCTTAACGGAGATACAGAGCCCTTAATGGGGTATCCAGCGATTTACCTTATCGGCTCTAAGTTTTGAACCGATTTGTATAATTCAATGTAATTTGAATAATTCATAGACATAAAGACTGATTTAACCATACTACAGTAGATGTTTTAGATCATCAGCGAAGTCAGGAATACACTTGCAGCCACACTTGTTGAATCTAAATTTGACAGGTGTTTTTTGCTTTTAAACACTTTATTTATTCCTCTTCAAGAAAGATACTCTTAATTTATTTCGACAAAACTGGCAGTTTTCGAGATAAATCAGTTTTTATGCGAAAAACTCAAAAGTTACTAATGCTAAACACAAACAAGTAAAAATAAAGTACGCAGGGTGTGCTGATGTGCTTTAATTTATGGGGAAGCGCTGTCTTACTCTTCGAAGGCAGGAAGATGTTATGCTGAAAGAGCTCCAGCTCAGACATTGTCAAGTTCAGAGCCCTTTCAAAAGGTTGATCGAGGCTCAATTAATTTACAATGTTATTGAAATGCAATAATAGTAAAAACGTTTAAATGTTATTTTGGCAAATGTTCAATATGGGTTCCACGTACTTCAATATATTTTTTTATTCTTCTAATATTTTCCCGCTGTATAGCAAATAATATTCCGGCATTATTACGGACTTCGTTAGAATGCTGTGCTATTCTCGTTAGCAGTTTTTCTCTAGGATTTACTTGTGTTGAATAAACTAGTTCTTTTAGTTGTCCCTAGAAGTAAAAATCTAAGGGACTTAGGTCTGGCGACCTTGATGGCCCACGTTCCCCTATCCATTAAGAGCCAAACGTTTGTTAAGCATTGACGTACTATACAGGTAAAATGAGGTGGAGTACCATCATGTATGTACCACATTTGCATTCTTCTATAAAAGGGTATATCTTCCAATAAATTGTTTAAATTTTGCTGCCAAAATTGCAAATAAATCTCACCAATGAGTCTACCTTTCAAAACAAATAAGATTATTTCCGATGATGCCAGCCCACATATTTACAATAAAACTTCGTTGGTGTTTGTTTTCAAATATAGCCTGTGGGTTTTCATCAGCCCAGAAATGTAAATTGTGTAAGTTTACTATTCCATCCCTTGTAAAACCTGTCTCGTTGGTAAACAAAATCAGGTTAAAAAAATTTACATTTAGGTTGTGTTGCTGTATAAATCAGAGTATTGAAGTCTTGCGGGATAATCATGCGAAGACATATCGTGTACTTTTTCAACGTGGTACGGGTGAAGTAACTGTTGTGTTAGAGTTTCATGTATAATCCGTTTTGTAACATTCTCTTGTGTCGCGAGCTTTCTTATGCTGTTTGAAGGGTTGTCAGCAATATCTTGCAAAATTTGTTCCTCTACGTGAGGGTCTCGTGCTCTCCTGAGAGGGTCTCACCGCCACGTCGCGGCCAACATGACGCTGAATAAAACATGTAAAAAATTAATTTGTTAACCCTAATAATTATTTTCTAATCATCTTTTATCTGTTT
The DNA here is from genome assembly GCA_034092305.1 of Diaprepes abbreviatus. Lineage (NCBI taxonomy): Eukaryota > Metazoa > Arthropoda > Insecta > Coleoptera > Curculionidae > Diaprepes > Diaprepes abbreviatus. The sequence goes on along the minus strand of JASJET010000381.1, from coordinate 529,854 downwards.
CTTTTATTTTTCAATCAATCCTTTGCAAGGCTTTTGGACTTGATAATGTTCGAGCTGGAAATCTTTCAGCATAAAGTTTTTTTGCCTTCGAACAATTTGATAGAGTTTCACCATAAATTAAATACATTTCAGCATTCTTTGTGTAAGAATACTCTTCCATTTCTAAAAATTATTTTTACTTGAAGGCGGTTTTGACAAGTTTCGTCAATAGTAATTCATTATATAGATATTAACAATAACAACTCGATTTTTACCTGTTTGTATTTAGCATTAGTAACTTGTGAGTGTTGAGCATAAAATCCTATTTATCTCGAAAATCGACAGTTTTACCGAAATAAATTAAGAGTACTTTTTCGGAAGACGAATGACCAAAGTATTTGAAAAAATCAATTTTCAGCTCTGTAAAATGATATCTGTTAAAAATTAAACCCAACGAGTGTGGCTGCAAGTGCGCTCCTGACTTCCTTGATGATCTAAAACCATGCTGTAGTATGATTTAATCAGTCTTTATGGCCTCTATAAACTATTAAAATTTCAATAAATTATATAAGTCGGTTCAACACTTAGAGCCGATAAGGTAAATCGCTGAGTACCACTTTAGTGCTCTGTATCTCCTTTAAGGGGCACTTTGAGATTTTTTTCTATGACAAAGTAGAGTTATTTTGACTTCCCCTGTATACTTCTGAGAAATTAGGAGACACCCTGTATCCAGAAAATATTTTAAGGAAGCCCAACGTAACAAAGTATTTAGGGTTAAAATCAACACGATTCGTTACGCTGATGATACGGCCATCATAAGTGATTGCCTTCAGGGTCTACAGTAACTCTTAAATTCTGTTAATAAGATTGGGAAAGAAATGGGCCTCAATATAAATGTTGTTAGAACTAAATTTATGGTTTTCAGTCTTCTACAATATCCAGACGCTCCAGTGCACAAATTTTCTAAAAATGAGATCACTTGTCTACATGGACAATCTAAATTTAAAACTGCTTCAAAGGATGGGTAAATGTTACATTTGGTCCATGTTGTTGTATGGAGCGGCGATGTGAAAACTGAAGCCTGCCACGATCAATCGTTTGGAGGCATTTGAAATGGGGTTGCATAGGCGAATGTTTCAAATACCTTGGGTATCTCTGCAGACTAATGTAGCGGTTGTAAATCTGGCAGATACCACTCGTGAATTACTGACAACTGTAAAATGCAGAAAACTAGCATATTTCTTCTTGTAAAGGAGGTGGCAGTCGAGAGAAGGTCGAGAACTACTATGTACTATAGTGTTAAAAATCTCATTTTGACGAAAATATGCAATTTTCGACAACATTGTTTTATTCAATTAAGAATTCTTACATGGAGAGTTATAAAAAAGAAAATTCAAATATTAGCATTATTTGCACAATTTCATACTTAATGTACCCTGAAGCAAATAAATTAAGCAATAACATTATTACCATCAGATTAAACGTTTTTTTATGATGGCGGTATTACAATAAGCTTAATCGCTTTTACTGGTCTTGATGTCATTGTACTTGACATATTTTTTCTGCAAGAATAAAATGGAATAATAAAATTAATTTAGATGAACTTTTAAAAATTATTCGGTAACGGAATTTCACTTGAAAAAAAAAATTCGTTTTAATGTTTTACTTATATTTTTATTTTATTATTATTTTAGTTTTTGCCCACTGAAATATAATATCAACAAAAAAATTTATAATGGTCAATTTGACAGACAAATGAGGTAAAGAAAATACCGATAATGTGATATAGGACGCTTCGAAATATCCCTAGATCAGCATATACAAAATAAGTTGTGTCCATGGGTGGGTAAGCCGTTTAGCATTTTTACAATACGAAAATATTAAATTGCCAATATTTTAAAAACTGCAATGTTTTGGACTAAACAACTTTATACAAAATTACCTTTATTTTAAATGCTAAATAAGATAACATTATAACAATAGGGGTTTTATGTGTAAAGAAATTGACTTTTAACAATTTGTTCAAGTTAATATTTTATGTTAGTTTTTGATCATCTTGTATTTATTTATTATCAAAATATCAACACAATCCACTAAAGTAGACCCCTTCTAGAAGGAAACCAACCCCAATTAAATAATAAAGGCTTTCATAGGGTAAAAAAAATTTATTAGGCCTGTAAACGCCACTTTTACCATAAAATTTAGCCATACATAAAATATGTCTATAATTTTGCGGATTGTCCTCATCGACTTTAGTAAACTGCTAAATTTTAAAACTTTCCAAAGTCTATTTTCAGAAAATTAATCACTGCAGTTCGTTATGGGGCACCCTGTATATGGAACTCAACACAAAAAAAAATAAAAAAAGAAAATTTATAGAAGCAACTCACATTAAAAATAATAATGGAATCTTTAGTAAACCCAGCGTTGACATACCTAATCAACAACAACTATATCACCAAATCATTAAGGTGTATATAGTGTGAATCACTGAAATTTTGATTTTTTAAAAATTTCACGTTACTCCGATGATTCATAGATGTTGTTCGACTGGCGATATTTTTCAGTCTTATATTGAAGTTAGTAGATGTGCAATATTCTGCCGACATACTTTGAAATTTATGGTTCATATATCAGTTATTTCCTGCTAATATTGCTCTCGGTTGGATACAGTTCCACTGACGAGGTCATGAGGTAATCGAAACGCGTATGGAGAGAGGACCAGAGCGACATTTGCAGGAAATAAACTGTTTGTACATATAATTTTCATATTTTCTGCCTGAAAGGAGAATTATATACATAAAAAACTATCCCTCATTATCCTCATGAAAATTTCCTTGTTGGTCTTGCGTTAATCCCGAGAAACGTTGATTCTTCTTATGATTCTTTCTTGGTTCCTTGAGGTCTGTTTGGCTGTCTCAAATTGAAGGGCATAAGCAAAAGCCTCGGAAATTTTCTTCAGTTGGGCCATTCCTAGAAATTGATTTGTTTCTGGGTCGCGTAAACCTTTAATAAAACTATTCACTGCTAACTCTTGCTTTATTTCTTCTGGGTATGTTGGGTAAGTCAAATTTATTAGTTTCACTGTATTCGCCTTATATCCTTGAAGACTCGTTGTATTTTTGTCTTTTTCCTTGGAGTTGGGCCTTATAAACTTTTTGGAAGTGGGCTTCCCCATAGCACATCTCCAGAAAAGTAACAATAAACTAGTAATCACTGTGTATTTCTTCAGGAATGTTACTTAGAACCTCCATAGCTTTACCTTGTAATACTAGAACAAGAGCATGTGCCTTCTCCGGTGAACTCCAATTATTGCCGGTGGCTGCGGATTCGAATTGACGGTCATAGGTAAGCCAAGGTACCTTACCGTCGAAGGTATTATTATACCTATACTGGCTACCTTCTCGATTTGCAAATGTAGTTGTTGCACCTGTTTCTGGATTCCCGTCACCTCATGTTATCCTTCGTCATGCTCATTTCTTGTTCATGTCTTCTTTTATTTCTTGTTTCATATATTCTTGACTTGTTTTAAGTCTCTGTCTTATGTCATCCAGGCTTATTTTTAGTTCTGGTTTTATGCTTTCTTGATTTTAACTAATGTCCTCTTTTAATTCTTGGGTTATGTTTTCATGGCTTGTTTTCAGCATCATCAATTCCTGTTTCACATCCTCTTGATTTTTGGTCATATCTTCTTTCAGTTCTTGGTTCATGTCTTCTTGGCTTGTTTTTACTATCATCAATTCTTGTTTCACATAATCTAGGCTTGTCTTTAATGTCATCAATTCTTGTTTCATATCCCCTTGATTTTTCATCATATCTTCTTTCAATTTTTGGTTCATGTCTTCTTGGCATTTTTTTTAATATCATCAATTCTTGTTTCACATCATCCTGATTTTTCATCATGTCTTCTTTCAATTCTTGTTTCATCTTATCTTGGCTTTTCTTTATTTCTTCTTAACTTGCTTCCATGTCTTGTATCATCATCAGTATTTGATTTAAACTAGTTTGAAGTTCCATTTTTGCTTTCTATTTTCTAGTTTCCACTGGCATACAATTTCAATTTACTTTTTCCTTTTTTTTTCTAATTTTGTAACCTGAACTAACCTCTTTTGGATTTTATTCCACTTCTGACACAAATTTGTTCCTGACAGCCTGTCTTTTAAACACACACTGTATTATTAAACACACTCTATTATTTCAAAAGTTTTTTATTGTCAACTTCAATGCTGACACTTGTCAAACAAATTCAAGTTGAATCGACGAACGCTCAAACTTAACTGTCTACGAAAGCCGATCTGGACCCTTTCTATACGCTCTTGGTCGATATCAGAAGATTACGGATCTTTCTAGAAGGATTTTCATACTACATGGTGTAAAGAAAATGAGAAAAAGGAGTAATTTGGCGATTTCTAGACCTTCTGTCATAGGCGTTCCATGTTAAAAATAAGGAAATAGAACTTGTCCGTAAGTATTTTCATTTATACTTGAAACCAAAGCTACATTTTTAATATTGGAATTTTGTATTGTATATATGTTATCAAGTCGACAAAAGATAAGTCGAAATACGCTGATTAATAAACGAGAAATTCTCTTTCGCCCTATTGTCTTTTTTACACAGTTAAAATTATTCAAACGTCCAAGCTTAGTGTGTGGAATCTCTAAACGAAATAGCTCAAAAACATTGTAATTATCGTTGTTACCAAATAGCAGTGAAATATGCGAATTAATGCTTACAACATTTTTATATGTAACATAACTAAATGCAAATTCACTTATTTTGTAATTAAATATTCATCACTCAAGGTTTTCGACAGAAACTGCTGAACTTGTTCTTTTGTGAAAGTTAAAGATTTTTTTCACCGGATAGTTTACATACTGAATTTTTAAAATGCCCATAACTTTAAATTTTTGGTTATAGTTAAGCTATTTATGTAAAAGATCGTTTATGATGATTACACGATATGTTAAATTTATCTTTTTTTTTCTTTTAAATGAAAACATATGCAGAGTGTCCATAAATCGAGTTGACAAAAGGAAAAATACTTTATTTTCGATTTTACTCAATATAAAAAATTGGGCTTGCCAAAAAAAAAAATGGGTTAAGCATATAAAAATATATCAGATGTACAGAATGATTATAAATTGAGAAAACATGAAAATTCTTCAAGAGAAGTGCCATCTTTGTATGCCGTTCTTATTACCATACATTATGCAAATTATTAATTACTGCATATTACATTCGGTGGCGCCTGAAAAGTGGAAGGAGGCACGTGTGCTTCCCCTTACTAAAATAGCAAATCCTGAAAATTTCAATGATATTAGACCAATTAGTATATTACCAATGCTCTCAAAAATATTGGAAAAAGTTATTGATAATCAACTTCGGGAACATGTCGAAACAAATAAAATATTACCAATTTATCAATCTGGGTTTAGACAGGGTCATGGTTGCAGTACAGCTCTGTTGGATATTACTGACGACATTTTTCAGGCTACTGCCCGGGGCAAGAGTCTTTGATTCTCTGCAACATGAAGTATTAAGGTCCATTTTTCATTATATTGGCTTATCGGAATCAGCAATAGGAATGTTATCAAATTTCCTAACGGGGAGGACCCAGGCTGTTGTTTATAAGGAAAAGAAGTCATCCTTTTTAGGCATTGCGACTGGTGTCCCGCAGGGATCCATTGTATCGCCGCTACTTTTTAGTATATATATTTCTATGTTTCCTAAAAACTTTAAATCCTGTAAACAACACTACTATGCTGATAATGTATTTATCCTTTTACCCTGATGAATGTCTGCTATAAATTTTGTTTGTATAACTTGGTTCAGTTTTCTTGTGGTTATTCTTTAAAATTGAATCCCCAAAAAACCACAGCTGTTTTATTTGGTATGAAGAATGATAGGGATAATTTTATGTGCAACTACAGCGAGCTAGTAAAGGTGAATAATGTTAACATAACTTTTAAAAATACAATTAAAGGCCTCGGTCTTTACCTAGATCAAGATCTAAGATTTTTTTACCACATCACACAGTCATTAAAAAAAGCTTATATAAACCTGAAACTGATTTTTCAAAATCGTCATTTCACTTAAGACTTTGCTTTGCGACAGCTTAGTGCTCCGCCTTGGACACTAAACGAATACAAAAACTACAAAATTCTTGTTTAAGACTTATTTATGGGATACGAAAGCTCGAACATGTTACTTATAAATTAAAAGAAATCGGTTGGTTGGACATGCAACGGAGGCGACAATTGCACTCTACTTGTTAAATTTCTCCATAATTAATCAAGAAACACCCCCCTATTTGTATAGTAAAATTAGATTTCGATGCGATGTACATAATATTAATGTTCGGTTTAAGGGAAGGCTTGCTATTCCCTTCCACTCGCTGGAGTTGTTCTGGAGATCGTTTTCGTATAATATTGCCAAATATTTAAATAATTATGCTATTGATTTATTGGGTAGACAGGACTATAGTTTTGGGGAGCATCCTGCGTGTCTGAGTGAATTTTGTGCATTTTCTCTGGGTATGTCTTTGAACCTTTCTTTCGTTCTCTGATTTAGAATTTATCAACATTGTTTTTTTTTTAAATTAACATTGAGCTGTAATCAAATTAATATTTATGTTGTTAATTAATTTTTCCATAAGTTGAATATTGTCTTCCTTCTCATATATTTCGTAACATTTTTAATTTTAATTTTTTTAATTGTTTTTCATTATATCTAGTTTTTTGGGTTAGCTGAACAGACGTCAAAGATATTTTATATCTAGGACGAACTGAAACTCGCCCACTATTTCTGAAAACATAACTGTAGAATAATTTAATAAATAAATACTTTTATTATTATTATTATTATTATTATTATGTTAGTTTTACAAGCCAAATGGCTTCGCACTCCCTCCAGGGATTATTCACTCATACCAGGTATACAAAGACCCCAAAAGTATGAAGTTCTGTGGGAACCTTTTCCATGTTATTGGGTCCTAGGTGACGTGGTCTGCTGTATTTCCTACGAACTTATCATGATTTACAAGCCAAACGGCTTCGCACTCCCTCCAGGGATTATTCACTCATACTAGGCATACAAATACACCAAAAGTATGAAGCTCTGTGGGAACCCTTTCCATGTTATCGGGTCCTAGGTGACGTGGTCTGCTGTATTTCCTACGAACTTTCGGACGGTTCGCGCGGTTGCTAGGAGAATTGCTTTCTGCATTGGCTTATACAGATGCTCACTAAGGCCCAGTCCCTTGATGTTCTGCAGGAGGTTTTTTGGTATCACTCCAGTTGTTGACAGTATTATGGGAATCGTTTGGACGCTGTTCATTGCCCATTGTCTTCGGATTTGCACCTTCAGATATCTGTATTTGGCGATCTTCTCGTTGTATTTTGGCCTTAGGTTGTTGTTGTTAGGTACAGCAATGTCGATTAGTGTAGTTCGCCTGGAAATTTTATCTATTAGTATAATATCTGGTCTATTATGAGCAACTGTCTGATCCGTCAGAACCGTTCGGTCCCAATATAACTTGAATTAGTTGTTCTCAAGAATACACTCCGGATTGTACTTGTAATAAGGCACCCTTTCTACCTGTAACAGGTTCAATTTTTCTGCTAACTCTTGGTGGAGTATCCTAGCGGCTGAGTCATGTCTCTCCTTATACTCGGTTGCGGCAAACCCTTGGCATCCCCCAGTTATGTGCTGAATTGCCTCCGATGTTCGACAGCCATATCTGCATTGGTAATTTTCTATTGAGGGATCTCTAGTGATGAACTTCCGATAGTTCTTCGTCGGAATAACCTGGTCTTGGATAGCTAACAAGAAGCCCTCCGTTTCCGGAAACATCTGTCCTGATATCAACCAGTAGTTCGATGCTGAGTTGTCGACATTGTCCTGATTGACCTCATTTGGATGCCGTCCATGAAGTGGCTTCCGTAGCCAGGTTTGTAACTTCTCTTGGTCTGTTTGCTGGTGAGAAGTAATATCTTGTTCCTTCAACTGTAGCGGTGTTGAATCGTCTGCCTCGCATATTGCTCGATGTAGTGTGGAAGAGTCCGCCAACCTGTGGAAATATGAACGTAAGTTTATTATTTGTTGGTCGAGCTGTTTACCAATATCCACCAATCCTCTTCCTCCTTGGTGTCTTGGAAGCATTGTACGTTCAATGGCACTCCGAGGGTGATGTTTTTGTGCTTTTGTTAGGAGTGTCCTTATTTTTCTTTGCAGGTTTTGGATGTCCGTCCTGCTCCATTTTACAATTCCAAAGGAGTAGCTCAGCGCTGAGCAAGCATACGTGTTGAGCGCCTTAAACAAATTTCTACTATTTAAATTAGTTCGTAGTACCCGCCTTACCCTCCTGACAAATTCGGTTGTCAATTCAGCTTTCATAGTGCCATGGTCAATTCTTTATTATTATTATTATTATTATTTATTATTTTGGATAAAATTGTTATAAAACAAAGTTGTGTATAATCCAAATTAAAGACTAAATCGAGTCATAAAAATGTAACTATATTTTTTAAATTTGGCGGAACGTCTTGTATGGGCATGGTAACGATCAATCTGCCTGGTGTTCTACCGGGAAAGAATTCGATCCTTATATGGAAAACTATATATAGGAAAATTTTGAAAATGTTACTTATTTTAAACAGAATATCCAGAATTTTGCACGATATTCTAGGCATATTTTGTGTATCATGTCTTATACCTAAGTCTAAGCGTTTTTGACATATTTAAGTTTTTATGTCAAAAATGACGTTTGCAGGCCATAAAATAACTATCAATTTTTCCTATAAGAAAGTATTTTTTATTTAATTTAGGTTCAATTCCTTGTTGAAAAAGAACTACTTTATTAGATTTTTATAATATTTTGATAAGCAATAATACAGGATGTTCAAAAAATAAGATTAAAAATTTGATTGAAGGAATCATCAAAAGTCAATTTTTTTAAATAGAAACCTCTAAATTTTCTGAGTTTATCTTATTTAGCATTAAAAATAAGGGTAAGTGTGTGTAAGGTTGTCTATGAAGAAAATTTTTAATTTTCGAAATATTGCCAATTAAATATTTTTATATGGCGATTTTGCTGCAGATTTTTAGTTCAGTTATAATCTTAATTGGCTATGACGTTTTACTCACAGCTGACTATGACAGCATTGAAAAACAATCAAATGGTAAAGAAATGTATGAAGCTGTCACCATTTGAAAGTTATAAATAATCATGCCGGGGCCCTAAAATTATACAAACGAAAATTATTTAAACTTATTAATTATTTATGGAGAATGTGATAAAGCTCTATCAATAATATGTGACACATTTGCGATTCGATATCCGAAAAAATAGAAGCCATCACAATGTGCTGCTAAATAAGTTTTCGAGAATTTTAAGAACTTTAGATTCGTCAAGGCAATAGTGCAAAGAAATAAACCTCTTGTTAATAATGAGAATATCGAAATTGTTATTTTGGGATATTTCGCTGCATATCCAACAATGTCCGTAAGACAAATTACTTTAGAGTCAGAATTATCCAAATTAACAGTTTCTAGATTATTACGTAAACATAAATTTTATCTATACACATTTTCCATTGTTTAACATATAAAAGAAACTGATTTTCCAAGACGAGTCGCATTCTGTGAATTTATCATAACTAGGACCCGCGTAAACAGTTTTTTGCTAGACAATATCATTTAGACAGACGAAGCTAAATTTACAAAAAATGCTGTCTTTAATCGATACAGTTCCCATTATTGGAGTAATTCAAATTTATATGTGTTTAGAGAGCAATGATAGCGTTGTGGCATTAATTTTTATCAAGAAAATTTAAATAGTTATTTAGACGTTTTTAAATTATTCTAGATATAAAATCTGCTTATTAACTTTTAGGTGAAGGCTATTTGAATATTTTACATAATTTTGAAAACGACTATTTAGGTAATTTGCCGCTCGCTGTTCATAGGATCTTGTTTTATCATCATGATAGCACACCTCCACATGATGGCTACCTAAACGATAATTTTTTACAAAATACTTTGGATGTTTGATGGACATCTAACAATAGTCCTTTCCTTTAGCCACCCCGGACCCCAGATATTTCAGAGCTCGATTTTTTTTATTTGGGGTACAATTAAAAATCGAATATATATCACTCCTATAACAATTATAGGTCTTTTCTTATCTATGGGTGCCTACCCTGGGTCTTGTCATCTGTAACCCATCAGCTGATTTAAGAGTTTTTTTACGTCATGGGTGAAAGATGCCACCTTGTTCACATTTACGAGTTTTTCACTAGGGTTATAATTTCTAATATTTTTTTGTTTTGTACTTTTGGTATCATTTTTTTACATCGTAGGGACGCCAAACACCAACGTTCTGTTTTATATTTTATTTGTGTATTTTGTGTTTTATTCTAACGTTACTTTTCGTTAAAAAATGGATATCGAGAAATTAGTACTTATATCAATTATTTGCGGAGCAGCAGTTCTTCTGTTGCCTAAGCAACAACGGTGGTAGGTTCGTCCTTGGCTGTAGCAGAAGAACAAAGGAAATTTTACCAATATCACTACTATTGCCCTTGATTCAAGCTATTTAAACTCGGGTGCATCAAACCCCGAGTCTGCTCCGAGAATAAAACGATTAAAATGTTAATTTGCAGGGTAAATAACCTCCGAATTATTTTTTGACTTGATGTTTTTAATATGCATAGCAAAACATATTAGAGAAAAAAAGGCTAAAAATATTGTTTTATTACTTTTTATTTTTGAATTTTGTCTGCCATAAATATTTCGTAATCCAAAAACACAAAATATCCCTCTAATTTTGTGCCAAAAATAACATCTAAAAATGATGACAGCTGCTAGGGCTTTATATACTAAATATTTTTAATTGTGTTTGAGGGATAAGAGAAAGCAGATCTGACAAGCTCCGAGGCATAATGCGCTACGTGAATAAAGCAAGCCTTTCTTGGATCTGAACACCTCTGAGCTGCTCCGGCCAATGAATCGATGGCAGTATATGTCTCTGACATCAGGCTACCAATCATATTTATAGGGATTTTTTTCAAAAACTCATCACTCAAGGCTTGGTACCTCGACTTTTCACCCACAGTTGTGACGCACAAGTGTGAACGAAAAAAATCGCAGGTATTTCACCATTGTCATGAAACCCGGGGTAGGTACCCGTAAGTGAGGAAAGGCTTTATGGAAGATTGCATGGAGCGAGTGAGGAATGAATTTGCAAGTTTCAGTCTCGAATCAATAAGAAAAGCCACCCAGGAACAAGTGCTGCTCAGAGGCAAAAATTGTCTGGAAGTTCAAGGACAATAGCTCGAATATTTTTTTTTAAATCTAGAGTTTTCTAATTTAAGTGTTGTTCTTTCTAAATTTACGTGCACTGTTAGTTTGACGTATTTAAATTTCTTAAAATTTTCGATAATTTATTTAACAGCATAAAGTGCTGGCTTTTGTTTTTGCGGATATTGAATGGTAAATGTATCTCATGTTTTTGATATAAATTTATCACATTCTCCATAAATAATAAATAAGTTTATATAATTTTCGTTTGTATAATTTAAATGCCCGGCATGATTATTGACAATTTTCAAATGGTAACAGCTTCATATATTTCATAGCATTCGATCGTTTTTCTTTACCGTCATAGCCAGCTATGAATAAAACGTCATAGCCAACTAAAATTATATCTGAACTGAAAATCCGCAACAAAATGCCATATTAAAATATTAAATCGGTAATATTTCGAAAACTAAAAAGTTTCGGCAACCTTACACAAAGTCACCCTTATTTTTAATAAGAAAAAAATTAGAAAATTTGGGGGTTGCTATTGATTTTGATTATTCAATTTAATTTTTAATATTATTTTTTAAATATTCTGTATTATTGGTTGTCAAAATATTATAAAAATCTAATAAAGTAGGTCCCTTTCAATAAGGAATCCAGCCACCATCTTGAATGAATGAATGAAAAAGGGGTGGTGATACTAGATCATCGATGCCTAAGCCTCCATTGTGCCCTTTACATCCCACTATATCTACAGGTTATTCGAGGCCCATCGCCTCTGCCAATCCAAGCAGCCTCGTTAGTTGAACTTGCCTAACTGCTTCCGGTAACAAAACTGTATCTCCGCAATATCTCTGTCTCAGTCCGTTGAGTGCTGGGCACTCTGAGAACATGATCAACTTTTTACCTCATCCAAACACCATCTGCATGTTGGGTCGCCTTCGACACCGATTCTATGAAGATGGCCCCTGAGGCGACAATGTCCTGTCAACAATCCCACCAGAATTCGCAGCTCTTTCCTTCCCAAGGAGAGAAGCCCCTTAGTATGCCGTGCGCTAGGCCCAATTATATGTTTTTTAGCACACCTCATTCCAGGAGCTCCCCTCCAAGATTCAATAAATTTACTTTTCAGCAACGATTTTATTTCCCTTTTGCCAATAGCAATTGTGACAGGTAATATTGGTTGGGGTCCATACGATTCGGTCGCCGAACCCAACTTTGCCAGACGGTCTCATTCCCGCGTATGCCCGAGTGACCCGGGACCCATACGAGTCTGACTGTGCAGCCTTTCCTTGTCATACCATTTAGTACTTCTTGCACTCAGACACCAGTCGCGAAGTTACGGCATATTTTTTACTCTATTCCTGTATATGTCCCACAGAGATGGGCACAGGGGCGGATCCAGCCTCTCTCTTTGGGGGGGGGGCGGTGATATCATAAAAGTACGAAAGCGATAGCAGGTTGTCGGCGGGGGGGGGGGGTACACCAGCAACATTCCCATTTCTAATGTAAAAGGCAGGGTGGATCGGGTCTATTTTTCTGAATTTCAAGCTCTTGAAGAGTGTGGGGGGGGGGCGATCACAAGAAAAAACAAGTTGCCAACCAGGGGGAGGATGCGAGCAGCATACATATTCCTAGTATAAGAGGCAGAATCGGGTCTATTTTCCTGAATTCAAAGCACTTCGTGGGGGGGCTATCGCCAGAAAAATAAGGTTGTCAACGAGAGGGGGGGAGTGTCACCAGCATACATATTTCTAAAATAAAATGCAGAATCGGTTCTATTTTCCTGAACTCAAAGCTTTGGGGACGGGGAGGGGCGATTGCAAGCATACACATTCCTATACTCTATTCAAGAACTAGAGAGAGTAATAATACTGTTACCGAAACCTTTAACGTACCTGCTCCAGTGCGCAGGTAACTGAGGACTGCCGTAAATATAATCATATTTAAATATTATAAGCTTTTATAAATTTACTCCAGCCATAAAATTTCTGATAGTTCAATTTAATTTCTCTCAGTGAGCAAAGTACACCTTACAGTGTGTCCTTAGTGATTTATCTTGTTTATGCTTGTTTTTATATATTATTTGAGATTAATGAGATACCCAAAAGATATGGCTTCCACATCTATATTTATTCCGAAATCGTTAAACCAGGGCATTTTTCCTCAACGAAAAACTTATTACGATGAGTGTTTATGATGCCTTAAGATATCAATATCTCGATAATAATATTAAAAGCTCTATTTAGATGTATTCCAACATGACAGGAGTTGGAAAATTTACTATGTACCGAATACTGAAGGAGAAAAAAACGACTGAAATTGTTAATACTCCCAAGCTACATTCGATCACACAAACTGTAATCAAAGAAGTTATACATACATTTTATTATGAGAAGCAGATCCCAACCGTCAAGAAAATTCTAACTAAAATCAATGAAGATCGGGATTCACCTGAAACTAAAAGAAGTGAGCTCTAGAAATTGCTCAGACAACTTGATATTTGCTGGGAAAAACCAGATAGGAAATCTGTTGTCCGCTGGAGAAGGAAATATCTCTCTCAAGTAAAAGGTAGAGTTGCTAGAAATAACACAACTTACAAAATTAGTAATTTAACTGAACTTTTGAAAGATTTTTTTGAATAAAGTTAGTGTAGAAAATTGGGAAGAATCCATATAATAAAAGAATAAAAGAAAATGGGGAAACTCGATCTCATGATCGGTGAGATGGAGGAACCAATTATATTTAATTTGAGCGAAGATAGCTTTACTGACTCTGATTACAAATTAGATACGTAATGGTTACCAGCGTAAACACAATTTATTATTTAAATTTTCTGTAACATATAAAAATTAATTACATTTGAATCCCTTTTTATTTTAGTGTTTAATTTTAATTCTGCAGATGGTTTAGGAAATAAATAAACTGAAACGTCAAATATCTTGAAAATGTTTTTAATTAATAATAAAATGACCGATAGCTCCAAAAAATTTTTAATATTATATGGACGAATTTATTTTTTTATATATGTTTAACTTCTTGTAATTTTGACAATGGGTATTTTGTAAATATTTAAATTATAACTTAGAATTTTTTGAGAGAAAAAGGCTACGTTTTAGTCTGAATGTACCTAAAACGGATACTATGCCAAAATTAAAAATAATAAAAATATTGTTGTGATTTATGTTAAATATGTCAAAATTATCTATAGTTTCTAATATATGTGAATTATTAAGAAATCATAAGAAAGAAAATAATATAAAAACTTTTTATTTTAAGTTTTTAACCGAAATAATATTCTATGCTAAAAATACTTAGTGATAAAATAATCCTCTTTCCGACGCCGATGACAAGGATTAAAATCCTTTTTAACACTTCACATCCAAATATCTATTGTTATCCTATCCAAATAGTCCGTTATTATAGATCGGCATTTTTGATTATAAAATTTCTAACCCATTCCTATAAAAAATATACGTGTCTAACAGATTTTGTCAAAGACATCGGAATAAAGAACACAGGTAGTTTGCGAAGAAAAAAGAAGGGTAAAAAATGATTTATTACTCTCTCTAGTTCTTGAATAAACTATAGTATAAGAGGCAAAATCGGGTCTATTTTCCTGAACTCAAAGCTCTTGGGGGGGGGGGGCGTTCGCCCCCACCGCCCCCCCTTGAATCCGCGCCTGGATGGGCACACTGCAGAATAGCATAAATTTCCACTGTGCCACCATCTTAAAGATATTTTAGCTGAGTTGTCCCCATCGAGCTTAGTATACTGTCAAATTTTATCTAGTTTAGTTCCGGTGGGAGACCTTGCATAAGGATCACAAGAACGCATGTCTGCCTAGTGTTGGTACGGATTTTTGTATACGTATAATGTATAATTTATTTAGTGGAACACAAAAAGTTTTAAAGTAAATATTTTACATTAATTTTTTTGTTACGATTTTATGCACAGAATATTGTTCACTTCTTTTTAGTACAAATGTTTTGAATAACTTAATTTATCAAAATTTAATTTAAAAAAAAATGAAAATTTATAAACATTTGATGGTTTTGTCAATGAACAATTTTTTGATAGAATCATACATAACATGTGTACAAAGGTTCATCGTCTGAATCAATTATAGGACCATTACCCTGTTTTTTAAACATTAGGTATCATGTTGTTTTATGTAAAAATAAATTTACATAATTTAAAAAATATACATATAAAATACCTCGTATTACCTATTTAGGAGTTATGTATGTTCTATCGTTTTTTACATCTAGTTGACAGATAATGAGTATAAAGTACAAAAAGATGGTGCATTTCAAGTGCGTCAAAGTTGGCCTTGTTAACAAATATAGGTATATGTTAGTACCGCAGGGCATATTTCGTTGCTAACAACTTTTAGTTAAAAAAACACATCGGATGGGTTATTACGAAATAATTAACAACTGTAAATAAAACATTTCAACATAAGAAAAGTAATAATATTTTATGTCATATTGTATGAGATATGAGAATAGGAGATGGTAGGCTAGGACAATTAATAATTTAGAGGTCGTTCGCCTACATTACCTATATTGTAAAAATATTATTGTATAGTAAAATAAAATTTTGATAAAAACATTGAACCGACTTCTAAAGAAGAAATAAAAAAAGGAAAAATAAAATAAATTTGGCACTCAGGTTGAAATCGTTTACACAGATTTTTCTAAAGCATTTGATCGACTTGATCACGGTGTTTTACTTTCCAAATTGTCAGACTTTGGTTTTAATGATAATCTTATTAGATTTTTCGAAAGCTATCTGTTAAACCGCTCTCACTATGTTGCATACCGTGGTCATAGATCTAGTAATTTTGTAGTTACGTCGGGTATTCCTCAAGGATCTATTTTGGGCTCTTTACTTTTTAACGTTTTTATTAACGATATCACATGTGGGTTGGATAACAGCCGCCTACTTTATGCAGACGGGACATACAGAATCCTGGCGATTGCTTGAGCCTTGAACTGGATCTCATGAAATTAAATGTGGTCTAAAAACAAACTGCCTCTGAACGTAGACGAGTGTAATGTTGTCATTCTCAACAAGTAAAATGCCTCTGCTGCATGATTGTGGGATCAACGGTGCTTTTCTAAGGCGAGTTAACTGTATTAAGGACCTGGGAGTCACGTTTAATTGCAGACTCACATTTGTCAATCATATTAATAATACAGTAACGAGATCTTACCAAACGCTGGGCTTTCTAGTGAGATCTAGTCATGAATTGCATTCGCTCCAGGTCATAAGCACATTATAAAGGGTGTTTTTTATAGAGGTATAGAACTTTTAAATGGAATAAAACAAAGATGAATTTTTTTAATTGACATGAAATTTACTTTATTCGAAAGATAACCTTCTGGCATTATAATTTAAATATGACTTCTGGCATATGACCGCCACGGCTAGCTCGAACGTAGTTTAATCTGGAGGTCCAATTTTCGATGACTTTTTCCAACATTTGTGGCCGTATATCGGCAATAACGCGGCGAATGTTGTCCTCCAAGTGATCAATCGTTTCGGGCTTATCGGCGTAGACTAGCGACTTCACATATCCCCACAGAAAATAGTCTAGCGGCGTTATTTTGCACGATCTTGGAGGCCAATTCACGGGTCCGAAACGTGAAACTATGCGGTTATCAAACGTCTCCTTCAATAAATCAATTGTGGCACGAGCTGTGTGACATGTTGCGCCATCTTGTTAAAACCACAGCTCCTGCACATCATGGTTGTTCAATTAATGAACGAAAAAATCAGTAATCATGACTCTATAGCGGTCACCATTGACTGTAACGTTCTGACCAGCATCGTTTTTAAAGAAGTACGGACCAATGATTCCACCAGCCCATAAAGCACGCCAAACAGTCAGTTTTTCTGGATGTAACGGTGTGTCAACATACACTTGAGGATTATCATCACTCCAAATACGGCAGTTTTGTTTATTGACGTATCCATTCAAACAAAAGTGAGCTTCATCGCTAAACAAAATTCGCTTATGAAAATCTGGATCAACGGCAATCTTGTTTTGGGCCCATTCTCCGATTCTATGCCTTGCTAGGTGATCGTGTGGCTTCAATTCTTGCACGAGTTGGATTTTGTAAGCACGCAAACCAAGATCTTTCCGCAAAATCTTCCATAAAGTGAATGGACACATATCCAATTCCTGTGCACGATGGCGGATAGACTGATTCGGGTCTTCCTCTACCCTACGCTCAACAGCAGCAATGACTTCTTCTGTACGCACTGTACGACGTCTCTGTGGATGCGTATTATCTTTTGGAGTAAACGTGGTGCGAAAACGTTCCATAGTTAATCGAATTAATTGCTCTGATGGACGATTATGTTGACCGTAAAATGGACGTAGTGCGCTATACGTATTTCGAACAGAACCATGATTTTCAAAATAAATTTGCACAATTTGGAAGCGTTGTTCAGGCGTCAGTCTATTCATATTGAGATGCCAAACCAAACTAAACATAAATCACTTGACAGCTGACAAAATGGCCGCCAGTTAAAAAAGTGTTGCCAACTTAAAATTTTATACCTCTATAAAAAACACCCTTTATTATTCTCTTGTACAAAGCAAATTGGAATATGCCTCAGTTATCTGGCAACCGTATTACCATGTACATTCTAATAAATTAGAAAAAATTCAGTATCGTTTCTTAAGATTCTTAAGCTTTAAATCGGACGGATTTTATCCACTTCCTACTGCACCTCGCGAAAGCCTATTGACAAGATTTAATTTCACAACTCTGAAAAAGCGCTGTAACGGGGCTCGTGTACTTTTTTTGTATAAACTGGTTAATAACAAGATTTTGGCAACTAATTTGCTCGAGTGAGTTCATTTTGATATCCCAGGGATAACTAGATTTCAATCAGGCGCGGATCCAAGGGAGGGGGCGGTGGAGGCGACCCCCCCAAGAGCTTTGAGTCCAGTAAAATAGACCCGATTTTGCCTCTTATACTATAGTTTATTCAAGAACTAGAGAGAGTAATACATAGTTTTTTACCCTTTTTTTTCTTCGCCAACTAAAGGGTGTCTTTTATAGAGGTATAGAACTTTAAGTTGGCATCACTTTTTTAACTGGCGGCCATTTTGTCAGCTGTCAAGTGATTTATGTTTAGTTTGGTTTGGCATTTCAACATGAATAGACTGACGCCTGAACAACGCTTTCAAATTGTGCAAATTTATTTTGAAAATCATGGTTCCGTTCGAAATGCGTATCGTGCACTACGTCCATTTTACGGTCAAATAATCGTCTATCAGAGCAATTAATTCGATTAACTATGAAACGTTTTCGCACCACGTTTACTCTAAATGATAATACACATCCACCGAGACGTCATACAGTGCGTACAGAAGAGGCCATTGCTGCTGTAGAGCGTAGCGTAGAGGAAGACCCGAATCAGTCTATCCGCCATCGTGCACAGGAATTGGATATGTGTCCATTCACTTTATGGAAGATTTTGCGGAAAGATCTTAGTTTGCGTGCTTACAAAATCCAACTCGTGCAAGAATTGAAGCCACACGATCACCTAGTAAGGTGTAGATTCGGTGAATGGGCCCAAAACAAGATTGCCGTTGATCCCGATTTTCATAAGCGAATTTTGTTTAGCGATGAAGCTTACTTTCGTTTGAATGGATACGTCAATAAACAAAACTGCTGTATTCGGAGTGATGATAATCCTCAAGTGTATGTTGAGACACCGTTACATCCAGAAAAACTGACTGTTTGGTGTTCTTTATGGGCTGGTGGAATCATTGGTCCGTACTTCTTTAAAAATGATGCTGGTCAGAACATTACAGTCAATGGTGACCGCTATAGAACCATGATTACTAATTTTTTCGTTCATCAATTGAACAACCATGATGTGCAGGAGTTGTGATTTCAACAAGACGGCGCAACATGTCACACAGCTCGTGCCACAATTGATTTATTGAAGGAAATGTTTGGTAACCGCATAGTTTCATGTTTTGGACCCGTGAATTGGCCTCCAAGATCGTGCGACTTAACGCCGCTAGACTATTTTCTGTGGGGATATGTGAAGTCGCTAGTCTACGCCGATAAGCCCAAAACGATTGATCACTTGGAGGACAACATTCGCCGCGTTATTGCCGATATACGGCCACAAATGTTGGAAAAAGTCATCGAAAATTGGACCTCCAGATTAGACTACGTCTGAGCCAGCCGTGGCGGTCATATGCCAGAAGTCATATTTAAATTATAATGCCAGAAGGTTATCTTTCGAATAAAGTAAATTTCATGTCAATTTAAAAAATTCATCTTTGTTTTATTCTATTTAAAAGTTCTATACCTCTATAAAAAACACCCTTTACTTGTGTACTTTAGTCCGGTGTCTTTGGCATAATATGTGTCATATATTTTTCATAGGAATGGGTCAGAAATTTTATAATTAAAAATACCGATCTATAATAATGGACTATTTGGGTTGGATCACAATATATATTTGGATGTGTGAAGTGTTAAAAAGGATTTTAATCCTTGTCATAGGCGTCGGAAGGAGGTTTATGTTATCACTAAGTATTTATGGCATAGAATATTATTTCGGTAATAAACTTAAAATAAAAAGTTTTTATAATATTTTATTTCTTATGATTTCTTAATAATTCACATACATTACAAAATATAGATAATTTTGCCATATTTAACACAAACCACAACTGTATTTTTATTATTTTTAATTTTGGCATAGAAACCGTTCTAGGCACATTCAGAATAAAACGTAGCCTTATTCTCTCCAAAAATTCTAAGTTACAATTTAAATACTTACAATACTGTCAAAAATACAAGAAGTTAAACATATATAAAAAAATAAATTCGTCCATATAATACTAAAATTTTCTTATGGCTCTCGGTTATTTTATTATTAATTAAAAATATTTTTAGGACATTTGACGTATGAGTTTATTTATTTCTTAAACCATTTGCAGAATTACAATTAAACATTAAAAAGGGATTCAAATATAATTAATTTTTATATGTTACAGTTAAAATTATACCTACTTATTTTTATTTCTATTGCACTAACATTTTAATTTAATTTACTACAAGCTTAAAAAATAAACATAATACAATAATAAAATAATAAAAAATTACGGCTAATTGGAATTAAATATATATATATATATATATATATATATATATATATATATATATATATATATATATATATATATATAATTAAAGAATGAAATACACTAAAATAAAAATATATAAAAAAATATATAAACAACATTAAACAATAAAATACAACAAAAATAAATAATAAATTGTGTTTACACTGGTAATCATTACATATCTAATTCCTAATCAAATTCACTGAAGCTATTTTCGCTCAAATTAATTACAATTGGTCCCTCTATCTCACCGATCATGAGATCGAGTTTCCATATTTTGTTTTATTATATGGATTTTTCCCAATTTTCCGCAGTAGCTTTATTCAAAAAAATCTTTCAAAAGTTCAGTTAAATTCCTAATTTTGTAAGTTGTGTTATTTCTAGAAATGCTACCTTTTTCTTCAAAGAGATATTTCCTTCTCCAACGGACAGTTTCCGAACGATCTATGAGAACAGATTTTCTATCTGCGTTTTCCCAACAAAAATTAAGTCCTCTGAGCAATTTCCAGAGCTCAGTTTTTTTAATTTCAGGTAAATCTCGATCTTCATGAATTTTAGTTGGAATTTTGTAGATGGTTGGGATCTGCTTCTCATAATAAAATCTATGTACATCTCCTTTTATTGCAGTTTTCATCTCTTCTTCCAACGAGGTTTTTCGTCTGCCTGTGATCGAATGTGACTTGGGAGTACTAACAAATCCAGTCGTTTTTTTCTCCTTCAGTATTCTGTACATACTAGATTTTCCAACTCCTGTCATATTGGAACATATCTCAACAGAGCATTTAACATTATTATCTGGATATTGATATCTTAAGGCATCATAAACATTTATCGTAATAGGTTTTTCGTTGAGGAAAAAATGTCCTGGTTTAACGATTTTGGAATAAATATAGAGGTGGAAGCCATATCTTTTGGATATCTCATTAATCTCAAATATTATATAAAAACAAGCGCAAATAAGATAAATCACTAAGGATATATTGCAAGGTGTACTTTGCTCACTGACAGAAATTAAATTGAACTATCAGAAATTTTATTATTCCAGTAAATTTGTAAAAGGTTATAATATTTAAATATAATTAGATTTACGGCAGTCTTCAGTTATCTGCGGCACTGGAGCAGGTACGTTAGAGGTTTCGGTAACAGTTTTATTACTTTCTCTAGTTCTTGAATAGAGTATAGGAATGCGTATGCTTGCGATCGCTCTCCCCCTCCCAAGAGCTTTGAGTTCAGGAAAATAGACCCGGTTCTGCCTCTTATACTAGGAATGTGTATGCTGTTGGCATCCCCCCTCCCCTGTCGGCAACTTGTTTTTTCTTGTGATCGCCCCTCCCTTTTCCAAGAGCTTCAAATTCAGAAAAATAGGAATGTTGCTGGTGTCTTCCCCTCCCCGTCGATAACATGCTTTAGTTTACCATACTGTACTTTTCGGATATCACCGCTCCTCCCAAAGAGAGAGGCTCGATCCGCCCCTGCCCTGTATAAGCAACTAGTATTTAATTGGTAACAAAGACCTTAATTAATTTCGTCTAATATGTAATCTGAGTCATATAAGATTCAGATTTTCTTAAAGGATCGATTTTCTCAACATAAATAAAGTATCTAAAAAATTAGGTCTTATCTCCGATAATTGAAATTTGTCGAAATTTCAAGGCTACGAGTAGTATAGCGAATCCGTTCATAACTTCCTTGGTAATGTCAAAGATTGTTTATGATCCGGGTTCGTGGGCTCTTATCGGTTATATTATAGGGAAAAGTTTCGCAAGGAAAATTATTATAAGAAACACTAGGGTCATTTTGTCGTCTTCAGTAAACTGTCGAGATTTTGATATATACCTATCAAATACTCTGTATAAAATATCCTAGCATAATGTCGATTTACTTTTCATACGCACTAGGTACTCAAGTACGGGCGCCAAAGAACCACCGACTGACACCCATTTACCTACCATCTCGGTGGGGGTACCACCTCACTCTTCGGTCGTACCTGTCCAACTTGATCAGGTGTAACACTGTGCGGTAGCAACGATCGTAAGCGGCCGTCCTTTTGCACTTATTCGCGTTTGTTTTTTTTTTCAATCGAGCCAAGAAAGCCGTGTTGACAATCGGGAATTGATACGTCAAAAGTCGGGGCGGTACGAATCAAGTGTCGAACGAAGTGCATAGTACGGTGTGTCGTTACAAGTTGGGATTTTGTTGGATTTCTAGAGAAAAGAAAGTAAGTGTATTTATCTTGTTTTCTTTTTATTGATTAATTGAATTGAGTGCAGTGCATTTTTGAATGAGCTTCCAGATGTAGAATGATAAGAATTGTAGTGATTAAAATATGAATCTTTTTAAAAAAAAATCATTGTTATTTTATAGAAAAAATAGAATCATTAACTTTTTTACTTTATGTCGATGGGAATAATGCATTTTGTATATATTTTTAACACAGTTTTCGCGAAAGTAGTGTTTTGAGAAAAAATGTTGTCTTAAAAACGCACTTTTGATTATAGAATTTTGTTGATTTATATAGTATGGTGCTTAAGGAAAAAAAAAATAGTTTTAATCATTTCTCAGAAAATTTCGATCTTTATAACCATTGATGATTGACACGAAATTTCAGAATTATTTCAGACATACGAGTACATTTTTTTATATCTACCACCATAACTAGAGGCTTTATTATAAGAGATGAAAAAAAACTTTACAACACGAAAGTTGTAGGATTTTTTCCAGATTATCATTGAGATTCTTTTTTTGAGAAAATTATAAGGGCAAAAAAAATTACGGTTATCGCGATCGGTGTAAGATTTACAGATTTTCGAATTTTATAATTTTCAAAAAAGTTCTATATTTTATTTATCAAAGCAGTTATGATAAAACTAGTAAGTTATTCTTAAGGTACTTTTTTCGGTAGAATCCTATGGCGCAGTCAGATTTTTAGTTTTAATTACAGAGATATAATCTTCTTCTTCTGCTAATGCCTACCCGTTACCGGATGTTGGTGAGCATAATGGCTATACGGACTTTATCCACTGCTGCGCGAAACAAGCCCACAGTTGATGTATTAAACCATACTCGGAGATTCCTCAGCCATGAGATTTTTCGTCTTCCTACACTCCTTTTGCCTTGTAGTATAAGCTGCAAAAGCCGGTACCTTTCAGGATTTCTCAAGATGTGGCCCAGGTACTCAAGTTTACGCTTCTTTACTTGATACAAGATTTCTTTTTCTTTTTTCATTCTATGAAACACCTCTTCGTTGGTAATATGATCTACCCATGAAATCCTCAGAATCCGACGGTATAGCCAAAATTCAAAAGCTTCTAATTTTTTGCATGATGCTTCAGATAGCGTCCATGATTCAACGCCGTATAGGAGGGTCGAAAATACGTAGCATCTCAATGTTCGCATTTTGGTGTTTAAGGATAGGTCTCTACTTTTGAATATTTTTGCCATTTTAAGGAATGTAGTGCGGGCCTTTTCAATACGGCATCTTATCTCAACCGAGTGGTCCCATTCTTCATTGATATTTGTTCCCAAATAGATATATTTGTTAACTCTTTGGATGGGTCTGTTATGTATCAGTAGTTGGCCCTGTATGCGTTGATTTTTAGAAATAATCATGAATTTAGTCTTTTTTGTATTCATCTGCAGTCCGTATCTTTCACTTATTTCTACCACTCTGTCCATCAATCTTTGGAGTCCTCTTAAATCATTTGAGATAATTACCGCATCGTCTGCGTATCTTATGTTATTAATACATTCGCCATTGATAATCACCCCGTCGGAGGTATTTTCCAGGGCTTCTCGAAATATGTATTCTGAATATATGTTGAATATCAATGGTGAAAGTAAACATCCCTGTCGAACTCCTCTCTTTATCATAACTTCCTCGGATTCCTCACTTTCTATTCTGACTGAAGAGGTCTGGTTCCAATAAAGATTTGCTATAATTCTTAGGTCTTGTTTTTCTAATCCAGCTGATTCAAGAACTTCCATCATCTTATTATGCTGAATCTTATCAAATGCTTTTTGATAATCAATAAAGCACGCGAAAATATCGTGATTAACATCCCGCGCTCTTTGGAACAAGACTTGGATAGTAAAAAGTGCCTCCCTAGTACCTAGGGCATTTCTAAACCCAAACTGGGTACATCTAATCTGTTCTTCGCAAATCCTATATGCTCTTTGATGAATTAATTTCAAGAAAAGTTTAAGTGACTCATAAGGCTAATCGTACGAAAGTCTTCACAGTTTTTTGCACTTGATTTTTTAGGTAGCGTTATAAATGTACTTTTGAGCCATATTTCAGGTATAATTCCAGTGGAGTATATTTCATTAAATATATCTGTAAGCCATCTGATATCTTCTTCATTTAATAGTTTTAAGCATTCATTCCGGATATTATCTGGCCCTGGTGCTTTCCCATTCTTTAACCCCACTATGGTTCGAGTAACCTCATCAACGGTAATCCGCAAGAAATTTGGTACCCGGTAAGTGGGAGGATTTTCCGATCTGCTTGGGTCTTCGAACAACTGGTTTATGTATTCTTTCCAAATTTTTATTTTCCCTAAGCGATCTACTATGATGTTACCTTTGTTATCCTGAATTTTTCCGCTTACATTGAATTTATACAGATCCGATGTCTCTTTTATTTTCTTGTGCATGTTGAAAGTATCGTGTTTCTTCTCAAGTTCTTCTATTTCTGCACACTGTGTTTCTATCCATTCTTGTTTTGCACACCTTATCTTACGTTGGATTAGTCTTTGCATATTTCGGTACTCCATTTTACCTCTTTCCAATAATCTCCTCGCATTCATCAACTCTAATATTTCATCTGTTATCCATGGTTGTTTTTTATCTCTTTGTGCTACCAGAAATTCATTACCAATACTTTGAAATTTTTCAGCCATTTTGGGAAGAGTCGATTCTACGCTGTGTGGGATTTCTTTGAGTTTTCGACATTCTTCAGTTATTTTTTCAGTTACTACTTGGCGTGTTTGTTCATTCTCTCTGAGTTTCCTTATATTCCATTTTTTCCTGTCTATCCTTTTCTTTACCTTTTTAAGCTTGATTTTAAATTTGCCACAGAGAAAAGCATGATCTGAAGGCACGTTAGCTCCTGGGTATGTTTTAGCCACTATGCAACTGTTACAGTACCTTTTATTTATTAGTAAATAGTCTATCTGGTTTCTTACAATATGACCTTCTTGATCCTGAGGTGAAGTCCATGTATATAATCTTTGAGGTGGTTGTTTGAAAAGGGTGTTCAGGATAACAAATTGTTCTGTCACAAAATCCTTTAGCCTCTCGCCTCGTTCGTTTCTAGTACCTAGTCCAAACCCGCCAATCAGTTCCGAGTTGTCGCCTTTGCCAATTTTGGCACTGAAATCTCCCATAATGATAGTTAGGTCTTCTTTCTTAACTTGTTTTAACTTGATATAATATCACGTTTTAATTTTTTAAATGGAACACCCTGTATTTTTTTACATATTTTTTTTTTGCATTTTGAGAACAAATAGGCTAAAAACACTTTTCATTAAATATGAGAACTTTTTAAAATAGGAAACGTCTATTAACAAAGCTATATTGATATAATATAAAATCATTTAATTCATTTTTTTAAACACAATAATATAATAAATATTCAAACTGATCTCGATAGAAAAGAATATCTAAGTACTCATTTCCATAGGACACTGCTAAGAACACTTTTTAAGTTCAATGAATATAACGTATTGTTTATTATGTGTTAAAATTATAGGCTGTGACTATGGATAAATAAAATAAACTCTTATTCGACTAAAAACTCAAAATGGAAAAATTTCAAAATTTTCGAAAAGTATAATATGGTAAAAGGTTATATTGATTGTAATAACCACAAACAGAGAGCTTCTGATTTATATTTTGGACAGTATCCGGAGCGCGAACAACCCAACCCGGCAATTTTTAAGAGACTAGAGAAAAACTTTGATTAAGTTTTTGGATCTTTTTAAAAACCATGACCAAAGACGTACGCAAAAAACGGTTTAGAAAATGAAATTATAAATGTAATTGCATGTGTTACGGTAGATCCTTCAACGTCGAGCAGAACTATTGAAATTGATATTGGGGTTTCTCATAAAAAATCATGAAAAATTTTGAAGGAAAATAGGTTTAAATATTACAAAGCAAGAGAAACTCAGCTTCTTCTCCCTGACGATCCTGAACGAAGACTTAATTTCTGTAATTAGTACATGAATATGTTACGAAATAATGATTTTTTCTTTAATAATATTATATGGATAGATGAGTCAAGAATAACTAGTGGTGATACATTTAATTGCCACAATAATCATCTATAGGCAGATCAGAACCATCACCAATAAATAAACAGGGTAACACAAGGACAATTTGGGTTTAAAGTGTGGGTTGCTTTGTTGGGAATTAGAATAATGGCCTACGAGAGTTATGAAGGGAATTTAAATGCTTAAGCCTACCTAGACATTTTACTAAAACACATTGTCCTATTTATGGATAATTTGCCTTTAACGGAAAGTAACCGATTGTAAAGGGTGTTTTTTTTTATAGAGGTATAAAACTTTAAGTTGGCAACACTTTTTTAACTGGCGGCCATTTTGTCAGCTGTCAAGTGATTTATGTTTAGTTTGGTTTGGCATTTCAACATGAATAGACTGACGTCTGAACAACACTTCCAAATTGTGCAAATTTATTTTGAAAATCATGGTTCTGTTCGAAATACGTATCACGCACTACGTCCATTTTACGGTCAACATAATCGTCCATCAGAGCAATTAATTCGATTAACTATGGAACGTTTTCGCACCACGTTTACTCTTAATGATAATACGCATCCACAGAGACGTCGTACAGTGCGTACAGAAGAAGTCATTGCTGCTGTAGAGCGTAGCGTAGAGGAAGACCCGAATCAGTCTATCCGCCATCGTGCACAGGAATTGGATATGTGTCCATTCACTTTATGGAAGATTTTGCGGAAAGATCTTGGTTTGCGTGCTTACAAAATCCAACTCGTGCAAGAATTGAAGCCACACGATCACCTAGCAAGGCGTAGATTCGGTGAATAGGCCCAAAACAAGATTGCCGTTGATCCCGATTTTCATAAGCGAATTTTGTTTAGCGATGAAGCTCACTTTTGTTTGAATGTATATGTCAATAAACAAAACTGCCGTATTTGGAGTGATGATAATCCTCAAGTGTATGTTGAGATACCGTTACATCCAGAAAAACTGACTGTTTGGTGTGCTTTATGGGCTGGTGGAATCATTGGTCCGTACTTCCTTAAAAACGATGCTGGTCAGAACGTTACAGTCAATGGTGACCGCTATAGAGCCATGATTACTGACTTTTTCGTTCATCAATTGAACAACCATGATGTGCAGGAGCTGTGGTTTCAACAAGACGGCGCAACATGTCACACAGCTCGTGCCACAATTGATTTATTGAAGGAAACGTTTGGTAACCGCATAGTTTCACGTTTCGGACCCGTGAATTGGTCTCCAAG
The DNA here is from genome assembly GCA_034092305.1 of Diaprepes abbreviatus. Classification (NCBI taxonomy): domain Eukaryota; kingdom Metazoa; phylum Arthropoda; class Insecta; order Coleoptera; family Curculionidae; genus Diaprepes; species Diaprepes abbreviatus. The sequence continues at coordinate 501,897 of JASJET010000381.1, read as the reverse complement.
ATCGTGCGACTTAACGCCGCTAGACTATTTTCTGTGTGGATATGTGAAGTCGCTAGTCTACGCCGATAAGCCCGAAACGATTGATCACTTGGAGGACAACATTCGCCGCGTTATTGCCGATATACGGCCACAAATGTTGGAAAAAGTCATCGAAAATTGGACCTCCAGATTAGACTACGTCCGAGCCAGCCGTGGCGGTCATATGCCAGAAGTCATATTTAAATTATAATGCCAGAAGGTTATCTTTCGAATAAAGTAAATTTCATGTCAATTTAAAAAATTCATCTTTGTTTTATTCCATTTAAAACTTCTATACCTCTATAAAAAACACCCTTTACTACTAATATTCCTATTCATAACCTTGTGAGCAGAAGAGTGCAAAGAAGTTGCCAACGGTGTCTGGATAACAATGGACAACCGTTTGAACACTTAATGTAGTTAATTTAGTTTTTATGAATATTTTTGGCTTTTCGAATTCTGTTTAAGAGTGTTTTTCATTTATGTGGGCTCTTCTGAGCCGCCAGCTCTTTTGAGCTACTCTGTGAGCTTAATAAAAAATAAAAAATATGCTTTTAGCCTATTTGTTGTCAATATATATTGACAATATAATTTATTCTTAAAGAAAATGTAAAATGCAAAAAAATATGTAAAAAAATACAGGGTGTTCATTTAAAAAATTAAAACTTTATATTTCCGTAATTAAAACTAGCATTACACGTGTTGCCGCCTACCCAAAAGCAGACATCAGCTCAGATCATAACCCTCCTGTTGCGAACTTCTATTTTCGATGTAAATTACTATCAAAACGACGTATGCCCCGAAAATATGATATTTAGGCATTAAAACAACCCGCAGTGCAAAGGAGCATGAAGACTACATTAGACAGGCTTTGCCAAGAAAATAAGCCTAGTCAAGAAGTTGCAGCTGATAAGATCTGGATTACGGTAATAACAAACATCCAATCAACTATTGAAACTGTTCTTGGTCGACTGAAATAAGAAAAAGTTAAACTATGGATGACCGACGAAATATTGAACTTGATGGCTGAACATCGGATTGTTAAAAACCAGCATGATAAATATACGGAACTGAATCGCACTGTCAAAAGAAAGATAAGGGAAGCTAAGGAGAAATGGACTCAGGAACAATGTGACGAGGCTGAAAGACTCATCAGCTGCACGACTCCTTTAATTTCCATAGAAAAATCAAGGAAATAACTGGTACAAATAGAACAACAGCATTGCCGTCAATAAGAAATAGACAAGGAAGACCGATATTGGATACCGACGAATTAAAGGAAACTTGGAAGAACTATGCGGAGACTTTGTTCAGTGATCAACGAACAAATGCCCCGATGAATGACACTGAAAACATGAGTGGTCCAAAAATTCTTGAATCTGAAGTCAGGTACGCAATGAACTGTATGAAGAATGGTAAAAGTGCAGGTAACGCCGATATATAAGCAGAAGTTTTAAAACAAGTCGATATTAAACAACTTACATATCTCTATAACGTGATATATGACTCAGAACAAATCTCAGTGGAATTGGTTAAAGTCTACGTTCATTACTATTCCGAAGAAAACAAATGCGAAGAACTGCGAAGACTACAGACTCATAAGCTTGATGAGCCACGCTCTTAAAACGTTCCTTCGAGTAGTCCATTCAAGAATATACAGAACGTGTGAGGATATGAGTGGCAACACACAGTTTGGCTTCATCAAGGGACTTGGCACTAGAGAAGCTCTCTTCTCAATGAAATTACTTGTGCAAAAGTGCTATGACCAAAGGCAAGATGTTTTCATCTGCTTTATTGACTATCAGAAAGCTTTTGACAACGTAAAGCACGAGCCGCTGTTGGAAAGATTAAGGAGATCGGTATCGATGATAAAGATATTAGAATAATAAGAGAACTTCATTGGCAACAGTTAGCTGAGATCCGTATTGATGGCGATCTGTCAACAGAGACCTTTAATATACTGAAGGGAGTCCGGCAGGGATGTGTACTGTCTCCTGGTCTGTTTAATATTTACGTTGAGAAAATATTTCGGTTAGCATTACGAAATGAAACGCGAGGTATCAAAGTCAATGTCATCCCAATAAATAATAATCGCTATGCAGATGATACTGCATTCTTAGCTAACAACTTTGAAGATCTCCGATCAATATTAAAAAAACTTAACGAGTGCGTTGAACAGTTCGGCCTGCATATTAATACTGCCAAAACAAAGATGATGGTGATTAGTAGGCATCAGTAGATCACTTCTCTTAACATCAACAGGGAAAATATTGAACATGTCGCACGGTTCACGTATCTTAGCGCTACTTTAAATGAAAAGTGGGAATGTGACGAAGAAGTCTTCTTCCTCTTCTTCCTCTTGTTATAGGCTTACAGCATGTTTTTTCCAACTCAATAATTCGTCTCATTTGATGTTGAAATCCAGGACTCTCTCCATCTTTTAGGTGGTCTACCTATTGGTCTTCTGGTTTCCGGTGTTCCATCTCGGGCGATTCTCGCTATCCTATTTTACGATATTCTTCCTACGTGCTCATTCCAGGCTCTTCTGCGCTTCCGTCCCCATTTTACTATATTCTGCATTCCATGTTCCTCGCGTATGAAGAAGTGAAGGAAAGAATTGACTGTGCAAAAGCAACTTTCTTTAAACTTAAGAATTTTCTCCATCACAGAAATATGCCACTACACACCCGAATACGTGTGATTCCATGTTATGTATGGCCTATTCTACTATATGGTGCTAAAACTTGGTCACTTAAGGCTGGGTCGCTGAATCGGATCGAAGCTTTTGAATTGTGGGCACTCCACCGACTACTGCGTATCCCCTGGACTGCTCACATAACGAATGATGAAATTCTACGAGGAGCTGGCGTAGAAAGACAACTAATGAACACTGTAAAACAATGAAAAATGTCATATCTAGGGCATATACTAAGAGGACCTCGCTACTCCATACCAATGCTAATTCTACAGGGAAAACTTGAAGGCAGACGGGGGCCAGGTCGAAAACAACACTCTTGGCTCCGCAATATAAGAACCTGGTGTGGTATATCAGACATCGCAACCATATTTAGAGAGGGTGAGGAGGGCACTCTAGCTATAATGTGACCATGAGATGGACAAATGATCGCCGACGTTCGGCATAGCACATGACACCCAAAGAAGAATAATTAAAACTATAAATTAAAATTCTGACTATGCCATGGAATTCTATGGAGAAAACTACCTTAAGTTTTATCGTAGTTGCTTTAATAAATAAAATATAGGACATATAGGACAAAATGGAAAATTTCGAAGATCGCCTTATAAATCCGAAACCGATCGTGACAGCCGTAATTTGTTTCCGCCATTATAATTTTCTTAAAAAAGAGCTCGGGATTATTTTATCAAATTTTTAAAATGTTTTACGGTTTTCCAGATAGCCTTTAAAACATCCAAAACAATCCATTCTGTACATGATAATTCAACTAGTGTAAAATTTGTAGAGAAGCATTGCTCCGACAAAGATGACAATAAAAGATAAAAAATATCTCAATCACGGTAAAATGATCCGATTTTCATAACTGAAAATGCTTTATTTTCATCACTTAAAGCTCGTTAGGAGAGCGCAGTAAATCAATGGGCTTGAACATTAATACAAGGAAAACAAAATTCATGATTATCTCAAGGAATCCCAATTTATTCCAAAACGCCAACATAAGATTCAACGCAGTACCCATAGAAAGAGTCACAACAATTTAAATATCTGGGCACATGGATATTCGAAGAATGGACTTCTGACAATGAAGTAAAATGTCGCATTGAATAGGCGCGACAGGCTTTTGTAAAACTCAGTGTTCGGATTTTGACTTGAAATTAAGACTGAGGTTCATAAAATGTTACGTATGGTCAATACTTCTTTATGGTGTGGAGGGTTGGACAGTAAAGACAAGCGCTATCAATATATTAGAGGTTTTCGGGATGTGGATATACAGAAGAATCCTTAAGACATCAGGGACAGCGAGAATGACCAATGAAGAAGTTCTCTCACGTATTGGGAAAGAACGTGAACTATTCAATATATTCAAGAAAAGAAAGACGGCCTATCTTGGGCACATCATGCGAAATGAAAATTACCAATTCCTGTTGATGATTGAAGGCAAGATCGAGGGCAAAAGAGGAATTGGAAGATAGAAGATGTCCTGGCTCCGTAATATCAGACAGTGGACGGGATTGCACGATATTCAGACACTGATACACACCGCGAGAAGTAGGGAAGAAATGGAAACTGTAATCGCAAACATCCATTAGTGGATATGCATTTGAAGAAGAAGAAAGCTCGTTGAAATATTCACAATGTAATGGATTAATTTGATTTTATTGCATCATTGATGAATTGCATGAGGTAATTAGCTCTATCAGATCTATTTACGCTGAAGCTATTAAAGTAAGGGTATTTCACTGGATCGTTGGCAAAAAAAGGCACATAAGAATGGGGTTCAATAAAACTTCATTGGCCTTCTAAGTCTTGGGTCTTAAGTGGGGCGAAGTCGTCACATGTCACTGTTAATAATACTAAAACACGACATGCAATTTGGTTGACGATACCTATCTTAGTAAAAAAGTTTATATTTTCTGTTGCAATCTCAACACAAATTTAGCAATTTGTAATTGGGTTAATTGCTTAGAATCCTGTTGAAATGTACGACTGATTTGATTGCGGATTTTAACTCGACAAGTTAATTGGTAAGACCCGTTTTTAGTAAATTATTTCCATTCTCCTAACAACTAGAAATAGCATTATCTAGTCAGGTTATTTTAGACAAAAATTAGAAATTTAATTCTTAAATAATTTAAATAATTGACGATAAGGACGTATGTATCGTGACTATAATAATTTAAAATATTATTGTATATTATGTAAGTTGAGATTATTCTGTTGTTTAAGTTTTAATTCAAAAAAATCTGGTAATTACTTAATTATACTATACCAAACCAAATTAAAAGACAAATACGGCATCGATTCGCTAACTGCCGGTATACTGTAGGAAGGAATATCTCAAAAACTAAACGTTTCCTTTCTGGAAAAGTGATTTATTTTGGTATAGCGAAGTATAACTAAATAGAAATAAAAAAACTTTTGCTGAAAATCACTGCAAATAAAATTTCTATTCCCTTTAAATGCTGTAAAAACATTTCAACTAACATTTTCGGTAGTATGTCGTCTTTCTTAAAAAAAAAATATTCAGAATGTTACACTTTACAAATAGTCTTAGCCATAGGTAAAAATTAATACTATTTTTGACATAAACTCTGAGATAGATAAGACCTATCCAGGGGTGTTGAAGCAGTGTAAAAAACCCTACATAACATGTAACTGCAAAAAATAGATTGGAACTATGAGGGGGGGAGTCAAATTTGGCTGAAAGTTTCAAATAAAAGTTGTAGAGATTTTAAAAACTTATAATTTGAGCTTTTGTGCGATACTTTTTGTCAATTTGTTATTGCAGAAATTCCAAAAAAAACCCTTAAAATCGGCCATTTTTTTTGCATATCAATTATTAATTGCTAAACTAACTTTTTTTTGCACTTTTTTGATTTTAAAGAGAAGCCCTCGTTATTTTGAACAAAACGATATTTTATAATTGTAAATCAGATAATTTGTTGCTGAGATATTGCTTCTTGTTTATCCCAACACGCAAAATGTTTATTGCTTTAATTTTTTTTTAGGTGAATATTTTGACCTCCACAAATGCTCAATCTCTTCGTGAAGGTCTAAATTTTCATATCTTGTTAGGGGCAAATGAAAAAAATTATTTTCAATCCCTTAAATATCGCTCTAAAAAAGGGGGTGTGCCATATTCATAATTTTTGAGCTACCCCAGATTAAAAAAAAATACCGAAATTGGTTGCTGAAATAAGGTGAATTTTTCCGAATTTCCGAGTTCAGTTTTCTCGCGCGCGGGAAAACTCTATTTCTTTAAAAAAAAGCACCTCTTTTTTTAAAGCGATATTTAAGGAGTTGAAAATTAATTTTTCCATTTTCCTCTAACAAGATATGAAAGTTTAGGCCTTCACGAAGAGACTGAACCTTTGTGGAGGAGAAAATGTGTTCACTCAAAAAAAGTTATAGCAATTAATATTTTGCGTCTTGGGATAAACAATTCGCAATATCTTAGTAATAAATTATCCGATTTACGATTATTTCATTCAGAAAGATGAGGGCTTTCCTTTAAAAGTAAAAAAAGTGCAAAAAAAAAATTGCAATAAATAATTGATATGAAAAAATGGCATATTTTGAGGGTTTTTTGGCCTTTTTGTTAGAACAAATTAACAAAAATGATCGCCCAAAAGCTTAAATTGTAGACTTTTAAAATCTCTACAACTTTTATTTGAAACTTTTTTTTTCAAAATGTGTTCCTTGGCTTGTAGATTAAAAAAAACCTGTTTTAGCCAACTGACCCTCCCTCTCTTGGTTCCGACCTATTCTTTGCTATTACATTTTATGTAGTGTTTGTTCTTATATTACCCTCAACCAGGCGCGGATCCAAGGGGGGTGGCGGTGGGCCCCCCCCCAAGAGCTTTGAGATTAGAAAAATGGACCCGATTTTTCCTCTTATACTATAGTTTAATCAAGAATTAGAGAGAGTAATAAATCGTTTTTTATCCTTTTTCTCTTCGCAAACTACCTGTGTTCTTTAGTCCGGTGTTTTTAGCAAAATTTGTTAGACACATATATATTTCATAGGAATGGGTTAGAAATTTTATAATCAAAAATACTGGTCTATAATAATAGACGTAGGATTATTCTCTCAAAAAATTCTAAGTTATAATTTAAATACTTAAAAAATATCCATTGTCAAAAATAAAAAAAGTTAAACATATATAAAAAAATAAATTCGTCCATATAATAATAAAATATTTTTGGGGCTATCGGTCATTTTATTATTAATTAAAAACATTTTTACGGTATTTGACGTTTCAGTTTATGTATTTCTTAAACCATCTGCAGAACTACAATTAAACACTAAAAATGGATTCAAATATAATTACTTTTTTTTATGTTGTAATTAAAATTAGACCTACTTATTATTATTTCTATTGTACTGATATCTTAATTTAATTTACTTTTATATATGGAAATACGATAGCCCAAAAAAATAAGATAAACATATTAATTCTACATGCTTAAGAAAAAGACACAAACACAATAATAAAATAATAAAAAACTTACGGCTAATTAGAATTAAATATATATATAAAATTAAAGAGTGGGACACACTAAAATAAAAAATATATAAAAAAATAAAAAAACATATAAACAACATTAAACAGTAAAATACAACAGAAACAAAAATTTAAATAATAAATTGTGTTTACACTAGTAAACATTACGTATCTAATTCCTAATCAAAATCAGTGAAACTATCTTCGCTAAAATTAATTATAATTGGTTCCTCTATCTCACCGATTATGAGATCGAGTTCTCACATTTTGTTTTATTCTTTTATTATAGGGATTTTTCCCAATTTTCCGCAGTAACTTTATTCAGAAAAATCTTTCAAAGTCTAGTTAAATTACCAATTTTATTAATTGTGTTGTTTCTAGCAACTCTACCTTTTACTTGAGAGAGATATTTACGTCTCCAACGGACAGTTTCCGGACGATTTATAAGAACAGATTTTCTATTTGGTTTTTCCCAGCAAAAATTAAGTTCTCTGAGGAATTTCCAGAGATCAGTTCTTTTAATTTCAGGTAAATCGCGATCTTCAATGATTTTAGTTAGAATTTTGTAGATGGTTGGGATCTGCTTCTCATAATAAAATGTATATACAACCTCTTTAATTGCAGTTTTCATCTCTTCTTCCAACGAGGTTTTTCATTTGCCTGTGATCGAATGTGGCTTGGGAGTACAAACAATTCCAGTCGTTTTTTTCTCCTTCAGTATTCGGTACATAGTAGATTTTCCAACTTCTGTCATGTTAGAATATATCTCAACAGAGCTTTTAACATTATTATCTAGATATTGATATCTGAAGGCATCATAAACATTCATCGTAATAAGTTTTTCGTTGAGGAAAAAATGCCCTGGTTTAACGATTTGGGAATAAATATAGAGGTGAAAGCCATATCTTTTGGGTATCTCACTAATCTCAAATAATATATAAAAACAAGCGCAAACAAGATAAATCACTAAAAAAAAACTGTAAGTTGTACCTTGCTCACTGACAAAAATTAAATTAAACTATCGGAAATTCTATGTTGCAGAAAATTTATAAAATATATTTAAATATAATGAAATATAATTAGATTTATGGCAGTTCTCAGTTACCTGCGACACTGGAGCAGGTACGTTAGAGGTTTCGGTAACAGTTTGATTACTCTCTCTAGTTCTTGAATAGAGTATAGGAGTCTGTATGCTTGCGATCGACCCCCCCCCCTCCCAAAAGCTTTGAGTTCAGGAAAATAGAACCCATTCTGCCTTTGATATCACCGTGTGATTTTGATATTTTCAGGCTTTTCAAAAATTTATAATAGTCAATATGTGATTTCAGTAAAAATTTCGATTTTTTTTTTAAATTTATACCTAAATTCGTAGTAGGCTATGCATTTTGAATACATACCATATTAATAATAATTATTATTGCTCGCTGCTTAGTACGCATGGTGGGCAACATCAAATATCGTAGTGGGTACAACCAATCAACCATGGTTCTATCCCCAAAATAGTAATTTCGTGTAAAATTTCATTCCCTATTTTACCACCTTAAGGGAAGAATTTCCAAAAAAAGGTGGCACTGTAAACTTTTATTTCCAAGCCTATATATTAATTTTTAGATTCCAAACTTCAAAAATGAAGAACTTTCGTACACACTTAAAAAAGAATTATATAGTAAGAATTTTTTTTAATTCTAAGCCTATAAACTAATTTTTACATTTCTGACTACCAAAATGCAAACTTTCATCCCCTATTTTACCCCCTTAAAAGATAAATTTGTAAAAAGAGTGATATAGTATACATTTTTTCTATATACTAATTTTTACATTTCTAACTACTCCCTCTCCCTCCTTTTATCTCTGTCTCTCCCTTTCTCTCAAATGTGTGGACGCCCTGTAAACTATCGAGAGTTTGGCATACATTTACCGAACACTCTATACAGTACCTTCTAAAAAACTGTAGTATTGATTATAATTGATGGTGATGGTTTCTCAATTTTTTTTTCTCCGAATATTCCTTCAAATATCACTTAAATCGCCTGATACAAACTTTCATTTTAGTCGCAAGCATTCGTGTCGTCCGCCTAAATCCGCCACTGCTTTTCACGTTAATGTATTATTTCTATTATGTTAAACGTGTTCTTTTTCATTCTAGTCAGTATTTTCCCTTCTTAATCCTTAAAACTTGTTTTAATCATTTGTATGTAAATATTTATTCTAGTACCTATTAGAACCACTTTCAGGGAGCAAAAAAGGTATTAAACTTTGATTTGATATGTTTTAAAAATAAGTTGTACAGCTTAAAGTTCAATGTTGTAAATTTGCAAACGGCACCAATATTTCAATGACTTAATAATAATTAGAAAACCTGCTGATTTTTTAATTTATATAATTACCAAAGACTGGTTTTTATAACGATGTTTCATTCGGCTTTGAAAATATCGCCTAAAAAAAAGAAGAAAAATAAGTACCATTAACAAATATATAGGATTATGAGAAACAGACCTTGATATGACAAAATTTATATAAAGAGAAACAATAAATGAATTAAGAAGATTAAGTAGGTTCAACAAAAAAAAAGTAAATTTTAATAATTCAAGAGAAAGAACATAGAAAGTCTCCAAAATTACATATACCAGATTTGTCCCAAAAGTATCGAGACTACCTTCATATCTCCGCATTGGTGTTATTCTTTATCATCCGGTGAGTGACATTCTTCAAAGTAGTCCCCATTTAATTGAATAACACGTTCCCAGCGGTGTTTCTACTTCCTGAAATAGTCCTGAAAGTCAGTTTTCGGAATTGCCTTCAGTGCATTCGTCGCATTAGCTTCAATCGTCTCTTTGTCATCGAACCGGTGTTCTTTGAGCGGCATTTTTAATCTGGGAAAGAGCTAAAAGTCGCAGGGAGCTACCTCGGGACTGTACGGAGGCTGGCGAAGCTGTACAGTGCTTTGTTAAATATTGCTGCATAAGGTTCGATGAATGCGCTGGGACATTGTCGTGGTGAAGCAGCCTATCACTGCTTGTCCAAAGTTGTGGCTCTTTTCTTTTAACTGCGTCATGCAATCTTTTCAATACTTCAACATAGTATTCTTTAGTGATCGTGTGACCTCTCGGATCATATTCAAAGAAAACAGTCAACATTATCTTCACTTTGCTCCAACTTTGACGTGCTTTTTTTGGTCTTGGCGATTCAGAATGCTTCCACTGTGAAGACTGTCTCTTTCTGGATCATAGCCGTAAACCCATGATTCATCACCAGTAATAATCTTCTTGAGTACATTTTCATCATTAGAAACCATTTCCAAGTGGTCCTGAGCACACACGCGAGCCATTGCCAAATTCTCGGTTAAAATTCTCTAAACAGTAGTTTTTGATATTCCAAGATCACTTTCTAGTTCGCGTACAGTCAACCGATGATCTCCTTTAATTGCAAGTCGCACACGTTTGACATTTACTGGTGTTATTGCGCTCGAAGGTTGGCCAGAGCGAGAACCACTGTCAACTGACGTGCGGCCATCTTTAATACGCTTGTACCACTTTTTTATTCTTGCTTTACTCATACACTCCTCTCTAAATGCCTTATTCATCATATTAATTGTTTCTGAGCAAGTTTTTCCAAGATTAAAGCAAAACTTGATGTAAATTGTTAATCTAATTTTTCCGTCATTTTTTACAATAACAAAATACGATGAACGAAAAAAAGACACTGTAAACAAACGCACACCGTTCACGAACTAACACGTACAGTCGGTAACTGCGCACACCAACGAGTTCGTGAAGATTTACTGGTGACGCCCATGCCCCACAGAGGTCGCCCGGAAGTTTTGGCGTGGATATATGAATGCAAGCTCGATACTTTTGGGACAAACCTCGTACATGTAATCGAAAATTTAGACAGATGATTTTATACGATTAAATAGAAGTAAGTCATTTAAAAATACGTAAAAATTTCTAAATAAGCCAATCAATAGAGAAAAAAAAGCGATTCTTTGACAAAAATGTTACCAGGATAGCAACAGAGGCATCACATTAAAAACAATCCCTAATAATAATTTAGCATGTTATAAGCAATTAAAAACAAATGATTACCTTTTTTTTTCATTTCTCAAGTTATACCGCTGGACCTTCGCGAAATCATAGTAATATATATGTACTTTATGCGTGTCAAAACTAGACGCAGTCGGTTTATTAGTTTTGCACAATAAAGATGTTGACTATTTTTACGAAAGTGTTTAAAACCATGCATAAGTAAGTAATGTAGCCCAAAATATTTAATATTATTTTTTTTTAATACAACTGATACTTTAAAAATCATATATTGTAAATTCCGTTTCAAATTTTGCTCCAAAAAGCCCATATTGGTCACTTGACCGCTGTTGACGTCATATGTTGCCAAAGACTGGTAAACTGACAAGGAAATATATTTTTTTTTCTCAATTTTTGTAATAAAAGATGAGCTCTAAGTTTTATAACTGTTGTGCGGTACCTCAGTGTACAAGTACTACAATTAAAACACCAAAAAAGTTATTTATTCACGTTCCACGTTCAGAAAATAATAGAAAAATGTAGTTTCAGCTGATCCGCAAGGATCTGGCACTTGTATCTACACAGTCTAAAATATATTTTTGTGAAGATCATTTTGATGTAAGTTTTGATAATATTTGTTTATTTTTCTTATGTTAATAGTTATAATTGTTTAAAGATAAAAATTGGAATTTTCAGGTTAGAAATAAAGTAATCAAAGTTGGGTAACAATGTTTTGAACTTGAACTATACAGAATACTATTATATATTCATTATCGGTTGCAGAAATCGCAATTCTTGGTACATTACTTACTTGGAGGTCTTCAAATTTCTAAATTCAGCAGAGGAGAAGTTAATGTATATTGCGCACAAATTGGCTACGGTTAAATAATCAATTTTCAGTAAATTCGACTATTTGCCTTAATAAGGCCACTTTTCGTCATGAGAAAATTTCTTAGAATTATTTTCAAAGGGATAGTAAGCAAATTTCGAAGAAACTGCACGGAAATTACTATAAAATAATGTTAACCATGCAACGTAGCCTTTGACAGAGACGATGTTTGCCAGCAAATGACGTCACTCATGCCCTTTCATTAATATTCGTTGACACGTGACTAGAGAGTGATTTAATTGCATTTTGATGATTAAATAAAAATTAAATTCCTTAAACATAAAGAAAAATATTGTGTTTTTTGGGATTTTTATTATGGACAATACCATTTCGCGGAAAAAATTTAATTGTTATTTGAATACAATCAACATCCCTTATGTCATTTGAAATTTTTAGTGTACTGTCTTTCAACGCACGTATATACGTCATGGGAGATCCGATTTTAATTTTGAAAAAGGTTTTGATAACAGAGCTATCGTTCTGCAAGCTTATATTATCACTTTAAATCAAAAAGTCTGAGAAATACATGAAAAATGCTAGCAAACATGACCAAAAAAGGCCGAGTGCTTGAAAGTAGAAGAGTGGTGGTGGCAGTGCGGCTTTTTAGGGGAGTCATATGTATTATATACGAATATGAATATATGTTAAGTGTTTAATTTTAAAATTTATATTATTTTTAACTTTTGAGGGCTTTTTTAGAATTCGGCTCAATTGTTTTTATTTTTATTTTATTTTTCTTCTTTAGTTGAGTTTTTAAAGATCCATTTTATCGAAAGTTTTAGACCACACTAAATTCCACAACAAAAAATTCTTTGATTTTGAGAATTCGCCAAATATCAGTTTTAACTGATATTGTAACAAATAAATATTTAGTCTGCTATAGTAAGTCTGCAATTTTGGATTTTAAGAAATGAATTTTAGATTCGTAACCTAGGCCCCCAAAACCCACCAATACCGATGTTAAAATAATTTGTGATGTGTAAATATTTCAGTCTGATATAATCATATCGAGTTCGAAGAAGTTAATTTAAGATTCGCCAATGTCAATCTAAATAAAATCGGAAAACCGTAACATTTTTTGTCCCCCATATTGTATCTGCTCTATTAAATTGTAAAAAATTATCTCAGATACCTGACCTACGATTCCGAAAACTCCCTAATGCCAACTTTGAAAAAATACGAATAACGAAATTTTGAAAACACCGCATTGGACCTGCTATATTGAATTTAAAAGAAATAATTTTAAACTCTTAATCTACACGTTCGAAAATCAAAAAGTACCAATTTTTGGACATAATCCGGAAATAAATTTTTTTTTACTGCTATATTGCATCTGTTATATTGAATTTTCTTTAAAAAATTTTAAATTCGTTATTTACACTCTCAGAAATCCCCAAGTAACAAATTTTGCACACAATCGAGATATATTAAATTCTCAGCCTCAGTCATATTGGATTCGCTATATTGAATTTTTTAAAACTAATTTTAAGTTCGTAGTTTACACCTTCAAAAATCCCACTATACTAAACTGGACAAAATCTAAAGTGTAAAATATTTAATCTTCCATATTTGGACCGCTTTATCGAATTTTAAATAAATAATTTTTGATTTGTTATGCACTGCTTCGAAAACTCCCTCATACTTGCTTTGGAGAAAATTAGACAAAATTAATTTTTTTGTTCGTCACATTATCAGGGCCATCTTGGATTTTACTGAATCAATTTCTGCCAAAAGAATAAGAGACCACCCCAGCAATTTTCTGAACATAATGCAAAAAATTTCAATCAAATCGGTGCCGCCGTTTTGGAGTAATCGACGTACATACATAAAAAAGGTCGAGTTTAGAACTTCCTTCTTTTAGAAGTCGATTAAAAAGATTAAAAGTTTACCCTACGATACATGTAAATTTTGGTATATTTACCCCATAGACATAAAAGTTAACTACATAGATTGCGGATTCTATAGAAGAGAGTTGTCGAAGAGTAGTACTTTTCTTGTTAATGGCGGAGTAAGCATGATATTCCAAACGTCATTAGATACCCGAGTTACCTAATCGCCATTAGAAAAAGCGGTACTATCCATCGAAAACCCTCTGTCTTTAAGCGTGAGCTAACTTGCTTCTATAGGATCCGTAGTCTATGTAGTTAACTTTTATGTCTAAGATTTACCCCAATCATTTTGTTTTTCACATTTCAAAGAGGGATTTTTCTCATATTTACCTGATATACTTATTCACTAAAAGTAATTAATCTATCTTGTTGCATTTGTATCCAATTCATTTAAATGATTTTTTGACACATTTTAGAAACAAGAACAGCATTACAATTCACCTCAATATTTTAACTTGATTATGATGGATGTTATCGCCCTAATTTTCAAATATCTTTTATATCAGTTAAAATAACATACACGAAATGTTTTTGACGATATTTTTCCACTAATACATTTAGAAATTATAAATACAACAAAAATAATTCAAGTCTTTAAAAATCAGAACTGTCAAATCTCTGAAGAACAACTAACCATATTTTTTTGCGTCAAGACAAGCTCACGTGATTTTGTTTTCATGGAGCGCTTGATTATTTTTAACCGTTATGAAAAGTTTTAAAGTAACCGTACATAGCCTAGCGGCCGCGGGGCTGCTTATTGCCGCTTTAATTTATAGCGACGTACCCAACTTTTTATGCATTTTGAGCTCGTGAACCCGAAAATTTATGGTAGAAGTTCGTCAGAGTGGGGATAATATTGTTATAAACAAGTAATTGTTAACATTTAAAAAATTTAATTTTTGTAAAACTAACCATGGGATCGTATTCTCTGGGTCACTTTTAACAAAAAAGGTCTCTATAAACTTTTGCGTGGAATGCTACGACAATCAAGTTATTGACTAAAAATAAATTTTATTATCTAATGCAATGTGGAAAACTTGTATGACGAGCCTATTTCGGTTATATTTCCGTTATACGTATATGATATCAACTAAGAGCGCTAGATCGTTTGGGATGCTTGTAAGTAGACCTCTCCTGCGCGCGCCAGCACATAAACGACAAAAATCTATTTGTTTATAGGCGAAATAAACAATAATCGCGCAACTTTTTTGTATGCCAATTCATTTTGGCTTGTAGATGTTGATTAGAATTTTCAATTGCTGCCGACAAAATTTTAAAAAATTCATCCATTTAAAAATTATTACTGTTTAAAAATCGCAAAAATCATACTTTTTAATTGTTTAACATTAATTATCTCGGAAACTAACCATCGCACGTAATAGTTTATAAGAATCTTTTTTGCCTAAAATTACACAAAAAATACAAAGCAATAGTTAGTTTTGTGAAAATTGTATTTTTAAAAGTTTAACAATTATTTGTCAATAACAATTTTAGGACCACTAAGGCAGACTTTTAGGCAGAACATTTTCATTCTGGGGCTCAATATACATAAAAAAAAAACTTAGGTAGATCCATATAAATTAAAAGAGCGACTGGGACTCTCTTGGCCCCTACACTAATATATAAAACTGTCAAAAATAACTACTAAGATTGTTTTAATGCCAGTTTACTGATTTTTTTTAAACGATTCCTATTCAAATCGTATTCACATTTTAAATTTACATTATTAAATGACAACGTTGCACTTTTGCCTCAAATCTGGGAACACTAGATTTTCATGACATAAGCAAATTTTATTTTGCACAATTTTAAGTGAGATTTTCGTGATATCTGCCTTTTGCACTTATAATATTTTCACTAAAAGTAATTAACTTACCTTTTTGCACCTATATTCAGCTCTTTTAAATGCTTTTTGACATATTTTTGAAACAAGAAAATTGCTTCTAGCATTAGAATCGACCTCAATATTTTAACTTGATTATGATGGATGTTACCGCACTAATTTTCAAATATCTTTTATATCAGTTAAAATAACACACACGAAATATTTTTTTTACGATATTTTTTCCACCAATACATTTAAAAACTATAAATACAACAGAAATCATTCACGATTCTATACAAATTACAACTGTCAAATCTCCGAAGAGCAACTAACCATATTTTTTCTTTTGCGTCATGGCAAGCTCAGGTGATTTTGTTTTCATGGAGCGCTTGATTATTTTTAAACTGTAAGCTCTGTTATCAAAAGATTCAAGTAACAGTAAAAGGCTTGAACAATTTTTGTCTTAATTTTTTAATAGTTATCCGTAAATATCAAT
This sequence comes from Diaprepes abbreviatus, assembly GCA_034092305.1. Lineage (NCBI taxonomy): Eukaryota > Metazoa > Arthropoda > Insecta > Coleoptera > Curculionidae > Diaprepes > Diaprepes abbreviatus. The sequence continues at coordinate 485,555 of JASJET010000381.1, read as the reverse complement.
TTCCTGTTGACTTTCGGTGTAATCGGAATTGCAAAATTCTCGATTTTGGGTCGGTTTTGGTTACTTCAATTAATATTATTTATCATGGTTACGTTAGCAGTAATTAAAGTAAAAAATCAATTAACTTATGATGCACAATTGCCAACATTTCCAAGGTAATAATTGAAATGGATCTTGCTGAGAAAAATATTTTTTTAGTCAATTGACATAATTTTTTAATTTTCTTCTTTAGAGCGTCATTGGAAAGTTTTTACATATAATTTCAATATCTCCGTTCGTCCGTTTGTGCCAACGTCTTGTAAGTTCGCCATTTTTTTTAACCGACTTCTAAAAAAAGGAGGTTCTCAATTTGTGAGTATGTATGTTTTTTTTATGTATGTACACTGATTACTTCGGAACGGCGGTACCGATTTGAATGAAATTTTTTACGTTATGTTCAGGAAGGTGCTCCGGTGGTCCCATATTTTTTTTGGACGAAATTGATGCAGTAAATTACAAGATGGCGCTGACAATATGGAGGCAAAAAAAATTAATTTTGCCCGAATTTTTCCTAAATTGGTACGGGGTAATTTTTGGGGTCGTACACATTGAATCTGAAATTATTTAAAAAAAAATCAACATGGCGGATTCAATATGGCGGACAAAAAAATTTATTTTTGTCCGATTTTCTCCAAAATTGGTGTGGGGGAGTTTTTGGTACCGCATATGACGAATCCAAAATATTTTAAAAAAATTCAATATGGTGGATCCAATATAGTGAATAAAAAATCAGTTTTGTCCGATTTTCTCCAAAATTGGTATAGGGGAGTTTTTGGGGTCGCACATGACGAATCTAAATTTATTTTTAAGAAATCCAATATGGCGAATTCAACACGGTGGACGAAAAAATCGATTTTGTCCGATTTTCTCCAAAATTGGTAGGGGGAGTTTTCGGGGTCACACATAACGAATCTGGAATTATTTAAAATAATTCAATATGGCGTATCCAATATGGCGAATAACAAATTAATTTTGTCCGATTTTTTTCAAAATTGATATGGGGTAGTTTTTGGGACTGCGCATTACGAATCTGAAATTATTTTTAAAAAAATTAAATATGGCGGATCCAAGATGGCGGGTTAAAAAATCCACACATCTCGATTTTATCTAAAATCAGTATTGCGGGATTTTGGTTATTGCTAATTACGAATTTAGAATATTTTTTGAAAAATTCAATCTGGCGGATTCAATGTGGCGTCCTGAAAATTTGACATTTTCCGATTTTCTCCAAAACTGATATAAGGGTTCTTGAGGGTGTAAATTATGAATTTAAAAATATTTTTTCAGGATTCAATATGACGAATCCAATATAGCGCACTAAAGATTTTACATTTTTCGATTTTGTTCAAAGGTGGGACTGAATCGTTTTAGGGGGTTTTTCGGGTATTGTATTACGAATATCAAGTTAACTTTTTACAACTATTAAGTTGATAAGATACAATATGAAGGACTGTAAATTTTACATTTTTCGATTTTGTCTACGATTGATATTGCGGTTTTCTTGGGGCGTATACAAACTCAATATGCAATATAAAATATGTCGGGCTAAGAAATTTACGCCGTAAGTACTTTAAATATCGATATTGGAAGGTTTTGGGGTCTATATTATCAATCTAAACTTAATTTGAAATTTAAGATAGTGGATTTACTATGACAGATTAATGGTTTGACACAATTTCACTGGTATTTGAAGAACTCTAAGAATCAAAGAATTTTTAGTGGTTCATTTTAGAGTGATTTACAACTTTGGATAAAATGGGTAATTTTTTGCCAGCTTGGAGTCATTGCGAGGTAAACTAATCTCGATTAGTACTTAGTTCAAATAATTTATGAATATCATAATGAATTCAAAACTAATAATAAAAAAAATGGGACCGACTTCTAAAAGTACGCTAAAAAGTGAAAAATAACTATAAATTTTTATATAAAATTGAAATTTTAAATAACTACTAATATATACAAGTTATGGTAAGAAAGTTCACATTTTATTAGATATTACTTTGGCGCCGACTCCAAAAATTTCAATTTCATATAAAAACTTAAAGTTATTTTTCAATTTTATTTAGAAATGCAATTTCTAGTCATAGACTTTCAATTTACCCAATTAAAAGAATGGACCTTAAATTGGGGATGTTCCAAGATTCAGTTGTTTAAGTTTCTGAAGTTACAAAAGCTTGGTGTGGCCTGGCTGCAACCCAGGTAAAAGTGCAATCACCTTTAAGTCGCCACAGATCTGCCACTGATGCTCATTCTTATTTTATACTTGTCAATAGGTACTTCATATTGTCGTATGATTCTTTCATGCGAACTGCATATCCAGCAGGAATAGACTGCATATGCAATAATACTGCTTTTTAACTCAATGTTGAACTGTCTATAAACAATTTCCATTCCTCTGACTGACTGACTTCGTAGCACTACAACCCAGGGTGGGTCTTGGCTGCCTCAACTATCTGCCTCCACCTGGAACGGTCTTGTGCCAGCTCCCTCCATTCTTGCTGGTCAACTTCAAGGATAGCTAGATCCTTGTGGATGTTATCTCTCCATCTAAGCCTAGGTCTTCCCAGTGGTATTTTTCCTTGTGGTGCTTCCTCCCATACTCGTTTTATTAGACGATCGTTTTGACTCCTTTGTATATCACCTGCCCATCGTAGTCTTCTGGACTTTATTTCTTGAATGATGTCAGGGCTTTGATATATTTGCGCAAGCTCTATGTTGCTTCTCATTCTGTGACGGCCTGTTTCAAGGTCTCGGTATGGGCCATATATTATGCGCAGGATTTTTCTCTCAAATCTTCTTAGCAGCTCCGTATCGTGGACTGTCAAGGTCCATGTTTCACTAGCGTAGATTGCTACTGGTCGTATTATTGTTCGATAAATTTCGGTTTTTGCCATTCTAGTGATAAATTTTGACTTCAGCAAGGTTTGTATCGCAAATGTACATTTATTTGCTTGTGTGATGCGCTGTTTAACCTCTTCCTGCATATTATTGTTGGCCGTCCATAGTGACGTTCTGCCTGATTCTGACTCGGGCGGGGTTGCGGGAGACATGCATGTATTTGGTCTTTCCTTCATTTATTTGGAGCCCTATTCTCTGAGCTTCTTTTTCTATCTTTATGAAGTTTTCCTTCACACTGAATGTGCTTTCTCCTATCGCGCCCATGTCATCCGCGTAGGCCAAAATAAGTTTAGGGCCACTTGGCCCAAAAACCTCCGCGTCAACTGATACCGTTCTTACGGCTTTCTCCAGTGCAAAGTTAAACAGTACTGGCGATAAAGCATCTCCCTGTTTTAATCCTCTATTGATAGAAAATGTTTGGCTACAGTCTCCTTCAATTTTGACACAGCTTTTTGCCCCCTCCAGGCACTCTCTACACAGTCTAATTAGTTTGAGCGGGATTCCAAATTCTTCCATAGCTTCCCACAACCTTATCTTAATAACAATGTCATATGCTTGCTCGAAATCTATGAACAGGGTATGTAAGTTTTCCTCTGGCTTGTAGTTTATATTTAAATCCGCCAATAAACCGCTAATGTTATTGTAGAAAACCAAGTTTTTTCCATATTAAAAAATGGTGCTAGGCCTTTATGGCGTTTTCGAAAAACACATAATGAAACATCGTCTTCTAATAAATTTCATTGCTGTAATCTTGATCCTAGTAACTCTGCTTTACTTTTTGGAAGTTCCAAGTTTCACACAAGATCGTATAATTCTGATTGGGTTATTTTGTGTGGTTGGTGGTATAACGTGATGGGTGTGAAATCAGGATCTCCTGATGTTGATGGCATATCTTCTTCTTGAAAAAGCATTGTATCATTATTATCTGATTTGCAAGTGAATGTTTCTGGGGTTTTTGGAATAAGAAGTTCGTCACTACGAGGCACAGGCCTCATGGCAGATGGTATATTTGGAAAGTTTATAACTAACTTATTCTTCTTAAATATACCTGTGCCTTGCCCAATACGACGTATGATACAGAAATAGCAATCATTAACATTATTTAAAGGCTCTCTCCAGATCATTGGGACAGAAAACCGCATATATCGTTTTTTACTGTTTAACCAATTTCTCAGACTTGAATCGTATGCATTATAGCAGATGTATGGCGCCCATTGTTTGTCTTGATCCCCAATAACTGAAATAAAGCTGATATGCCTTTTTTTTATCAATGAATAGTTCGTTTCTGAGATGTCACCTCACCACAAACAGAAGTGATCTGAATTGTTTACACACATTCAAGACATCTTACAATCTCAACTATTCGATTCGACTCACTAACTTCAACTGAGTAACCCTTCTGCTTTGTAGCTGCTTATATATCCAAATACGGCTTCGACATTTTTCGAGAATATTCGAGAATTTTCTATTCAATTCCATAATATTCGCAATGGTGGCGTTTGCCATTTGTTTGTATACAAGGGTTGTTCAGTACAAAGTAGACATAAAAGTCGATTTACATGGATTTAAATGGCTATTTCTCTTATTTTAAGCCTTGGAGATCGTACATGCGGTGTTGCCAAAATTTCTTCAACTTCGCAGTCACGCCAGAATGACTCGATTTTCGTGATTCACACTGTAATGGATTATTTTTATTTTATTATATCATTGGTAAATTGCATGGGGAAATTAACTATATCTGATCTATTTGCCTTAAGGCTATTAAAGTAAGAGTATTTCACTGGAAGGTATCCACTAAAAGTCACGTAAGAATTGGGTTCAATAAAATTTCGTTAACCTTCTTTCTTAAAATCCGCGGGGGTCTTGAGCTCTGCTAGTTATAAATATTTGTTTTTGTTTGCTATTACATAAGGAAATTAAGGATAAAAACCTAGAGATAAAGAATTTATGTTGATAAAATAAATAGTTGTTTTCTGACAATAAAAACACCAGTGAATATTTGGTCAATGTTAGTTTCGCGTTTTGAACTTTCACTTTTACTGTTTAAAGATTTTTTACTGAACACTGCTTTTTCTTTACTTATGAAATTATTTAAAGAATTTCAAACAAAAATAATTAATAAGAGTTCTTTAAATATAACTTAAATTTTGTAACGATACATTTTTGCAAGTGCATCCCAACAATTGCAATTGTTACGAAATTTATTATTATTATTTTATTGTAGAAGGCAAAATTTATTACTTTTCTCATCGTAAAGCTATTCTCATGAATTGTGGTGGATTTCATAACATATTTCAGATGTAATATATCGATATCTTTGTTATTCTTAGTAATATAACTAGTAATATTGCAGCAAGAATTTTTACGAACTAAAATTATTACACAGAGAATTAAGAAAAGTGTACAGTACAATTTAAAAAAAAGAAAATACGGTTAAAACTTTTGAGGAAGTTTAAATTTTCTGAAAGGTATTAAATTTTCATAAATAAACCTGAATATAGGAAAACTAGTAATAATGACGTATGTTTGGTTCACATTTGTTATTAGTTTATGCGGCTTTCACGGATTCCTCCGTGTGAAATGCAATAGCAGTGGATATATCCACATTATGTCGTTGTAGTGCTGAAATCACATTCAGCAAACGTACAACTATATGCAACTCCGTATATGAATGAAGTAAAATGCGAACAGCAAATGCAAACTTCGTTCCAACCATATCCTTTCCGTGTTAGAGGTTACACAGTTGAAACAAATTGCCAAGGAACACAATTTATCCTATTCCACCACCATCGGGATGATGGCCTACCTGCCCTTTGCATAGCCAGGTGCATGTCGGTACCCTGATGAGTCTAGTGGAGACGAAACATGTACCTCTGCCGTATCACTGTGGCGGGGAGGGTAAGTTTTGACTTTCTTCTTGGTATGTTGGTACAGGTAGGCCATCATCTCGATGGTGGTGGAATAGGATACATTGTGTTCCTTAGCAATTTGTTCCAACTGTGTAACCTTTAACACGGAAAGGATATGATGGAGAGAAGTTTGCATTTACTGTTCGTATTTTACTTCATTCATATACTGAGCTTCATATAGTTGTACGTATGCTGAATGTGATTTCAGCACTACAACGGCATAATGTGGATATATCTACTGCTATTGCATCTCACACGGAGGAACCACATAAAAAACATATCTATGATTTCAAAAAACAAACAAGACACTTAAAAACAGTATTTAAATTTTTAAAATTTTTTAAAAATATTTAATTTTACCGGTACACACCTTGACATTTTGCTGCTGCTTGATTGTCTTCCAGTATCTGGTCTCTTTGTTCGTCACCAATACACATATTTTCCTTTTTCCTATTTTTATGTTCAATCCCCATTTCTTGTATTTTTCGATTAATTTCCTAGTCACATATTTCATATCTTCGTAATCTTGCGCTATGAGCACTTAATCGTCTGCAAAAGACAGTGTATATATGGTATTATTGCTAATCAGTATGCTCATATTTTTGCATTGTTTTCCAGCTCTTTAGCGTCTGTTCGAAGTTTATTTTAAATAACGTAGGAAATAGACAACATCCCTGTTTGAGACCCTTTTTGATGTTAAAACTCTCTGAGGTACTGCTTCCAATTTTGATCTTAGCTGTAGAGTTGTCGTACATGTTTTTCACCGCTTTAATTAGGTTGACGTTCAGGTTTGTGTTCCCTAAAGCTTCCCATAGTTTATTTTGTGGGGCACTATCATATGCTTTCTTCAGATTTATGAACACAAAATGTATTTCCTGATTTTCGGTTATTTTCTTTCCTATAATTTGTGTGCCACAAAAAAGGTGATTAATCGTTGACCTTCCTATCCTGAATCCCGCCTGCTCTTCAGCTTCTATGTCGCTATATTCTCTTTCTATTTGTTTTTTCGCTAACTGTACTTGTAATAGCAATGCCTCTGTAATTATCACAATCCTCCCGACTTCCCTTTTTGTATATAGTTGCTATTAGGGCTTCCTTCCATTCCTCGGGAATATTGCCTCCGTTGAGGCAGTTTTAAAAAAGTTTTGTTAAACTTTCCCATAGTTTTTCAGAACCATATTTTATTAGTTCAGCCGGTGTATCTCTTGGTCCTGGCGATTTATTATTTTGTAACTGTTTGCAAATTTCTTTCATCTCTCTTATTCGTATGGGAGAAGCCGACGTAATTATGATCTTGATTGGTCTGGTTGCCCATAAATTCTATTCTAGCTTCATTCAGAAGTGTTTTAAAATAATCATCCCTTTTTCTGAGTGTGATGGTTGAAATTAAATCTTTTTTCTTTTCCTGTCTCATGGACTTTAGGAACCTCCAGCTTTCCGTGTTCCTTTTTCCTCCTAAATGTTCATTTAGTGTATCACATTTCCTTTGCTACGATTCATTTTTCTTTTGGCTAATCATTCGCCTGACTCTTGCCTGGGCTTCTTGGTATTTGATTTTGTCTGAATCATTGTTTGTGTTTAGACATTTGTGATGTTTTGCTCCCTTTTCTTCTATCTCTGCTTTTATTACGCTGTCCCTTCAATAAGGATGTTTTAAAAATGATGGATTTAAAATGGCGGATCGATATTGGTTTCTAAAAATCTACAAACCTGTATTTAAAATGACCGCAAACAAAGTTCGTAGATGGCCACTCAAAAGCTTATTTTGAAGGGTAAGAGTAGTATTTAATGATGCTAGAAAAAAAGAACAAAATATTTTGCACATCCTGTACATAACCTCAAAGGTAGCCAAAAAAACATTTTTCGAGTACATGTCCTCAAATATATTAAAATCCCGTTGTGATGAGCTAGTTCTGATCTTGAATTTGGATTCTACGCAGAAAATAACTTCCAAAAGGACCCCTAGTTGCCCAACGACAATCATGACCCTGTTTTTTGCAGACCTGTGTGATTTTCTAATTTTTTTCTAAATTCAAGTATTTTTTATGCAATTTTTAACATAAATATCAATCTTGGAATTAAATGACCAGAACAACAATAAAAAAAAATATTTCAGACATATTTAAAAAATAAACTTTTACTCTTTAAAAGTTTATTGCTATGACACCTCATCAAGTTCAAGATATATTTAAAAATATACATATTATTGAATAATCGCTCATGTTATATTTAACGTGGGCAGGCATTTCTTAAAGTTACTCGTACGAAGTGAAATCTTGAGGAAGTCTAAAAAAGTAGGCTAAAGACTGTTGACTTAACATCGGTGTGTATTTATTTGAATATACCAACGACGCCTAAGGATTCTTTTATTCTACTAATTGTTTAAATATATACCTGTAGATTTCATTGTAATATTTTTTAAATTGGAATTTAAGTGGTGGTTACTTTAGACACAATTCAATTTTAGAAATAGCATCAGGCAATTTATTACTTGCATAATTGCTATTAAAACTGTAAACAAAATCTTAGAAAATTTGTCTAAATGTAAATAAATTATAAGTGAAATGTGTTTAAATAATAACACTGTTTTGCATTTTAAAATTTTTTGTCGCTTCCTGATATTTTTTTGATTTTCTTGTGTCTTCTGTAATGTACTGAATTCAAATATAAGCTCGGTTTTTACCTGCCACCCATAAGTTTTTAGAGAAGGAAAGAACATCAAATATGAAATTTTTCGCCGTGTCTGTTTGATCTGAAGAAATTTAACGCACCCTAAAAAAATATGGAATATTTATTGATCGCGCAATGTACGCGTGCCTAGTTGGATTGATATGTTTCTGTGTAAATACTATTAGACCGTTCGTGATGGAAGGTTTATTGTTGAAGGGTGAAAATTTATATGTCGTTCACTTGAGTATTTTTTTAAAGTATTTTTCTATTTTGAAACGTAAATTTGTATATTGAGAAAATCGGAATAGCATAAAGTATAGTATAAAGAGAAAATTTTTCGGTGCACAAATTTTATTCTATAATATTTTCCCTATTTACGGAGATATAATACAAAGCAGGTTAAGCAAATCGTATATATATATGTTTTTCCTGTTTTCAATTCCTTCGTCAGTAGAAATATCTTCACGACGTTTCGCCAACATCTCAGCTGGCATTTTCAAGTGATGCTTCCTCGACGGCTGCTCGACTTAGAATCTAACTCGAGTAGCGGTCGAGGAAGCATCACTTGAAAATGCCAGCTGAGATGTTGGCGAAACGTCGTGAAGATATTTCTACTGACGAACGGATTGAAAAGCGGAAAAACACCAGTACATATTCCACCATCCGTGAAAACCTACGATACAACATATATATATATATATATATATATATATATATATATATATATATATATATATATATATATATATATATATCCAGTTTCATAGTGTTCTACGCCTTCCGGTTCCCAGTCTCCATTGTTTTCGGTCTTCTCAATCCCCCGGAAGTAAGTTTCTTTCGGACATGGCTCGCTTAATGCCCTTAATCCAGGTAACTTTTGGTTTTCCTCTTTTTATTTTTTCATTTGGTGTCCATTTTAAGATTTGCTTTGGTAGACATTCGTCCGTCATTCTCTCCACATGTCCATACCATACCTGCTGACGTTGTTCGATTTCATCGAGAATAGTTTTCTTTACGCCCATAATCTCTCTAATTCTCTCGTTGGTTATCCGTTCGATCCTTGACTTTCCGGCAGATCTTCGCCAAAAGTCCATTTCAAGAGCCAGCAGTTTACGTTCTAAAGTTTTATTTATCTGCCATGTTTTACATCCATACAATACAACGCTTTTAAATATTGCATTGTATAAAAGATGTTTTCTTTCCTTGGAGATGTTTGTTGACCATAATAGTGAGTTTAGGCAACCAATAGCTTTTTTCCCTTTAGTTATTCGCTCCAATATTTCTTCTTCAGTTCGTCCACTTTGACTGATCTTTGTTCCAAGGTAGGTATAATCAGATAAAGATTTTACTATGATATTGTCCTCTACTTCGAAATCTGTTTCTTCTCCACCGATACACATATATTTAGTTTTACTGCAGTTGACCGTTAATCTCCACTCTGCATATTCTTTAAATAGTTTCCTCGTTATAAATTCGACGTCTTCTTTATCGTGGGTAACTACCACTTGGTCATCTGCAAAATGAAGCGTATATAAATGGGTGTCATTATTTAATTGTATATATATATATATATATATATATATATATATATATATATATATATACATATATACATATATATATATATATATATATATATATATATATATTGAGATGAAAATTAACCAAAAAATAGTGGTCCGTGATTAGCATTATCTGTCAAAATAAAATTTTTTTCCAAAAATAAATTCGAAAGTTCTGTTATATCTCAAAATATCGAAAAAAGTTATAAGAAAAGGTTTTTTTAAATGCAATTTTTAGCCCATGTGCAAAAATTTCAGCTGTTTTTGTTTAATCATAATTTAGATTTTTTGCCCATTTTTTATATATTGCACCACTGTTGCAAAATAAGACTCGACGCAACTTACATAAAACTTCTTAGTTTTGACAATCCTTCATCTCAGATGTATTTTGTTTAAAGTAGCGCCCTATTAGATGTATGTTTTTCTACAAAATCCAAATAGGGTTATTAAAATTTGGTCAAATGTGATGGAAAGTTTCTTTGTTTTTGACCTTGTATAAGGTAACTTCATCAAATAACTATTTTTGAAAACGTAGTTTGTGTCTAAAAGTAATACACATTATAATTAAGACAAACAAGTATACAGTGTCATCAGTAAAGTCTGCATTAGGTAGAAAATAAATTTTTATTTAACTTTACGTAAAGTTTATCTAGTTTTAACGATTTTAGCCTTTTCGATTAAACTATTTTCTTAATATTAATATGTAATACTATTAGAAACAAACAACTTTTCAAAAATAGTTATTTTATGAAGTTACCTCCTACAGGGTCCAAAACAAATAAACTTTGCAACACATGTGACCCAAATTTTAATAGCTTTATTTGGATTTTGGAATGTAACATTGCCAAAACTAAGAAGCTTTCTGTAGGTTGCGTTGAGTGTTAATTTGGAACAGTGGTGTAATTTGCAAAAAATGGACAAACGTTCTAAATTATCTTATACAGCTGATATTTTGCACACGGTGTAAAAATTGCATTTAATAATTGTTTTCAATATTTTGAGATACAACATCACTTTTAAATTGTTTTTGGAAAAAAATTAAAATTTGATAGATATTGCTAATTACGTGACTACTAATTTTTTTGGTTAATTTTCATCTTGATCGAAGCAGAAATTGTCGAATTTTAATATATATATATATATATATATATATATATATATATATATATATATTCTAATATTTTCTTGGGTATAGGTTTTTCCATTAGAGAAAACAAAGGACAACAATCCCTCCGACGCCTCGCTCTACATCTAACATCCTATACGCATAAGACTGCTTTCAGGATGTAAGATAAATGTACCAGCTCTTTTGAGGAAGCTCACTATGTAGAGCGAGGCGTCGGAGGGATTGTTGTCTTTTGTTTTGTCTAATGGAAAAACCTACACCCAAGAAAATATTAGAAAAAAATATTTAACAAAAAGTTTAAGATATATATATATATATATATATATATATATATATATATATATATATATATATATATATATATATATATATATATATATATATATATACATATATGCCATTTTTTTAGTTAGTAATTTTTCACGCCTCGAGCACACCTTTTCAGACTGGCTTTTATATCAATTATTAACGTATGATGAAAAACTACCTCGCTCTACAGCAAGCTTGGTATTTAATTCGACTAACTTAGAACATGTAAAAAGTCTTATTGTAGGTTCATACTTCCCAAAATGATCAACTACCACTAAGAATTTCCACTAAACTAACACCTGCAGTACGAAAACTAAAATATGTGATTCAAAATTAAGGATGGCCAATCAAGATGTTCCTTAAATGTAAATTTTTTGCTTTTCCATTGTGATTCTTTAATTAATTTTATAAGTGTTTCGACTATTTTATGACACATTTTTACTGAGTTTTATTTATTTATAAAGTTATTTTTTATATTTTGATGTATTTGATAATTGTTTTCCAGCCGATAACATCCGAAAGTGGAATTATAGTGACTTTTTCAAAAATTAAAACTTCTTGGTAGATAAAAATTAAAACTTTACTTTTCCGAAAGTTTTCGTCGTGTTAAATCCGATTCTCTTCAAATTTCTCCAGCACGTCTGGATTTAGAGATATTTCAACCTAAAAGTTTAAAAAACACCGGTTATCGTATTTTTTAGGGTTATCTAACTTCACTGTGTGAATTCTCCCCGTAAAACTCATAGCAGCAACTCAAAGTACTACATTTTCTCTTCAAATTTTGACTCATTTAGATATTTTTATTGGTCTTCAAGAAATCGTCCATTGTTTGTTTAGCTTTTTCATCTAAATCCAAACAATTTAAAATGTATTTTGAAGAGAAAGAGTAGTACTTTAGGTTGCTGCTACGTGCTTTCCAACCAGTGATGTTAAATAACCTCAGAAAACGCGAAGAATCTTGGTTTTGGATTTCCAATTTGTCGGCCTGTGTAACTGATAGTTGTTAATTTTTAGTTGGGACTATACACATATGAAACTAAGAGTATCATCAGTATAACTTGCAAGTTAAAGTTGATAGTGAACATTTTTAGTGGTAGTTGATAATTTGTGGAAGTATGAACTGATCATAAAGCCCAGCCTGACTCAAACGGGTTGCTAGAATTTAAGAAACAGTGATAGGCGGTTAAGATGGTAACCCTATTTGCAATTTAAGCCAATGATATTTCAAAATTAATAGAGTACCTCAAGCCTAACCCAAACCATGCAAATTGTTTACAACCAACACTACATGAATACGTGAAGAAGAAACTATACAGTTGTATGCGTCACAACAAAGTCTGGTCTTCAACAAATTGGCGTGCCATAAACATTAAAAATAAAAGTTTTAATTTGCGGAATAAAAATATTTGAAAACGGTCTCAGATAGTTTATATTTTTTCCAGTGTGGTAATTTGTCAACAGTCAAATTATTAAATGCCGTAGTAACAAAGTCACTAAAAAAATTTTTTTTGTTACAGTATTTTTTATTATTATAGTTAATTGGTGTATGCATGCAATTGAAAATATGTCGAAACCGCTCATCGAGCATACATTTTTTCAAGAATTAAAAAAGCTTCCAAATGCATGAGATTTTCCGATAGAAATATCTAGATTGCTATAACGTTAATGACATAAGAAAACCAGAAGCGATGTTACAAGTGACGTCATTTTAATAACACTTACACTACCTTATAGCCTGTCGATATACCACTAGAAAACGTCATATATAGTGTTACACCACATGTTTTCACGAAAACTGGGAAAAATCAATACTTTCTTAAAACTTTGACGTCGATATAAGTAAGTTGGCTCAAGTCGACCTATTTTGACGTCAGAGTCTGTCATCAAACGTTGTACACGTATTTTCCGGGCACCCTATGTATATATATATATATATATATATATATATATATATATATATATATGTATATATATATATATATATATATATATATATATATATGTATATATATATATATATATATATATTTATATATATGTATATGTATATATATATATATATATATATATATATATATATATATATATATATATATATATATATATATATATATATATATGTTTATACGGCTTTCACGGATTCCTCCGTGTAAGATGCTTTAGCAGTGGTTATATCCACATTATGCTGTTGTAGTGCTGAAATCACATTCAGCAAACGTACAACTATATGCAACTTCGTATGTAAGTGAAAACAGTGAATGCAAACTTCGCTCCATCATATCCTTTCTGTGTTAGAGGTTGCACAGTTAGAATAAATTGTAATAAAACACAATTCATCCTATTCCACCGCCATCGAGATGGTGGCCTACCTGTACCACCATATCGAGAAGAAAGTCAAAGCTTACCCTCCCCGCCACAGTGATACGGTAGAGATACATGTTTCGTCTATATTTATATATTTATATATATATATATATATATATATATATATATATATATATATATATATATATATATATATATATATATATTTATATATGATTCAGTATTAATCCGGGAATACATCCGTTCGTTGGTTTGGTTTCCTGTAGAAATTTGCAGACGTTTCGCCAAAATCCCATTTGGCATCTTCTGTGCTTGGTGGTTGTAGATCAACTGAAAGAAAAGTCAGCGTGCAGCGTGCTTTATACGCGGTCGCAGATAGTAGCGGTTGGTTGGCGTTGGCTCCGCCTCCCTCTCGAGCGCCACCGTTGGTGCCAATTTAAGCATGGCACGCGTATCGGTACCATGGTCCCGCTTGAAGAGAGTTTTCCAAGTAGAGGGCAGATTCAGTGCATCGTCTCTCTTGTTCAGAGTGCCGTTCTTTTCAATTTCCATGGATTCACGAATCAATCTTGCCTTGTAGTGTCCTATATGGCGCTTGAGAGGGAGGCGGAGCCAACGCCAACGCCAACCACCCGCTACTATCTGCGACTGCGTATAAAGCACGCTGCACGCTGACTTTTCTTTCAGTTGATCTACAACCACCAGGCACAGAAGATGCCAAATGGGATTTTGGCGAAACGTCTGCAAATTTCTACAGGAAACCAAACCAACGAACGGATGTATTCCCGGATTAATACTGAATCACATGTTCCCATTCGTGAAACACTACGTAACAACATATATATATATATATATATATATATATATATATATATATATATATATATATATATATATATATATATATATATACAGTGTGACCAGCAAAGTCCACATCATATGGGATTTTTTTTATTAATAGCGTTATTTGAAATTTGACTTTGGCATCAAATTTTATTTCGATCCAGATTAAATTTAATCAAAAAAATAGTAGTCACGTGATTAGCATTATCTGTCAAATTTTAATTTTATTCCAATAAAAATTCAAAAGTGGGGTTATATCACAAAATATCGAAAATTATTAGGAAAAGTTTTTCTAAATGCAATTTTTACCCATATGCAAAATTTCTACTGTATAAAATAATTTAGATTTTTTGCTCATTTTTTGTAAACTGCACCACTATTGCAAAATAAGACTCATCGCAACCTACATAAAACTTCTTAGCTTTTTTTAAAGTAGCGCCATATTAAATGTGTGTTTTTCTACAAAATCCAAATAGGGCTAGTAAAATTTGGTCACATGTGATGTAAAGTTTATTTATTTTTGACCCTGTATAAGGTAACTTCATAAAAAACTATTTTTGAAAACGGAGTTTATGTCTTTGTATCTAAAAGTAATATACATTATATTTAAGACAAACAAGTATACAGTGTCATCACTAAAGACTGCGTTAGGTGGAAAACAAATTTTTATTTAACTTTACTTAAAGTTTATGTAGTTTAAACGATTAAAAAAATTTTTTCAAAAGTCCATTATTAAAATTTGTTAAGCAGTTTCCAAAAAATTAATTAGTATTGATTTTTCCGCAAGGTTGATCATTTGGAAATGATTCGAGTATTTTAGAAATAAGGTCCTTTAGTATCAGAAACTCCATGAAAGATGTGTCAAGACGAAGAATTGTTTGTATTGAACGCAATAGAAGGCACATAAAAATGTAATTTTAGATTTTAAGTTATTGAATTGTTTTTACTTTAATATTCAAATACCAAAAATAGTTTGTTAACAGTTAAAAAGGTGGGATTTTAAATGCGTCTAATTTTTATATTATGATTTTTTTATTAGAACATTTGAGTCTATACAAATAAACTATTTTCTTAATATTCATGTGTATTACTTTAAGACACAAACTACGTTTTTAAAAATAGTTATTTTATGAAATTACCTTATACAGGGTCCAAAACAAATAAACTTTGCATCACATGGGACCAAATTTTAATAACCCTACTTAGATTTTGTAGAATGACACACATTTAATAGGGCGATACTTGAAACAAAATATGTCTGGAATAAAGCATTGTCAAAACTAAGAAGTTTAATGTAGGTTGCGTTGAGTTTTATTTTGCAACAGTGGTGCAATTTACAAAAAATGGACAAAAAATCTAAGTTATCTTATACAGCTTAAATTTTGTACGTGGGCTAAAAATGATATTTTGAAAAAAACTTTTTTTAATAACTTTTCGATATTTTAAGATATAACCTCACTTTTGTTTTTTTTTTTTGGAAAAAAATTAAAATTTGATATATAATGCTAATCACGTGACTACTATTTTTTTGATTGCTTTTTATCTCGATCGAAGCAGAAGTTCATGCCAAAGTCAAATTTCGAATAAAGCTATTAATATATATATACATATATATATATATATATATATATATATATATATATATATATATATATATATATATATATATATATATTTATTTATATAGTTAATATTTAATGTTGGTTTTTGATCACCCTGTATTTATTTATTATCAAAATATCAACACAGTCCACTAAAGTAAGTCACCTTCTAGAAGAACACCAACCTGAATTAAATATCAAAGGCTTTCATTTAGGAGAAATTGATAGTTATGTTGAAGCCTGCAAACGCCATTTTTGACATAAAATTTTAAAATATGTCAAAAAAGTTAGATTTATCTATAAGACATTATTCATGAAATATGTCTATAATTTTGCGTATAATCTAAAAATAAAATAATTTATAGGGTGTTCTATTTCAAATAAGTAAGGCGTTAATTTCCGGTATAAACAGAAGCGTGACCATCTTGAAGATATTTTAGCCAAATTGCCCCCATCGACTTTAGTAAACTGCCAAATTTTACCAATTTTCTGAAGACTATTTTTCGAGAAATCGAACCCGGTAGTTAATCGTGGTACACTCTGTATAACATCAAGTTAAGTTTAAAAATATGTATTTTTTTTTATTTTTTATGGAACGAATGAGAAAACACAATTTCGTTGCTACAGGTTTCAAAAACTTTTTTTATACGAGAGGAAATCTTTCATAGACACCAATATGAAGTGTGAAGGTAGTGCCTTATTCCTACTGGCTAACCCCCCTTCCCCTGAGCTAAAGGTTCTTACAATTCTTACTTCGGTTGACTGTAGTGAATCTACAGTCTACAGAAGCGCACTGAGAGTCTCCGGGTTATAGCCATTACAAACCTCCGGTCACCACGCATTAGTGTTTTCACTCCAGGTACCGAGGCACCTATTGCTTCGCACTTCCTTACATTTCGCATGCAATGTAAGGTTGATCGCTTACCTGTGCCTCATGAGTCATCTCATATGCTTGGATTGAAGTTCTAGTCTTGGATGCTTATGCTCCCCACTTTAGACCTAGATACCTCACCCTAGTTTCCAATGTTGTTTTTCATCCTTAGCTTGTTTTCTGCGAGATGCCGCTTTTTTTTCTTCTCTCTTCTTTCTTCTGTGATGTTACCAAAGCTATGAGTAAATCTGCTTATACGACGGAAGATAATCCATCGGCGATATGTCCTCCTCGATTGCTGGCACGCACCTTGATGAGTGTGTGAGTTTTAAAAAATAATTGTACATGCCTTAAATATCTTTAACTGACCATGAATAACGTAAACTGTCTTAGGAAATGAAACTATTTTATTAGATACATATATTCATCTACAAATATACATAATTGGTTTACTCTTTGAAAACGTGCAAAATTTCGGGAGCCGCCTTCGCCTTTTTACAATTCAGTATTTCTAAAACTAGACACTGCCATAGCACAAACCTAGACAATATGACAAAATGTCTTAATGTAACGTATTTTATAATTACAAAATAATAAATTATATGTATCTAAGAATAAAATATACACTAGTTACTAGTTCAGATATTGTAAATATGGGGGCTGGAAAGTAATGTTGTTTTTTTACATTAAATTCGAACAGATAAATTTTTATTTCTAATCAACGATGTAATTATATATATATATATATATATATATATATATATATATATAGGAAATGCATTAAATTTAATATAAATATGCCAGAACCAAATTTCCCAAACGTTTATTGAATACATTTAATGTAATGCATTAAATTTAAATATTTACATTAATCTAAATTAATTTATTACATTAAATTTAATGTATTTTGTTCAGTTACTTCACTAAAATTGAAGATACCATTTAATCAAATTTAATGTACAACAAACTGATATATTTAAAGTAAATGTAAATTATTCATGATTTTTGGTACAAAATCATTAAATTTAATGTACAAATGGACATTAAATCTGCATTAATTTTAAGGTCATTTTTAACAGTATGCAACATGTTTATGTAGTAAGTGACATTAGAAATCTTCACTATTACCTTAAGAGTTAAATGGTAAAATACTGTGTAATTTGCAATAATAAATAAATACGCGGACTACACGCATCTTTTTTTAAAAAAAGAAGATGTGTGTGGTGAAGTACTAAACTTTGTTGTGACGCATAAAATAGTATAGTTTTTTCTTCACGTACTCATAACAATTTATGCACAAAGACAATTTTATGGTATAAAATAAGCTTCACATTCTCTGTTTTAAGCTAAAATCTCTTTGCAGGTAACATTATTGTCTATTACAGGCACTTATAAATAATACCTTTATTTTATTACAGTTACCGTTCAATTTATATTCGACTTTTCTAGTAGGTGACACAATAACGCGAAGTATTTTATCCGTATTTTATTTGCCAATAATTGTTGTGGATTGTAGAACAGATTTCATGTTGAAATCTGGGTCAAAGTTATGGCAATTTTATGTTAACATCTTGAGCAAATTGTCTACTAATTTATTTTGTATATTTTGTGTTTTAATTTAAATGTACATGCAATAATGTGAGAAGTTCCTTGTTGTCGTTTTATTCGTCCTTCTATAATTTAAACAACTTTTTTTTTTAATAAATCAGATCCACGTTTCAAACGAGATTTTTTTGTTGTTGTTAATTTATTATATTATTTAATGACAAGAAATTAATATTTTAATTATCGAAAAACGTGCGGGAATTTGGATATAATTAAAATAAATTATTGAAAGTCATTAAAAAGCTAATGACGATGAGATAAGTGTCTAAAACTGTAATTGAGAAATATCATTT
The DNA here is from genome assembly GCA_034092305.1 of Diaprepes abbreviatus. Classification (NCBI taxonomy): domain Eukaryota; kingdom Metazoa; phylum Arthropoda; class Insecta; order Coleoptera; family Curculionidae; genus Diaprepes; species Diaprepes abbreviatus. Next base: position 466,504 of record JASJET010000381.1, on the reverse strand, counting down.
GTAAGTGTTTATTTTCCATACCCGAAAGGAATGATTTTTAAATACCCTATACACAAAATGTTAATTATTTATCATGTGGAAAAGTAATGTATCTTCTAGGTCAGTCAGGAAGCCTCGTCTGCTGTACAAAAGCTGACGATGGCACGGAAGCCACTCCCAGGCTCAATATAAGAGAGACACTGGGGTAGCACATTGTGACAGAATTTGATTATAGACTCCTGTTAATGACATATTGAGGTAGCGTTAATCATTTTATCTATAACTATTTTTTGCCCCATTTTAATTAGTAGCTATTTTGATAACCTATAATTAAATTTCACAGTAATAAAGACACTCTGGAAGTCTAGTCGTGCATCTCCTCTCTTGCAGCTTTAGTACCAAACAACTACGGTTATTTAAGCTTACCAACCACAACTTAGAACTTCAGGACTCAGGAAAGGCTGCTAATTAGTTGGTCAGAAGACATCTCTTGTTTTGTAGGTCTCGCAACAGCGCGCCCGCAAGTTAATTCGCGTGAAGGTTTTAATTAAACTGAATAAAAAAATAAATAGAAAAATGAACTATTTACAGTCAGAAACTTAAACCTAATAACAATTCAAAAAAACTAACAGAATTGCTCTTATTGGCCGATTTAATAACCAAAAATATAAACCTAATTTAGAAAAAAAAACACGTATAAATAGCTTATTAAAATATTGAACAGAAAAAAGCAATAAAACGCGAAAAACAGCTATTTATATTACTTAATCAAACCGTATGAAAATCGCGAAATGCCTCACTAAAATAACACACGATAATCCCTTAATTTCCCAAATTAAATTAAAAGAAATAAAAAAAACCTTCTTTCCCGACGATTATACCCGTGACGTAATTATTCTACAGCACTGGTACTCACGGCACCCTTCTAACGACATTCAAATTATGACTGAAATCTACTATTCCTTAAAAAAGTGTCTTCGAATCTTATACCCCTTCGATACCCCTCTGTTTCCCGTTTGTACCCATATTACTCGATGGAACCCTGTAAACGTCAATTTCTTTTCCTTAAAGTTCGAAGGTTTCGATCGTTACGTGCTGAGAGCGTTAGCTATTCTATACCGGATGCTCGATTCCCGAATTGGTCTCTGAGCGTCTTAATCTTAATTTTTTATATAAACACAATTAATAAAACTATTCTATTTCTTTCTATAACTAAAGGAATAAGATAATATAACGTCTGTGAAAAAACCTGAGTGCCCTTTTATTCATAATGCTGGTATTTGAATCATTCTTTCTTGCAATCAGGAAAAACAGTCGTTATATTAGATTCCTTCCACAGGTCAAACGTTATATTACAGTATAATGAGTTTATTTGATTATTCTTTTGTTTCCTAATAATGGGAAAATCGTTCAATATTTTAATACATTTTAACGGTATTTCATATACTATGTGTTAAAAAAGCTACCCTTATCACGTCGATTTTATATGCATAACCAGAGTAGGATTACTTACACAGATTTATAGGCAATTCTAAGAGAGGGCCTTATTACGTCTTCATAAATTAACTGACTTTATGTATTTTTTTAAGAAAACATTTAAACGACAAAGATCATAAAAGTTAAGTTCGATAACTGATTTATTTTTCCTCTCGTGGATAGTGATAAAAATTATTACTACCCTATTCCCACGGGAAATCTATTCACAGAGTGATTATTTAATTATTTATTTTAACAGAATATAGTTCACATTGAAAAGTGAAAAATAATTAACATTTGTTCCATTACAACATCATTGTATTCTATTAATAGATACAAGCACCGCATAAAACACGAAAAATCAGAAACGTTATTTTCGTGCTAATTTGTCGAAATGGCTGTGGGGTTAATTCGATAGTGTCGTCCCCAATGATGGTGCTAACAACTAATACATTTGGCGAAGGCACTGGGGAACGGGGAAAAATATTATTTATTTAAAAAAAATTAATATTTTAACGTTTTTATATAATAAATACAACAAAAGCATAAAACGTCAAAATATTAATATATCGCTTGAAAAAATTATATTATTGTAAAAATAAAACGAAAGCAGTTTTCTATTTATTGAATTTTATTATGTAAAATTTATTAATAAATAAAACCATCTTAAACAAATACATACAAAAAGAAACTTAAATTTATTCTTTGAAATTTATTGTAGACAGAACACAGAATTATAATATAGTGGACGCTGCATTCAGATACCGATCTTAATAAAGTACAGGTCTATTATTCAACTGCAGGTCATTATCTTGTTGACGCTATCATCGGGCTGTGCATCATTTAGGTGGACGATTGACATGAAATAAAAATAAATGATATAAAATCACACAAATCATGTACAAAAATGTTATTTTTATTGACCTGGTAAATTACACAGCACCATGTGAAATTTATACATTGAATAAGAATAATCATTTCTTGTAGATTTCAAATCCGGCATCAGAATTGCTTATCCTATATTTGAGGTTATGTATCACCGCGACATCTTTTTCTTCCAGCATATAGAAATCTTTTGAAACAAGTAATTCTTTAATTCTTGTCTTAACATTATAAACCTTCCGTTATCAGCCTGATTCCAAGAGGCAGATGATTGAATAGTTTTTACCATTATATAAAATAGAAAGTATTTTTTGTGCATAAGACAAGCAGACTCTAATACATTTTAATCAAAAAAGCAAGCCTACACGAATCTCGAGGTTTAAGGTCATGTATACTGTAACTTCAGAGAAAAAGTACTTAAATAGAATTACAAAACAAGTACCCCAAAAATAAATACCATAACGAAACTGTGACTCAATAAGTAAAAATAATGCACTTCTAATCATAATACCACCTAATCTATTTTTTATATTTCTAAGAGCACAGCGAGCGGATGACAAGTTAGCAAAAACATGTTCAATATGTTTGTTAAATTTAAATTTATTATCAATATATAACCCTAAGAGTCTACAGTGTGTCAAGCTTCATATTTCCCCATCATCGGGAGACATATCACCCAGCTAAACTTGGAACTCAAAATATTCGCTTTTGAAATATTATATAATAAGCCACAATCGCACCGTTCCTTGATAAGAGGCAAATCAATATTTATTAAATCGTTAAGATCTGATGCCGAAAAATAGTATTATCACCTGTAAAAGCTGAAAATCTACCATGCCTAATGACAGATGGAAGGACATTCACATAAAACAAAAAAAGCAAACTGCCTAAAACGGAGTCATGGGGTACACCTATCGAAATATCCAGTTATCGCGAGACACCCTCCTTAAATCGGACGCTCTGGGTTTGCTCAGAAAGATAGGATCTAAACCATTCCAGGATAATATCCCTTAATCTATAGATTTCAAGTTTCTACAGCAGTACTACAGACTGATACAATCAAAAGCTTTTGTCACAGAAAACTACCCCGGCTCCTTCTCCATCATTAAGCCCGAAGTATAACTCCTAAAGAATATAGAATATTGCATTATCAGTATTCTAGGAAGCCTGAAAGCCAAACTAAGGGAAATAAATTATATTGTTGTCATACAAAATATTGACCATCATTTTTTAGGTAATTTTTTTAACAATCTTCGTTAATGTAGGTAATAATGAAGTATGTCTGTAATTAGATGGCAACTCTTGTCTCAACTCTTAAAAATAGGTATCACAAGACATCAGGAAAGCCTCCATTATGAAAGGAACGATTTATTGCTTCCATCAAAATAGCAAGTGCAGCATCAAAAAATATTCATAAATATTTTATGGAAATATTATCACAACAAAAATCATTTTTATTTTTGATATTATTAAATACAAATTTTAACTTCTCTAAACACGCCAGGCTAAAGTAAAAAGACCTAGCAACTGAGATATGGTTTAAAATGACATAGGTTCTATTAATCTCTTTGCTATGCTTTCAACGAGATCATCAGCAATTGAACAGTAATAGAAATTGAGCCACGCAGCTCATGCACCATCCTGCACATTTTACGCCCATCAAATCACTCTATTCTAGTATTATAACATTTTGTTCTTGCCAACTTAACGGTTTGTCGGTAAATTTTTCTATATTTATTAACGTATGAGGTTCACGTGGTGCCATAAACGTCGAACTTTCTAATAATATGGAAATATTTCATTTTCCTAGAAGAAACTCTCAAACTCCTCGTCATCAATGGTTTTCCACTTTTACATTTTAAATTAACAATAGGAAAACCCTATCGAGAGTCTTAACTTGTTCGTTATGAAATAAGTGCAAAACATCAGCGGCTAAAATATCAGATGTGCCCGCACTCATTACAGTATAGGAAATGGATCCCCTAACAAAATTAGAACACAAATAGTCTAATATCGATGATGTTTATTCTGTTTGTATGAGTAAAACTGTCCCCATGCGTCATCAGACCATAAGAGGTTAATAAGTGACGGATTGATTTAGTTATTGAAAGGTTTCTATTACTGTAATTAATACTGAGATTACCTGCCAGTAGTAAGGATGTATTAACAGGTAGTTCACTAAAAAGAAGGTTGCAGACAATGTCGAAGATTGACTAAAATGTGGTTGTCGGACTTGCATTGTCTTTATTTTTATTTATTTTCACCACGTTTCAATTAGGTTGTATCTCTAATCGTTATTAAGTATAAACTGAATGTTTGTCTTAAGACTACGAGGTTATATAGGGACTGTGTCCATTGAAGCGCAAAGTTTCGCTTCACTGTACACACCTCAATGATTTGATGTTACGAAGTAGTGGTTGCCAAAGATTAGGTATCTCAACACTGGGTTTACTGAAAATTTCATTATTATTATTATTAATGTAAGCTGCTTCTATAAATTTTCTTTTTTTCATGTTGGGTTCCATATATATTGCCGTAGCCTCAGACCATTTTATATGGTGTTGTTTATCCCGGGCATGTTCTGCAATTCCTGATCTCGACGTTTCCCCTTTTTGTGTATGAGTTTTATATTCCTTAATTGTAACTTCTAGTAGTCGTTTGGTTTCTCCAATATACATTTCATCACACTCACATTGACCTTTGTAAACATATTCTTTCTTATGGGTAGTTTTTTGTTTTGTTTTTGTTAAATGAGCTCTAAGTATATTTCCTGATTTAAAGGCCGTTTTTATGTTATAACTACTGGCAATTCATCTTGTTTTCTCCGAAGTTCCCTTAATGTACGGAATTGTGAAGAAGGAATGTGTTTCTTGCCGTCTAGTGTTCGTTGTTCTAAATTTATTTATGACATCGTCAATTAGTTTTAAAGGATAAACATTCTATTGTAAATCGGATTTAATATTTGCTTCTTCTTTTTCCAATAAATTGGCATTATTGCATATAGATATAGCGCGATTATAGAGGTTGCGTATAATTCCCCGTTCTGTTACAACAGAATGATTAGAACTATGATTAAGATATTGTCCAGTATGTGTTGGCTTGGCTTTCTGTATACTGAAGTTTTAATAGTTTCGTTTGAACGGTTCACCATGATATTTAGGAAGGTTAATTGATCATTTACCTCTTTTTTCATGGTAAACTTAATTGTAGGTCGAATGGTATTTAGATGTCTCAAGAAATCATTGAGTTCTTGATCATTGCCCTTCCATACGATGAAGGTATCATCGACATATCTCAACCAGACTTTCGGTTTTACTGTTACTGTTTCTATGGCATGAGTTTTGAACCATTCCATATATATATATATATATATATATATATATATATATATTTATTGGCGACGACCGGAGAGAGTGAAGAACCCATCGGAAGCCCGTCGTCCTGAGCGTAGAACTTGACCTTTACTTGAAAGTAAGCACTACATTGGCAACACTCCAAAAGGTCCATCACCCAGTCCAATTGAACAACGAACAATGGACAGCAAGAAACACATTCCTTCGTCACAATTCCGTACATTAAGGGAGCTTTGGAGAAAATATAATGAATTGCCAGTAGTTATAATATAAAAAATAGCCTTTAAATCAGGAAAAGAATGTGTTTACAAAGTTCCATGTGAGTGTGGTGACATGTATATTGGAGAAACCAAACGTCCACTAGAATTTAGAATTAAGGAACATAAAACTCATACACAAAAAGGGAAAACGTTGAGATCAGGTATTGCAGAACACGCCTGGGATAAACAACAACATTTAAAATGGTTTGAAGCTGCCGCAATATATATGGAACCCAACATGAAAAAAAGAAAATTTATAGAAGCAGCTTACATTAAAAACAATAATGGAATCTTCAGTAGACCGAGTGTTGAGATACTTAATCTTTGGCAACCATGACTTTGTAACATCAAATCATTGAGGTGTATACAGTGAAGCGAAACTTTGCGCTTCAATGGATACAGTCCCTATATAAGCTCGTAGTCTTAAGACAAAACATTCAGTTTATACTTGATAACGATTAAAGATACAGCCTAATCGAAACGTCGTAAAAATAAATAAAAATAGAGACAATGCAAGTTCGATAACCACATTTAGAAGAACTTTTAACTTTCAAATAAAAATATCACAGTTAGATGTAGGGATCGATAAATACATAAAGAAATACATTTAAAATTTCTGAAACCATTAAATAAAATTTAAACTCTTCCGCACAATTGACATTATTGAATCTCTCCATATCAAGAAAATCATAGACAACAAAGAAACTAATTTTAAAAGAATCATTTGTACCGCCGCGATTAAAATTCAACCTACAAAATTTTGAGATAACAGAATAATTAGTTAAAATAAGTAGTTTTGTTGATTTAAGCCAATGTTCAAGCAGCATAACAATAGCTGAGTAATTTAAACTTTCTAAAAAAGCTCTAACTCTGCTGTTTTAGCTCTAGTCGATTGTATATTTAGCAGTAAGTAATTCAGTTTACTATAGCTTGCTCTAAACAAGAATTCTCGTTAAGAAATTGATTTGAGGCTGAGCTTCAACTTCTATTGCTATATACGTATCAAGTTATAACGGGACATCATCCACCCGTAAAGAGAAGAAGAATAAATAAAAAAAAAATAATAAGTTATCATTTACCATTCGGTAAAAATCTAAATACATAAAATAACGATACTTTTATTACACACATATATTTCATTCCTTAAGTATCGGTAGTATTTTATCGACGACATCGATCTAGACAATTTAATTTTATTATACTCAGCAATTTATCAAAAATAAAAGAAAACACTTACTCCAAGGCTTAAATACCTGCATTTTAATGTTATGGAGGTCATGAAACTGCAATGGCGGATGGTAGGCTTTTATTTATAGAAGAGTTTTATTATGCGACCGCGACGTGTACTGTTAATAAAATTTATACTTAGGCGTATTAAATGTTGCTTCTAATCTGTAGATTCTTGTATTTAGCAATTACGTAATAATTATTTAGTATTTTACACATAAGAATCGTGCCTGGTAGTCAAAATTAATGGTCTAATAATTGTGCTTTTGCAATATTCTCGAATTCAAACTTTTGTTAAGCGGTAAAAATCTTAGGTAAGAAACATTAAGTAATTTAAACTATTAATAAATTATTATATTTGTTTTTTATATTTTGGCCTTTAAAATAATTTACGTTTTCCACAAATATGTGTATAAAAAGGTTATATATGTAAGATAATATGTTAGAGAAGGCCATAAGATTAAAAAAATAATCATCGTTAGCATCGACTTCATTACAAGATGTATCTATGATGTCAAGTTGTACTTTAGATCATTGTTGTTAACAGTATTGAGAGGTTAGCCATTTATATTTCGGGAGTTGGCAACACTGGCGTTGCTAGATGCCATTTAACGTACCCATTGTAAAGGTTCACATTTTAGACTTAATGTTTTGACATTCGGACGCTGCTTATGTTGTTTATAGTAACTTCAAGATTTCATTTCGGGTAAAAAATGAAATTAACTTATGAACATTTTATTTCAATAAGAAGATATTGATGAACTTAATTCTTTACATGGCGATGGCGAGATCTATCTGAATAAAAAAAAGTTAGCAGTAAGTTCAACATCGATAAGAAAATACCTAATTATACCGGGTGATTCTCCGGAAATTTATCGATCGATTGTGGGAAACCTCTGATTAGGAAGAATCTGAAAATTTGACAGTGTACTAATGTGCATGGGTGAGAGTCGGCTAATATATTTTCAAAACCGGTTATACTGGAAGTATATGCCAATTTGCTTATTTTAAATAGAACATCCTATATATTATTGCACTTTTGATTTTTAGGTAAAATTCTAGACATATTTTATGTATAATATTCTATACTTAAGTCTCACATATTTAAATTTTTATGTCAAAAATGACGTTTGCGGACCGAAATTTAACTATAAATTTTTCCTATAAGAATGTCTTTATTATTTAATTTGGGTTGAATGAATGAATGAATCAATGAAAAAGGGGTGGTAATACCAGATCATCGATGCTTAGGCCTCCATTGGGCCCTTTACATCCCACCATATCTGCAGGTTATTCGAGGCCGATCGCCTTTGCGAATCCAAGCATCCTCGTTAGTTGAACTTGCCTAACTGCCTTCCCGTAACAAAATTGTATCTCCGAAATATCTCTGCTTCGGTCCATTGAGTGCTGGGCACTCTCTGAGAACATATCCAACAGTTTCATCCTCCTCCAAACACCATCTGCATGTCGGGTCGTCTTCGACACCGATTCTATGAAGATGGCCCCTGAGGTGATAATGTCCTGTCAAGAATACCACCACAATTCGCAGCTCTTTTCTTCCCAAGAAGAGAAGCTCCTTAGTATGCCGTGCACTAAGCTCAGGTATATGTTCGTTAGCACACCTCATTCCAGGAGCTCCCCTCCACGATTCAGTAAATTTGCTTAGTACATCCTTGCAATCAGACACCAGTGGCGAAGTCACGACACTGGACTTCAGTGCCAATATCGCAGCCTTACTGCCTGTCTATGTCCCTCGCACAGAGATGGACACACTGTAGAATAGCATAAATTTCTGCTATAAAAATTGTCGCGCATTGTCCGAGAGGGTAGTACTCTCTTATTCCCGTGCTCCTGCCGAACACTCCAGCTCCAGCTCTTCCATCTTGTTGAGATCCGTCAGTATACCACCAGGATCCATTTTTCGGAAGATTTTGTTCTCTCTCCCAATCCTCTCTGCTTGGCAGAAATATCTCCAGGGAGAGGTTGGGTTTTAAAAGCGGCGCATCTGTTCGCATGAGAAGTGATGGACACCTCTCCACCGCGCTTTCCCAGATACCTGAGTAGCCGCCCGTTTCCAATTCTAAGATGTCCCAGGCAACTGAGACGATAAACAGTCTTCAGGGCCTCGTGCTCTATGTATAAGAGAAGAGGAGGCAGGTTCGCCAGGACTTCCAGAGCCCTGGTGGGAGCAGTCCTCATCGCACTCAATATTCCCACACAAGCCATTCTCTGAACTTTGTCAAGTTCATGTGTTTACGCTTTGTTGTACTACGCTACCATACAATAGCGGCGTACATTATCATGGGGCGGATCACCATAGTGTATATCCAAAATAGCACTTTAGGTGTCATTCCCCATGTACACCCAAGGGCTCGTTTACAAGCCCAGAAAGCACAGATGGCTTTCTTGGATCGAGCTTCAATATGATCATTCCAGCTCAGTCGTGAGTCCAGAATTACTCCCAGGTACTTAACTGTCCCCTTAAGTTGAAGAGTCCCTTCTCACCAATGTTATTGTCAATTAAAAAGTCAATTTTTTTTCAAATAGAAAGCACCTATTTTTATAATTTTATCATATCAAGAACACGCGATACATTTGCTATCCGATATCCGCAGAAACAGAACCCAACACCACCAACTGTTTAAATGATTATAGAAAACTTTAAGAACTTTGGATACATAAAAGCAAAAAGAAATAACAATAAACCAGTTGTTAATAACGAAAATATTGAAACTACAATTTTAGAATATTTCGCCGCATATCCGACAATACCTACAAGGAAATAGCATTAGAGTGTGAATTATCTCTAACATCAGTTTTAAGGATTTTATGGAAACACAATTTTTATCCTTATCTATATTTCATAGTACAACATTTAAAAGGCACTGATTTTTCACAAAGAGTAGAGTTCTGTCAATTTAATTCACTTCGACCACAAGAAAATGCTGGTTTTTTGGATAAAATTATTTGTTCGGACGAAGCCAAATTCACAAAAAATGGATTGTTTAATCGACGCAATCCTTCTATTGGAGCGACTCAAACGTACATTTATTTAGAGAATTAAATTTTCAAGTCTTGACATTTTAACGTGTATTATGTTATAAAAAATGACGGCGTCGTCGCCTAGAATTCTACCAAGATAATTTGGATGGCCATTTTGAAGACTTCTAGATACAAAATACGTTTTTTTAACTTATAGGTGAGTGCTAGTTCGACATCTTGAGAAATTTGGAAGTGAACTATTTAGATAACTTGCCGCTGGCTGACCATAGAAATCTATTTTATTAACATGATGGGACGCCTCCACATAACAGTCATTTAGTTAACAATCATCTGTAAAACTTATTTTATGATCAATGGATAGCCAGGAATGGGCCACCTTGCTCCCCCGATCTAACAGTACTTGATTTTTTTATCGAGAGACAATCAAAAATTAAGCATACAACACCGTATTAACTATTATGGAAAATTGCATTGCAGCGCGTCAGAATAACATTTGAAGAACTTGATCCTCAGTCAATAAAAAGAGCCACTCATGAAGAGTCCTGCTTAGGTGCGACAAATGTTTGGAAGTTCAAGGGCGTCAATTTGAACATTTACTCAAATAATTTTTGTAGCTTTATTTTATTAACAATTGTTTTATTTCTATTTCTTTTAGCTTTTATAGATCCAAAGTTTTTGAAGTTTTTTATAATCTTTTTAACAGTTAGTAGTGTTGCTTTCCGTTTCTTTGGATATCGGATGGCGAATGTATAGAAAATTCTTGAAATAACTCTATTACATTCTCCATGAATAATAAATAAGTTTTAATAATCTTCGTACGTGTAATCTAATCACCCCGGCATGATTATTATTAATGAGTGCCAAATGGCAAGAAATAGTGACAATTGTAGGGTTCGAATGTTTTATTTTCGCCACGCCTCACTGTCAGGGCCAACCAATTACAAAACCTAAAAGCCGTATAGCATTTTTACAGTAGAAAAATGTGGAATTGCCAATATTTTGAAAACTACAAATTTTTGGAATAGACAATCTCATATAGAGTTACCCTTATTTTTAATGCTTAATATGATAAAATTATAAAAATAGGTACTTTCTATTTGAAAAAATTGACTTTGACGATTTTTTAAATATAATTTTTATTTTTCTTTTTTGACCACTCTGTACTAATAATTTTCAAATATCATAAAAAGATTACTAAAGTCGATCTTCGTCGACAAGAAAACTAACCCAAATTAAATAATAAAGACTTATAGGAAAAATTATAGTTAATTTTTGGTCCGCAAACGTAATTTTTGACATAAAAATTTAAATATGTCCAAAACGGTGAGACTTAAGTATAGAACATTATACGTGAAATATATCTAGAATTTTATGCCCATCAAGAAATTATTTGCAAAAGTAAGGATAAAATTAACTGAATTAACCATAGTGAACTAGCGGAAAATGGAACCTTGACCATATCGTCCAAAACACTATTTTTATGCAAAAATACAAGGAATAAAATCCAAAACTAAAATATTCAATATTCTTATTACCACTTAAAAACTTTGAGATTTTTTCTGTTCCAAAGCTAGTTTCAATGAATATTTTAAAGGGAAACCGTTAACAACATATATTATCCACCCGAGAAATCAGATTAAATCTAAACATAGATTGTTTGAATTGTTAATTAGAATATTTGCCTTTCAAAAATCGGCAGTGTATGAATAACATTCCAAAAGTCATAACAAAGATAAATAATGTAAACTTTTTAATTTTTGAAATGGACCGTAAATATTTTGATAATAATCAAATAAATAGTTTTATTTTGTTACTTCCTTGGAAATCCTTTTATAGATATAATGAATATATCCTTCAAATGATATAGTAATTGCTATTACTTCGAACAAAGTACTGTCCAGGAAGTGAACATTTTGGTTATTATATATTATAGAAAGAAGATCAGAAATATCCTATTAAAATAGGTTATTAATAAATCAAACCATCTTAATATCAATAAGGACAAATGGATTAGAATTATGGGAAACTGCTACAAATTCTAGCGTAGCAGTAACATTCTAGTTAAAAACATTATGGTCGATATGAAGTGGTCAGTTTAAGGGCAACACCAAAATACCAACGCGTTTCTAAAAATACATTATCCTCTTTACTTTTTCAGTGATTGGGTAAAAATGTAAAATTATTATTTTAATTGACGTGGACTTTCGCTTTAAAACTTGTTGAAACTAACCATAAAAATCAGGAAGAACTAGTTTCGTTTTCTTGATAACAAATGTAGCTTATTATTTTAATGAGAAGAATTGTATCTGCATGGAATATTTTAAAGTATGTATAATTAATTTTGTTAATTTGACTTCGTAAATAACAAAACAGCTTTTTAAGAATGCTGATAGGTATTTAACACATTAAAAAGCTGTTTTGCCTCGAGGAATTCAAAGAAACACGTGCTGTTTTTGTTTCGTTCGAATATCGATTTCCATTCGAATATGTCACAAACGGGAATCCTTCTAATGTTACATAATAAAATTTTTGAATAGTATCTACAATAAAAGAGTAAGATAGTTTTTAACGTTACCAATATGCTTCGCCTCTTTTCTCCTAAAAAAAGTGGAAAAACTTATTAATAGGAATCTAAGGAGCAGAACACTCAAACAGAAACAGTTTTACTAATTTGCATATCAAGCTGGCAAAACCACACTGTTTGGTAGAAAAAATACTGATGACGAAACAAGTGCTTCACTGATATAGAGGGAGCTTTTGATAATGTTTCCTATGAGTTGATGGTAAGAGCTCTAGATACAAGATAAATAGAGCTTCTGTTAATAAAATGGATATCATTAATGCTGAAAAGCAGAATCATTTTTGCATCAATCAGTAATGAAGTGGTAACAATGATCAGAATCAAGGGATGTCCCCAAGGAGGACTACTGTCACCTCTACCGTGGTCCCTGGTCATGGATAGCTTGGTGATTCCCCTATATGACGCAGGATTATGCCGATGATCTAGTTGTCATTGTCAAAGGCAAAACTGAAGGGACTATAACAAGTCCTATCCAAACTGCCTAATATCAAATTAGTAACAAGTGCAAAGAGGAAAAGACTACATTTGATCTACGAGGAGACGAAAACAAAACATGAATGACTTAATTTTAAGCGGACATTGAAGATTATTTAAAAAGCAAGAGCGGTAAGCTAGACATGTCGAAAAATCATAGGAAAAACCTGGAGTTATGCACCAAAAATGATCTTGTGAGCATATGAAATGATAATGGTCGCGTGGGCCTTCTTAATATTATGTTCAGAGATACAGCAAACAACAGCTTAAGAAAAGCTGCAAAAAAAATACAAATATTTTCATGTGTAGGAGTTTCAGGGGGTTTTTATCATTATGCCTCACAGCGGCAGTAGAAGCAAAGCTGAATCTTCCACCATTGCATATGGCTGTGATGAGGGCAGCAGGAACAAATGCCCTTAAGTTGTTTTAAACGGAAAAACCTTAAATCTAGAAACTTTCTTTTGGATATGAAGATTTTGGACACAATTTCAACAGAATCCATACCGAAATCGACAGGCTGCATAAGATATGAATTTGATGTAATCTATGAAGTAGTAACTGCCGCCTTCTCAAAAAGAAGAGCAAAGCTATGGATGAGATTTGCTGTTTTTGAGACAGTGCAGCTGAAATAGCGGAACACTTGCTATGCAAATGCATCGTATTGTAGTGAAGGAACATTAAATTTCTGGGAGGTAACATCTTGATCTCCGAAGAGATAGAGCACTTACCCCCAGAAAAGAATAGCCCTTGTGAGAAGTTTTAATATTCCGGGCGTAAATTAGAGTAACGTGAAAACGGTATTATAGGTCGAGGTGCTGTAGAGAGGCAAGAAAAACCCAGATGACTCATTTAAAAGCTACAATCTAACTCTAAAATTAAAAACTAACCCTCTAATTAAGGCTCAACCTTACAACTCGTCTTAATTGACAATAAAGAGTTTAAACTGGCAAGGGCAACACAGGAGCGGTTCGAGCCTCTCACTTGGGGGGGGGGAGGGCGGTGATATCATAAAAGTACAGTATGGCAAGCGAAAGCAAGTGTTCGGTGGGGTGGGGGATACACCAGCAACATTCCTAGTTCTAGTGTAAAAGGCAGGATCGGGTCTATTTTTCTGAATTTGAAGCTCTTGGAGAGGTGTGGGGCGATCACAAGAAAAAACAAGTTGTCGATGGGAGGAAGGATGCGAGCAGCATACACATTCCTAATATAAGAGGCAGAATCGGGTCTATTTTCCTGAACTCAAAGCTCTTGGGGGGAGGGGCTATTGCAAGAAAAATAAATTGTCAAAGGGGGGAATGCCAGCAGCATACACATTCCTAATATAAAAGGCACAATCGGTTCTATTTTCCGGAACTCAAAGTTCTTGGGAAGGGGAGGAGGATCGCAAGCATACACATTTCTATACTCTATTCAAGAACTAGAGTGAGTAATAAAACTGTCAACGAAACCTCCAACGTACCTTCTTCAGTGCCGCAGGTAACTGAGGACTGCCGTAAATCTAATTATATTTAAGTATTATAAGCTTTTATAAATTTACTGCAACAATAAAATTTCTGATAGTTCAATTTAATTTCTGTCAGTGAGCATAGTACATCTTACAGCGTGTCTTTAGTGATTTATCTTGTGTGTGCTTGTTTTTATATATTATTTGAGATTAGTGAGTTACCCAAAAGATATGGCGTCCACATCTATATTTATTCCAAAATCGTTAAACCAGGGCATTTTTTCCTTAGCGAAAAACTTATTACGATTAATATTTATGATGCGTTAAGATATCAATATCTAGATAATTATGTTAAAAGCTCTGCTGAGATGTGTTCCCACATGACCGAAGTTGGAAAATCTACTATCTACCGAATACTAAAGGAGGAAGAAACGACTGGAATTTTAGTACTCCCAAGCCACATTCGATCACAGGCAGACGAAAAACTTCGTTGGACGAAGAGATGTAAACTGCAATAAAAGGAGTTGTATATACATTTTATTATGAGAAGCGGATCCCAATCGTCGACAAAATTCTAACTAAAATCAATAAAGATCGGGATTTACCTGAAATTAAAAGAACTGAGCTCTGGAAATTGCTCAGAGAACTTACTTTTTGCTGGAAAAAACCAGATAGGAAATTTGTTCTTATAGATCATCCGGAAAATGTCCGTTGGAGAAGGAAATATCTCTCTCAAGTAAAAGGTAGAGTTGCTAGAAATAACACAATTTACAAAATTAGTAATTTAACTGAACTTTTGAAATATTTTTTTGAATAAAGTTACTGCAGAAAATTGGGAAAAATCCATATAATAAAAGTAAAAAAGAAAATGTGGAAACTCGATCTCATGATCAGTGAGATCGAGGAACCAATTATAATTAATTTGAGCGAAGATAGCTTCATTGACTTTGATTATGAATTAGATACGTTATGTTTACCAGCATAAACACAATTGATTATTTAAATTTTCTGTAACATATAAAAATTAATTACATTTGAAGCCCTTTTAAGTGTTTAGTTGTAATTCTGCAGATGGTTTAATAAATAAACAAACTGACACGTCAAATATCCTAAAAATGTTTTTAATTAATAATAAAATGACCGATAGCCCCAAAAAAAATTTATTATTATATGGACGAATTTATTTTTTTATATATGTTTAACTTCTTGTATTTTTGACATTGGGTATTTTGTAAGTATTTAAATTATAACTTAGAATTTTTTGAGAGAAACAGACTACGTTTTAGTCTGAATGTGCCAAAAACGGTTTCTATGCCAAAATTAAATATAATAAAAATACATTTGTGATTTGTGTTAAATATGTTAAAATTATCTATATTTTCTAATGTATGTGAATTATTAAGAAATTATAGGAAACAAAATAATATTATAAAAACTTTTTATTTTAAGTTTATTACCGAAATAATGTTCTATGTCATAAATACTTAGTGATATTAAACCTCCTTCCGACGCCTTTGACAAGGATTAAAATCCTTTTTAACACTTCATACATCCAAATATCTATTGTTATCCAACCCAAATAGTCCATTATTGTAGACCAGTATTTTTGATTATAAAATTTCTAACCCAATCCTATGAAAAATATATGTGTTCAACAGATATTGCTAAAGAGCACAGATAGTTTGTGAACAAAAAAAAGATAAAAAATGATTTATTACTCTCTCTTCTTCTTGAATATATTATAGTATAAGAGACAAAATCGGGTCTCTCTGAACTCAAAGCTCTTGGGGGGGGGGGGGGGGGAAGAAAATTTTGTTTATTTTGAAAAACTACCATTTCTCTTACCTATTCCATGGTATTATTTCTACGTTTTAATTTAAATTTTAATATACAGGGTGCCCAACATAAGGAGGGCCAGTGTGGGAATCTCGGCAACAATAAAATATATATATTTGGCTAAATAGGAAAAAGGTGTGTAATTTTTTATATAACTTGTAGTGTTTGAATTATTAACAAAACACAAATTTCAGTTCTCAATTCTACTTTTTTCTGGGCTTAATATTAAAGTTATAGCGAAGCCGTTAGTAAATTTTAAGGTGACGTAAATCCATTTTTTATTTGCCGTTTCTCCTTCGAGCAATTGGACTCAGCTTCGTTCTGATTCGTCAGTTTTTAAAAATAGTTTTCATTTTGGATTCAACAAGGTATTACACATTATGGTCTAATTATATTTTGAACCTTTTTTGACCATTATTAAGAAATTTTTAGAGTATGAACTTGTCTCTTAGAGGGGAGGAGGATCGCAAGCATACACATTCATATACTCTATTCAAGAACTAGAGAGAGTAATAAAACTGTTATCGAAACCTCCAACGTACCTGCTTCAGTGCCGCAGGTAACTGAAGACTGTCGTAAATCTAATTATATTTAATAATATTTAAATATTATAAGCTTGTATAAATTTACTACAACAATAAAATTTCTGATTACAATTTAATTTCTGTCGGTGAGAAAAGTACACCATACAGTGTGTCTTTAGTGATTTATCTTCTTTGTGCTTGTTTTTATATACCATTTGAGATTAGTGAGATACCCAAAAGATAGGGTTTCCACATCTATATTTATTCCAAAATCGTTAAACCAGGGCATTTTTTCCTCAACGAAAAACTTATTACAATGAATGTTTATGATGCCTTAAGATATCAATATCTAGATAATAATGTTAAAAGCTCTGTTGAGATGTGTTCCGATATGACAGGAGTTGGAAAATCTACTATGTACCGAATACTGAAGGAGAAAAAATCGACTGGAATTGTTAGTACTCCCAAGCCACATTCGATCACAGGCAGACGAAAAACATCGTTGGAAGAAGTGATGTAAACTGCAATAACAGGAGTTATACATACATTTTATTATGAGAAGCAGATCCCAACCGTCGACTAAATTCTAAGTAAAATCAATGAATATCGGGATTAACCTGAAATTAAAAGAACTGAGGTCTGGAAATTGCTCAGAGAACTTAGTTTTTGCTAAGGAAAAAGAGGGTAAAAAAATGATTTATTACTCGCTCTAGTTCTTAAATAAACTATAGTACAAGAGGCAAAATCGGGTCTATTTTCCTGAACTTAAAGGTTTTTTTTTTTTTGGGGGGGGGGGCTGCCGATCGCCTTTACCTTCCCCCCTCTTTGGTTCCGCGCCTGGCTGAGCATTATAGTCTGCATACACGCCCAAAAATTATCAACTTCCACTAAGAATTTCCACTAAGCTGACACACTACGAAATAAAAGTGCGTGGTTCATACGTGGTCTGTCCTCTCTATTATTCAACATCTACTCGGACATAATTTTCAAATAGGCTTTGCAAGATAAAATCCTTGGAGTGAAGATCAATGATGACCCTTATTTTAATGCTAAATAAGATAACATTATAAAAATAGGGCTTTACGTTTAAAAAAAAATTCTTTTAACGATGTTTTCAAGTTAATTTTTTAATGTTAGTTTCTGATCACCCTGTATTTATTTATTATTAAATTATCAGTACAGTCAGCTAAAGTAGATCCCTTCTGAAAGAAATCAACCCCAATTAAATAATTAAGGCTTTCATTTAGGAGAAATTGGTAGTTATGTTTAGGCCTGCAAAGACCATTTTTGGCATAAAATTTAAAATATGTCAAAAACAGTTAGATTTAGGTATAGAATATTATACTTAAAATATGTCTATAATTTTGCGTAGAAGCTAAAAATTAAATAACATATAGGGTGTTGCATTTAAAATAAGAAAACATCAACTTCCGGTATAACAAGAAGTGCCACCATCTTGAAAATACTTTTGCCAAATCGTCCCCATCGACATTATTGAACTGTCAAATTTAAAAAATTTTCCAAAGTCCATTGTCCGAGAAATCGATCATTGCATTTCGTCATGGGACACCCTGTATAAAACAATTATAATATCACAAGTGAATCAAAACTGGCAAGTATATCCGGTTTAAAACTTAAACCTATTTATTTAATCGGCAATAGTTGTTAGCGATAGGCAAAACGAAGTAGTCGTTAAATGAAGGAAAACACGTAAATAAAAGTTTGTTCTATAGATAATTAATTCTGAAAAACAGAAAAATTGATTACTTTTAAATATATCGAATCAGCATTCTTTATGTTGATAATATTTACCAAAAACAGGCTTCTAAATATTTATAAGTTGAGCATTAAACTCCTAAGTTTGACTGATATGTTTACTTCAATTAGTTTTTATTAGGTTATTAAAATTACTTTTCAGGCTGATTTGAAAATGTAAAAACATATTTTTTATATCAATACATTTAAATATAAAATTACGTTTAACTTTTAGTAAATATATCTTGCATATATTAACATCTAAAATTCTAGAATTTTCCAATTTTATGAGGATGGCAGTTTATATTTTGGAAATAACAAACAAAAACAAATATTTATCAATGAAAATTGTTTTATTTTTTCAAAATATTTTCCATCGTGATTAGTACTTTTTTTGCATGCATTGGAACCAAACTGAAAAGCACTTTCGCCACTGTGAACATGGTTTCGGAAAGCATCAACCGACTCGAATCTGAACTAACAAGAACTTTTTTAGTATGGCTGCTATACTGTCATGCACATGTAATTGTGATACTTGGTTAATATTATTTTATAGTAATTTTCGTGCAATTTATTCGAAATTTGATTACTACTTCAAAAAGAATAACTTTAATATAAGAAAAGTGAACAAATATTATCAAAACTTACATCAAAATGGTCTTCTCAAAATACATTTTAGATGGTGTAGACACAAGCGCCGGATCCCTGCGAACTAGTTGAAGCCACATTTTCTTATTATTTTCCAAACGTGGGACATGATTAAATCACTTTTCAGGTTGTCAGTCTTTGGCACCTGTGTGAAGTTAGCCACGTTTTTCTGAAACGTTTCTATCTGCGAAGAATTTTAGAAGGGAACTTGTCGGAGTTCGTTTCTGTAAAGGCCGAAAAATACGTGTGAGAGGGGTGAATATGGGAAGGGAATTCCAATGAGCAACTGGGGGATGTTTCGCGGAGTCCAATGGGAGTGAGCGATGATTCCTACAATCCTTGTTCGTGCTGCGTTTTTTTCCGGGCTGGGAAAGCATGGGCGGCCATGCTAGTTGCGGAAGGGGCGTGGCCGGAAGTACGGCTGACAGAAAACGTTATGCGCAAGAGTCTCTATCAGATGAAGGAAATGTCATAACTTCAGTCGTCCGAAAAATTGGCACCAGAAAATGATAACCAGATTGCATTTTGTTTTTGGAAAATACTGTCACAAGTGACATAGTGTAATAGTAGTCAGGGATTTTCGGGGGTACAATCCCGACTATCCGAGAGTCCCTACCCATATGAACTGGCTGGCTGTCGAAAAACATGTGGACGTTGGTAATTGAGAAGATAGAGAAAGGAACTTGTCTATTGCGTCTACCGTCTCTATAACAAATTAGACAAAAAAATGCGAAAGATTAACTGCTTAATCCCGTGGTATTCTAAAATATTTTATTATGATATTATGCCTAGTCAAAAAATTAAAAACCGTGAAACATAAGTTATAGATAACTAATTCTAAACAAAAGCTTGTACGAGTTAAGATATAACATATGCCAGCAACGGGTTGTGGGTTAATACAGAAATATGCAATTTTCACAAGCAAAGTTTTGAGTCTACAACTTAGAAATATTTTTCGAAAACTACCATTATATTAAAGAAAATACAACACGCTATAAGGTTTCTCAACATCCTGTGCGAGTTAAGATACAGAGTTAAGAGTGCCAACAATGAATAGTTTTATATTTTAGCAGGGATTGTTCGAAAATATCCGTTGAAAATATATTGGCATGATTAAAACTACAAAATATTACAAAAGAAAATAAAGACAAAATCTAAATGGAACACAGCAGATAGTATATTTTAAGGAAATAGGGTAGATACTGGAATAAATTCCAGGCTGTAGACTATGAACATAATGTCAGTTTTCTTAATAAACAATAAGATAAAATTAACGCAGCAGAAAACTGGAGATAAAAAAAATTTGATCAAGCTCTATCAGCTTGAACTAACATTGAAATAAAAATGATAATCTATATACTAGCTTTATCGCCTTAGATTAAGCTGTAACGGAACAAATATTAATTATTTTATACTGTTTAGCGTGAAGTGTATTCTGCTAAAATCAGTAATTAAATAATTACTCTGTGGATAGATTTTTTCCTGTGAGAACTCGATAGTATATTTTTTATTATCACCCAAAAAAGTCTCAAGGAAAAATAAATCAATTATCATACTTAAGTATAATCTCAACTTTATTATTTAAAAGTCGCTTAAATGTTTTCTTAAAAATATATAAACGCAGTCAATTTATGAAGACATAAAGTAAAAGACTCTTTCTAAGATTGGTCTATAAATCTGCCGAAGAAATCATACCCTGGTTATGTAAATAAAACCGAAGCGATAAGGGAAGTTTTTAACATGTTTTGTATGAAATACCGTTAAAATGTATTAAAACATTGAACGATTTTCCCATTACTAGGAAACAAAACGATGATCAAATAAACTCACTATAATAGAAATATATCGTTTGATAATTTGTACAAAAAATTTGAATAATAACTGTTTTTTCTGTTCACAAGAAATAACGAGTTAAGATGTTTATTGCTAAAACAGCTAAGAAAAATGAATATTTTTTTCACAGTCTTTATCACATATTCGTTTCGTTACAGGAAGACATAGATTAGTTTGTTTTACTGCTCTTTTATATAAAAATTATGACTATGACGCTGAGAGACCAACTCGGGAATTAAGTATCCGGCGTAAAACGGCTGACGCCCTCTGGGACAAACTATAGGAACTATTAAAGAATGAAATTTACAGTTACAGAAATACATGGGGTTGAAATACGTACCCGCGGGATGCAGGGCGTACAAGTTTGGCCTTTTAAGGAGTACTAAACTCCAGTTACAGTTTGAATTTCGTTAGAGTCCGTACCGTCTTTTAAGAGCAGTGTCGTAGAAAATTATGTGACGGGTATATTCGTCGGGAAAGAAGATGTTTTGTTTTTCATTTAATTTGAGAAGATCTTGTGTTATTTTCCTTGAGAATCTAGCGATTTTATTATTGTTTGATTAATAAATATAAATAGCTGTTTTTTCGCATTTTATTTTATTTTTCTGTGTAATATCTTAGTAAGCTATTTAAACGTGTTTTTCAAGATTGGGTTTTACATTTTTGTTAATAGAACGGTCAATAAGAGCAACTACGTTAGTTTCTTTGTAGTTGTTATTTGTTATTTTATTAAGTTTCTCATTGTAATTATTCGTTTTTTCTATTTATTTTTATTAAAGACTATTTATTTTGTTAATAGACTAAGTGTTTTGAGAAACTTGTTTTATTTAATTTAATTAAAAACCTTCACGCGAATTAACTTGCGGACGTACTGCTGTGAGAGCTGTAAACAAGAGATATCATCTGACCAGGTAATTAGCAGCTTTGCCTGAGTCCTGAAGTTCTGACTTATGGTTGTGTGTGATAAGCTTAAATAACCGTAGTTGTTTGGAAGTTAAGCTGCAAGATAGAAGATGAACTTCCATTGTGTCTTTATTACTGTAAAACTTAATTAAAGGGTTTTTTGAAAATAGCTATAAATTAATATGGGGCGGCAAAATGATTGTAGACGAAATACCCAACGCTACCACAAGATATTCAGTTTGCAAGAGTCTACGATCAAATTCTGTCACAAAACAGGGCTCTACTCTCTCACAACTATTTATTCCGGCTTCGATTGTGCTAGTAGATTTAAATAAGTTTCCTTGGTTGTTGTTAAAGGTCGGTGAGGAAACAGCTGTTTTCATGTTATAAATATTTTTTCCTAATTTTGTTTCCTTTTTTTTTCGCTTGTTTGACTCGTTTGCGTTTTTTAAGCATACATTAAGACCCTGATTTTTGCTAATTTATATGTCCTACACAATTAGTTCAAATGTTGATACTAGAGGTCGCCTCTATGCCGAACAGAAGTAATAAAATAATCTTCAAAATTAATTAATTTTTGCTAATTTATATGTCCTACACAATTAGTTCAAATGTTGATACTAGAGGTCGCCTCTATGCCGAACAGAAGTAATAAAATAATCTTGAAAAATAAGCTCTTAGGTATTAAAAATTACCATACAATCTATGAAGTTTATAGTTAATCTAAACCAAAAGGGGATTTAAAGAATTTTTTCTTATTTAGATAATGAAAAAATCGTACTTTTATTTTATTGTCCGGGTACTTTATTTCTCAGTTGATATATCGATTAGCAGGTTATCCTAATTTAAATAATGCAATTGGAAAAGAACGGTATTTTATTGGTGTGTGTATCAAGAAATTAAAGAACTACCACTGTTTATCAACACTTTAAAAAAAAAATAAAAATATTTTCACGTGATTCACTGACTACATAACGAGCACTAATGACGATATAATAATTTTACGGGCTTTTATCACTGATCTTATTATTATAAACCTAGTTTCCATTACAACACTCCGAAATATAAATTTAGCTACAACCTTTATTATAGTTTTTAAGTTCAATTCATTCCAAAGAACAGTCAGATCGATGGTCACATATAGCAATGTTATTCACATTTTAGTTCTATAAGAAAATCTATAGAATTATGTCAGAGGTGAGTTGTAGACGCGAAGCTTTCCTTGTGAAAATTGCATATTTCTATATTGATCCACTGTCCGTCGCTGGCAGTTTCTACTCTATATATTAACTCCTACGGGCTGTTGAGAGCTCTTATATGGTGAGTTATTCTATTCGATATAATGGCAATTGTAAAAAAAAATATTTCCAAGTTATAGACTCGAAGCTTTCCTTGTGAAAACTGCATATTTCTTTATTAACCCACTGTCCGTTGCTGGCACATTTTATATCTTAACTCGTACGGGCTTTTGGTTAGAACTACTTGTCTATATTTTCATCTTAGTGAAATATTTAAGAATACCACGAAATTTAGCACTCAATCTTTTCGTTTTTATTGTCCAATTTGTTGTTCAGACGGCAGGCGCAATTGACAAAGTCCTTTTTAAAAATTCGTCGTTCGTAGAAATGTTTTTGAAAAAGTCGTTTTAAAAACTTTCCCAAAAATAAATAAATTTTCCATCTTTACCGGTTTGGTAACAAAACAACCATATTTTTAAGATTCACGACGTGGTTGACTGAACATATTTGTCAAACCTTTTAGTGAATTTGGCAGTATAATTTTTTATATCTGAGAGCATGTAAGCGGCGGATGTTTTGCATATTTTAAAACCTCATAAATTTATCACAACAATTACATGGAAAAGTCCCATCGGAGATCATGTTGGAGATTAACACTAAATTATTGTTTTTATATTAAAAAAATTTTCAACAAAAAAAATGACATTGTTTAACGTTTATTTGCTATTGTTTCTTCAAATATTAAAAAGTGTCATGCATACAATTAAATTACTTTATAGCCCATAACTGATAAGTATGTCATTGCTAATGAGTCTACCACAAAACAAAATATTATAATTAGTATTGAAAATATCAGAAATGTAATTTTAATTATGTTTACTTAAAACGGACTTAATAACAAAGCATCTCTTAAAATCAAACATTCACATATAATAAAAAAATTCCATTGAACAACAAAGCTAATTAAATTTCTGGAACTGTCAACACTGGCGTTGCTAGGTGCTGTTTGACATATCCATTGTAATGTTTGATATTTTAGATGGTGCACATATTCAGAACTTTTTAACACAAGGACGCTATTTTTGTTTTTTATAATGTGATTATTTTTCACATCTTGCGCTGTGATTTATTTCAACAAATTTTGATCGTGGACTCCTGCAATCGGCATATTTTGGTAGCGTATGGCCATTTTGCTCACGACTTACCACTGTCCTATTTTAGTTAGTAGGTATTCTTTAAACCTATCAATAAAATCCATTGTGATAAAGGCACTCTGGAAGTCTGCCCGATCTCCTTAGGCTCTTGCAGTTTAAGTGCCAAACGACTATTATTAGAGCTTACCTATACCACAAACTTAACTTCAAGATTCAGAAAAGCTGCTAACTAGTCAGATAAGGCTTCTTGTTCTAGAGCTCTCACATAAGGGCGTTCTTAACAGGTTTTAAACAGACTGGTTACACGCGTATCACGTAACTTTCTCTAATAGCTCTCAAAACGCACCGCGTCTAACAAATGTTAAATCATAACTATTATTAATTACTTTTTAAAAGCATCTACCTAATAATTTTTATATAAAAAGGTAATCAACCTACTCTATTGAGATCATGGAAAAAACCCTACTCGCTCTTTTATCCATTGCTCACATTTTCCTTGTTCTTATTTTTTCATCAGATAGATAAAAATAGCCAAAAAACAAAAGCTTTGCACATATAAACAAATAATTATGCTGGATTGTAGCGATTTTATTTACATATTCTTTTATTTCCTTAGAATGAAAAATTTTGCTCAGTTTACTTTTGTAAGAACAGTCCCTTGGTGATCCCGACCACAAGTGAAATAAACAAATATAGTTTTTTTTGACTAATTTATTTTGCAAGATTAATGAGAGTACGGCCGTTTTGTGGATATATGTCTCCTTAATTGTCCGAGTTCACATATACGAGGTTTATCCCAAAAGTATCGAACCTGTATATCTCCGCGTCAAAACTTACGAGCGACCTCTGTGGGGCATGGGCGTCACCAGTAAGTCTTCACGAACTCGTTGGTGTGCGCAGTTACCGACTTGACGTGTTAGATCGTGAACAGTGTGCGTTTGTTTACAGTGTCTTTTTTTCGTTTGTCGCATTTTGTTATTGTAAAAAATTACTAAAAAATTAGATCAACAAATTTGCATCAAGTTTTGCTTTAATCTTGGAAAAATTTGCTCGGAAACCATTAATATGATGAATAAAGCATTTAGAGAAACAAAGCAACAGGGTTCACAGTGAAAGCATTCTGAATCGACAAGACCAAAAAAGCACGTCACAGTCGGAGCAAAGTGAAGACAATGTTGACTGTATTTTTTGATTATGAAGGTGTTGTGCACCACGAATATACTCTGAGAAGTCACACGATCACTAAAGAAGACTACGTTGAAATACTGAAAAGATTGTGTGACGCAGTCAGAAGAAAACGGCCACAGCTTTGGACAAGCGATGATTGGCTGCTTCACATGCGCCAGCGCATTCATCGAATCTTGTGCAGCCATATTTAACAAAGCACCAAGTCGTACAGCTTCGCCAGCCTCCGTACAGTTTCGACGTAGCTCCCTGCGACTTTTGGCTCTTATCAGATTAAAAATGGCGCTCAAAGGACACCGATTCGACGACAAAGAGACGGTTGAAACTAATGCGACGAATGCACTGAAGTCAATTCCGAAAACTGACTTCCAGGACTGCTTCAGGAAGTGGAAATACCGCTGGGAACGTGCTATTTAAATAAATGGGGACTACTTTGAAGGATGTTACTCACAGATGATAAAGAATAACACCAATGTGGCGATATGAAGGTAGGTTCGATACTTTTGGGACAAACCTCGTGTTTTTCTAGAAAACCATCCATAAAATAGAGTCTAAGCTTAAGTTTGATAGCTGATCTATTTTCCTTTATGGATAATGATTTTTTGGTAGAGACATAAAATATACATTGCACTGGTTCGAATGCATATCCTGAGTAGCCCAAAAAAATTCATCCATTTAGTGGAATAATATCCTAAGTTAATCAAAATATTGCGATAAAGGGCCTACAGAAGCCACTGTATCTTTCTGGTGTGGTGAATTCAATCGTAGTCGTCATCCACTCATGGACGAGTCGCCTGAAGGTTGTCCAAAATCGATTGTAATGCAAGGAACCGTGAGATTGAGGTATACCTGGATATTAGTAACATCAGCCTATAATATATTGCAAGAATATTTGGCCGTAAAGAAGCTATGCTCACGTTAGATCCCGTATAGTTTGACAGTCGCTTAAAAAAGGCTCATGTCGATTGGTGCAAGGAAATGCTCAAATAATACGACCGCAGTGTTTCAAAAATATTTATAAGATCGTGTCAGGTGACGAGTTTTGGATTTATGCACGCAAGGGTTGGTCACGCTCGACACACTTCGAAGTAAATGGTCCTATTCTATTTAGAAAAATTGGCCATGTCATAACCGTGTCTTTATAGAATCGTACAATGGTCAATTCTGAATGATACATAGCAAGTTGTTTGCCGGAATTTCCTGGGGATGGAGATTAGAAACGACGGATCATTCTCCACCATGACAATGCAAGCTCACATCGGCTCAAACAAGCAGTGGCAGATCCAAGGGGAGGGGGATGATCGCCCCCGCTCCAAAGCTTGGAATTAGGAAAATAAAGCCACACTAGGAACATGAATGCTGTTTACATCCCCCCTCCCGTTGACAACTTGCGTTCGCTTGTGATCGCCCCACCCAAGAGCTTTTAATTCAGAAAAATTTACCCGACCCTACCTCTTATTTAGGAACGTAAGTGTTGTAGGGACCTCCCCTCCCGTCGACAACTTACGTTCGCTTGCGAGCCCCCCCCCCAAAAAAAAAAAAGCTTTTAATTCAGAAAAACAGACCCAACCCTGCCTCTTACCTAGAAATATTAATATTGTTGGCATCTCCCCCCCCCCTCCCGCCGTCGACAACTCGAGTTCGCTTGCGAGAGCCTCCTCCTCCCCCAAAAGCTTTAAATTCTTAAAAAAGACCCGACCCCTACTATTACCTAGAAATGTGAATGTTGTTGGCATTTCCCCCTCCGTCGACAAGTAGCATTTGCTTGCGATCGTTCCCCCTTCCACAAGAGCTGGCGTCTCACCCCGTGTTAACAACTCGCTTTCACTAGTCGTACTGCATTTTTATCATATCATTGCCTTCTCCACCCCTAAAAAAAGACGCTGGATCCACAGCTGCAAACAAGTGACATTTTGAGCACGCCTTACAGACCTGATTAGACACTCAATGATTTTTTTTGTTCTCGTAAATGAAGAAACTGCGCGGCCAATGGTTTTTAACACCACTGGAGGTGGTGGAAATGCCAACACTGGGGTTGTTAGGTGCTGTTTGACATATCCATAAGTTTGATATTTTAGAAGGTACACGTACTCAGAACTTTTTAACATACAGACGCTATTCTTGTTTTTTTTTACAGTGCGATTATTTCTCACATCTAGTGCCGTGATTTATTTCAACAAGAATGTGTGACAAATTTTGATCGTGGACTTCTGCAAAAGGAATATTTTGGTAGCGTATAACCATTTCGCTCGCGGTTTACCGCTGTCCCATTTGAGTTAGTAGGTATTCTAGAAACCTATTTCTTTTTGTTCCCGTAAATGAAGAAACTGCGAGGTGAACAGTTTTTGATACCAGAAAAGGCGATTGATGTATTCGAAAACCCTGTTTTAGGAATACTATTTTCATAGAGGCAAAAACGTTTTTCGTATTGAATTAAATGCATGAAAAAGTATATTAATCATCGTGGAGGATATTTTAAAAAAGAGTAAAATAATTTACAATGATAAATATTTGTTCTTGCCTGTTATTCCCTCAATATAAACGACTACCCTCGCGTTATTATATTATTAAAATATTTTTGAAATCATTCTTGTTTAATATTTTGTGGTACAATAACGATTTCTTCTAGAAAAAATACTTTTCAGTGGCAAGTATTCTCTAACAAACTCTTTCTTGAGAAATGACATACACACAGACGCGGTCGAGGAATTTAAAATATATATTTACAAACTTGGAAATAGTTATTAATATAAAAAATACCACGTTTAAACTTATTACATTTAAACAAAAAATAGACACGTTTTAAACTTTGAACGGTCTATTTACTTAAATGAACGTTGTTTATTAATTTTTTCTCCACAATAATTATGTCATTAGTTATTGGATGTATTTAATTAGATCCTGTTTTTGTCATTAAACGTGTAAGATTTTTTTTATAATGATAAATGGATTTATTTTTATAGGATGAGTTTTTTAGAGTGTTAATGCTATTTCTATTTCCTCCCCCCCCCCTTCATGCAAAAACAACAAACAAAAAGTATAAGGAGACCAAATTTGGACGTTAATTTTTCTTCTTATTCTATTTCCAACATCCTCCTATAACACAACATTTTCAATGATTATTTTTCTGTTGTACACTTATGAATAAAATTGTCAAATATTTTTTCTTCTTTTTTTTTTTCAAGCGCCATACTCTTTATAGAACATAGGCAAGCTCTCACACATATCTATGTTGCATGTCGATTATCCTATAAACATATATGCGTGAGCACCGGCTTTACATACCTTTTAAAGCCCAATTGAGAGATTTTACTTGGCAGAATAGTACACAGTGGTTTGCCATTATCTTCTGTGATACAACGAACGTATAAATACATTTTCATGTTCCGACCGAGATTCGAACCCGGGTCGTCTGGGTGTAAGGTTGATACGAAACCATAAAATTTTGTTAAAAATTCTCAAATACACGTGTGATTTTATTTGTTGGCCACTGGCTCATACAATAAACGAGTATTTTTCATTACAGGTTCTCGCAGATGATCTTAAAGTAGCAAAATTAATTCCTATTTTCAGAAAATAAGATTGAAATATTGTTAAAAATATAGACCTGCTTCACTGCTGCTATCTGTATCAAATGTCTTTGAAAGAGCTATTTACACCAGAATTATATATTAATCGTTAATCAATATGGATTCAGACCTGAGAGGTCTACAGAAATAGCTCATATATCGTTGGGGATTTGGATTGCGGTCGCGTGTCTGGTTTGATTTTGTTGGACTTCTCATAGGCCTTTGACACGATAAATCATTATTTTCTTTATGCCAAATCAAACCACTATGGTTTTGCCAATTTAATGGTGCAGTTTTTCCGATCTTATCTATTTCATGGAACTTAAAAGGGTGATGTTTGGAGACGAGATGTCGGATCTTCTTCCTGTAAGATTGGGTGTTATATAGGGCTCCATGTTGGAACCCTTTTTATTTCTGATATTGTTCGCTGATAATCTGAAGCATTTTAAGTATTGTTCCTAACAGGCTTATGCCGATGACATTCAGCTGAGTTTTAGTTTTTTACCTTAAGAATACCACATCGCCGAGTATGTAATAAGTTTATGCTTGAAAACGATTAGAGATACAACCTAATCGAAACGTCGTAAAAATATTATATTTTTCTGTGTAATCATTTAATTTTATTAATTTGGACCAATGTGTATTTTGCTAAGGTTATGTGTACGAGTAGTCATTTTGGCTAAACAGCGCTTTGATTTGAGTGTTATTTGACTCGCTAATTTATATTTTGTTTTTCTATTGTTGAGTGATATATTTTTTTCAATAAAGCCGATTATTATCATTGTTATTATGATGATTTACAAGCCAAACGGATTTGCACTCCCTCCAGGGAATATTGACTCATACTAGGCACACAAAGATATCAAAAGTATGAAGCTCTGTGGGAACCCTTTACATATTATCGGGTCCTAGATGACGTGGTCTGCTGTATTTCCTACGAACTATCGAACGGTTCGCGGGGTTGCTAAGAGAATTGCTTTCTGCATTGGCTTATACAGATGCTCACTAAGGCCCAGTCCCTTGATGTTCTGTAGGAGGTTCTTTGGTATCATTCCAGTTGTTGATAGTACTATGGGAATCGTTTGGACGCTGTTCATTGCCCATTGTATTCTGATTTGCACCTCCAGATCTCTGTATTTGGCAATCTTATCGTTATATTTTGGCTTAGGTTGTTGTTGTTAGGTACAGCAATGTCGATTAGTGTAATTCACCTAGAAATTTTATCTATTAGTATAATGTCTGGTCTATTATGAGCAACTGTCTGATCCGTCAGAACCGTTCGGTCCCAATATAACTTGAACTGGTTGTTCTCAAGAATTGGCTCCGGATTGTATTTGTAATAAGGCACTTTTCCTTCCTGTAATAGGTTTAACTTTTCTGCTAACTCTTGGTGGAGTATCTTAGCGGCTGAGTCGTGTCTTTTCTTATACTCGGTTGCGGCAAATGCTTGGCATCCTCCAGTTATGTGCTGGATTGTCTCTGATGTTCGACAGCCATATCTGCATTGGTCATTTTCTATTGAGGGATCTCTAATGATGAACTTCCGATAGTTCTTCATCGGAATTACCTGGTCTTGGGTAGCTAACAAGAAGCCTTCCATTTCTGGAAACATCTGTCCTGAAATCAACCAGTAGTTCGACGCCGAGTTGTCGACATTGTCCTGATTGACCTCATTTGGATGCCGTCCATGAAATGGCTTCTGTGGTCAGGTTTGTAACTTTTCTTGGTCTGTTTGGTGGTGAAAAGTAATATCTTGTTCTCTCAACTGTAACGGCGTTGAATCGTCTGCCTCGCATATTGCTCGATGTAGTGTGGAAGAGTCCGCTAACTTGTGGAAATATCAACGTAAGTTTATTATTTGTTGATCGAGCTGCTTACCAATATCCACCAATCCTCTTCCTCCTTGGTATCTTGGAAGCATTGTACGTTCAATAGCACTCCGAGGGTGATGTTTTTGTTCTTTTGTTAGGAGGGTCCTTATTTTTCTTTACAGGTTTTGGATGTCCGTCCTGCTCCAATTCCAAAAGAGTAGCTCAGCACAGAGCAAGCAATTATTATATAATGGAAAAAGTGGACAAGAAAGAGAATATTGCAGGTCTTTATTGTCCTATTTTAAGGGCATTTAACACAACTAATGATCATTTGATGATATCTAAACTAAAAATTTATGGGCGGGCGATCATTACTTCTTTTTTGTTCAATTCATATTTCACAAACAAGCAACATATATATATATATATATATATATATATATATATTATTCTTTAGATAAGTTAAATTGAGATATCGGATAAATTTTTAAATATCAGATCCGGTACGGTTTAGTCATAGTTAAAATAACGATCTAATAAAGTCATAATTAAAATAACGATCTAATAATTACACTATTTAAAATGAAAGTGTGTAGTAGTGAGTTTATTTTAATTTAGAAACAAAACATATTTCCTTGTATGCGAGGTAATTCAGCGTATTATTTAACTTGAACAGTGGCGGCTATTGCGGCGAAGTAGGTCACCAATTTAAATAATCTTTTGTAAGCTTTTATTTTATATCTAGGTATATTAATTGTGGGTACATACATGTTCATCAAAATAGAAATTATAATGAAATTTGTTATTTTTGCATTAAGATTATTTATATAAAAATGTGTATATAGAGGGTTGTGATAAAAAAAATGATCAACCTTTTTAATGGAACATTGGTGATTTGGTGAAAAATTCCTGGAACTGGTGAGTTATATTCCTTTAGGAGGCATTTTGTTTGATAAGAAGATATTATATAGGGTGTATCAAGAAAGTGCTATTTGTATCAACTCAAATTTGTTTAATAAAAACCATTGTATATCATTAACGTAAAATTCTCAAAAGAAAATATTTTGCAATACCCTTTCCAAATGAAACCCTAAATCACCTAAATTCTGGGATTTCGAATTTGTCCTCTACCAGTGAAAATTCGAAAATGAAATATTTCTTAAGTCAACTGTTGGGAGATGTTGGTATGTCAAAAGATCTTCTGAAATATGGGCCATGAAAGGCGGACATACCGAACCCTAAAAAAATGACACTTGTATATAATGCAGCGCTTAACCTTTATTTTTTGTACTCGAAGCGCCACTGGACCTTTATATTTGTAGACGTTAACAATTGACAATTACAATTTCTCCGGAATTTTTAATTATAGCATTTAATACATGACACGAAATTGAAGGTAATTAGTTACATTTTTTCTTGTTAATTACGATTACATATATATTTGTGCTAATAGCTAGAAAAATATAATACATAAATTATTTCTGTTTATTTAGAAAACAAGTTATTAGGTAATTAGGGTGATGACGTCAATCGACGAAAAATAGATAAGTAGTATGGTCTTAGTACAGTTTGAGTATTAATGTTTATTAGAGGGCATTTAAGACATGTGTAAGAATTTTATCTGTTTAAGTAAATGCAAAATTATTTTATTTTTAAGTTTTTAGCAGCTGTACATTTTAACTTACACATAAAATAAGTTTCTTCTTGTTTTTTTAAGAAACATACTTGAAACTTTTAAGAACACTATTTAACAAAAACTGATATAAATTTCACACCACAATGTATTTTGGCAGATATTTAATACATTTCTCAAAGGCCAAGAACTTCCCAACAAAGAAAATGGTTTATATCACATGTAGTCATAAAAAACGCAGCAAGACGACTATCAGGACGATTAGAAGACTGCATAAGGAGGCATAGAATGGCTTTAGAGGTGAAAGATCATACACATAAAACATATTTTGTGTGCAGCAAATGATTCAAAGGTAGTTTCCATTCCTGTTCTATAGAAAACCCACTCACACCAACATATATCTGAATGCTGATTCACATCACCATCCCGAGCAATTATTTGCCGTAGTGAAATCACTTGCGTTTCGATCGCAGTCCCTTACAGATCCGAAAAATTACCACAAAGAAATGAACATACTGCAAGACGCCCTAACAAAGAATGGTTATAAAAAAGAACATATAGACAAGGCTTTAAACGACAAACGCTTGGCCCCGAAAAATCGCGAAATCCAAGAGAATAGCTCCAAAGTTTTTGTTCCTTGTGTCAAAGGCACCACATACAAAATAGCAAAATTTCTCAAGAGACAAAACATTGAAACCATTTTGCCTCAGACCAACATCTAAGGAAAAAATCCCTGTGGAAAGCCGAGGAGTGTACGAAATTCCATGCGGAGAATGCAGCTCATATCTTACGTAGGCCAAACCAACCGTCAAATTAACCCGAGAAGGAACGAACATATAAAGACTGTCAAGCAAAAACAATTTCTTCTGCACTGGCCCAACACTTGTTCAACACAGGACATAAGACAAATTTCTCAGGAACAAAAATGCTATCGAGATGTGAAAACCTGTCCACAAAAGTTATAAGGGAAGCCATTGAAATTGCAAAAAGGCCCAACAACTGAAACAGCAGAGATGATAGCCAGCAATTGCCTAATACTTGGAAAAATCTGTTTACGAAACATCAACTAGTAGTAGGTAGTAATGAAAGAGATCGTAACTCGGTAACACGACTCCAAATACTAGCAACAGGGCTGATGACAAGCAGCAGGGTTCGCAATCTGATTGTCTAGAACCATCTGGCTAACGAACGCGCCCCACGTACACATAGGACCGACAGCACCCGTGTCGTAAGTGTCAGTTTGCTCACAGACTCGTACATTGAGCTTTGAAAATGGTCAATGAGATTTCTCCGACACGTCAGCTGCATTACACTCCTGAGAGAGACTCAACACATACACGGGATACTTGAAAACCTTCGATTACCCATCACACCCGTGACAACATTCGACATAACATATATATATATATATATATATATATAAATAAAAACTTCAAAATGTCCTCAAAAACCATAATATTATTCTTAGTCCTAAAGGATACAATCTATTAAACAACAACTTCAACAACTTAAAATCCAAAATATCTAACGACAAAAAATTCACGTTGTATATGAAATCTCATGTAAAAATTGTGACGGAGTTCATTCACATCGGCCAAACCAGTCAACATCTAAAAAACATAATAAATGGGCACACATATGACAATCATAATAAGACTGCATCGACGGACAACATTGCAGAAAAACAACACACTTTCGATTTTGAAAATGTGGAAATTCTCAAAACAAAACAATACAAAAAAACGTGAATTTTACGAAATGATCATATATATATATATATATATATATATATATATATATATATATATATATATATATATATATATATATATATGAATAGTTTGGTTATTCCGGGTTTCAATCCGTTCGTTCAAAAAATCGTTTTCACGACGTTTCGCCAAAATCTCATTTGGCATTTTCAAGTGTGGTTCGTCTCTTTACTCGCTAAGAACTAATGATGGCCTCTGATGAATTTCGAGTTTTGTTTAGCTGCCTTGCTTCCTGATTGGATGAGCGGCTTCGCAAGCTCCTCCCCTCTGCCGGGTGCGATATATTTTGTTCTTGTATGTTGGTCTCTCGTGTACTAGTTGATTTTTGTTGTTTTCTTTCTTGATTTTTTATTAATGTTTTCCATGTAGTTGGAAAATTTATAGCATCGTCTCATTTATTTAGCTGTCCTGCCTTTTCAATTTTTAGGGCCTCTCTTATGACGCGTACCTTGTAGTTCTGTACTGGTGCTATTTCTTTTGTTTTTTCGAAGTCGATGGTATGTCCGGTTGTTTGATGATGTTGAAATAGGGCTGAGGTTGTCTGTTTGTTTTTGAGGCTATTTCTATGTTCTTGGATTCTTGCTGATATGCGCCTGTTTGTTTGTCCTATATAAGTTTGATGACAATCTGCACATGGAATGCTGTAAACGCCATGATTTTCAAGGTTGGTCTTGACTTTGGGATTTCCCAGAATGTTGGCTATTGTTTTTTGTGGTTTAAATATGGGCTGTATGTTATGTTTTCTTAAGATTCTTCCGATGCTGTCTGTTATTCCTTTTATGTATGGTATTATGGCTTTGTTCCTTGTTTGATCCTGGTCTTTGGTCTTTGTTGTAGTCTTCTCTTGTCTTTTTAAGGCTTCCTTTATATCTGATTGTGAGAAACCATTCCGTTCTAGAGCTGTTGAAATGTGTTTTATTTCGTCTTGTTTTGTGTCAAGTTCTGTCAGGCGGAGAGATCTTGATACTAGTGTGTTGACTACTGCCTGCTTTTGAGAGGGATGATGATGTGACGCTGCATTGAGATATCGGTTAGTATGTGTGGGTTTCCGATATACGCTGAAGTCCAGAGTGTTGTTGAGTCGTGAAAACGATTTTTTGAACGAACGGATTGAACCCGGAATAACCAAACTATTCATTCTACCATCCGTGAAAACCTACGATATTATATATATATATATATATATATATATATATATATATATATATATATATATATACATATGTTATTTCACAAAGTGAATCATAACTCACCCCAAAAATAAGGAAGAAAATGATAATCAGGCAAGGATCCTTAGGGCAAGGAAAAAAAATCCAAACCCTTGGCTACCGGTACCCATAAAATAAAAATCAACTTAAATAAAGACTTTACACTAAAAGCAAAGTTTTTATTGTATCATGTCAAAAAATTAGTAACGAGTTACCAATATATAGTTATGTGTGCCCTTTGTGAAACATTATAATATATAACGTATGTTTTACAATTAAGTTATAAATTTTAAGTCATTATATTGCAAAAAAATTTTCGTGTTATAGTTAAGAAAAAACTATTCTAAGGAAGGTCGAGTGTGACCGAAACGTCCATAAACATACTTAATAACTAAAACATATGCAGTTTAAGTAATAAAACGGATTTTATTCTTAAGAAAACCAATACATGAAAATATGCACAAATAGTAATTCCAAGAAAAATATAAAGAAATATACATATACATGTCGTGTGAATGATTGCAGTATTTATATGGGGATGGCTTTTTATTAGTACAGCTTTATCAAGAGACATTTTTTCAGATACTTGTAAGCAGTCCTAGTACAAAATTATCGCTATAAAATAAAAATTTTCGTGGTTCTTAAACTGTTGGAATTAATTATTTCAAAAAAATTTTAAAACCTAATATAAAAGTACTAATCAATTATTAAGTGTGATTAATGGTACCTCTGGTGTGCCTCAGAGTATATATCTCTCTCCAGTTTTAATTTTTTAATAATAATTGTTAATTTATTAAATGTAACTGTGTTGAACAAGATTATTTCCCTAACCGTCGTATTTAGGATTGCTTATTACGTTTTTTTAAATGCTACTTTGAGGTAGATGTATTAACTACAAAAAGACTGCATTGGTATCGTATAACATGAGAAAAAACTAGTGTTTTTTTAAGGTAAATATTACATTTTAAAGATTAACTCGCGTACCTGTCCACACTTTTCGTGTAAAGTTTTGTCAAGTTATGAAATGAACTTAATTGTTCATAGCGCTTTTCTTTGGATCCATATTTTAATCACTACATCTTGGTTGAAATTGAGGAATGAATGATGAACAAAAGTGACGTTTTGGTAAAAATATTTTAACAATATTTAACCTTTCATTATCTTTTTCAGCAAAAGTTGTACCAATCGAGTTACTACCGACCGAAATAAAATAACCAACATCAAGCAGAAAATGTTGTGAATTCGTACAACAATAAAAGTTCGAAAAAAAGTGATAGTGTTACCGCAAAATCGCGCAGTGCTTGTAAATTAAAATTTTTAACGTCTATTTCCGTTTTTTAAATTGTTGTAAATCTCCGAAATAAAAATGAAAGGAAGAGAGAAATTGTGCGCTAAATTGTCCAGTGCTTTTTTGAGAAAGTGTGTAAGTATATCTATTACGATAGCTGTTAAGTTATTTGGTTTTTATGATAATTAATCCGTCCATAAATATTATAAATAGGAAAATTAGGTAACCACAGTAATAATATGTTTAAATTTTTTAATTAGTCGCTATTCCGAATATAGTAACTAATGAGGCCCAATCAATAGATTTTTTAATTTTAAAAAAATTTAACAGCAACGTGCCCACAGCATGACTTGAAGGGTAGTCTATAAATGACCAAAGCACAAAATCCAACTCCAACTGAGCACTGGATTTTTTTTAAACAATAAAAACCGGCAAACATGGTGATTTTTTTGGTTTTCTGCTTAAATTATGAAAACACGCAGTTCACTTAAAAAGTTCGGAACTAATTTTGTATAAAATTTACAACTAGCGTTATCTGTTACCCGTCAGCAGAACTATGTAATATCATGCCCTAATTACCCACCGAGGAGATGTGAGCGCTCTAACTTCATTTTTTAGCCAGCTGTGTTCATTTGAACTAGACGTCTTTTTGCTACTGCGTCACAATTTTCACTATGGAGCAACGTGCCGCAATCAAATTTTTTTCGAAATTGGAAAAAGTGAATCGAAAATATTCGAATTATTGAAAACCGCGTATGGTAAGGATTGTTTAAACCGCAGCAAGGTTTTCGAGTGGTATGCGTGGTTCAAGAATGGTCGACAGTCGCTGGAGACTACCGATAAGAATGTCGAACGAGTGAGCGTCGCACTGTCTCGTAATCGGCGAATTGCGGTTGAAATGTTGTCTGAAGAACTCAACATCAGTTTAGGAAGCTTGCACCACATTTTGCATGACGTTCTCGGGAAATAAAAGTGTGTGCAAAGTATGTTCCGCACTTGTTAACAGAAGAGCCGTGCGGAATGTTCACGCGATTTGGTAAATGGGCAGACATGCATGAAAATTTATTAAGTAAATTGTACCGGCGACGAATCAAGGTGTTTTCAATACGATCCATCGACCAAACGCCAAGTCGCTGAGTGGCGAGGCAAGGGCGAAGGGCGGCGCACCTAAGTTTGAGCGACAGACTTAAAAATCAAAACGATGTTCATTTCGTTTTTCGATTCTCGCGGGATTATCCATAGCGAATTGGTACCTCCGGACAAAACAGTGAAAGCACAATTCTACGAAAGTCTCCTAGATCGACCTTTGAAGCGGATTCGTCGCGTGAGACCGTATCGCACCGGTGACTGGTGTCTGTTGCACGACAATACACATTATCCACCCTACTCGCCAGATATGGATTCAACAGATTCTTTTTTATTCCCTAAATTGAAAATGACGATGAAGGGAGAACGTTTTGAAGACGCTGAGGCGATTCAAAGGAATGTGAACAGGGCTCTAAAAGCTATTCCAGAAGAGGAGTTTTTCAGGTCGTTCCAGCGGATATAAGAGCGCAGCAAAATTGATATTCAACGAGGATGGGATTATGTTGAAAATTAAATAAAATCTTTTTCTAAACTCTTGATTTCATTCTTAAAAAAATATGTAGTTTCGGAACTTTTTAAATGAACTCTGAATTAAATGAATTGCATTACTGGCATACGTCAACGAAATAATTATATCAAAAAAGATTGATGGAAAAAATGGAAAGAAAACCAATAAATGAAGAAGAAGATATAAATCATAGCTGGAAAAAAATTAAGGGAAACATAGAAGATGCTTCAAATGAGTCATTGGGCACACATACAATCACAATCAACAGTAAAAATCCTAATAAAACTCTATGGTTCCGTAAAGAAGTTAAAGATAAGTGTAACGAAAAAAGAAAAGCATATTTAGCATAAAAACCTCAAAAACGCCGGAAGCATACAATAGGTACAAACTAATTCGTAACGAAACTAATCTACTAGTCAGGCAACTAAAAAGTGAACATTGGGAGCAGTTCTCTAAAAGAATGGAAGGAGACTTCTATAGTGTACAAAAACAAATGTGGCGACTGATAAGACAACAGCGCAAAGAAGTATCTGAACTCTCCGAAACAAACAAAATATCAGATGAGAAATGGATAGACTACCTAACAAAATTATTTGAGGGAGATGCTAACATTGGAAAAAACAACATACCAGCAATAAGGAATAATGTGAAAGTTACCATTCAAGAAGTAGAGAAAGCTATAAAATCCTTAAAAAATAGAAATTCTCCCGGACAAGATGGAATTCATAACGAATTGCTGAAATACGGAGGACAGCGACTAACACAGGAACTCACAAGCTTCATTCGAAAAATCCTGACACAATGCAAAGTACCAAATAGGTGGAGAACCAGCACAATGATGCTTATGTTTAAGAAAGGTGACAAACAAGAACCAGGGAACTACAGGGGTATTAATCTACTGGACACAACTCTGAAACTCGTTACGAAAGTAATCAAAAATAAAATTAATTCGGTTACAACACTGGAAGACGAACAGCAGGGATTTAGATCAGGAAGGTCTTGCGTGGATGCAGTATTTATTCTACGACAGATAGTCGAAAAATCTCTAGAATACAATAAACCAACATTTTTATGCTTTATAAATCTAACAAAAGCATTCGATCGCATAAAGCTAGATGACGTAATCCACCTGTTATATAAGAGAAATATTCCTATCAATATAATTCAGACCATCGAAAACATATATGCAAACAATAAAGTTCAGATTCGCACTAACGGTAAATTATCAACACCCATACTAGTCAACAGCGGTATTAGACAGGGAGACTCGCTTAGTTCTTTGTTGTTTAACACGATAATGGACGAAGTAATAAAGGAGGTGCGACTTGGTAGAGGATATAAAATGGGTGATACAGAAATAAAAATTCTCTGTTACGCTGATGATGCTGTGATATGTGCCGAAAATGAAGACGACCTCCAGAGATTGTTAAATACCTTTAATCTTACGGGAAGAAAATATAATATGATTATCTCAGCCCAAAAAACTAAATGTATGATAACCTCAAAAG
This sequence comes from Diaprepes abbreviatus, assembly GCA_034092305.1. Lineage (NCBI taxonomy): Eukaryota > Metazoa > Arthropoda > Insecta > Coleoptera > Curculionidae > Diaprepes > Diaprepes abbreviatus. Next base: position 426,369 of record JASJET010000381.1, on the reverse strand, counting down.
AACCCGCCCGATGCAAACTAGAACTAGACGGTCAAATAATACAACAAGAAACGAGTTTCAAATATCTAGGAATATTATATTATAAGATTAGGCGATGACAGGTGGGAGATAAAATTTGTCGCTATAATAGCTTTTGCATAATTGCAATTTAACCAAGTTAGAGCATTTTTTGTCCGTACTACGGTATTAACCTGATGGGTCCGATTTGAATTTACGAAATGGACTCTGAAAGTGGAGATTATGAACTACAATTCGTTTATCTCAGATTTTCGTAACAAATTTGTTGAAACATACGAAAAATGCTTCCCAACATAGCGTGATAAGCGTGAACTTGTGTCCAAAGCCATGCGAAGCAGTGGTAGTGACGGGTTGCACGCAGCGGAGGAGAAGGCAGTCTTGGGCCTATGCTCACGCCAGACGTCACGACTATATTTCATATGAGGAAATGCACCTCATAATGGATCTATAAATAGATAAATAAAAAAATAAACGGACACTTTTATTTATTTATATTTCTTGTTCTTCAGGTTTCTTTACAGTTTCATTGTTATGCCCATTCCCCCATACCCACAAAGTCTCCTGGGTATGGGGTTCATAGATTAAGGTGTTGTCGGAGGTGTTCTGTTAGAATTCGTTGTCCTGAATAATTTAAAAAAAAATGTATCCAGATCGTTTAAAATTTGTGTCTGATGTAGACTTTTGTCCATTTTTCCACGCTGTGTGGTGGGTACTGCGAACCAACTTAAACAGTAAAAATCTCTTTACGACACTCAATATCTATGCATGCCTTGCGCTCAATTATTCTTTTGGAACTGAGAAATGGAGCAGGACAGACTTAAAGTCTGTAAAGCCAGAACACTCTTGACGAGGAGTGTTACTGAAAGACAATACTACCATGATACCACGGAGAAAGAGAATTGGTGGATATTGAATCAACAACTAACAGACTTAAGCTCATATTTTCATAGGCTCGTAAAGTTGAAAGACATGAACTGACTTTTCATCACTCATCAGATCAAAATGAGTTTCAAGCCTAGCTACAGAAGCTCCTTCATGGATGGCACCCCAAATGAAGTTTACCAGGAAAATGTCGGCAAATTAGCATCGAACTACTAGTTGATATCACGGCAAATATTTCCTGAAACCGAAGATTTCCTACTAACTATCCAAGATCGGGCAATCTCAATAATATATATATATATATATATATATATATATATATATATATATATTATATATATATATATATATATATATGTCGAACATCAGTAACAATCCAATACATAACAGGAAAATGTTAAGAATTTCCCGCAATAGAGTACGAGGAAAGACATTATTCAGCTGCCAGGATTATCCATCAAGAGTTGGCAGAGAAATTCAAATTGTTGCAGGTACAGAAAGGGTTATACTATGAATACAGCCCAGAATCTCTATTGGACAACAACGAGTTTAAGCTGTACTGGGATCGAAATGCGTTGCACACAACCAACCAAACCTCATTTTAGTGATAAAGGATCCAAACGAGAAACACTAATACAAGTCACCATTCCTAATATACCTAAAAGTTCATTTCTGTATTGTCATTCAGTCCTAAAAAAATTAAATAAAAGTCATTTTTGTGAAACTAACTTCAAGAGCCTATAGCTCTCTTTGAAAGCATTTGCCAACCTATGTTCATAGGAACTTTTTTTGTTATTTTTTTTATGTAGGATCATATCTTAAAATTAAGCATTATGATTTCTGTATACCCTGTATAATGGTTTGCCTGTTGACTAACATTATGGGTGCAATATTGAACCAATACTTGGTAATTCTATTCTAAGAAAGTAAGAGTTGTATGAAAATAATATTAAAGATTAATCACCATATAGCATTTATTATCAAGTATTTAGATATATCAAACTATGAATTATAAATAGGAAAACATGAAAAATTGTTGAATTCCCTTGCACCAGGCAAAATATCTTAATTGTTACACTTGTAATCGTTTTATCATACTTTTAACAACATTCTTATAATCTGATGATATTTTTCTTATTCTTCCCGATTCGATTCCATAATACGTTTAACGAGACTGTAGTTATTTAGTAGAGCTAGTTTTAATTGTGACCACAAATTTTCGATTGGGTTTAGGTCAGGACTTTGTGCTGGCCCACTGTAATTCCTGAGAAGTCAGTCAGTTCTTTACTGTTTTGGCTGTGTGATATGGATCATTATCTTGCTGTAAAGTAACATAATTTATCGGATGAGGCATATTATCTACAGTTTTAATCAAATTGTATTTTTAAATATCTGAATATATTTCTTAATTCATATTTTTGACTATTCATATCTCTGACCGAATAGGACCCAAAGCTTAATATCGTCTCCCCTTTGCTATATAGTCTGAATGAAATCTGTTCGACTTACTGGCTTACCTTTCCTTTTCCGCTTTCATTTGCGACCATTAGTTGTGTATCGATTGCTCTTGGCCTCTCAAGGTAAAGGTCAAATATCAAGATCATTTCAAGGTGTAAACAAAAAGATCGCGTATTTCGTGAAATGTTTGTACAAAAGTTATTGGGTGGGTACGGGGGTTAACTGGTAGTGACCTTTATAATAACCTTAAACTTTACCTTCAAGGTCATTTTAAGCTCGATTTCAAAATTTGAAAGGAAAACCCCCAATTTGACCCCCGAAAAATTACTGACTAAATTACTTTTATTCAATCATCTTCTGTCCAGCCTTTATTTTTTTTTACAAAGTTTATTTTTGCTTTTATATTTTTTCACTTATAATAGCTTCTTTTTCTTTTCAATAGTTTGAAGTATATTTCTGTATAGTTTTAGTTGTACCGTCTATCTGCTGATTAGTTTTTCACTATCACGTTGTATTTAATTATATATAAGTTCGGTGCAAAACTGAGTCATATGGATAATATTGTTCCGGACGACCGGTCTTCAAACAAATTATACACACTGTATTATGTGAATAACTTTTATTGTCAACCTTACTTTTGACACTTGTCAAATTAACTTAAGTTGCGTCGACAAGCTCTCAAACTACACTGACTGAGAAAGTCGGTCTGGACCCTTTATATACCCCTTTTGGTCGATACCGGAAGATTCCCTAATTCTCTAGAAGGATTTCCATACTACATGGGGTAATCAAAATAAGAAAAAGGAATAATCCGGCGATTTCTAGACCTTCTATTATAGGCGTTCCATGTTAAAAATAGGGAAATAGAATTCTCTAAAAAGTTCCAGACCTTCTTTCATAGTCATCTCCTGAGGAAATTAACAAAGGTAAAATTACTTAAATAAATTATAAACTTGTAGAAAATATACCTAAACCCTACGAACTGCAAATTCAAACTAATACTATGAAATATAAAACGCTACAAGGTTCGTTACATTAGAAAATATACCTAAAACCCTACAAACTACGAACACAAACTAATACTAGGAAATGTACAACGCTATAAAGTTTTAGCTAATAGCTAATATTAATAAGTTCGGGGGTAACATTTTTTTTTATCTGCTCTTACCGTTTCAAAATATAATCAATCTGTTCCGGCCGTTCTACTGGACGAACAATAATTTCACCAAATTTTAGACTGCGTAATTCTTATTCCTTTACCAGTGTGTTTATTATTGTAATATGTATTATAATTAAATATTATATAATTGTTTAGAACTGGCTCAATAAAACACTTAAAAAAAGAATTTTAATTATTTTATTTTACAAAATTATCAATTAGCAGGTTTTTTAAATTGCTTAATATTTATATATTACACAAAACTAACATTCTTTTAATATAATAAAAATGAAATTATTATTTTCTTGATTTTTTTATTGACGAATTGGCAAATCCAGTACTGACACGTGTAATACGTTACATCAAGGTTCTTGTTTATCTAAACTAATATAATAAAAATGTAAAGTTTATTTGTTTGCTCCAGGTAATCTCCAGAATTACTGAACTGATTTAAAAATTCTTGAACTCTTCGAAAGTTAATATTGTTCGTTTAAAAACTCCCCAACCAATTTTGTAGAATATCGGACAAAATTAATTTTTTTGTCCGTCCTATTATCAGCCCCATCTTGGATTTACTGAACCAATTGCCGACAAAATTATATAGGACCACTGTTGCGACTTGCTGTTCGAAGTAATCGACGTACATACATAAAAACACACAGAGTTGTCGTATGTAGAACCTCGTTCTTTTAGAAGTTATTGAAAAATGGTAAAACTTTTTGACAATTACCTTTTTGAAATATTCAGATTGACCTCTTAGAGCCGTTATATTTTTTCCTATATTCTTCTATATGTAGGGCTACAACTTCAATATTTCTTAAGCAGGTGAATATTATATATCAGCATATATACAATGTGAACGTAAAGTTTTAAATAAACTCATTGTTTAGAAAAGTCTGGATTTTTTAAAAAATCGACATGTCAATTTTGTGTACGTTTTTTTTTCAGTATAATAAATTATACAGGTTGACTCGAAACAAGTTGTGCTAGAATCAACTTTGATTTGTTAAATAGTGACCCTCAATTTTTTATACACTTTTATACTCCCTGTAAAATTCTAAACATATTTTTCATTACATGTCTTATACCTAAATGTAACTGTTTTTGATTTGTCGAAAGTTAAAACTCGAAGTGAAGTAGTAACAACAGTTAATTTATCACGTTATTAAATGTTGAGAATGTCTCCTATTGGTTAAACGACAATAACCTACGCAATTTATTAATTTATTCTAAACAATTATGATTTCTTCTGCACTAAATATCCGTATTTCTTGAATAATTCGATTCTTTAAGTCTTTAATATAACCTCACAAAAACAAGTCAAGAGAGTTTAGGTCTGAAGATCCCGGCGACCATTCCATTTTTCAATCTATATATTTGCGAAAATATAAACGCAACCTTCGCTTGCGTAAAGCGTCGGAGAACCGTCTTGTTGAAACCAGATATTTTCATGGGGTAAATATAGATTCTCTTCTTCTGGTTAGTTCAGGTTAGATAGAATAAGATCTTCTTATAGAAACTGTAAATATGCCCACGATTTCAGCCCACACATTTACCTTTTGTCTATACTGAGTGTGTCTCTCTCTCATCCAATTTGGGTTTATATCCAACCAATACCGATAATTTTGTGTGTTGACGTCACTATTTCAGCAAAATGTGGATTAGTCGGAAAAACAAAGTTTTTACCAAAAATGAGATCCCAAAAGCACGTTTCTTGTAACAGTTCACAAAATTGAAAATAATTGTCACAATCATCTGTATCAAGTTGAACGACTTGTATTTTGAGAGGATGGTACTTATTACTATGTAAGATGTATAAAAAGTCAAAATTTCAGTAAGAAATAAAGAAATCCTTCTGCCGTATTTAAATAGTTTGTTATATATGTAATTCTCCTTTCAGGCAGAGAATATGAAAAATATATATACAAACAGTTTATTTCCTGCAAATATCGCTCTAGTCCTCTCTCCATATGCATTTCGATCACCTTATGATCTCGTCAGTGGAGCTGCATCGGACCGAGAGCAACATTAGCAGGAAATAACTGATATATGAACCATAAATTTCAAGGTATGTCGGCAGGATATTGCATCTGCCATCTACCTACTTCGATGTCAGACTGAAAAATATCGCCAGTCGAACGACATCTATGAATCATTGGAGTAACGTGAAATTTTTAAAAAATCAAAATTTCAGGAAGAAATAAAGAAATATTTCTGCCGTATTTAAATAGTTTGTTATATATGTAATTCTCCTTTCAGGCAGAGAATATGAAAAATATAATAATAGATGGCAGGTGCAATATCCTGCCGACAAACCTTGAAATTTATGGTTCATATATCAGTTATTTCCCGCTAATGTTGCTCTCGGTCCGATGCAGCTCTACTGACGAGATCATGTGGTGATCGAAACGCGTACGAAGAGAGGACCAGAGCGATATTTGCGGGAAATAAACTGTTTGTATATATATTTTTCATATTCTCTGCCTGAAAGGAGAATTACATATACAGGGTGATTCAAAAATCGATCACGAAACTTATGGGGGAGATTCTACTTGACAAAATAAGGGTAGAGCTTCATATAATTTTTTTTCAAAATGTCATTCGTTTTCGAGTTACAAGCCGTCCAAGTTCAAGTTTTTATTTTTTGTTTTTTGAATTACTCGCTTACAGGAAAACCGATTTGACTAATATTTGAAAGATAGGCTAAGTCTTCTGCGCTTCATCATTTTAGTAACAATTCACATTGATTGTTTGCCGCTAGAGGGCACTTTACCTACATTGAAAATTGTTTTTTTGTCATAATTTTTTAGTGTTGACAGCTACAGTAGTTTTTGGCATAATTTCTGAAAGACTGATGCCAGGCCTTTAAAAAAGGTGCTCTTTATTTACATCGCTAAACCCAACGGTTTAGACGTAAATCACCCTTAAAAATTAAGTGGTAAATTTACTTTTCTCATTTCATTACCACCAGCTACCAGATAAATAGCTATCAAAGTATACTAGAGCTGTCAGTTTAACATCAAATAAATTCGCTTTTTAAACTATTTAATTTATAATCTTAAAATAACTAATAATGGCTAATCAGTAAATATTCATATTATGGATTATTGCGATATACATTTAATTGATAAAAATTAATGAAACAGTACTAAACAAACTAAAAAAGATTCTCAAAATGTCCCCCATTTTCTTCCATACATTTCCTAACACTCTTCAAAAAATGTCGCCTAACTCGATGAAAAATTTCTGGTGTTTCTTTAATAATTTGGCACTTTTCGATTATCCTGAAGCGAAGATCCTCGACGTTGATTACTGGAATATCGTACACCAATTGTTTCAAATGACCCCAAAAGAAAAAATCCATAGGATTAAGGTCTGGTGACCTCGCTGCCCATGCCAATGGTCCACTTCGTCCTATCCATCGCTCAGGATACGTTGCATTCAAATACTGTCGGACACGTATACTAAAGTGGGGCGGAGCTCCGTCTTGGAGGATCCACATGTTGGCCCTTACTTCCAATGGCACATCTTCCAGATACAATGGGATACGATTTTGGATAAAATCTAAGTATACGTCACCAGTTAATGGGCCATCAAAGAAATGAGGACCAATAAGGTAATCTCCTATTATCCCTGCCCACACATTTAGTGAAAATCTACGCTGATGTTTCGTTTCTACCACATTGTTTGGGTTCTCGTAAGCATATGTGTGGATGTTGTGTAGATTTGTTATGCCATCACGAGTGAAACCAGCTTCGTCAGTGAATAATATGACGCCAATTAATCGATTATCATGTTCATACTTAGCTAGGATCTGATTGCACATTTCCAACCGTCTCGGCCGATCATCGTCATAAAGAGCCTGCACCTTTTTTGAATGAAACGGGTAGAGTTGTTCTTCTCTTAGTATCCTCCATGAACTAGCCTGACAGAGCCGCACTTCATTCCCAATTTTTCTAGTACTAATACCTGGATTATCTTCAATAATTTCAAGCACTCTTTCTTCTTGTTGCACATTTCTAGCAGTTCTAGGTCTTCCCCTATTTTCATTATAACTTTTAAAGGAACCACATTCCGCAAGCCTCCTGTGCACACTGGAAAATGTTTGAGCATGAGGGATATTTCTTTCCGGATAACTCTCCATATAATATTTTCTTGCCAACTCTGCATTACCATTTGCTTTTCCATAACAAAAATGGATATCACAATATTCGATATTTGAATATTGGTGATTAGCCATTATTAGTTATTTTAAGATTATAAATTAAATAGTTTAAAAAGCGAATTTATTTGATGTTAAACTGACAGCTCTAGTATACTTTGATAGCTATTTACCTGGTAGCTGGTGGTAATGAAATGAGAAAAGTAAATTTACCACTTAATTTTTAAGGGTGATTTACGTCTAAACCGTTGGGTTTAGCGATGTAAATAAAGAGCACCTTTTTTAAAGGCCTGGCATCAATCTTTCAGAAATTATGCCAAAAACTACTGTAGCTGTCAACACTAAAAAATTATGACAAAAAAACAATTTTCAATGTAGGTAAAGTTCCCTCTAGCGGCAAACAATCAATGTGAATTGTTACTAAAATGATGAAGCGCAGAAGACTTAGCCTATCTTTCAAATATTAGTCAAATCGGTTTTCCTGTAAGCGAGTAATTCAAAAAACAAAAAATAAAAACTTGAACTTGGACGGCTTGTAACTCGAAAACGAATGACATTTTGAAAAAAAATTATATGAAGCTCTACCCTTATTTTGTCAAGTAGAATCACTCCCTTAAGTTTCGTGATCGATTTTTGAATCACCCTGTATAACAAACTATTTAAATACGGCAGAAAGATTTCTTTATTTCTTACTGAAATTTTGATTTTTTAAAAGTTTCACGTTACTCCAATGATTCATAGATGTCGTTCGACTGGCGATATTTTTCAGTCTAACGTCGAAGTAGGTAGATGGCAGGTGCAATATCCTGCCGACATATCTTGAAATTTATGGTTCATATATCAGTTATTTCCTGCTAATGTTGCACTCGATCCGTTGCAGCTCCACTGACGAGATCATGAGGTGACCGAAAAGCGCATGGAGAGACGACCATAGCGATATTTGCAGGAAATAAACTGTTTGTATATATATTTTTCATATTCTCTGTCTGTAATATGTATGTTTCCTAACGTTGTTTTCGCATTATCCAAGTTTGTAGCTATCTCCTTACAGTTAATATAGTGATTATCTTGGACATTCAATAATACGTTTAGTTTTTTGTCATCATTACTTGCTAGTTTACTGTCTGTTAGGGCATCTCGAACATGATCAAACTGATGAAATTTCTACTCAATCTTACTCACAATCAATTGTCAAATTGGCCGATGATTAGAATATTTTCCTTGTAAGAACTGACACACATCTTCTTGGGATCTTACCTGTCGCTAGATCTTATTATCGTAAGAATTTCTTCTGTATCTCAGTCAGTTTGATTTTCAGTTAAAATTAACTCAAAGAGATATAAGATACCACATAATAACTATTATCATTCTGAAGGTTTCTACGTAGTCAGAAGTATCCTAACAATAAATTTCTCCGCCTGCCTAATAACAAAAACTGTTTTTTAATTATAAATAATAATTTTGTCCATGATTTTGATCGAACTCAGATCGTTGATCCGAGTTTATCAATATATTAAAAGGTTGTGTAAAAATGGTACTAATAAAGGTGATTCGTTCATAAACCTCTAACTCAGGGAAATTCACAGTTGCCATAGAAACGAAGCCGCAAGCAAGTCGCTAGCATAGTTTTTTTTCTTTTTCCGGACGTTATTGTACTAATGGACCACCTTGTATTTATATTTAAATTGTAGGATGTTTTATTTTGCATCCATAAATGCGACATAATAGTAATTGAATTGGAATGCAAACAAATTACAGTGTTTAACATTATTGTTTCATATTGCACGCCATTCCTAAACAATAGGTAGATACATCTACATTGAACTAATACGTATATGGTTGATACAAGGTTGTCTTTATAGGCGCTCATAACATGCACCAATAAAGGATCTGTTTCACGGAAAACACTGATAATAAAAGCAATAGTGCGAACAGTTGATATTATTATTTTATTTTTAGATTAAAATTAACAATTATTCTTTCTTTAAATGGGTTGCGGTAAAAATCTTTAGAGGAAATTAATTGAAACTAAGCATTTTTGTCTTTTCACTAACACTTCAGTTTATTTCCGTTAAACCATCTACAGAGTAATTTTTTATAACTAAAAAAAAACGAGAACAATGATATTTCTGGTGGAAAAGTAGGTAGAAAGTTATATTACATACAGGGGCGGATCCAGCCTCTCTCTTTGGGGGGGGGGGGCGATGATATCACAAAAGTACAGTATTGCAAACGAAAACAAGTTGTCGACGGGGGGGGGGCGGTAGGGGGATCAGTAACATCCTATTTTTAGTGTAAAAGGCAAGGTCGGGTCTATTTTTCTGAATTTGAAGCTCTTGGAGAGAGGGGAGATCACCAAAAAAAAAACAAGTTGATGACAGGAGGGATGCCAGCAGCATACACATTCCTAGTATAAGAGGTAGACTCGGGTCTATTTTTCTGAACTCAAAGCTCTTGGGGGGGGGGGCTATCGCAAGAAAAACAAATTGTCAACGGGGGGGGGGGCAGTGAGAACAGCATACACATTCCTATTAGAAAGACAGAGTTGGTTCTATTTTCCTGAATTCAAAGCTCTTGGGAGGGGGAAGGGGCGATCGCAAGCATACATATTCGTATACTCTAGAACTAGAGAGTAATAAAACTGTTACCGAAACCTCCAACGTACCTGCTCCATTGCCGCAAGTAATTGAGAACTGCCGTAAATCTAATTATATTTAATTAATTTAAATATTTTAAGCTTTTATAAATTTACTGCAACAATAAAATTGCTGATAGTTCAATTTAATTTCTGTCAGTGAGCAAAGTACACCTAACATTGTGTCCTTAGTGATTTTTCTTGTTTGCGCTTGTTTTTATATATTATTTGAGATTAGTGAGATACCCAAAAGATATGACGTTCACATCTATATTTATTCCAAAATCGTTAAACCAGAGCATTTTTCCTCAACGAAAACTTATTACGATGAATGTTTGTGTTGCCAATGTCGAGATAATAATGTTAAAAGCTCTGTTGAGATGTGTCCCAACATGATAGGAGTTGGAAAATCTACTATATACCGAATACTGAAGGAGAAAGAAACGACTGGAATTGTTAGTACTCCCAAGCCACATTCGATCATGGGCTGACGAAAAGCCTCGTTGGAAGAAGAGATGAAAACTGCAATAAATGGATTGGTACATACATTTTATTATGAGTAGCAGATCCCAACCGTCACAAAATTTTAATTTTATTTAAATTATAACTTGGAACTTTTTGAGAGAATAAGGCTACGTTTTAGTCTGAATGTGCCTAAAACGGTTTCTATAACAAAGTTAAAAATAATAAAAATACAGTTGTGATTTGTGTTAAATATGTCAAAATTATATACATTTTGAAATGTATTTGAATTATTAAGAAATCATAAGAAATAGAATAATATTCAAACTTTTTATTTTAAGTTTATTACCGAAATAATATTGTGTCATAAATATCTGGTGATAAAATAAACCTCCCTCCGACGCATATGACAAGGATTAAAATCCTTTTTAACACTTCACACTTGTGTTGCTATCCAACCCAAATAGTCTATTATTATAGACCGATATTTTTGATTATAAAATTTCTAACCCGTTTCTATGAAAAATGTATGTTAAATGTTATAACAGATTTTGTCAAAGACGCCGGACTAAAGAACACAGGTAGTTTGCAAAGAAAAAAAGGGTAAAAAATGATTTATTACTCTCTCTAATTCTTGATTAAACTATAGTATAAGAGGCAAAATCAGGTCTATTTTCCTGAACTCCAAGCTCACGGAGGGGTGGGGGAATCGTCCCCACAGCCCCCCTTGGATCCGCGCCTGATTACATATCATGAAAAGAAGATTATGTACAAAAATTAATTAAGCAGCACTTTTGGTAATGTTATAAATCGTGTTTAGGAAGTTGGTTTTCCGAGTTTAAATTTAAGGTGCTCTCGGTAGAACTTCTTGTTATTGCATAACTCTTCAGAATAATGATAAGATCATGCATCTCTATTAATGGTTGTTCAAAATTATCCTCCTTTGTTTTACATCACATACTCTACTTTCTCTTTTTAATAAATTGACTAAGATCAGCTGACCTAATTACCATGATTTCAAATAGAATAAAGATTAATACGAATCGATACATAATAAAATAATCTTTGATCTATTCAATAAATGTAGGATGATTTATTTTACCGGTCGTTTTATGTAACCACAATGAATCATTTTAAGCGGAACTGTTTCCTCTAATATATTTTAATTTATTTTGCGGTATTATTGTAATCGTATGTTTTTAATAAGTGTATTCATTTTTCACTATCTATACTTATAAGATGCGTTATCCTGGCTAACTGACTGACATATCAACGCACAGCCCAAACCAAGAAGTTAGGATCATTAAATTTTGAGAAAAGTTTGGCAATCCCACTAAGAAAGAATTTTTCAAAATTTTCAAAAGGATGAAAAAAGTAAATTGTCATTTGATAAATTTATCGTATCTTTTCATTAACATAGACAACCGTTCCTTGCTATCACCCTTCCCTCATAAAATTATTAAATCACATAATAAATCAGGTACAAAAAATTTATTTCTAAAGAACTCTGGTAAATTAGTATGTATATATATATATATATATATATATATATATATATATATATATATATATATATATATATATATATATATATATACATATGAAGTGAAATGCGAACAGTAAATGCAAACTTCGTTCAATCATATCCTTTTCATGTTAGAGGTTGCACAGTTTGAATAAATTGCAACAGAACACAATTTATTCTATTCCACAACCATCGAGATGATGGCCTACATGTACCACCATACCGAGAAGAAAGTCAAACCTTATCCTCCCCGCCACAGTGATACGGTAGAGGTACATGTTTCGTCTCTACTAGACTCATCAAGGTACCTACATGCACCTGTCTGTGCATAGGACAGATCGGAAGGAAATATGCAACACTGAACGCGGCTTCGCCAACCTCCCGCCGGATGGCATATATGTGTTTATGCGGCTTTCACGGATTCCTCCGTGTGAGATGCAATAGCCGTGGATATATCCACATTATGCCGTTGTAGGGGTAAAATCACATTAAGCAAAGGTACAACTATATGCAAGTCCGTCAATGAATGAAGTGAAATGCGAACAGTAAATGCAAACTTCGTTCCATCATATCCTTTTCATGTTAGAGGTTGCACAGTTCGAATAAATTGCTACAGAACACAATTTATCCTATTCCAGCACCATCGAGATGATGGCCTACCTGTACCACCATACCGAGAAGAAAGTCAGAACTTACCCTACCCGCCACAGCGATACGGCAGAGGTACATGTTTCGTTTCTACTAGACTCATCAGGGTACCAACATACATCTGCCTGTGCATAGGACAGATCGGAAGGAAGTATGCGCCATGTTGAAATGCAAATATGCTTTTGATGAATACATAGACGTAATTAAACTACTTCATTAGTTTGTGTTCTCACTATGTTAAATACAAACAAATAATAAACTTCAAAAAAAAGATAATGAGATTCTTTCAAACTACATAAATACAATAAACCACCGTGGCACTACCTTGACAATTAGCGACACGATCCAGTAAATGGACAGAATGCTGCAACTGATCCATTTAAATTTCAGTTGAACTTTCAGATTGGTCACATTTAAGAAGGATGATAGTATTGATGGTTGCGATTATTTCAATCAAATTTGCATATGCCTAGTAGATACTCAGAAAGTTTATACATACGGATGCTATTTGCATAGTTTACAAAAACTTCAAAATTTCGTCCCGATCAACAAATGGAATTAACTAATGAACAGAAAATTTTAGTGCTATTATTTTTTATAACTTTCGACGTAGTTTATTTTAACAAGAGTGAATATAAGACACATGATGATGGAGCGCCTATAAAAAGCACTGTTAAATACTAGTTTAGTGAATTCAATCGTGACTGTCGTTCGCTCATGGACGAGTCGTCCAAAATATCGATGGTGTGCGTAAACTTATAATGCAAAATCGTCGTGTGATATACCATGAGATTAAGATGTTTCTGGATATTATTAACACCAGCGTATATAATATATTGCATCAATATTAGGCTGTGAAGTAGTTATGGTTGTGTTGGATCCCGCATAATGATTTTTACGTTTGTGTTTAGCATTGGTAACTCTTGACTTATTCGCATAAAGACCGATTTATCTCGAAAACCGCCAGTTATATTGAAATTAATTAAGAGTTTTTTGAAGAGGAATAACCAAGGTATTTAAACAATTAGTTTTCAGCACTGTAAAATGAGACCTCAAAAATTAGGTCCAACGAGTATAGCGGCAAGTCCGTTACTGACTTTTCTGATGATCTAAAACATCTACTGTAGGATGATTTAATAAGTCTTTATGGCCTCTACAAAATATTAAAATTTCATCGAATTATACAAGTCGGTTCAAAATTTACGGCCAATAAGGTAAATCATTGGGTTCCTCTTTAAGGCTTAGTACTTCCGTTAAGCAGTGTAATGGAACAAATATTAATTATTTTACACTTTTCAATGTGAACTATATTCTGTTAAAATGAATAATTAAATAATCACTCTTTGAATCGATTTCCCGTGGGAATAGGGTAGTATATATTTTTTATTATTATCCAAGAAAGTTTAAACGAAACATAAATCAGTTATCGAGCTTCACTTTTATTATCTTTGTCGTTTAAATATTTTCTTAAAAATATATAAATTCAGTAAATTTATGAAGACATAAAACTAGAAGACCCTTTCTAAGATTTGGCTATAAATCTGTTGAAATAATCCTACTCTGATTATGTAAATAAAACCAGACGTGATAAGGGTAGTTTTTTTAACATGTGGTATATGAAATATCGGTAAAATGTATTAAAATATTGAACGATTTTCCCATTATTAGGAAACAAAAGAATAATCAAATAAACTCATTATACTGTTATAGAACGTTTGACCTGTGAAAGAAATTAAAATAGCGACTATTTTTCCTGATTGCAAGAAAGAATGATCTAAATACCAGCAATAGGAATAACAGGGCACTCAGGTTTTTTTTTACAGACGTTACATTATCTTATTCTTTTAGTTCTAGAAAGAAATAGAATAGTTTTATTAACTGTGTTTATATAAAAATTAAGATTAAGATGCTCAGAGGCCAAATCGGGAATCAAACATCCAGTATAGAATAGCTAACGCCCTCAGCACGTAACGATCGAAACATTCGAACTTTAAGGGAATGAAATTGACGTTTACAGGGTTCCATCGGGTAATATGGGTACAAACGGGAAACAGAGGGGTGTCGAGGGGGTAAGATACGAGAACGCTTTTTTAAGGAATACTAAACTTCAGTACCAATCTGGAAGTCGTTTACGGTGGTCGGTATCGCTTTTTAAGCCCAGTGCCGTAGTGTATATTCGGCGGGAATGAAGGTTTTCTTTGTTTTGTTTGGTTCTTCAGTTAATTTGGGAAGTTAAGGGATATCATGTGTTATCTTAGTTGAGCATTTCGCGATCTTTTAATACCATTTGGAAGAAATATAAATAGCTGTTTTTTTTTTTTGCGTTTTATTCTTTTTTCTTTTTAATTGTTATTAGTTTTAAGTTTCTCATTGTAAATAGTTCATTTTCATTCTATTTATTTTTTTAATTGACTGTTTGAGAAACTTGTTTTATTTAATTTAATCAAAAAACTTCACGCGAATTAACTCGCAGACGCGCTGTTGCGAGAGGTACGAAACAAGATATGTCATCTGACCAACTAATAGGCAGCCTTGTCTGAGTCCTGAAGTTTTGAGTTTTGTTTGTGGTAAGCTTAAATAACCGTAATTGTTGGGTACTAAAGCTGCAATAGAGAAGATGAACGTCCAGACTTCCAGAGTGTCTTTATTACTGTAAAATTTAATTATAGGTTATCAAAATAGCTACAAATTAATATTAGGCAGAAAAATTGATTATAGATAAAATCGTTAACGCTATCACAATATATCATTTACAGGAGTCTATGATCAAATTCTGTCACAGCAGCACTTTAGGAATTTTTTTTTCTATAACAAAGTAGAGTTATTTTGACCTCCACTGAATATTCCTGAGAAATTAGGTGGTACTTACCGGACATCTTGTATATGGTTTACCCTAATAAAAATATCAGGGATGATATCCTTGGGGGTATATACCATAGTTCAACATTATTTTAAGTAACAAGTAGTTTTCATTTTGTTTTGTAAAGATATTATTTTACTAATTAGAACTTGACATAAAAAAAGTATTTGGGGGTGGCTTACCCTCTTTTACTAGTTTATTTTTAAAAAACACCAAAAACGTCTACTTAAGTTACTTATCGTATTCGTGAAATTTTTTTTTTCAAACAAATCCATTAAATTTTGTAATTTTTAGAATTAAATTATGTGCGCAAATATTTGGTTTACCTCCATAAAAAATTAGGGATGATATTCTCGGGGATAAAAATACCATAGTTTAACATCATTTCAAATAACAAGTAATTTTCATTTTATTTTATAAAGATAATTCAATTAGAACGTAAGATTAAAAAAAAAGTATTTAGGGATGGCTCACCCTCTTTTACTAGTTTATTTTTAGAAACCAGAAAATGTCAACTTGAGTTACTTATAGTATTCGTGAAGAAAATATTTTCAAACAATTCCATTAAATTTCGTAATTTTTAGAATTAAATTACGTGCGCATATATATTATTTACCCTAATAAAAATAAGGGATGATATCTTTGGGGGTGAAAATACCATAGTTTAACATCATTTCGAATAGCAAGTAATTTCCATTTTATTTTGTAAAGATATCTCACTTAGAATCTGAAATATTTCAAAAACACCGTTTTTTTTGGGGTGAACTTTAGGGGCTGCTTTCACCCCGTTATAATTAATCTCCGCAAATAAAAAACACTTGTCTCCTATTTTTGTACCCTCTACAACACATTGAAGTTTCATTAAAATTTACCTACACACCAGATACATTTTTTCTTAGTATTTTATAAACAATATGCATTAATTTGAAAAGAAGTATATGTTCCTTTTCATTGTTTGTAACTATGCCGACCACCTACTTTAACCCCATTTAAATTCTATTAGCATGTACTGACGTTCGTCAATTAATCCATGTATAATTGCTTTCCTTGAGGTGTGCTTTTGGTACTCTCTTGAAACGTCCGACCGACGTTCTTTAAGACTTTTATACGCGAGGTTAAGGCTTTAGATAGGTTATGTTGTGAATTTATAATTTTTTAACATTGAGAAACAGTTTCAAGGTAAAAAGGTGTTTATTAGTAGCATTTATTGGTGATTGTGATTAATTCTACGAATTGTAAATTAATTGAGTGGTGAAATAATAGTATACTTGCAGCAAAAGTTTTAATATTCATAGACGATATGCTAATTTATTTGTAAAAACTTATGATTATATTAAATTAGATTATTAGAAAACAAGAATCAGATACAGAGGACAATAAAGGTTATGAAGTGCCGTAGGTAAAGACTACTTTTCTTTTAATTAAACATATATAAGTTATATATAGAACATAATTAGGAAAATCTTTAAAAACGCTTGATCAATAGACAACTATTGCATTTGCAGCAACGGTTACGGTAACGGTTCCAAATTAAAGTTAATTGGGTGTAATAAATTTATGAATCAGCAATGAAATTTATTAATAAACTTTATTAACTACAATATACAGGGTGTTCCTAAATGGTTTGTACAAAACGGTTGCACAATTTCCTGAAGCTAAAATACGATGATCTGACTCAGCGTTTCCCAAGCGGTGGTTTGCGAACCCCCAGGGTTCGCGAGCTTTATAAAGAGGGTTCGCGAAAAAAATATTATAATGAGGGAATTTTAAATTAAACATCGCAACACGCAACAATCTGTAACGCGGTGAGTTGCTACGCCGCTGGCGATGCGAGTGCATTCTTGAACAATCCGGCAGCTTCTACTTCGACGAACCAAGACTTTTCCCGAGAACTTCAGATTTTGTATTTTTTTTTTAATTTGTTATTAAAATTGGTGATTTTCTTATTATTTCCTATTTATTTTCGCATATTGTCATGATTAAAATTCTATCTTAAATTTACTACGGTTAATTTGGCTAATTTTACCTTATTTTTGCTAATATTCACGTTTTGGGCAACACAAAATTATTTTTATTAAACATTTCTCATATATCCTTCGTATAACAGCATAATGTTCATTGCATTTTTGATTTTACTATATCTCGAGCTATCCCAATTTCACTTTCTTGGAAATGTTCTTCCCAACTCGATTATTTTCTTTATCATTCTGTAATTTACCTATAAGAAATACAACCTAAATTGAATTTTGACTTTTAGCTTGATTTATAGCTCGTTGAGTACGTCACTCTACTAAGTTGTTTGTATTTAAATAATAAATTGATATTTACCTTTTTTTTGTTGGTTATTTAAGTAAAATTCTTACATCTATCCATTCTTACAGCAGTTTTCCCTGATTTTTATCTTAAGTAATTTCCTATATTTTGACAATTGTTGAAGTAAGGTTATTTGGCACTGTCTAGAGATTCGTTTTGAGTGACGTATAGGCAAATTCGCATTTAAGCAATTACATGTTGGGTTGCTATTTCTCTTTAGTAATTTTTGGAGTAAATTTAGACGGGCAACTAACACCGTGTTGTTAATAGCTAGCAGAAAATACATATTTCTTAATTTAGAAATAAAAAAATAAACAAAGAATTCCTATTTCGTTTGGAGCCTAAAAAGTCGACGATTATTATTTGAACTATCATTTCTTCTGTCGAGTTGCTACTAGTTTAAAGTTCCGTTCGAAAAAAGAAGCTTATACAGCGCAAGCTTGGGGCTTACCTATAAAATAGAACCATTTTTAAGTGATCCATTTCCACTTTTTTTGTGCTAGAATCTCCAAAAGAAGACTGAAGACTTCCATCCTGCTAGTTTTGCAGCTTATTGCTGAATTTTGGAGTTTGAAGTGCTAGTTTGTCCGATATTACCTTTAATATTGTTTAATTTGATTTTTTGCCTGCTTGGTGTTTTTTGTCGTTACCGAGATAAAACCTGGAAACGGAGATTTTTTTGTCAGTCTCAAGCACGTTTTTAACCAGAAATCAGTCTAGACCCCAGGAAATCGGGCTCCACCTTACAGCCATCCACCCTCAGGGTATTTGTTACTGCTATCCAGCCTACAGGTATCCACTCTACGGGCTGAAGCATTCCTGTTGTCTAACCTACAGGCAACTACCCTACGGGTTTGAACTTCACAAAATTTAGTTTGTTATTCTTTCATATTTTCCAGCTTATGCAACAGTTAAATCTTTTGATTGAGAATTTTTATTTTAACCTTTTTCATTCTAATTAAAAAATTGTTATTCTAACTAGTTAGTGCGTGTTTTATTTGAACCATATGCTGCTTGCATTTGGTATTTCTTTTGTTTTAAATTTTAAAGAGTAAAGTTGGAAGCTAGATCTAAAGAATATCGTGGAAGGTTTCTGCAATTCTACCTGGTTCTAATGTAGTGGCGCCCTTAATTACCTACCTCTTACTCTCCGGCATAGGGGTTTGCTTGGCATTTTTTTGCTCCCTGGTACTGCCACTAGCCTTCAGCTCTACTCTAGTTTAGTTATGTTTAATTTTACACCTCTTTGCGAGGTCTCGCGCCTTTAAACTCCAGTGTAGTAAATTGGCGTCCAACGTGGGGCGAGGTAGAATACAGAAACCTGTATCTGTAATTGTATTACTCTTCTTTCCTATTATTGAAAGCATCAAAAATCTGGCAACGCTGCAAGATAACCTTCATTATAACTTCAAGAGATCTATTTTGCTAAAAAGATACTGGAAATTCTGCAGTTTTTTCTTTCAATCTCTTATTTAAAATTAATATTTTTTGATAAAATTAAAAAAAAAGACGAAATTCGCGTGTCCCTATAGTGATATAGACCCAAAGATTTCACAAAACAGGTTAGTTCAGGTCAGTTTAGGTATGATCTTGATTTTTAGATCAATGTAGCTTGCCGAACGATCTTTTTATGATTGACATTCCCATTCTTCACGTTTACTCACATTTTAATATACAATACTGGAATGATCACCATTGATTATATTTGAACTACCAAGTTTAACATCCACGAATTCACGTTAACATACAACAAATTTCCAGCCTAGAAAATCACGTTCTAAATCGTGGACATACGCTTAAAAATGTTAAATGACAAGCCAACGTTCATCTTACTTTTCAAGGAAAATTTGCATTTTCCCACGGTTTTTATGTAAATTTTGATAAAAATATGATTAAATATTACGTTGTGTCTGTAAATTTGACTAGAACTGGCCAAATTTAATGGTATTGATTGGAAATACATGTTCTATGAGTGAAAAATGTTTTTTTTTTGAATAAATCATACGAAATAAAAAAAACTTTATATTCATGTTCTACGGTCCAAAAATAGAAGGTATGTAAAAAATCATCGGAAAATTCTGTGTTTCCACTATTCCAAATATTTACTAAAAATTAAATAAATTTTTTCTGTGTTTGTTATTGACTTTAAATGTTTTTATTATTTTTCTTGACCAGTTCATTTTTATATTATTGCCTTTGTTAGTTCGTTACTAATTTTTATTGTTGTTGACTCAGTATGCAATAAAATTTTTAATTTCGGTTATCTCATTTACGGTTGCTCGAAGCGACACTAAGTATAACTTTTTTGGATAAAATATGTCAAGGAATAGGAATTTTGAATTAGAAGTTTAATATATCGAGATAGAGAAGATAGAATAGTGGAAAAACTACTTTAATTATCGACTGGAAGAACAACTTGGAGAGTATTTTATTTAGACACGCAACTAGATATAGATGAAACATGAGTTAACGGAGTAGATACCGTTAAATTAGAAGAAATAAAAACAGCATTACAAAAAATGAAGAATAATAAAGCATCAGGACCAGGAGATTTATCTATCGAGTTAATTAAGCATGCCACCACAAGAACGTATTGGTTGCTTAGGGTAATTTTTAACAAGTGCCTGGAAGGGGAAAGAGATTGGAGGAGCTCTTATATAAATCCATTTATAAAAAGGGAAACAGGAGCGACTGCGGTAATTATCGGGGTATTAGTATTACATCGTCCATTGGAAAGCTTTATGAAAGAGTCCTAACAGTCCGAATAGAAGAGGAAGCCACGGATATGGAAGAACAAAGTGGATTTCGACTTTTGAGATCCTGCGTGGACAATATATTTACAATAAAACAACTGACAGAAAAGAGACTAGCAAGAAGAATTGAGCTTCACGCTACTTTTATAGATCTTCGTAAGGCATCTTAATCCCTGACCCCGTTTCTTTGCAGAAATTATGGATCGCAATGAAAGAAGCAGGCATATATATATATAATCGGTGTCGAGGGCGACCCGGCATGCAAATGGTGTTTGGAGGTGGATGAAACTGTTGAACATGTTCTCAGAGGGTGCCCAGCACTCAACGGACTGATACAGAGATATTTCGGAGATATAGTTTTGTTACCGAAAGCAGTTAGACAAGTTCAAATAACGAGACTACTTGGATTCGCAAAGGCCATCGGCCTCGAATAACCTGCAGATATGGTGGGATGTAAAGGGCCCAATGGAGGCCTAGGCCTCGATGATCTAGTATCACCACCCTCCATTAAGGAGACTGGAATGATAGGTAACGATGGCGTCCGGGATGCGAGAAGCGATATTAAGTTGCAAAATCTCGCCATATAATTATCGAGACAAAAAAAAGTTATGATGCTTTAGATGTAGGCGAAGTGCTGTCAGTACAATGTACATCGAAACTGTAATTAGATCTTGGTTTCTTATCCTAAAAAACTTTTAGAGGGACTCTGTATATTTAAATTTCAACAAATTTTAATATTAAAACTATTCTAATAAAAAATCAGTGTACACTATTTAATTACCATGACCATGCAAAATGAAAAAAATGCACTTTTCCTAATTAACGCTTTCAGCATAATTAAAAGCTAACACATACATAATTTCTTTAAAATTCAGTGTTATTTCTACTAATAATAATTCTATTTATCTCATAACTAATTAGATATAATTAGCGCTGCTAAATTTATATGAATTTAGCAAGTTTTAATTTTTTAGCACCTCCTTCAGTTTTCAGATATTTGCGTTCTGATAATAATAGCTATGATGTGGAGTTAATAGTATGTTGCTAACCTATGGTTTAAAAAACTATTATTGCTTAAATTTTAATTTGTAAATGTTTAAAAGCCATCTTAAAAGATCAGGACTATTTCTACCAAGGTTTTTTCCGCAAATCATAAGAAATAATATCAAGAAAAACTTACATAGAGGATAAACAAGGAAAAGTTGAACAGGCAACGTAAAGATGAAAACGAGCAGGTAAAACTAATAATCAGAATTATCTGAGAAATTGCAGGAGATATTTCAATGAAAATGTAGTACCAAAAAAGATAACATAAAAGTTTCCTTTGAAGAAAGGGAATCCCCATAAAAACACCTTAGAATGGTCGGAACTTAACAAGTTAATTCGAAAAGAGGTGCGTTAAAAAACTACAGACAAGACACAAATAGCGACACATCAACAGATCACTTAATAACATAAGAGCAATAGATTGCTTAAACAAACAGTAGAAAGTCGTCCTTTTCGCCAAATGAAATAAAATAGAATTTTCCTCGAAATAGATGAAAAATCGGAAATAAGAACCTTATCACTAGTTAATCGCGTCACATAATTTTCCAAGAAACTATTTTCAAAACTGTACCAACTCTTAACGAATCCCAGACTGTAACTGAAGTTTATTATTCTTTAAAAGGATAAACTTGCATTTCCTCGGTACCCCGCGGGTTCCCGCTGGCATCTATCTCCCCCCATGCAACCCTGTAACCATCAATTTTATTCATGAAATGTAGAGAGTATGCCGAATAATTAGTTCCCGATTTGGCCTCTGAGCGTCATAATCTTTTTTTTTTCTATATAAAAACAGTTAATCAAGCTAATCTAGGTCCTTCTACAACTAAAAGAAAAACGATATTAATGATCGTGAAAAAAGCTTTTCACTCTCTTAGATATTTAACTCTTCCTTTCTTGTGAATATAAAGAACAATTATTATACGAATTCTTTTTACATTTTATCAAACAATATATTACATTATAGCGATTTTATTTGATTATTCTTGTGTTTCCCATCAATAGAAAAATCGTTCAATATTTAAAACTTACTAGGCAGTTTAGCCCATATGGTGTGTGCTAAATCTCTTCTTGACTTAGTCTTTAACGGTTTTTATAATTCTAAGGAGGGTAAAATTGCCTCGACACATTTTTAAATATTTATGGTTTCAGAAAAACAGTAAAGTAATAAAATGGCAA
Organism: Diaprepes abbreviatus; assembly: GCA_034092305.1. Lineage (NCBI taxonomy): Eukaryota > Metazoa > Arthropoda > Insecta > Coleoptera > Curculionidae > Diaprepes > Diaprepes abbreviatus. The sequence continues at coordinate 403,271 of JASJET010000381.1, read as the reverse complement.
AGTTTATTTCTAGATTTAGATATTAGGGTGGTAATATAGGATACATACTGTCTCGTTCCTATGGTTAAAATTTATCTAGAGAGTGATTATTTAATTACTCATTTAGTGGAATATACTTCACGTTCAGCATAAAATGACTTCTCTTTGTTCCATTACAGTGCAACCGTTCCTTGTACTCAGACACTAGTGGCGAAGTTACGACACAGGACTTCAGTGTCATTATCGAAGCCTTACTGTCTGAGCATATGTTTATTACCCTATTCTTGTTTATGTTCCCTCTCACAGAGATGGACAGGCTGCAGAATAGCATAAATTTCCACTGTAAAGATAGTCGTACGTTGCCGGAGAGATAATTCTTTATTATTTACTAAATATTTCTGTTAAAAATATGTTTTTTCAATTTCATGCAATGATGACATGTTAATTAGCAGTCAAATGTTAAATGTTTCTATACACAATAATTTTTTTCTGACTCATATGTAATTTTTAACCAAATAGCTCATCTAGGAAAATATTTATTTGTATTAACGGAATGAAAATTTGTATTGCCAAATTAAATTTTAAAAACAAAACAAGAAATTAATTAACACCCAAAAAATTATATGTTTGCTTTTATTTACATTGGCTGTATATTTAATGTATATAGTCACCTGGTTACATTTTTATTTTTCCTGTCTAATTTTCTATTTAAAAATAATAATTTTTACGTTTACCTCCTCCATCATTTATGTGTTTTTTTTTTTGGAGTATATTTACAAATGAAAGAAAACGTTGACAGTATATCTTGTTTTATTGGAATTGGGTTCACAATTATGGTATTATAATCAATAGTAACTGTTTGATAGTCCTTGTCGTTATTATGTTTAGTTCGTAAAACTTCTCTCCTTGTACCTAAAAGATAGAAAAGTATTAGTTTTTGTACAGAGTGGCTTGGTATGGAATATTTGGATAGAAAGTCTTAATTTAAATTGTATTTTGCGTTTATTGTTACCTTCATCTAGAGACCTCGAGTGAGCAGATAATTATTTGGCTGCAGGATCAACAAAATTTTGAGTGGGAGCTCTCTGGATCCTGTTGGATCTTCCATAAGTTTTCTGGGCACTTTTATCTTCCCACTGTGTCAGTTATCTTGGAACTATTAGGGATTTTATTAAGCTAAAAACAAAAAATCACATAAGTGTCAAACAAAAATAAACTTTAAGGTTAGAATCTACTCGACTTTTGTTGCGAGACAGTTTACTTCAATAAAGCCTTTTTAATTGGTATAAATTTTTGAACTTGCCACAAGTTCCCTAGTAAATCGCATAATTTCTTGTAATAATTTTAAAATTTCGTATTTTTATTTTACATTGTTTTGAAGTCTTGTCACTTGTCATAATGATGATATCTTGTCACTTGTCATAACGATGATTCCTGTATCATTTTTCGCCGTTTCCTTGGACATTTTTCTGGAGAGAAGAAAATCATAGATTGATAAGGACATTTTCCTTGCAAAGTTGCACCTGGAAAGGTCACTTAGCATTTTTGTTAGATATGAAAGATTCGGGTCAGTTCCGGGAACAAGCCCGATATCAAATTTTTCTATTTTTTTCTTCTGCACCACAAAAAGGCCACCCAACATCACTGGTAAGTCTTTGTTTTAATTATTACCATCTTAAGTATTAATAATTGTGGATATATTCAGAAAAGGAATAAGATTAGACGTAACCTACCTCACTCGAAAACTAAAAATTGATTTCGTTCTAAGTCCATATTTTGTTTTAGGCTTTTCTTTTCCTTTTTTTTTTCTTTTTTCCCTTTTTTCTTTTCTATACCCATTTCCCTCATTTTGATCATCATGGGGCCTTCTTGCTGATTTCTCTACGGCACCTGCCTTGCATGCTGTACATACCAGACCACACCGTAGTACCGAGTGATCCAGAGCTAACCAAGGTCTACTTCAACATCAGGATGTCAGGAAGCCTCCGTTAATCAGATTTTATGTGTCTGTGCCGTCCCAGGGAATTATAGACTTTTAACCCGCTGAATTTTTGCCTTCGGTACAGCCTATAAATTTAAAGCCATCATAGTGTTTCTTTTCTTTTTGTATATATAAATAATTAATAATCAATGTACTTATCTCTTTAAAAACTATTGTGTTTCCTCATATGGTACAACTAATTGAATCGTGCAACCATATGTAATTGATATCATTCACGTATGTTAGGGGTACTTTTGTTAACTCCAGTAAACAGGCCTACTTTAACCTTTAGGGCACATGTGGCGCATATTACCCCGACCACTCACCGCCCCTTTTGAAGCTAGTCGGACGAGCGCTACAAGAAAGAGACAACTTTAGAGCCATTCACGTATGTTAGGGGCACTTTTGTTAACTCTAGTAAACAGGCCTATTTTAACCTTTAGGGCACATGTGGCCCATATTACCCCGACCACTCACCGCCCCTTTTGAAGCTAGTCGGACGAGCCCTATAAGAAAGAGACAATTTTAGAGCCACCTGACAAATTTAGATAAATTATCTTTCTATCTTTTACAATTCTTTTCTTCTCCTTTACAAGTTGGGCATATTTTGAATCACAATTTGGTTCTTTTCAAACGAAGAGCAGGTCTTTCTAATTACAACCTTAAAAAGTAATGACCAAACTTTTAATTTGATATATGATTACATTAAATTTAATGAAATACATTAATTTAGATTAAGGTAAAAATTATTAAATATAAGGCAATACATTATTTGAATTTAAAAAACGATTTATGAAATTTGTTTCCAACATATTTACCTTAATTTTAATGCATTTACTTTTTACAGTGTAAAGTATCTAGTACTTTAAGCGACGCGATACTGTAAAAATTGTCAATTTGATAAAATCGCGTAGTACAAACTCTGGTCCATTCCGCTCGCTTTCTGGGGACTTTGGAAGCCCCCACGTCTCTTTACTACTTCATAAAGAAGTTAGATGGTTTTCTTGTGGAAAGGTTTAGACTCGTTTGTTTGAATTAAACCCTGAAGTTCAAGCATTTTTTATTGACCATCCATTTTATTTGTTTTCTAGTATATGTAATATTCTTTGGCTGCAAAAACTTACATACTTAGCCAACATTTTTTTAAAAATTTAACTGTTTTAAATCTGTCTTCATAAGGCCCAGATATTACCTTTTTCAATGTCAAGATAGAATAGCAGCCATGTTAATGAAATTTAACTTTTGGATTCAATGTCTGCAAGTGAATAAGTACGAGTGTTTTGGTTTTCTGAGCACCCTTTTATTAGAAAATGAAATTTAACTTAATGAAAACATTATAAGGGATATTAATGAACATCTTAAAAACTTCAATTAACGTTCAAGGACTATTTTCCTAATAAACCTATCTGGATCGGCCAACTGGATAAGTAATCCTTTTCAAGGAGATGCAACTTCTGACACTTCTTTAATATTACTGGAAAAAGAAAAGCTTATTGAGTTACCCTCTCACAATTCCCTAAAAACTGTTTTTTAAGATTACTGTATAATTGATTTTTGGCTAAGAAATGAGTATCCTGTTTTGGCGGAAGGAGCCATTAAAGTTTTATAGCCCTTTTGTAAAAAAGATCTATGCGAGAAAGGATTTTTAACATATACTTAGCTGAAAATAAGTACAAAAACAGATGCAGCGTTGGAAGTCTCTTCATCTCCAAACTTTATCTTGGAGTACAATCATTCGACGAAACTACATCGGAAGCACATCCCAGAAAGCTGAATGTTAGTTTCCTGTAGTCAATAAGTGTCCTTGTATAACTCAGGGAATACAAATAAAAATATCCCTACAAAGAACTCAACCATTGAACGAATTTAGGTCAATACTCTTATTTCTGTTACGGAATCCTACTTCAGGAACCCTACTTATATTTTAATATTCGAAGTTTCCTGTTTCTTATAAACATCATTTTATGCTTCAGGAAATACAGTCAATAAACTCCTACTATAAACAAATATAGGCCAATAGGACAATGACCTGAATAGTCTTTAAAAATGCAACATTTACGTTAAATATACTACTATAAAGCAGTTTTTCCATAAACAGATACCTGTGAAATCATTTCGTATAATTATAGGAATTTTGTAGTTTATAAACTTATTTTAATATCCACCGGTCCTATGCTATCCTTTTCTAATTGCATTTTCTAAATAAAGAAAGCACGTTAATAAGAGAATTAGTAGGTGGATATTTATGCCTCATCACTCCCACATAAATAGTCTGTAGTAACAAAGAGTAGTGCTTAATTTAATTCTTTTTGTTATGGTGATTTATCAAAAACGAAAGTTCCTCGTTGGGATGATGAACTTTAAAGTATATTTAATTTTAAATTAAAATTTTTAATAATAACTTTATAAAATTATGCGTTTTATGGTATTTCAATTTTTGGTTTTTAATTTAGTATATATATATATATATATATATATATATATATATATATATATATATATAAGAAATTCTCGGCTCTGCGGACAAAGAGCGTTGATAAATATTATTCTCATACTTAAAAGTGCGGAGAACTCCAAAGAAATATGGAAAAACTCCGGGTACGAAAAATGACAACAGAGTTTCTTCGTCCTAGTGTAGAATGCAAAGGCCTGATGAGTCCCACACTAGGACGACACTGCGCTGTAGTCATTTTTCGGACCCGAAGTTTTTCCATATTTCTTTGGAGTTCTCCGCACTTTTTAGCATGAGAATAATATTTAACAACGGTCTTTGTCCGCATTGCCGAGAATTCCTTATTTTTATTTAAAATTACAATTACTTATATATATATATATATATATATATATATATATATATATATATATATATATATATTCTGAACTAGGATTATTGGGGATGCAGTCTATTTAAATTTGTAAGCCATGATAAGGAAAAACCCTTCTTTGATTCTGTCAAGTTTTCGATAATTTATTTTTCTCTTCTTCAGGACTTCTTTACAATATTAATTAGACAGTTAGAGTATTAACCTGACCTATAATTATTAAGTAATTCACCAATGTGGGTTGAATATGAAACATCTTACGTAGGTGAAAAACAATGGAAAAAGCCCACCATTAACACTTTTTAATTATATTTAAAGGCATATTATTGAAGTTAACAATTCTAGTATCTGTGTTTCCTGTGGTGTCGTGTAATATAGTGTGGATGTTGTTAGTGCCTTGTGTGATATGATTTCGGAATATTCCCAGTTGTCTACATTGTATTATTGAAGTTAACAATCCTAGTGCCTGTATTTCCTGTGGTGTTTTATAACATAGTATGGATGTTGTTAGTGCCTTGTGATGTAATTTGAGAATATCCCCAGTTATCTACATTGTAATTAAGTCTATTACTTTTATGTAGTATGTATGCAATATCGGTTTATTTTTCCGCGAAAAAGTAATTATAACACATTTAGAAGTATTAAAATATAATTTATTATTTTCTGACCATGCAACTCTTTAACAGAATTAATTCTGTAATAAATTTTCAAATCATCTGCAAACAACAGATATTTTTTATTACTGCTGTTAAAATATTTATAACCATTGCGAAAAGGAGGGGACCTAAATTGGAACGAACCCTGAGGAATGTCCGATACCAGAATAAGTGACAACGATGAATACTCTTTCACAATAACTTGATGTTCTCTATCAGATAAGTAAGATTTAATCAGCTCAAGCAATCCTTTCTGAAAGCCAAGTTCATATTGCAGCTTAGAAAGTAAAATCTCATGGGACCACCACATCAAAAGCCTTGGCGAAGTGAGTATAAATCGAGTGCACCTGAGCACGTTCATTCAAAGTTCTTGAAATATCTTGAGTCATATTTATTAAAATTCATATTGTGGACCTGCTCGTCATGAAGCCGTGCTGATGAATTGATATTTTATTTTTGACTGTGGCATAAATATTTTTATATATTTTGCCTTCAAAAATTTTTGCTGGAACTGACAGAATTGCAATGGGGCGATAGTTTGTAACATCATACCTACTACATAAAGGGAGTAGACTTAATTACAATGTAGATAACTGGGAATATTCTCGAATTACATCACGAGACACTAACAACATCCACACTATATTACACGACACTGCAATAAACACAGATACTAGAATTGTCAACTTCAATAATATTCCTTTTAATATAATTAGAAAGTGTTAATGGTGGGCTTTTTCCTTGTTTTTCACATACTTACTTGCTTCATATTCAACCCACATTGGTGGGTTACTTAATAATTATAGGTTAGGTTAATACTCTAACTGTCTAACTAATATTGTACAGCAGTCCTGAAGAAGAGAAAAATAAATTATCGAAAGCTTGACAGAATCAAAAAAGGGTTTTTTCCTTATTATAACCTACAAATTTAAATAGACTGCATTCCCAATAACCCTAGTTCGGAATATATATATATATATATATATATATATATATATATATATATATATATATATATATATATATATATATGGATATATGGATATATAAATTAAAGACAAAAAACTTACATAATATAAAACGCGAAATTATATAAAGTTATTATGAGACATTCTAATTTAAAATTAAATATACTTTAAAGTTCATCCTCCCAACGAGGAACTTTCGTTTTCGATAAACCACCATAACAAAAATAATTAAATTAAACACTACTCTTGGTTACTACAGACTATTTATGTGGGAGTGATGAGGCATCCACCTACTAATTCTCTTATTAACGTGCTTTCTTTATTTAGAAAATGCAATTAGAAAAGGATAGCTTAGGACCGGTGGATATTAAATAGGTTTATGAACTACAAAATTCCTATAAATATACGAAATTATTTCACAGGTATCTGTTTATGGAAAAACTGCTTTATAGTAATATATTAAAGGTAAATGTTGCATTTTTAAAGACTATTCAGGTCATTGTCCTATTGGCCTATATTTGTTTATAGTAGGAGTTTATTGACTGTATTTCCTGAAGCATAAAATGATGTTTATAAGAAACAGGAAACTTCGAATATTAAAATGTAAGTTGGGTTCCTGAAGTAGGATTCCGTAACAGAAATAAGAGTATTGGCCTGTATTCGTTCAATGTTTGAGTTCTTTGTAGGGATATTTCTATTTGTATTTTCTGAAGTATACAAGGACGCTTATTGATTACAGGAAACTAATATTCAGCTTTCTGGGATGTGTTCCGATGTTGTTTCCTCGAATGATTGTACGCCGAGATAAAATTTGGAGATGTGGAAACTCCCAACACTGCATCTGTTTTTGTACTTTCAGCTAAGTATATGTTAAAAATCCTTTCTCGCATAGATCTTTTTTACAAAAAGGCTATAAAACTTTAATGGCTCTTTCCGCCAAAACAAGATACTCATTTCTTAGCCAAAAATCAATTAAACAGTTATCTTAAAAAACAATTTTTAGGGAATTGTGAGAGGATAAGTCAATAAGCTTTTCTTTTTCCAGTAATATTAAAGAAGTATCAGAAGTTGCATGTCCTTGAAAAGGATTACTTATCCAGTTCGTCGATCCAGAAAAGTTTATTTAGAAAATAGTCCTTGAAGTTTTTAAGATGTTCATTAATATCCCTCATAATGTTTTCATTAAGTTTAATTTTATTTTGTAATAAAAGAGTGTTGAGAAAACCAAAACATTGGGACTTATTCACCTGCAGACATTGAATCCAAAAGTTAAATTTCATTAACATGGCTGCTATTCTATCTTGACATTGAAAAAGATGATATCTGGGCCTTGTAAAGGCAGATTTAAATCAGTTAAATAAAAAAAAAATGTTGGCCAAGTATGCAAAATTTTGCAGCCAAAAAATTTCACATATTCAAGAGAACAAATGAAATGGATGGTCAATAAAAAATGCTTGAACTTCAGGGTTCAATTCAAACAAACGAGTCTAAACCTTTCCACAAGAAAGCCGTCTAACTTCTCTATGAAGTAGTATATATTTATATATATATATATATATATATATATATATATATATATATATATATATATATATATATATATATATATATATATATATATATATGTATATACAGGGTGGCGCAATAATAAATTTTAATTTTCCAAAAATTTACCAAATTTTAAAAACAACATGGTCTTTATACTCTACTGTATCTTTCAATTTACAGCAATTATATTACACAAAATTTACATTGAGAAAGGTATATGTACTATTAAAGGTATAATATAGCGCCTAAGAGGCTATCTCGTACAGAGTGTTTACTAAAATTTTGCTCATTTGATGAAATGTTAATTAATTTTTCTTTGATTTTTAAATGGAATGAAGTAGTTATATACAAGTTGTTCCATTTAAAAAATCGAAGAAAAATTAATTTATATTTTATTAAATGAATAAAATTTTGACAAACGTCCTGTATAAGATAAAATTGCTTTTGCGCTATATTAGACCTTTAAGAGTACATTTATCTTCTTCAATGTCAATTTTGTAGAATATAATTGCTGTAGATTAAAAGATATAGTAGATTATACAGAACCATGTGTATTTCAAAATTTGGTGATTTTTTTGAAAAACTTGGCAACTTCGCAATAAAATGCAAAATGAGATATATTATCATATGGGTAGTTCTTGGGAAATTCAAATATGCAAAGACATAAAGAGTATCAGATTTTAAAAAAAATATTTTTTTTAGTACCCCATGAAACACCATGGATAATTGAAAATATGTTTAGTTTATAGAAATTTTCATATTATATAAATTTTTTAAAACATTTTTTCAAATTTTTGATAAATAAATGAGATAGGGTACTTTGTCACACCCTGTAATATATATATATATATATATATATATATATATATATATATATATATATATATATACATATGTATATATATATACATATATATATATATATATATATATATATATATATATATATATATATATATATATATATATATATATATATATATATATATATATATATATAGGTCGACATGCGTTCTTGTGATCCTTGTAAAGGGTGTTTTTTATAGAGGTATAGAAATTTTAAATGGAATAAAACAAAGATGAATTTTTTAAATTGACATGAAATTTACTTTATTCGAAAGATAACCTTCTGGCATTATAATTTAAATATGACTTCTGGCATATGACCGCCACGGCTGGCTCGGACGTAGTCTAATCTGGAGGTCCAATTTTCGATGACTTTTTCCAACATTTGTGGCCGTATATCGGCAATAACGCGGCGAATGTTGTCCTCCAAGTGATCAATCGTTTCGGGCTTATCGGCGTAGACTAGCGACTTCACATATCCCCACAGAAAATAGTCTAGCGGCGTTAAGTCGCACGATCTTGGAGGCCAATTCACGGGTCCGAAACGTGAAACTATGCGGTTACCAAACGTTTCCTTCAATAAATCAATTGTGGCACGAGCTGTGTGACATGTTGCGCCGTCTTGTTGAAACCACAGCTCCTGCACATCATGCTTGTTCAGTTGATGAACGAAAAAGTCAGTAATCATGGCGGTCACCATTGACCGTAACGTTCTGACCAGCATCGTTTGTAAAGAAGTACGGACCAATGATTCCACCAGCCCATAAAGCACACCAAAGATTCAGTTTTTCTGGATGTAACGGTGTCTCAACATACACTTAAGGATTATCATCACTACAAATACGGCAGTTTTGTTTATTGACGTATCCATTCAAACAAAAGTGAGCTTCATCGCTAAACAAAGTTCGCTTATCAACGACAATCTTGTTTTGGGCCCATTCACCGAATCTACGCCTTGCTAGGTGATCGTGTGGCTTCAATTCTTGCACGAGTTGGATTTTGTAAGCACGCAAACCAAGATCTTTCCGCAAAATCTTCCATAAAGTGAATGGACATATGTCCAATTCCTGTGCACGATGGCGGATAGACTGATTCGGGTCTTCCACTACGCTACGCTCTACAGCAGCAATGACTTCTTCTATATGCACTGTACGACGTCTCTGTGGATGCATATTATCATTTAGAGTAAACGTGGTGCGAAAACGTTCCATAGTTAATCGAATTAATTGTTCTGATGGACGATTATGTTGACCGTAATAGGACGTATTTCGAACAGAACCACGATTTTGAAATTAAATTTGCACAATTTGGAAGCGTTGTTCAGGCGTCAGTCTATTCATGTTGAAATGCCAAACCAAACTAAACATAAATCACTTGACAGCTGACAAAATGGCCGCCAGTTAAAAAAGTGTTGACAACTTAAAGTTCTATACCTCTATAAAAAACACCCTTTATATATGACAATTAGAAATGAACTACTTGTTTGAATAAATATACATTTATTTTCCTAATGAAATTTCATTTATAATTCGATAACATATGTCTAAGCAACTAACTCATCATTATTCTTCAAAATAAAGTTCCCAGAAGGCAAATAAATCGTGTTATATCTGTTGTGAATTATGTAATGAAATAGTATCGCCGCTTTCACATTCTGTCTGGGTTGGTTACTCACCAACACTAATCGCCAGCTGATATTTAAAATACATTAGGAGGACATCAGAAAAGCATTTGTGTTTTATTATTTTAAAAATTACAGGAATTTCTATTATTATAAGCTTTATTTCAAAATTTGTATTTGTTCAAAATACCATAATGTAATGTATGTTAACTAAAAAAAAAATAAATTGGAAAAACCTCTTCAAAATTTTATATCTTTAATATTTGTTTTATGATTTTTTTGTCGTTGTCCTTGAATACATAATATGATTTTTTGAAAACTTTCGAGCTGGATATATTCTACAGTACGTATATATCGATGACTTGAAGCCGGTATGAGATTAAGCGATTTTAAAAAACTACTTGAAAAAAGTGAAATAAACGCCCTTATTAGCAATGTGACAACATCTGATCGTAAATTTCTGCAAATGATATATTGTGGTATCGTAAGGCCGTTCTGTCTACAATCATACTGTTATCCCATACTACTCGTAGCTATTTTAATAACCTATAAAAAAATATTACAAAGACATTGGTACTCTGGAAGTCTGGTCGTTCTTCTTCTCTCTTGCAGTTTTTAGTACAAGACAACTATGGGTTATCAAAGGTTTACCAGTACCATCATTCTCAAATTCAGGACTTAGAAAAAGCTTCTGTCTCGCGGAGAAAACATCTATTTATATTGATTAAACAAACAGGATTAAGTTCGTTAAATTCTCGAATGAAATAACGCAAGGTATTCTTTAACTTCCCAAATTAAATGAGAAATAAAACAAAACAAAGAAAACCTTCATTCCCGACGAATATACACTTTACGTAATTTACTATGATAATAGTTTTAAAAACGGTACCGATCTTAACAAATTCTAGGTTGTAACTAAAGTTTAGTATTCCTTGAAAGTTCAAACTTGTACCCCCTCGGCACTCCGCGGATCCCGTTGGCACCCATATCACCCCATGGAACCCCGTAAACATCAATTTGAGTCATGAAATGTAGTGGGCATTAGCCATACTATACCGGATATTTAATTTCCGAATTGGCCTCTTAGCGTCTTAATCGTAATTTTTATATAAAGTGGTTAATATAACTATTCTATGTCTTTCTATAACTAAAAAAATAAGTTAGCAGCTGTAAAAAAAACTGAATGCCTTTTTCTTCATTTTGCTGGTATTTAAATCATTCTTTCTTGCAATCAGAAAAAACAATTGCTAATATAATTCCTTTCACAGGTCAAACATTATGTTACATTATAATGAGTTTATTTGATTATTCTTTTGTTTCCTAATAATGGGAAAATCGTTCAATATTTTATTACATTTTAACGGTATTTGCATATACCATTTGTAAGACCTCCATTGGCCTTAATTTCTTCGGTTTTATTTACACAACCAAGTTAGAATATCTTCAACAGATTTATAGACAAATCTTGAAGATGATCTTTTACTTTTAGTTTACAACATCATAAATTCTGAGCTTATAAATTTTTTTAAAACATTTAAACGATTTAAAGATAATACAGTTAAGTACGATAATTGATTTATTTTTCCTTTAGACTCTCTTTGGTGGTAATAAAAAATATATACACTGTCCCGTTCTCACGGATAAAATCTATTCACAAAGTGATTATTTAATTACTCATTTTAACAGAATATATTTCACGCTAAACAGTATAAAATAATTAAAATTTGTTCCATTACAGCAACTTATATAACAGAAATCAATCCTAAACTGAAATGGGGTTAACTTTACTAAAGCGAATAGAATGTTATTTGTTCCGCTCCCGAAAGTTTCAATCTTTTTGTCCCGAGGAGGTATCAGCTATCCGGGTGTTGAATATTTATTGTTCGATTTGACCTGAGCATCTTAAATCTACTAATTTTCATACAAAAAGTTAATTCAACTATTCTTCTCCTTTTTATTAATAAAGTTTTCCGATCTTAGACCATGAAAAAAACCCTACTCGCTCTTTTATCCATTTCTCACATTTTACTTGGTCTTATTCTCCATCGAATAGGTAAAAAAATGTCCAAAAAATGACAGCTTTCTACATATAAATTTATTGTTATATTGCACTTTAGCGATTTTATTTAAATATTCTTTTGTTTTTTTTATAATGGGGGTGATAAAAAATATTGGGTTTTTAGACAAATTTATTTTAAAATTTAAAGAGGGTAGGAACGTTTAGATATTATGCAACAAAAATGGTTTGGGCTTATATATTTCCTGGGAAAAAAATTAACGACCCCAAGAGTAATTAAACTTAATCTAGGCTTAAGTTTGATAACTGATTCATATATCGTTTATGGATAGAGACGTAAAATATACGCTGCAATGATCCGATTCCACATACAGAGTGGCAAAAGAATACTCCCGTTTGGTGGAATATATTTTAGGGGAATCAACAGAAAATAAATATATAAATCTTAATTAACTTTTGTTCCCTTACAAACTTTATTCTTTATATAGTGAATTCAATCGTGTTCGTTGTTCACTCACGGACGAATTGAGTAAAGATCGTTCAAAATATGTTGTACTCCAAGGAGGCACCGATGCCCTGCGTGAACTGATAATGCAAGAACATCATGTGATATCTCGTAAGATTAAGGGATTTCTGGGCAATCTACCGTATAGGTTTTCCATGATGAGCCAAAACCAACAAAAATGGTCACACATGAAGCATTTTGAAGCAACTGGTTACCTGCTTTTCTGAAAAAACTGGCCAATTTTGAATGTTTCACAATTATTTGTCTCCCTAAAGTTTTCGATGAATTTAGGAAAACGAAATGGGTAGAACGGATCATTCTGTGAAATGGATGAGCCATTCACCGTAGATTTTTGATTTGGTACCAATTATTTCTTTTTGTTCTACGTCGGAATAGTCTGTTGATGCTTTCAAAAATATGTTCTTCGGATTGGTTTAAACGCATTCAAAAGTATATTGATAGTCGTGTAGAATATTTTTAAAAACAATAAAATCATTTTTAATGATAAATTTTTGCTTTTGGTTGTTTTTTCCAAAATATAAACTGCTAGTCTCAGTGAAAAAATTATTGTTGTCAAGATAAAAGTTTTTTTCACTAATGTATATTAACTTGGTTCTCTTTTTTTTTCAGGGTTTGTTGTAGCCGTTGCCGTTGGAATAATTTTAATTGGAGTCATAGTGTCAATATTCTTTTTGAGCTGGGTTAATTTAGTAATAAATCATGTAAGTATATAAGTGTTTATATATTTTTTACGAATAGTTGACAAAACTGAAGACTTTATGGCGGTGTATAAAATTAAACTGAATATATAGGGTGTTTAAAAATCGAAGGCTTATATGGAGATGCTTCATCTAAAAATACAACCAGAAGTTTATATGCACATGGGTCCGCAGAGGCTTCATTACCAAAATACAGAGTGTTAAAGTCGAGAAAACACTATGAAGTAAATTCTGAAGAACATTTAATATGTTTTATAAAAATTTTGTCGAAAAGCGGAAAAGTTAGTGGTGAACATATTTCTACTCAATAACTATTAATTTGTTAACCTTTAGGTACGTCCTTGGTGCAGTTATAAGTTAATATTCATATCCGAAATATTCTTTTTCATAAATATATTACGCACACCAAACATTTTACATTGCCTAAACCTTTTAAAAGTTATTTCAAAGACATATTTTAAAATATTTAACAGTCTGTGTCTTGATATGGAAGCCTCAGCACACCTATGTTCATATAAAATTTTGGTCCTATTGTTAGATGAAGCATCTCGGTGTCATCGTTGAACCGTGTCCTATAATGCTGTTCGAAAACTCAAAACACAAAAAATAGAATCAGTAGCTTTCGAAAATAAAGTTTAAAGGGGTAAGATGCTACATGACTCGTAGACTATTTCACATAATAATCAACTTATTTATGAAAAATCTAAAAATAGTTATATGTATGTACCAAATTTGACTTAACTACCTTTAAGAACAAGTAGATTACATTCTGTTTTAAATCTTAAACATTACCGGTTATTTGTTTAATTAAAAATTTTTGTGCCTATTTAGAAACACGCTATATATATATATATATATATATATATATATATATATATATATATATATATATATATATATATATATATATATACGAAAAAGTAATTTTTTCTTTCTCCTTAAGACCGTTAAGAAAGGGGACAAACAACTTATTCTCAACAAACCCCACTCTGGTTTTCTCTCCATATATATATATATATATATATATATATATATATATATATATATATATATATATATATATATATATATATACAAATTACAAATTTTAAATAAAGAAAAGCATATACCTCAGCCAAGCCTTCAGTTAATACCACCAATTATTTTATTTGCATTTAGTGCTAATTGTTACTTAAACAATGCGCTTTTTTGTGAGGTACAAGTAAAATACTCTTTACTTAACAATTATTTACCCATAAAGTTTACATTGCTTAAAAATGTCCCAAACACATTTTTGCAAGTTATGATGAGATCGCACACTTTCTCTTTTATTTTATTTGGTTAAAACATTAAATATTTGAAAATTTAATACTATTAACTTGAAATACAAAGGCATAAAATATTTTCCAATGAAATAGTCAAGGAAAATTTATTCAAATAAACCGATATTTGGATAAATAATAAGAAAAATATACCTCTATAGTTATAAGAAGCCACGTCATTGACGAGTTTTCTAGACTTTAGAAAGTGATTTTTTTTTTGGCGCGAGCTTTTTGGACCGAGAAAATATCTGTTCGATTCACTTCACTACGCTTGATTACTTATAAGTCTCCATTTTATTTGGGTGTTTGGGTGTTTTTGGTAATAAAAACGTAAATGGTATTTCAAGTATGTATTTGTAAAACGAAAATTGAAAAAAATTGGAAATACTATCCAATATGTTTGATTTAAACATTATTTTATTTGTCTAATATTTATGAAAAAAAAGTAAACCTGTCTTTAGACTTTCTGTCACAGATCTTACATACAGCATCTGATAAACGTTCAGGGTTTGCAGGAATTTTTATTTTCTATTCAACAAAAAATTTAAAATATTTTTCCAAAAATAATGTCAAACTGCACACATTCAATGTTTTGAATTCATAAGGTTTTAGTATATAAGCCAGATAGTATATTTTGTCGGTCATTTCCTCGCAAGCGATAACTCGTGAAATGCTTCAGACAGTTGTGCCATGATGCCTCGTGAACGTCAGCTGCGGTTGCGTTGGTGGGTGGAGCAGCGGCAGCCTCTCACTCACGAAAAAAAAATTGTTTTTAATCATTTCTTCCCGACTGAAAATTTGTCAAATGATAGTTAACATAATTATTTGAAGATAAAAAAAAGTCAGCTGGCTGTACCGTGGTGGATTATATGTCAGCTGGTCACAAAATTTTTTGTTCAGTGATTTCCTCTCAGTTAAAAATTTGTCACATGATCGTTTACATGCTACTTTGAATAAATAAAAACGTCAGCTGATCCTATGCTGGTGGAAAAAAGTCGTCAGTTGATATAGTGAAGGTGTAATGGAACAAATGTTAATTATTTTTCATTGTTCAATGTGAACTATCTTCTATTAAAATAAATAATTAAATAATCACTCTGTGAATAGATATTCCATGGGAACAGGGTAGGTATATTTTTTATCACTATCCACGAAAGTCCAAAGGATAAATATATCAGTTATCGAGCTTAACTTTTATGATCTTTGTCGTTTAAATGTTTTCTTAAAAAAATATATAAAGGCAGTTAATTTATGAAGACCTAAAAGACCCTCTCTTAGAATTGCCTATAAATCTGTCTAAATAATCCTCCCCTAATTATGTAAGCCAAACCAGACGTGTTATGAGTAGTTTTTAACATATGGTATATGAAATACCGTTAAAACGTATTAAAATATTGAACGATTTTCCCATTATTAGGAAACAAAAGAATGATCAAATAAACTCACTATAATAGAAATATATCATTTGGCCATTTGTAAAAAGAATACTGAGTAATCACTGTTTTTTCTATTCACAAGAAATAACGAGTTAAGATGTTTATTGCCAAAACAGCCAAGAAAAGTGAATAGTTTTTTTTACAGTCTTTAACATATATTCTTTTAGTTATAGAAAGAAATAGAATAGTTTTATTAATTGTGTTTATATAAAAATTGTTGTTAAGATGCTCACAGGTCAATTTGTGAATCAAGCATCCGGTATAGAATAGCTAACGCCCTCAGCACATAACGATCGAAACCTTCGAGCTTTAAGGGAAAGAAATTGACGTTTACCAGGTTCCATCGCGTAATATGGGTTTAAACGGGAAACAAAGGGAGAGGGGGTGTAAGATTCGAAGACACTCTATTAAGGAATAGTAAATTTTAGTCACAATTTGAATATCGGTTAGAATGGTACCGTAGTACCAGTGCCGTAGAATAATTACGTCACGGGTATAAACGTCGGGAAAGAAGGTTATCTTTGTTTGATTTGTTTTGATTTAATTCGGGAAATTAAGGAATTATCGTGTGTTATTTAAATGGGGCATTTCGCGATTTTCATACGGTTTGATTAAGTAATATAAATAGCTGTTTTTTTCGCGTTTTATTTCTTTCTTGTTTAATATTGTATTAAGCTATTTATACGTGTTTCTTCAAAGTTGGGTTTTAAGTTTTTGGTTAAATAACGGCCGAGAAGAGCAATGATGTTAGTTTTCCGTAATTGTTATTAGTTTTAAGTTTCTCAATGTAAATAGTTCGTTTTTTTATTCTATTTATTTTGTTAATAGACTAAGTTGTTTTGAGAAACTTGTTTTATTCAATTTAATTAAAACCTTCACGCGAATTAACTTGCGGGCGCGCTGTTGCGAGGCCTACAAAACAAGAGATGTCTACTGACCAACTAATTGGTAGCCTTTCCTGAGTCCTGAAGATCTGAGTCATGGTTGTGGTAAGTTTTAATAATCGTAGTGTTTGGTACTAAAGCTGCAAGAGAGACGTTGAACGACCAGACTTCCAGAGTGTCTTTATTACTGTGATATTCAATTATAGGTTATTAAAATAGTTACTAATTAGTATGGGGCAGAAAATGATTATAGATGAAAGAGTCTATGATCAAATTTTGTCACAAAGGTGCAGCGTGGGAGCTAGGCGTTCGAAGTTACGTATGATCTTGCTATTGCGAAAATTGCGCTGCAGATTCAAAGTACAGAGAAGGGATTTTTTGACATTTTATTTATCCACCTTGGTGTATTCCATATTATAATGGCCATTCTTTAAAGCACTAGGTAAAGTTATTGATCACGGTGGTTTGTTGATAATCATGGTGAATGCAGATATGATTGCCAACGGATTTATTACTGGCAAACACTTTAATAGATGCAAACGTCTACAGCCAATGATAACGTTAGTATTAAAAATGCTTCATTTTGAACAACTGGTCTAACAAGAGAACATAGATTTGCCTACTGAATTTAAGGCCTATTTAATACAGTTTTCTAAGTAAACTAGATCATCTGAACCATCAATCCAACAAGCTGAAGTAAAAGAAATATTCGAAAAATATGAGCAATTCACAATGCAAACATTGGAAGGCAAACACGGCCAGACAGCGCAGTATTGCATGATTTATGTCAAATTTATCGATTACTACTTACTGCTAAATACGAGCATCCGTACCGGTAATTTTGAGTTGTATAAATTCGCATTATCAAAAATAGTTAATTTATATTTTGCTTCTAATCAAGCAAATTACGCGCGTTATTTAGTAAGATACATCGATAAGTAACCTGAACTTTGAGAAGGGATCATTTGGTATAAGAAGAACAACAAAACTTTTCTCAAAACAATCGATTGATTTCACTCTTGGGAAAACTTTTAACGCTGATGCTGCGAATAAGCTGACTGGAATTTTGCACATTACCAATTCTATATCAGCTAGACAGCGATGGTGCCGCAGCCATACTATTCGATCTACTATCATTAGCCACACAATGAAGGAAACTGGTCTGACTAAATTACAAAATGTTACAGCAGATTTTCAAAATAGCAAGATAAAAAAAAGTGGAGCACAGCTTCACATACTCATCGATGGTATCAACCGTAACATCAATCCGCTAATCCACCCACCCACGCAGCCGCAGCCGACGTTCACGAGGGTTCATAGCACAACTGTCTGAAGCATTTCACAAGTTATCGCCCAAAAGGAAATTGGTCCGGAAAATCTGTTGCTGTCTTGTGTACTATTTTATACAAGTTCGATTTAAATACAAAGGCCAAACACTTGATGTTGACATATTGACGCATATTTTTAATGGTTGACTCAGACATCCAAAAATTCATAACCAACACTTCACATTAGCAATTGTCACTTGCAAGTTAAATGATACTCTTTACTTTAATTTGTTCAGATTCTCAAATAAATTTAAAAATTTACAATTAACAACTAAAAAATTGAAAACATTCAATTTCTTAGTTTAATTTTTAAAGTCGGCAACGGATTTCAGATGTTTCCGGTTACAGGAAAAATAAACAAGTATATCAAAATAGAAAAAATAACATTATGAACCTATGTTTATTAAGCTGAATAGAAATTTGTCATAAAATTTTCAAAACATTTTAAAATATAATTGCCTAACCAACCATAATTAAAATGCTAAAAATTTACGTTTTACTTTTAAATTAGAGTATCAGCGGCGATTTCGATTGGTCGTCCTTAATTTGTACTAATTGTTAAATTTTTAAATATGAACGACCATTTTTATTCTTAAGTGTAAGTGTTAATTTGGTAGAAATTTTTAGTGTTAGTTGTTAATTTTTCAGATGTATGAATCGATTACAAAGATTATTTTTTAAGCATGATATCCCAAATATGAGTCCATACCACAAAAAAGACACATTAATTTAGTATTTTTTGTTATATTTTCAAACATTACGTAATCTCAATAGCAACTTATGAAAAATAAAATTGCGGATTTATTTTTAGAAATCAAGATCTGAATTCGCCCGATATTGTGGTTATAATAAAGGTTATCTTGACGTATTGCTAGATTTTTAACGCTTTTACTAATAGAAAATAGATTAATATAATTATATAATTTCAAAAATAAAATTTTTATAAAAAAAACTCTAAGAACCAAAGAATTTTAGTGGTTCTTTTTAGGGTGATTTATAACTTTGGATAAAATGGGTACTTTTTTGCCACCTTGAAATCATTGCGAGGTAAACTAATCTCGATTAGCACTTAGTTCAAATAATTTATGAATATCATAATGAATTGAAAACTAAAAATCGAGAAATAAAATTTTTATAAACAAATTGAACCGACTTCTAAAAGTGCGCTAAAAAGTGAAAAATAACAATAAATTTTTATATGAAATTGAAATTTTTGAAGTCTACTAATAAATACGAATTATGTTAAGAAAGCAATTACGAATAAAGTATTTTTAATCTGTTGATGCGAATCACATTTTGTCAGGCATTAGTTTGGCGCCGACTTCAAAAATTTCAATTTCATATAAATATTTATAGTTATTTTTCACTTTTTAGCGCACTTTTAGTAGTCGGTTCAATTTGGTTATAGAAATTTTATTTCTCGATTTTTAGTTTTGAATTCATTATGATATTCATAAATTATTTGAACTAAGTGCTAATCGAGATTAGTGTACCTCGCAATGATTTCAAGGTGGCAAATAAGTACCCATTTTATCCAAAGTAATAAATCACCCTAAAATGAACCACTAAAAATTCTTTGGTTCTTAGAATTTTTATATATATATATATATATATATATATATATATATATATATATATATATATATATATATATATATATATATATATATATATATATATGAAGTAAAATGAGAACAGTAAATGCAAACTTCTCTCCATCATATCCTTTCTGTGTTAGAGGTTGCACAGTTAGAACAAATTGTTATGAAACGCAATTTATCCTATTCCACCACCATCGAAATGATGGCCTACCTGTACCACCATACCGAGAAGAAAGTCAAAACTTACCCCTCCCGCCACAGTGATACGGCAGAGGTACATGTTTCGTCTCTACTAGACTCATTAGGGTACCGACATGCACCTGGCTGTGCAAAGGACAGATCGGAAGGAAGCATGCAAATACTGAACACGGCTTCTCCGACCTCCCGTCGGATGGCGTATATATGTTTATGCGGATTTCACGGATTCCTCCGTGTGAGATGCAATAGCAACGGCATAAAATGTGGATATATCCACTGCTATTGCATCTCACACGGAGGAATCCGTGAAATCCGCATAAACATATATACACCATCCGACGGGAGGTCGGAGAAGCCGTGTTCAGTATTTGCATGCTTCCTTCCGATCTGTCCTTTGCACAGCCAGGTGCATGTCGGTACCCTGATGAGTCTAGTAGAGACGAAACATGTACCTCTGCCGTATCACTGTGGCGGGAGGGGTAAGTTTTGACTTTCTTCTCGGTATGGTGGTACAGGTAGGCCATCATCTCGATGGTGGTGGAATAGGATAAATTGCGTTTCATAACAATTTGTTCTAACTGTGCAACCTCTAACACAGAAAGGATATGATGGAGAGAAGTTTGCATTTACTGTTCTCATTTTACTTCATTTATACGCGGAGCTGCATATAGTTGTACGTTTGCTGAATGTGATTTCAGCACTACAACGGCATAATGTGGATATATCCACTGCTATTGCATCTCACACGGAGGAATCCGTGAAATCCGCATAAACATATATATATATATATATATATATATATATAGATATATATATATATATATATATATATATATATATATATATATATATATATATATATACATACGAACTCGGATTAAGAGGGGGTACGGGGGCTCGTGTCCCCTCCAGAGACGGTTAAAAAGGAAACATGTCTTTATTAAGCATGCAATTTTTCTTTCTTTTCATACTAATTAACCTTTATATTAATATTACAAGTTTATTTCTCACAGTTATTGTTGTATGTAGCCCCTCGCGATTCCCCCCCCCCCCCCCCAAGATAAATTCTGTATAATACTTTTTGCCCATTTGACACTTGTGCTCACCCCCCTCCCCAGAAAAAATCCTGGATCCACCCCTGTATGTATATATATATATATATATATATATATATATATATATATATATATATATATATATATATATATATATATATATATTTTCCAGATTCTTGAACTATAGATTATATCATTTTCTTTTTATTTTGTCTTTTCTTCAATTCAAATTGTTTTTGATTTTTTGTTAAATAAAGAACCTAAAACCAAGAAAAGACAAAATAATATATATATATATATATATATATATATATATATATATATATATATATATATATATATGTATATATTTAGAACTAGGGTTATTGGGGATGCAGTCTGTTCAAATTTGTAGGCCTTAATAAGGAAAAACCTTTGTTTGATTCTGTCAGGCTTTCGAGAATTTATTTTATTCTCCTTCAGGACATCTCAAAAATATTAATTATAAAGTTAGAATATTAAACCTAACCTATAATTATTAAGCAACTCACCAAGGTGGTTTGAATTTAAAACAAGTAGCGTAGCCAAGTTTAGCAAAAAAATTACTTATTTTACGGAATCTTATTTCACTACTTAGGCCACCCACGCTACTCTTTCCGGTTAACACATGACATCTGTCACTACAAAATGGAGAAATAGTCGAGTGAAATGTTTTGCTGTTTGTGTTTTTTAAAAAAATTAATTAAATTCTAAGAATTCTATCATAATATGCCTTTAAGTATAATTAAGAAGTTTTAATGGTGGGTTTTTTCCCTTGTTTTTCACAATTCTACTAAATTCCTGAATTATTGTCATAAAACGATATTTAGGCATTTTTTGTATCTACTGATTAAATTATAGTTTATATTTAGTAAGTTTACTAATAGAACGGAATATTTATAAAATCTTTTTGAATTTTACAACAGAAGAATTTCTAGATTTTCAAAAAGTTCTAAATTTATAGATTCCTTGAATTGTTTCAAAGAAACAATTAGAATAATCGACTGCAAATTATTATTCTTAAAAGTTATTATAAACGCATAAATCTAAAAGTTAAATCTAATTACAATAATTTTAATTCGATTTGAAAACTAATACCGTAGAAATAAGTAATTTCATACTGGTTTTTGGTCGATTTTACTTTCACAAAACCTATATTATTTTATTGGTATTTGTTGAAACTATTTAATAAAATGAACACAGAAAATTTATACAATACAACGAATAGTATCAATGATATTAGGTTATATCAAACATATTATATAATATATTATTTATTGTACAGGGTGTCTCTAATAATAAATTATTTTAATGGTTATTTTTAATAAACATGCCCCGATGATGTTGCGAAGCATTTCGAAACGTTGATGTTCTATATATACTTAAAAATTTTGTCAAAAAATGCTAGTTTCTTTCTACTTTGGCAATTGGTCGACGTTGATCTTTCGCTTGTGTGGCACCCTGAATAATCCACCCCTACTCTCTGGCATAGGGCGGCGACCTCGAATTGCGAACTCACTACCTGATTTTTATAATAGGCATGATGAATGTAACGAAGAATCACTGAAATTATGATTTGAAGTAATTATATAGGATAGACAGATTCTAAAAAATACTCTTATTTTTAGATTACAAGCGATATTATATTGATTTTAGTAAAAATAAAAACACAAAATATAGAAATCGGTCATATTAGGTCGAACACCAATCACGCTCTCGTAAATATCACATCAGTCATCATGGTTTATCGCCTTTATCTTTGGAATTTGTATTTATTTGCATCGGTAATCAGATATTTTGTCGACAAAACTATCAAGTGTGTCAGTTTCGTGCTTCCAAAAGTACAAAAACATCATGGAATAAGGATTTATAAAGGCCAATAGCTCAAATTTACCAAAAATCGACTCCTTGATGCAGGGAGCGAGGTTACCTGGTGCATTGTTTTAACTTCAGTTTGGACAGCTTTACTTCTGAATTTGTATAATATATATATATATATATATATATATATATATATATATATATATACTTGTACTGATTTATCAGATGATTTTTTAAAGGGTGTAGGTGCTTCTAGATCTATAATTTTGTGCAAAGCTAAAAAATAAAAAACGGTACTTGTGAACAAACTGTAACTATTAACACATTATTATGTACTATAATTTTTGCAACAGACTATAATAATAATATAATAATAATAGGTATCACAAAGATTCTTTGGAATCAAAACTACCTATAATGTTATGGGTAAACTGGCAAACAGAAAAGATATACACTTGAATTCAATAAAACAGGTTACCGGTATAAAAAAACAATGGGTATGTACCTGAACTTTCTGATGAAGTGCCTGCGAGTTCTAAATATTCTGTAGGTGTTGTGCTACATCTTTCTCACTTTCTTCAAGTAGACACCTTCTGTGTTTTTTGAGAGCATAGGGACGCTGAGCGGTGTTAGAAGTTCGTTTGCTTCTGTCTAGTTAGCATTCAAATCTTGTGGATATACACCCTGACTTCATGCGCACTTGTAAAACTGAACCCATTACATGGTATTGTATATAATTTTCCATTTCATTTGGTAACTGGAAAAAGAAAATACTTTTAGTTAGGAACTTTAAATATAACACAGTAATAAAGAAATTAAACCTAACCTCAAACGGGATCGACTGTGTTATTGACAAATATTTACCTTATGTATATTTCTTTTTCGAGCTTCGCTACTTATTTATATAAAATAAATACTTACATCAAAATGATCTTCGCAGAAATAAATTACTGAATTAACAGATAAAGAAGCTGGGTCTCGCCATGCAAGATTTAGCCACGTATTTTCGATATTTTTCTTCACTGGCACGTTAATAAATAACTTATTCGGAGTTTTTATCGATGTATTATTATATCGAGGAACTGCACACCATCGATACACAATTAGAATTCATGATCGCACAAAATAATGGAAAATATTAATCGAGACAAGCAATAAGATGCAACTGGTCAAGTGTTTACGAAAGGGTGACGTCACAGACAGACGCCATTACTATTCTAGCGTTTTGCTGCGAAATTTAAATTGTATTTTAAAAAGGTCAATTTTTCATTCAAACATAAATTTTTTGCGGAAAGAAGATTTATTTTGTATAAAGTAGGTGCGTAAAAACATCGTGGAGTATTTTTCTAAAACCAGTCATCATGCCTATTGGGTACTCCAATTGTGGACCAAACCAAGAAGACCCCTTTTTTAAAAACTATGAATTGCGGACTAAGCTCCATTTTATACGACTAAGGTAAGGGTAATATATTTTTTATTTTAAATAAGAGAACTATAAATTTTTATGGAAATTAATTTTAAATCGGGTTATTAAACAACTAAAATATTACATATAATATGTGGGGCACTTCAGGTTAGTTCAGGTTTCGTTGGTCTTGGTCCGCAGTTCATGTACGCCCGCTTGGCATTTTTGCTCGCTGGTGTTGCTACTAGCTTTTCACTATACTGCGTTGATTGGATACACTTGATTAATTTTATTTTCACCTTATTGTGAGGTGTTGCAAACCTGCATTTTCAGACTTTTTCGGCTGATCTAAACCCACCTTATATTTTACATTAAAATCACTAATTTTGAAGCGTTTAAACCATCATTCACAAGTTTTTTGGATAAAAATATTCTTACCATAAGCTTCAACCATTGACTAAATAACGCTAGACTTTTACCATTTATTGACGGATTGGTATCTATTTTTATTATTTTTGGCGAGAGCGCAAGATGAGAAATTTCCAATTATTAAATCCAACTCATTCAATGAATTTGGTTATAGTAAATAATGGTAAAAAAGCAGCAAAGAAATGAGAACATACAGTATTGCCGTGTTGGATAGTAAATCTAAAATACGGCTACAAGTTTTTATTCCCTCCGTTTATATTCATTTAAATTTACAAACCAAATGTTGATATGAATTAGATGATCATTTGATATTTATATTGATGAATTTTTATGGATATGAAACAGTACTATATATTATCCATTTTTTTAGATTCAATGGGTGATATACTTGAGTTTTTAGAAATGTAAAATATGAAAAGAATGAGTTTCTAAATTCGGACGGTATTTTATATATCATCGTCGTCATCAATCAGCCCAATCTTGTCCACTGTTAAACATAGGCCTCTCGTAAGTTTTTCCACTTATTTCTGTCCCGTGCCGCTTGCATTCAGTTTGGTTCTATGCGCCTTATATCGTCAGTCCATCTGGTAGGCGAGCGGCCTCTTCCTCGGTAAGCCTCCTGTCTTGGTCTCCATTCCAAGATTTTTCTCGTTCATCGATTGTCCGTGTTCCTAGCGACATGTCCAGCTCAGTTCCACTTTAACGTTGTAATTCTCCTGACTGCATCTGCAACACCCGTTCTTCGTCGTATTTCTGTATTCGGTATTCTATCTCTGATGCTAACTCCCAGCAGCATAGATCTTTCCATGGCCAATTGTGTCACTCTAAACTTATTTACGCTTTTCTTTGTTAGTGTTAGCGTCTCTGCTCCATATGTCAAAACGGGGAGGATATACTGGTCAAACACCTTTCTCAAACAGAGATGTTCGATTTAAGTATATTTTTCAGTTTTCCAAAAGCTGTCCACGTCAGCCCTATTCTTCTTAGTATTGCGAATGTTTGGTTATCTCGGCCTAAACGGATTTCATGTCCTAGGTATTTGTAGGTGTCGTTTAGTACAAGGTTGGTCATAAATTTAGTTTTCTCACAATTTATTTTTAGACCAACATCACTTGACAGTCTGTAGAGCTTTTCCAACATTCTTGCTGCTTTATCCGTGCTATCCGATATGAGGACAATGTCATCAGCGAATGTTAGGTGGTTAAGGTCCTCCCCGTTTATATTCACTCCCATATTCCCTTCAAAAGAAATCTGCTTGTACATATATTCCAAGAGAGTGGTAAACAATTTCGGTGAGATTATATCTCCTTGCCGAACTCCACGTTCTATTCTGAAGGTATTTGTGTCTTTGTGGAGTCTGACACAGGCTGTGGCTGTATCGTATATGTTCTTGATTAACGAAATGTGGTCGATTCGACTGTCTACAAGCGCCCTCAGCATTTTATATTGGTCAATGGTATCAAATGCTTTTTCATAATCAATATATATATATATATATATATATATATATATATATATATATATATATATATAAGAATAAGTGGCTTATTGTATTCTATGCACTTTTCTATCAGGGACTTAAGAACTTGTAGGTGGTCATTCGTTCCATAACCAGAGCGAAACCCAGCCTGTTCGCAAGGTTGATAACTATCTAATGCTATATATATATATATATATATATATATATATATATATATATATATGTATATATATTTATTTATTTATTTATTTACGTACGCTGATTACTCCGGACAGCTGTATCGATTTAAATGAAATTTTTTATGTTATATTAAGGAAGTTTCTGCAGTACTCCCATATCATTTGGTCAAAATTGGTTCATTAAAATCCAAGAAGGCGCAAAAAAATTTAATTTTGCTCAATTTTCTCCAGAACTAATATGGGGGAGTTTTCGCACATACCGAATTATTTCTTTTTAAATTAAAAATAGCGGACTAAGTATTTTATATCTTTTAATTTTGTCCCAAATTGGTACTGGGTGGTTTTTAAGTGGGCAGATTAAGAATTTTAAATAATTTTCTTTTAATTCAACGTTGGGACCTAAGTTATTCATCATTACAATGTAGCGAATGATTAGATATCAATAATAAAATGTTATATACATGTCTTTGTAACAAGTGTAAAAGAATTTAAATTTTTGGATTTCTATTCTAAACGTGGCAATGTTGCATATCCTTTCTTACCGACTAAAGAGGATAAACTCCTCCTTGTTACCGACCTAAAATACATGATTGCCACTTCTTAGCGACCTTTTATTAAAATCACAACATTGCCAATTTTTAAAAATCAGTAATAAGATGCGACGTGTTTTTATAGAAAAAGTACAAAATAAGAATAAGAATAAAAATTTTATATTTTTCTAGTTTTGTCTAAAATCGATAAGGATGTATTGGGGAGTGTAGATTATATCTTTAAAATTATATTTTTCGATTTTTTTCAAAGATTGCTCGGCGAGGAATTTTGGGGGTTGTTATCATTCTGTAGAAATGTAATTCAGGACGAAAAAAAATATTTGTCGCATATTCTGTAATGTGCCACAACATATCACAGAAAAGGAGAATGACTTTTCAGACTTTTTTAAGGAAAGCTGCAAGGCGTACTTTAACCCTTTGAAATGGTAGATTTCCATTACATGTCACTCGTACTTAATGTTGCTAATGGTTGTATAATTGCTCGTAATGAATTTCTTAGAAAAAAATGTACTTTTCGTGTCTTTTCAAAAAATGTTAAAAAGTGGTAATTAACTCCGTAATAAATAATTGTGGAAAAACCGATACCCGATAACTTAATTTTTGAAATTTATATACAATTAAGAGTTATCGATTGAATTAAATAAATTTCAACATTTACGAATGAAAACAGCGAAAAGAAATTACGTTTTTACCCCTATAAAGAAATATAAAGCAAACCCTTACTGAGAAAATTATATGTATCAAACTCTTTTCGCAAACTTAATAATATGCATATTTTTTTTTTTTTTAAAAATCAGCCTTTTAAATTACACATTATATAAAAATGCAATTCATGACTTAAAAAGTACATATTAGATATTTTTTGGTATATTCCAATATATTACAGAATGAAAGAAATCGAAGGCGGACTCATAAAAACTTTTCCTGTAAGTAAAATATAAAAATATTTTTTTTAAATAAATATTATCAAAACTTATCTATATATACGGCGCCCTAAAACGGCAAAATTTATTTATTACACAAAAAGCTACTATATTTTTGATATCAAAAACATTCTTTGTAATTGAATCTTGCAGTCTGTACCACTGAACTCAAAAAACAAACGAAATAAATCCTTCTAGATAATCGTATTTAAACTAAAACGGAAATTAAAATAGCGGAAAAACTACTAAAACCCAGTTTGCGAAAGCGAGAGCAGTGATCTCAAGTCAAAGGTTAAATTAGGCAACCAGAATACATTGAAAAGGTGTCGTTTTTGCCGAAGGGTCGTGCAATGTTGCCATATATTGAAGAAACATTCAAAAACTAAGATTTTATCATATCATAAATATAACACTGTGAACATTATTTTAACAATAGGCCTATACTATACCCTTGTTACAGAGGTTTTCTTTTCTCAAAGAACAAATATATTTAGGTCATCTTCTAGTTGGTAGTTTTGTACTTGTTTTTCTATAAAAACAGGTAGAATCTTATTGATCATATTTAAGAATTGACAACGTTGTGATCTCAATAAAAGGTCGCTAGCAAGTGGCAACCGTACATTTTTGGTCGGTAACAAGGAGGAATTTATCTTCTTTAGTCGGTAAGAAGGGATATGTAACATTGCTACGTTTTGAAAGGAAATTCAACAAATTAAATTCTTTTATACTTCAACCAACAATCGATAATTTTAAGCAGCTGTTTTCTTTAAGTGATAGAAGGTTATTAAACTTCCTCGCGAAACGTATCTTCTTGATATAAAGTTTGATATTTTTAAACTTATAAACACCTGTGTTTTTTGCATTATTAAAATTAACAACAAACTGGCTTTTAATGGCGTAAGTCAAAGTTAGTAATTTATTTTGTATTCTAAAAATGGCATATTGTTAGCTACATTTTGAAAATAACTTCTCAAATTTTCCAAACATTAGATTTTATAGATAAAAAATTTAAATTTTGCAACACAAACCAGTCTACAACGTTGCAGAATGCGGTAAACCTTGCAGTTATGAATTTGTTACCATTTATAATTTACATAACCAAATACATTAGATACGACTAGTTATATTACACATAATGATGTGATATGTTTTTGGTTATTTAATGTGTTTAATTTCTATTTCGCACGGATATGATTACGATTCTATATATACGAAAACAAAAGCGGAACAAGGATCTGAAGGGCTTGTATTCCAAACCTTTTGTTGATACTTTTAAGTAGACCAACAAAATGTGAAAGCTGTAAAAGCAATGACAGTTTCAACTTTATACATATATTACTAAAATAAGTTGTTCAATCACTGTCAAGAATAAACAAGTAATATATTACATACAAAATATTGTTTAAGAAATATATTGTTTTCTTCTGAATTTGAAATCATTGTTATTACTCGACTATTCCAACTGTTTATGTATAGAGAACGATAAAATATTTTAACAATTTTTTTAAAAAGGGATGTGTACGTTTTATAATTATTTGAAAACATACGCAGTGGTTCAAAAAAAATTCCTCATAAAAGTTGTTAAAATTTAAAATGAAATGCCCTGTATATTATTGTATATTTTGATAGAGCGTGCGAAATAAGGTTAAGTTACTGTTGATTCATATATCTAAGACAAGCAATGTAATTCAAAAATAAATTTCAAAAAATTTTTGGCTAAAATTGAAAATGCTAAATTACTAAAAAACTATAAAAGAAGAGAAAATTTAAATTATATAAAAATATAAATTCGATATTAAATACATAGTGTTCCATTTAAAATAAGAAAGTTGTATGGCTTTAATGATAACAAAAATTAAAAGTAGGTGTTTATCAACCCTGTATAATTTTTTGACACCATTTTTATTTTAAGATAATTTCTAATGATTTTATTAAAAAAACAGCACAATTTCAAACATCTAGCATGAGTAGGCAAGGCAGGCACGCCACTTAGATTTTGGTCTACAACTATAAGAATAGTTTAATATCTTAAGAACGGCTTGCCTTAGATATGTGATTCCATTTAAATTTTGATAAATTTGGTGTGAAACTTTTTTTGGTCACTTTGTATGCCTAAGAATAATTTTATAATGTGATCCCAAAAGACCTACACATAATAAACCGAAGAAAACGTATATATATATATATATATATATATATATATATATATATATATAATATATATATATATATATATATATAATTTATTTTTGTATCTTAAACCTTTGTTAATATTTTTCTGGAATTCTTGGGTATAGGTTTTTTATTTGAAAATCAAAAACGACAATTTTTCTGACGTTTCGCTCTAACATAGTGAGCTTCTTCAAAGTTATTTTATATTCATGTCGAATCTACAAAATTACAAATTTTCTTTTGAATAAAACATGTATCACAGAAATCATCTTACAGAACTATTACATTTATTTTTCTAAGTTAATTAAAATTAATAAAACATATTTTACAACAATTTAAAACTAAAATAAAATGATACAACAGGTTAAAATATTGAAAACTATAAAAGAGTACATACCTTGAAAGTAGCATTGTTCGAATGTTAAATGTAAATGACAAACAAGATGTCAAAAACCTAAGCCAAATATACTATAATTTGATATTTTAATATGACATACTTGGAGCGACTTCATAATAAATATTAGAAATAATGTAATGATGCTTGGCGCGTTTTGGTATAAACTCATGCAAATCAAGGAACGTTTTTTAATAAAATAATAATTTTTTTCCTATTTTTTTTTGTTGTTATAAAAAGGAACATATCCACATCAATTGTAGACCAGGTTCTAATAATTGAATTTATTTTTAACATTCGAACAAAGGCACTCTCAAGGTATGTACTCTTTTATAGTTTTCAATATTTTAAACTGTTGTATCATTTTATTTTAGTTTTAAACTGTTGTAAAATATGTTTTATTAATTTTAATTAACTTAGAAATATAAATGTAATAGTTCTGTAAGATAATTTCTGTGATACTTGTTTTATTGAAAAGAAAATTTGTAATTTTGTAGATTCGACATGAATATAAAATAACTTTTAAGAAGCTCACTATGTTAAAGCTAAACGTCAGAAAAATTGTCGTTTATATATATATATATATATATATATATATATATATATATATATATATATATATATAAGTTCAGTTCATTCGTCGTAATATCTACACTGACAGTCTTTGATATCATACTTTTGAATCTACGCCCCCACCAAAAATACAAAAAAATTTTTTTTTAGTTTTTTTTCTATGATTATGCATTTTAATGGTATTTAATGCTTCTTGTAGATGTAAAAATATGCCCTTATAGTAAGTTTATCATTTTGACTCAACATCAATTTTATTTAATGCATCAGTTAAATTTAAAGAGTTTATCATTCATAGTACTAATTTATTCATTAAGTACTAACTACTGCCATATCAATTAAATTTAAATAATATCTATTTTCCAAATGTATAAAAATATCTGTCAAGGTCGCGCATTATAAAATTTACTTACTGTAAATTAACAATCACCTATTAAGTAATTCATTGTTTTTGCTGAGTAGTTATAATAAGCAATTGTTATTATTATTAATGCTAAAATGGTTTCCACACTTTTAATATAATGTGTCATCTACATGTGTGCGGTTTTGGAAATATTTTACACACGCTTTACCTTATCTAACACTTAGCCCAGCGGAAAGTTGTGTTCATAACAAAATAATAATAATAATAAATGTCTTTATT
Source organism: Diaprepes abbreviatus (assembly GCA_034092305.1). Taxonomy (NCBI): domain Eukaryota; kingdom Metazoa; phylum Arthropoda; class Insecta; order Coleoptera; family Curculionidae; genus Diaprepes; species Diaprepes abbreviatus. The sequence continues at coordinate 371,221 of JASJET010000381.1, read as the reverse complement.
TCTAAATATTCAACTACATATTACATGAGACTAATTAAAAAAAAATAATTAACAATATTTAGAAAAAGTGAAGTTCAGATGAGGCATCTTGGTGTGCCTCCCTGATCATACTCAACCCATGAGTTATTAAAATTTTTGTTACCTTATACTAATTATATGGCTCACGTTAGGCGAAGATGATAAGGAAACTAAAATAAAAGTTGTTGTACCTTTAAACCTAATAATATTATTATGAACATGGGTTCTAAATATAATACGTTTATATAAATATGTGGGGCATTTCAGGTAGATAATCTTATAAAAAAAGCATGCAAAATGTAAATCTCTTCGCTCTTCCATGCTTAACCAACCGGACTCTGTCAGTTTATGTGAAATATGTTGGTATTTTATCACTCCATTGATGAGTTTTAAGCAAGAATTTTGCATAAGTTGGATTCTATGTTTGTCTACAGCAGTGAGATATTTACCATAAATAGTGTCCCCATGGTTAAACACGGAGAGCACCAAAGAGTCACACAATAGGGTCTTCACATGTGGTGACAAAAAATGGCAATTATAATACAGTATTTTTAATTTCACAAAAACCCTCTGTATACAATTAGATACATGGGTACTAAATCTTAAAGAACAGTGAAAAATAACACCTAAATTACGCACATTGTCTTTTATCGGCAACATTGTAGTATCTATCTTTACATTAATTAATCCTTTCCAATATTCAACATCTGAGCTACGGCAGAAGACCATTATACAACACTTTTTAGGATTCAATATAAGAGAGTGTTTCAATGCGAGTTTTATTAACAAATTTAATTCTCTAATTATAGTCTCACAGTCCTCAAAAGCATCAGCCCTATCAAATGATAAATAAACCTGCGTATCATCTGCATAACATTGAGCAGAACAAACCTGTAAAGCCTCAAAAAGGAAAGAACTATAGATAACATACAACAGCGGGGACAAAGGCGAACCCTGAGGCACGCCACTGTTAATCAACACAGGAGCTGACACTCTTTTGCCAATCTGAACAGACTGATATCTGTTGCTTAAAAAATTAAGAAAGAATTTAACTGCCTTCTCAGAAAGACCAACATAATGAAGAATAGCCAGAAATAACTTGTGATTTAGAGTATCGGGGATTTCGAAAAATGTAACAATGCCCGAACTGTAATTTTACCTTTATCAATAGCTCTAAAAATGTCGTCAGTAACCCTTGATAATGCTGTTGAGCATCCATGGTGTTCTCGGAACCCTAATTTAGTTTCAGGTAACAAATTATTGGACTCAACATGCTCAGTCAAGTGAGCGTTTATGACCTTTTCTAAGATTTTAGACACATAAGGTAGAATGCTAATAAGCTGTAGATCCTTAAATTCCTGCGGAGAGGAAGTTTTAGGAATTGGTGTTATTAATGCTTTTTTTCACAACTGTGGAAATTCAGAATGACGAATACATAAATTTATCATATGTGTTATGTATGGTAATAAGAAGGGAAAGCATAATTTTAAAACAGAACTGTTTATGTAGTCAACACCCTGAGCCTTAAATTTTATGCTCAGTATATGTTTGTAGATATCAATCTCAGTGACTTCCTTAAAATTCAAAACTGACGAAACCTCTTCGCTGACTTTATTCTGATACTTATTAAAGAGATGTTTGTTATTTGTTGTTTGAGGCGAATTAACTGTGAAAAATAAATTGAGCTCATCTGGCATATTGAGACATTTATAGTTTTGTATCTCAAAACATTTTTTTTCCTTTTTAATTGTGACAGTTGTGTGATAGTACTCCCAGTGTTCTAGTGATCTAGATTTTTTATAATGAGTCAGAGCTTTATTTTTAGTTTTGATCATCTTTCGAATTGTATCAATTATCCACGGCTCGTTCATCTTTGTAAACCTAGCCACCCTCACTGGCGCATGAATATGTTATAATGTTTTTATTCAAAAAATTTACCTTGCCGTCTATAGTATTAACATCAAAAATATTTCGTCAAGAAATTGATTGAAAATCTGCATAGAACTGGTCATAATTCATGCCTCTGAAATCTCTAAACTCCCTAACAGAAAGTTCGGACTTATATTTAGGAATCAAGAGCTCGCAGAAAACGTACTGATTATTGGAGATATCTGGAAGCGATACAGTACCGGACTCCTCTATTGTAAGCTCCTCAGATACAATAATAAGGTTCAAAAGAGTCGAACTGGTATTAGTATCTAATTTAAAGTAGTTCATTGGGTGTAATCATAATCAAAATAATTACTTCACTCCTGAACTTTCCACACTGACTATATCCTCTCACAAGAGTAAGTCGTGTATAAATAAGAAAGCGAGGTTCCGGCATACCAGCAAAATAATTTTATCAGATCACTTATTATAATATCGGAGGAATTTTGTAATAAAGCTGGGAATATACCATCCTTACCAGGTGACGAAGGGGTCAAAGGTTTGCCCATTTTACCCTTTTACATGTCACTGTTATTTTAACTAGCTTGTAGTCCTGATGCCCTAAAGGGAATTTCTGTTGTTCCTCAAATTCGCTCTCATATTAAATTGGGAATTGTACTCTTAGTAGCTCCCCTAGGGTCACCTCTTCTGTCGTGGTTTGACCTCCTTCAGGGAGACTTAGTGCTCCAATCCGAGTACCAGGGTTTGCAGCGGCGGGATGCTGCATACTTTCTATGGTTTCGCAATATTCCTTCCACACGTTACTATTTGTGTCCTCTATTTGTTTCTTGTTTTCTCTCTGGGCAGTTTATATTCTTCCCAGTTAAATTCAGTTCGGTGTTTTAGCGCTTTTTAAAAGTGCTTCCGAAAATTTTTCCGGTAATTTACCATTTGACAGTTCCTCCAGAATATCTTGGAATTCATGGGTCTTCGTGTTATCGAGAGCTAGCCTCGAATGAACCCCGAAGCGCATCATCGATTTGCTTGGTAGCCATGCGGTTTATTCACAATTTTAATGTAAATTTCGATATCTAATAATATTTCGAGCAGTTGTCGAGTGGAACTTTTTTTAGAATGAAGAAGCGGCAACGCTATAACGCAAACTAGGCGCGTGGAAGTTGCATTTTTTATTGATGGTGGGCATGTTAGCAGTTGAAGTTTAAGTATCGCCGATCATTAATAATATGTTAACGCTTTTACATATTACATGTTTGATATATGTATGTCTCGACGGTACTACGACATACGGTAAGAGATCAAGATAAAAGTTAACCAAAGATATAACATGCGAGTGCGATATTAGATCAAAATAAGGGTTTAAACAATGATAAAATAAACTTAGTCGGTGATTTATCTTTTATCGGGTTGACGTGGTATAATCAGGGTGAAAATTTCAAGAGAGAAGTAGGGGGTGTGTCATATGAAAGAGCATTGAATCACGCATGCTACTTTTGAATACGATTACATCCTATGAACTACTCTAGTATAAAACATAAAACCTTTTAATAAAAAATTTTAGTTACCCAAAGTTAGTTGGAAAAAGAGTGACTTTAAGACAAAGACCAACCTTTAAATGAATTAATTATAATACCATCAGTAAAATAATAAAAGTACAAATTTGTTTACATATTGTATAAATTAATTTGATAATATTAATTAAAACCTGTAAATAAGCAATAACATCTTTTATTGAATTGGCCTTGTAACAACTTTGACAATATTTACATATATATATATATATATATATATATATATATATATATATATATATATATATATATACATGAGGCTTTCATGGATATCTCCGTGTGAGATGCAATAGCAGTGGATATATCCACATTATGCCGTTGTAGTGTTGAAAACCTTGATGAGTCTAGTAGAGACGAAACATGTACCTCTGGTGGTGGAATAGGATAGATTGTGTTCTGTAGCAATTTATTCAAACTGTGCAACTTCTAACACAGAAAGGATATGATGGAACGAAGTTAAATTTACTATTCGCACTTTACTTCATATATATATATATATATATATATATATATATATATATATATACATATATATATATACATATATATATATATATATATATATATATATATATATATATATATATACATATATATATATATATATACATATATATATATATATATATATATATATATATATATATATATATATATATATATATCCAAATTTTCATAAAAATATGGAGGAACGCACCTTGAGTTTGTTATTTCTATTTCGATACTGAAAGATAAAATGTATTGATTGTGGTATTCGAAAAACAATTCTTTTTTTTATTACATTCTTTTAAATCGTTACTTATGGAGTCTCTGGTTTTTTTTTTATTAAAACTGATAACATATAAATATTCTAAGAGGATATTCCCATCTATTGACTTTTAAGAGGGTACGTTATTGGCATAGCCCTAACAAGATATGCCGAGGTCAGCCAGTTCACAAAGGAGTCGATCTACCACTAAGATAATGCTGGCTACTTCCCCCTGAGGGAATCCTCTGGTGGTCCAGAGGGGGATAGTGTCTTGTCCTATCTCTGTCCTTGCTATTCTTGTGGAGAGAAGTCCATTTGGATATCGTTTCGTCCACTCCCCTGTCGTTAAGTGCTCTTTTAACTGCCTCATGTTGATTGTTGTCAAAAGCCCCCTCTATCTCAAAAAATGTACATTTAATTAGTGTAAATAGACTAATTCCTACTAATTTTTGATATAATTTTCATAAAATAAATTCGTGCAGTTACAATAGCCTTCCTGGCAGCTCTGGTTCAGGTCTAGAAATGTTTGTTTGCTATCACACGTATAACCGCAATGCGTTGCTATCAACAACGCAAGGTATAAATAGTATGATCACAAAGTGAATATTTACTTATTTACACAATAATTTAATGAAATATATTTAGTTAATATATAAATATGTTATTTTTTTCTTTTGTGTTATAAATATTATGAAAGTGCAAAGGTACAAATTTTGATTAGGATCAACCGAAATAGGATACACTTTCGTGGACGCCCATCTCATGCACCACCAATTTTTTTCCGTTGACATAAACCCCTTGCAGGTCGCAGTTGACCCTTAGGGGTCTACATGGACCGCTTTGGGAATAAACGATCTACATTTTTAAGTTCATTAATCAAGATATTTAGTAATTTTTTGATGCGCTTAGACTCTTTGTGATCCACATTTTCAATTTATGTAAAAATAATCCCTTTTTTTCAATATAGGATAACCATTCAATTATGTCGCTTTAGTGTAATTTAAGCTTTCTGAGATGAAAGATACATAAATACAGAAAGTGTAACTTTACAACCTGTCTAGAACAATACTTGATAAAGTTAAAATCCTTAACTTTGTTCCAAATTTCGCATGCAAAAACTTTAAATGAAGCAATGCCAAAAAACGTTGATTTTTGCTCATTTGCAAATTTTATCGACACAGAAGTTGAGACATCTCTTTCTGTTGCGCGTAAATTGAGTGAATTCGTCATAACTTCTAGTAGTTGCAATCATGTTTCACTTTTAATATTACGCCTATACTTACAGTACCTTTTACTATATAATAAAGGTGCGGTACCTATCAAGAAGATAGATAGTCAGCTTGGTGCTACCTTGAATAATTTCTGGTACCACCATTACTAATTATAATTAAATAAAATAAAATCAACCTGCACAATAACAAAAGAATATGCAAGAGAGTTAAAGGCCACGTTTTCGACTTGCCTCTTTTTAAGTAAAATTTTGAAATATTGTATGGTAATAGGAAATTATTACTCTCCATAGTAATGTACGAAAAATTATAACGAGTTTGAAATTTATAGTCGTAAAAATGTGCAAAAGAACGAAGGTCACGCTTTTGATTTGCCACTTTTTCAGAAAAATTTTGAAACATTGTAGGGTACTTAGAAATTATTACTATAAGTTGTAATGTACAAAAATTATTTTAAATTTGCAATTTATTGTCATAGAAATGTGTAAGAGAAATAAGGAACACATTTTCGACTTGCCCCCCTTTTATCTAAATTTTGAAATATTGTAGAGTGCGGAGAAATTATGACTATAAATTGTTATGTACTAAAATCACAACAGTTTTGAAATTTATTGTTTTAGGAATGTATAAGATAACACTGTTCTGTGTTTTGAAATATTTTGCTGCTCCATGGTATTTTTTTGGTTTTTCTGTGTTCACTGTAAATTTTTTTAATTTATCTGTAAATTGTTATTATTTCTATGTTTAATTATTGTTTACGTTGATTTATTTGAAAGTCTGTAATGACTATGTATTAATGACAGATTATTTGTGCAATTTAAGATAGATATTTCAAAATCTTCAAGTTTTTGTTACTGTCCGGTCATATGGGTCAATGAGTAGCTACTTGTTTAATGGTTAATTTTAATTTTTAAATTTGATATTTGTTTATGTTGATTTACTTCAATGTTTATTACAATTGTGCACCTCAAAATGTTTGCTACACTGGTTTTTAAAAGAAAAAGCACAATACCTCATAATGAGATGAATGCTAGAGTTAATTTAATTAAAAAAAAAAAAATAAAGGAAAACATAAGAGTACAGTGAAGGCTAGTAGCACCACCAGCGACCAAAAGTGTCTAGCTAATCTCTTAAGCCGGAGAATTGGGGTGGCAAATTAAGGGCGCCACTGCATCATAAGCTAGGCTGAATGCCGAAGCCTTCCACGATGTGGTTAGGAACTAGTTTTCAACTTTACTCTGCAGCAAGCACAATAAAACAAGAGAAGATACAAAAGCAAGCAGGATGTGGGTCAAATAAAACTCGATTGTAGTTTGTTATAATAAAATCTTTAATTAAAAGATTAGGCTGTAGCGTAAGCTAGATGTAATAAAATATTAACTAATATAACTAAGAATAACTAACTTAAAACAATATACAAAGAAGAAAAAGGAATTAAATTCAAACGGTTGACAACCTCACACAATATAGCCTACTAGTTTTTAAATCATAAAACAAACCTTTTTTTCCATCTATGATTGAAGATGGTAGATTATATCGCAACGCTTTACAGAAATAAAATATATCTAATTTTAATTAAGTTATTATTGAATTATTAATAAACATATGGGAATACGAAGGTTGTCTGTGAAATGGTGTACAATATGTCCCGAGGGTGGATTTACAGGTTTAATATGTCCGGGTGGCTGGACACCAAAATGATTCAACCCCTAGGGCGGATCACAGTCACAGTATACCTAGAGGATGGAGTACAGTAATGAGATAACCAATAGGGTAGATCCTACAAAAACAGAAATGCCTACTATAGACTTAAATTCAAAAAAAGGGAAATGAGTTTATTAATCAACCGTCGCCAAAATATCAAGAAATATTTAAATTTAAAATTTGTAACTTTCTACATATCCGAAAAAAGAAACCTAAGGTTATTTTTAAGTTATGATAACATCAAAAAGAAAATATTAATTAAGAATTATTTAGAGATAATTAACAAAACAAATTAATTTAAACTACTTAGCTGTTTTAACTGATTAAGATAAATAATAGTAACGACACATCTATAAGTGTATAATAAAAGACCAGTTTGACTCCATGGGATCACCGATAATTACATTAATATAAGATAAAAAAAATTAATTAGTTACTCAAATCAATCTCCGTGAAAGTAGAAATAATATTCACTACTCGAGACCACTGTATGATGACGTTACAACGTTTGGTTTATTAACATTAATTATTATCAAATAAATTGGCTTAAACTTGGCTAAAATAACACATTAATTAACTCTAATGCAAGAACAATAGAATAAATATATTCAAAATATGATCATAATAACTACTACGATACTGTGTTAAAAGCCAGGATACGTATTTAGATATAGGTCTTAAGCAACGAAATATTGCAATTGGACACACACAAAAAGACTGGAATCAAACTGAAAGTCAACAGACATGTCACGATGCAATATAACTCTAATTACTGCAAACTCAATTCCAGGATGGGGTCTAGAGATTAAAGATAATTGCGATGTTGACTGTATTCAAATAAAAATATAATTTTGCGGAGAAATGGTAGTTTCCAGAATATAAATCCCAAAATTTTTTTTTATTTATTTATAAGGATTTTGACGTGATAATGAACACCAATCAAAGTCCTGATACGGGGATTCTTTTGAGTCATTGTTACTTTCAGTTCTACCACTTGACGTAATCATGATGACTTCGACCCAATGACAAGTAAATGCATATTCAAAAGAACATCAGTTTCACTTTTTTCACTTTGATCATTTGATAATTACTCTAAAGAATACAGCCAACGTCATCGCTGTCACGAACTTGACATATAAATTTCTAGGTTTTAGGTCAAATTTGTGATCGCTATCAAGGGCTACGTTGTCTAGTTCATATTTTATAGTCATTTCCATGTAATTTTTCTGAAATTTGCTTACTTTGAAAATGATTCTAAGAAATTTTCTCATGAACGAAAATAGTTCGAATTTGCCTAGAATTGATTGTTTTAGGGTGGCATATTTCTTCGAAACTAACAGTAACTTTTTTTCTGCTGAATTTAGAAATATGAAAACCTCCATGTAAGTAATTTATCAAGAATTGTTATTTCCGCAACTGATAATGAATACATAATAATAATAATCCGTATTTATAAACTCAAAACTAAAATAAAACGAGTAGTGCCGAGTTACCTGAAGCTACATTTTTCCCATTATTTTCCGAACATGGAAGGTGAATAAATAATTTTTCAGGTGTTTTAATTGTAGTACTTGGACACTGAGGCACCGAACAACACTTAAAATAACTCAGAACTCATCGTATATCACAAAAATTACGAAAAAAAATTATATATCCTTGTCAGTTTACTAGTGTGACGTCACATTAGTAAAGTTTGGTGGGAAATTTTGAACGGTATTTAAAATTTATGATTTTTAAAATACTCGTATTAAAAAAAAATTAAATATTTTCGACTACATTAGGTACTTATGCATGGTTTTAAACACTTTTCCAAAAATAGTCAACATCCCGATTCTGAAATACTTCAAATACATTAACAAGTTAATTAACCTATAAATTGGGGTCATGGTGATACGTAAAAAAGCAAATACCTAACAAAACATATTAAATTTCACAATAAACAGAAAAGTTGCTATCAAAATTAAGTCTCATTATTAAAACAAAAATAAATAAGGCATTTTACAAAATAACAGCTATAGAAAAATATCTATAATCATGAATAAATAGTAATAATCTGCCTTAAAACCCAACATACAACTTAATAATCTAATACAGTCAACTAAGGTTCAAATTCAAATTGGACATTAAATTTACCGATGATAAGGATCAATTTTTAGCTTAAATCTTACTAAATCACAAAAATCTTTGAAAGATTGTTTTAATAAACTGTAATTAATAGATTTTACCCGATGTCCTAGGGGTCTAACAGAATTCGTTCGTTGACACGTGCAAATTGCCCAAAATCCCTGTCTCCAGGTTTATCCCTGTAAAAAAATCATAACTGTCAACCAGGCAAAAGAAACGGTGCTCAAAAAACTCAACAAAATTGGCAAATAAAAGTTACAATGGAAGTCTACAACTGCTTCAACCGAATCAAACCAAGAAAAAGTGAAAATCAAGGTCTCCATTTATAACCATGGCACAGCTTGCGCACTAGTCGGCTTGTGTTAGGCCCATTCAATTGCCACCTTTGAAAGAAATGACAGCTTAAAATAAATGATACTTGGCATAAACAGTAGGATGAAATACATTTGTTACATAAGCCAATTCGTTAATCACTAGCATTTTCCGCTCAAAAGAAAAAAAAAGAAATCAAATAGATACCCCGATAGTTATTTTTAAATTAAAGGAATACGTTTAGGAGGAGGAATATTTGGAAAGAAGCAAAAATTTGTCTGATATTTAAAAAAAGTGGTAACTCAGATATAAGTAATAATCGTTCAGTTGCAGTGCTCTCAACATCTGCAAAGATGTTTGAATCCATTATATATAAAATTGTATACTCTAAAATAAGACGAAGTATATATATATATATATATATATATATATATATATATATATATATATATATATATATGTATATGTAATCGAAGGTTTTCGGGCATCCCGTGTATGTGCTGAGTCCCTCTCAGGACTGTAAGGCAGCTGACGTTTCGGTGAAATCTCATTCACCATTTTCAAAGCTCACTGTATGGCGTCGATTACACATTACGCCCGTGAGAATATCCGACATAATATATATATATACACAGGGTGTCCAAGATAAGGATCCTAAGCATGGGGATCTCGGAAACAGTTGGAGATACGAGGTCGGTTAAATTAGAGAAAAGTTGCGCAATTTAGTGCTAAATTAAACGCAGTTAAAAAAATTTAAAAATTTCAAACACTTCCGGAGATTTCCGGCAAAAAACGAAATTTGGCAAAATCATTTTTAATTTTTGCAGGCTTTATTTAAAGAGATATCAGAAAATAAAAGGTAGATTCTCATTGCCACTTTTTATTTTTTATAATATGGTCTAAACAAAATTTAAATCCGACGTTTCGTTTCTGAGATACCATCATGAACTTTCATTTTTTATATGGAACAAAAAAAAGTATCCCATGTATTTGATAGCATTTTTTATTACAAATTCAACGATGTATCACCCTTGCATATCGAATACGTAGTTCAAGTACTTTCCATAAGAGCTCCATGAGAGCGAGAGAGAAAGGTATATCAGTTTTATAAAAGCCAATGAACTACACACTTGATATGCAAGTGTGATACACCGTTGAATTTGTAATAAAAAATGCTATCAAATACATGGGATACTTTTTTTTGTTCAATATAAAAAATGAAAGTTCATGATGGTATCTCAGAAACGAAACGTCGGATTTAAATTTTGTTTAGACCAAATTATAAAAAATAAAAAGTGGCAAGAAGAATCTACCTTTTATTTTTTGATATCTCTTTAAATAAAGCCTACAAAAATTAAAAACGATTTTGCCAAAATTCGGTTTTTTCCGGAAATCTCCGGAAGTATTTTGAATTTTTTAAATTTTTAAATTGCGTTTAATTTAGCACTAAATTGCGCAACTTTTCTCTAATTTAACCGACCTCGTATCTCCAACTGTTTCCGAGATCCCCATGGTTAGGATCCTTATCTTGGACACCCTGTATATATATATATATATATATATATATATATATATATATATATATATATATATATATATATATATATATATATCACCATAGATTCACGCAACGAAGATTTACGGTAAGCAACTTGTTGTCACATATCTCAGATATCCTAAATCAGTGTGGCCAAGCGGACTTTGTTTATACGGATTTCAAAAAAGCCTTTGATAAGTGATCATTTGTAATACTTTTGGATTTCATGAAAATTTTGTAAAATTTCTAAAAGCATATCTTTATAGTCCTAAGCATGCTGTTATGATCAAGGGGTATACCTCTTGTACATTCATTCCAACTTCTGGTGTACCACAGGGTTCTAACCTTTATTATTTTTAGTCTATATAAACAGCATTGGTTCTGTAGTACAGAATGCGTCATGCCTGTTGTTCGCAGATGACCTCAAACTTTATTATTCAATTAAAACAATTGACGATTGTCTTGCTTCGTAAGGAGATGTGGACAATTTTGTCAGATGGTCACTAGACAATAAGTTGCACTTTAATGTCAAAAAATGCGTCATCTTAACGTATACCAGAAGGCAAAGTGAAAGATTGTATCCATATTCCATGTCAAATGATTGTCAGATTGAAAGAGATGAGGGTGTAATATTTGATTCAAAATTAACATTTAATGAACATGTGAAAGATGTAGTTAACAGAGCTTGTAGGATGTATGGATTTTAGGATGTTAGAAATATTAAAGATTTTGCAAGTCCGCGGTGTTTTAAGCAGTTGTATGCGTCATATGTTAGGAGTTTATTATATTGCTACAAGTCTATAATTGAACGTGTACAGAACAAAATTGTTCGGTATATTTATTTTAAAGAACTGGGAGTCTACAATCGTGGGGTGCCTTCATCACAACTTTGTTCTAGATATGATTTTGAGCTCCTTGAGAATCGTGAACAAAAATTTTGTGTACTGTACATGTGTCAGGTATTGAACGGGCTCTTGGATAATCCATCATTCATCGCAAGGCAGAATATAATATAATTGACAGATGTTGTGAAACCAGTTTCACTTGAAAACGGCTAGAGATAACTACTAGCCGAAACGTCGTGATATTCAACAAAAAAAAAATAAATAAAGACAATGGAAGTCCAACAGATATCTACTACTTCGAAAGAAACATCATTGTCTATGACCTTCAAAAGAATTAAATACTTTGGTGGAGCCATGTCTCTTTATCGACTACGAAAACTCGCTATGCTCCCGAAGTACGTGTAAAGTTTATTTTATCGCTTAGATTTTTTACTGTACGATAATTTAAAATCAAGATATTTATTATTTAATTAAAACTTGTTTATGCCACCTTTAATGTAAGGAATAATAAGGTGATCAAGAAATTCTTCCGTATAATTTATTGACGCAACCATTCGAAAATATTTATTTGATTTACTATTCCAGAATAACAATTATCGGCTAATTTTATTTCGTATTGGCTAGATCGAGCTTTATCTCATTTTTTATAGCCGTGTGTTTACTTCTTGGAATGTATCACGTGGAAAAAATTACATATGTATGTATCTACGAGTTTAAAACATCTTGATGAAGAATGACCTTGGCATTTATTAATAAGTTAATAATAGTACCGATTACCATTGATGGCATTATATCTAATTAATGCGATATTGCTAAATACTCTAGCTATGTACTAATTAATACAATAGATAGGTGTAGATAATAATTATTATACACAGTCTTAAATGGATGTATGTTTTAGCATATATTAATGGAAATATCTCATTATTATTATTTTACCGCCAAATGGCTTTCGCATATCCTCTACAGAACATTCACTCATTTCAGGTCTACTCAAATATCGAACGATTGATACCTTTTCATGTTGTCAAGACCTAGCCAACGTTATGGAATGCATTCTTATAAATTTTCGGACAGTTCGAGCATTCCTAGACCTCCAGGTTGATATAAGGTGTTCAAAAAAGTTCAGAATATGAGCATCGGTCCTGTACATACTCAATATACGAGTAGCTGTTTTCTAGTCAGATGGCATGAAGTCTAAGGTTTTTTAGTAGTCAACATAGGTCGTAAAAAGCGTGAAACACGATAAAATAGAAACGTTATATGTGTGTTAGTTGGTCGAAATGGCTGTGACGTAAAAATTTGATAGAGTCATCTCTAGCGGTGGTGCTAACCTAACCAATGCTTATGACGAAGGCACTAGAGCATGACGAAAATTATTATTTATTTTTATTTATATGAATGATATTAATATTTTGACGTTTTTCTTTTGTGTTATTAAAATAAGTTTATTGACACAAATAAGTACAACCGAAGCATAAAACGTTACAAAATTAATATATCGTTTAAAAAAAAAATGACATATGGAATAGCTCAAATACTAACGGTTGTATTTAATTTTGGGCAACAGGTAAATCATAGCATTTAATGTGCTAAAGTATAATCTAAAGTTGTGTATCAAAAGCGCAATTTTTTTGCATTTTTAAAACTTTAAATGTCTCTGGAATATAAAAATGTATTAAAATCGAAATTATGTGTTTTTTTCTTCTGTCTCAACCTTTATTTGTTTACCCCTGGATATGGGTTTCTCTCAATTATTTCCACGCTCCCTCTCCTATACCACACTCGTTCATTGTTTACTCGCTATTCGTCTGATATCGTCCACTAATCACTTTTTTGGTCATCCCACACTTATTTTTGTCTGTCTAGCTCTCCATTCTATTGTTCTATATGCCCATCTGTCTGTCGGTAGTTTAGCAACATGTCTGTCCAACTCTACTTCATCTTCTTTGCTCTTCTATTATGCTAATAATTTTTTGGTTTCTTCCTAATTTCCTCACTTCCTATCCTATTCCGTAATGAAATATCAAACATGGCCAATTTCATAGTCCTCTATGATGTACTAAGCTTTGGAGCAAATGCTTCTGTAAGGTTTATTATTTCTAATTCATAAGTGTAGACTGGCAAGACGTAAATGTTATAAACTCTGCTTCATTATATATATATATATATATATATATATATATATATATATATATATATATATATATATATATATATATATATATGTATATATATAATTCAAGGTTTTCGGGTATTCCGTGTCTACTGAATCCTTTTCAGGACTTTAAGGCAGCTGACGTTTTGGTGAAATTTCAATCGAACAAACACTAGTTATTTAATACTGTTTAGCGTGAGTTATTCTGTTAAAATGAGCAATTAAATAATCACTCTGTGGATAAATTTTATCCGTGGGAACGGGAACGTATATAATTTTTTTACCACCCAAGCAAAGGAAAAAATAAATTAATTATCGTACTTAAGCATAATCGAAATTTTATTATCTTTGAGTCGTTTAATTATTTTTTAAAAATATATAACTCAGAATTTATGACATCAACTAAAATATGGAACTCTCCTTCAAGATATGTAAATAAATCTGTCGAAGAAATCCTACCCTGGCTATGTAATGAAAACCGAAGAGATAAGTGCCGGGAGAGGTCTTAACATGTGGTATATGCAAATACCTTTAAAATGTATTTAAATATTAAACAATTTTCCCAATATTAGGAAACAAAAGAATGATCAAATAAATGCACTATAATTTAATATATCGTTTGACAAAATGTAAAAAGAATTCGTATAATTGCAGTTTTTTTCTATTCACAAGAAATCACGAGTTAGTTATTTACTTCCAAAATAGCTAAGAAGAGTGAATAGTTTTTTCAACAGTGGTTATCTTATTATTTTTGTAGTTATAGAAAGACCTAGAATAATTATATTAATCGTTTTGTATAAAAAATAAGTTTAAGATGCTCCAATCTAGATCAATTCGGAATTTAAAATTTCGGTATAGAATGGCTAACGCCCTCTACATTTCATACAGGGTTCCATGGCGTGACATGGATGCCTGCAGAAACCCTCGAGGTGCCGAGGGAATGCCAGTTTGGCTTTTTAAGAAATAATAAACTTTAGTTACAATCTGGAACTCGTTAAAGTAGGTAGTCGATTTTGAAAGTTCTTTTCTTAGAAATTACGTGACGTGTATATTCGTCGGAAATGAAGGTTTTCTTTGTTTTTTTTTTGGGGGAATTTAAGGGAATATCCTGTTTTTATTTCACTGAAAAAAGGAGCGACTTTAATACTGTTTGTTTAAGTAATATAAATAGCTGTTTTTTTCAAGTTTTATTCTTTTTTCTGTTTAATATTTTAGAAAGCTATTTATACGTTTTACCTTCTAAATTGGGTTTTACATTTTTACCAATAGAACGGCCAACGGGAGCAATAATTTTAGTATCTTGATATTGTTATTCATTACTAGTTTTAAGTTTCTCATTGTAAATAGTTTTAAAATTTTTCGCGCAAAAACGGCGGCGCGCCGTTGTGAGATTTTCGAACAAGGGATGTCATCTGACCAGCTAGTTAGCAGCCTTGCCCGAGTCCTGAAGTTCTGAGTTTTGATATTAGTAAGTCTTAAATAACCTAAATTGCAAAAGCGAAGATGATAGACCGGACTTCCAGGGAGCCTTTATCTTTGCGATAATTATTTGTGGGATTTTAGAATAGCTATTAATATGGGTCAGCACGATGATGGGAGACAGAACGGCCAACGCTACTCAAAACTGTTCAAAGTTCAACGATGTCAAAAGATTTTTGAAATTCAATAAAGGCAAAATGCATCTGTTCTTTTTCTATTAATATAAACATGGTATTCAAGTGGACTATCATACCAAATCATTTTTTGAAGCCTGTCTCTTCAACAGTTTAATAAAAATCTAATTTTGTGGTTAGTCGGTTTGTTATTATTTTTGCGAACAGTTTATATAAATGTAATAGAAGAGGTTTTGGGCGATAGTTTTTAATATTTGTTTCATAGCATTTTTTAAAGAGTAGTATTTGAAATGAAATGAATTTATTAGCTATAAAACTGAAACTTCAGCATTGCTGTCGTCAATAATATACAATAAAAAATAGATACAAGTAATATACCCTACAGCTAAATAAAAAGAGTTATACTCGGTGGAAATTAGACTTTTGTCGCGAAAAAAATGTAACCTGCAATTTTGTTATTGGAAAGTGTATATTTCAGGATTCTAAGTAACACATCCCGATGGTAACATTGGCAACCCTGTGCTAACAAAATGTAGAAACAAAAATGGTCACTTTTTAAAATTTTTCCAGTTTATCTCGAAAACTAAAGTTTGTATGATCGTTAAATTACTTATCGATTCGTGTATATATAGTTATCGAGATATGATTTTTTCGCAAAAAATTAAATTTGTTTTTGTTCAAAGTAAAACCGCATTTATTTACAAACTATTGTTTCGAAATTCGAGATATTATCAATCTAAAAAAGTATGTTAAATCCAAAATATGCGTGATTAATATTTTTTGAGAAAATTGACTTTCATATTGTTTTCTTTTTTTTTCAATCATTTCGTCATTCTCATCGCTTATTTCAACATCACTTTGATCATTTACACCATTATCATTAACATCACTATCATTTTCATCATTGTCACAATCATTATCTATTTCATTGTCATTTTCATCATCACTGTCTACCTCAAGCGTAATAATTTCTAAACAATTGTCACATTGACCGTCACAGTGCTTACATAAATTGGTACATTATATTCCATGCTTTTTATATATGTGTTTGTTATTAATGCACTCCGATTTGCATGAGTACGCGAAAGTATCAATTAGTTTGTCCGGAATAATTGATTCAGTTGTATATACCGGTCGTAAACCAACATCAGATTTTTCCCAGCCCCATGTTCTTTAATAGCAGTAAATATGTGTAACATAGATACTTAATAAATATTCTATTTTATTAGCAAAATACAATATATATATATATATATATATATATATATATATATATATATATATATATGCACACACATACGTTCTTTTTTAAATTTTTCTTTGAAATAACCATCACAAAGATAACCGTATATTTTACTATTATTTGAAACTTGATAGTCCTGGAACTTGATATTCTTCACAACACTGTTGCTAGACGCGAAAGACACAAAACGTTTCCACACATTTCCTTCATTTTTTATGTCTTACGTTTCACTAATTCTAGAAATATCGATTATTTTACTGTTGCAATATCGATAGTAAAAAAATCTAGAAAACGATATTTCCAAAATATCGATGTATAGTTTAAATTTCTACCATAGATACTTTATTGTGATCAATACAGTTTTAACGAACTCAGAAAATTTTATTACCATTGGTATCTACCCGTTAGGTATTATTACACAAATTCAAATAAGTTAAATTTATTTCTTTTATTTACAGGAAGTAACCTTAAGGGAAGGTTCGCAAACAACAGAATGGTGGAAAAAACCTCCGGTGGTGCCAAAAATCAGGGTATACGTTTACAACGTGACGAACGCTGATGAATTTTTAAATAATGGTAGCAAACCAATCGTAGATGAATTGGGCCCATATGTATACGTGTAAGTATTAATTTTTTATACAGATAGTTCCATAAATAATAGTGCTTAGGGCAACAGCACATTTTGGTATATTTGTAATTTAAAATATACAAAAACTGATAATTTGCCAAGTAAAAGGATCAATAGCTAATAAGTTTTTCTTTAATTTATAATTGTTTGGACTAAAAAGAGACTAATAATTCACTATGAATGCGTTTTTTTTCTGTTGTATTAACACTTTGTACCCATATATGAATCCTGAAAATGTATTTTTAGAGACATGGTACATCCCTGAGCTTTATAATTTTGAGAAAGTTCCAAAACTAGTTCTCCATTTCTATTACCAAGAAATTCAGTTACGACCTTTTTAAAAGACTTCCGTGCTGCAAATTTTCCTCAAAGTCATGATTCTTCATAAGCTTCCTTATTTATGGGTCTTAAAATATATTGTTTTTTATTTTTGCTTCATTGATCCTGGGAAATTTATTCTTTAGGTACCGATTAACCTGGACCACTTTTATCCACCGACTTAATAAAATTTTTCATTAATCATGCTTTGATGTACAGGATGTCCCAAATTCGATACTTTTATTGGGTTTCTTGTTAACTATTAAAGTAAGCAAAAAACTAATGTAGCACTCATGAACTGTTTTTTAGGGGAACGAAAAATGCCCAAAACAGAACTTAGAAATTTTCTTTAGTTTTGAAGATGCTGGGTAAAATTCAAAAGTTGACAATTTTTATAATGCCCTGTGACGTTCTTATTTCAAAAGATATCACATTTTAAACGACTTATTTTTATAATATTCTGAGCGTAATCTAACGGTGTAATAATAAATTTAATACGAGGTGCAGTTAAAAAGTTATTAATCTCAATTCGTTTATTGCAAATGGAAAAACGCATATCCCTTCAAATGTTTTAGAGTTTCTAATTATATTTATAACAGTATATCATATTCTATGTCAAAATGAAAAGACAAACTGGATTTTCAGATTTTTCTATAAAAAATCATAGTAAGCCATGAATAAAAGATGATACTTATATTTAAACTTAATAGATACACTTACTGTTAATGACAACACAAGACAATGACAAAATAGTATTTAAAAACAAAGAACCTGAACAAAACATCATTTATTTTAAATAATAAGATTATTTTTTTTTAAAATAGTCTCGCCAGGAAGGAACTAAAAAGGGCCCCCATTATTGTAAATACGCTTTTGATAACTTATTGTGTTAAGAATATGAACATTTCTTGCTTTTCTAAACGCGTCGATCAAGAAGTTGTTCTTGAATATTAAAGGTTTCCTTTATATTTCATTTTTTAGAAATCCCTATAGAAAAAAATCCAGTGGTGTAAGGTCTGGAGAGCATGGCGGCCAACTCACCGGTCCATACATACCCAACCAACTATCAGCGAAATGACTGTTTAAATGCTCCCTTACTTTTAAGGCATTATGATTAGGAACATCATCTTGTTGAACATAAATATTAAATGGTTCTTCGAATGGTTCATCATCCAATAAGTTCATAAGACTAATTTCTAATAAATTAATGTAAGCCTCTGTATTGAGATTTTCTTCGAAAATGTGATAAACAAGCTTATGAGCTTTTAAAAACCAACTTATATTATGAGAAAATCTGCACTGTTGACGATCTTCCCGCATTATATAAGAATTAGTATTGTTCCAATATCTTTCGTTATGTCGGTTTAAAATACTTTTACTTGTAATTTTTGTTTCATCAGACCATATAAGATTGTTATAAAAAGTTAGTATTTCGTTACATTTATTTGAAAAGCAGTAGCAAAACTGCAGTCTTCTCTCACGATCTTCAGGGTATAGATGTTGCATCATATTTACTTTGTAAGGAAACTAATGGTTCTTCTTCAGTACTTTTTGAGTTTGTTTTTGAAACTCCTATTTCTATTCTATTTTAATTATAGATGTTCGCTTTCCTTGCTAAAAATAAGTTTCCTATTCTTATAATTTTAAAATGTTTAATTATTATCACTTTTTGAGCCTGTAGATAATGATTGACAACAGTCTTACCTGAATTTGGACTTCCGCGTAGCCAAAAACATTTATTTCGTCACTTTCCTTATTTTCTTTTTTTTTTTAATATTCGTGTGGCCCTCGGTTTATTACAACTTCCAACATTTTTTAAGTCTTTTAAAAATATCTTTTAAGGGTTGAGACCTATATGGAAAACGTTAAAAATATAGATTAAGGGCATTTTCTTGGGTTTTCTCGCTTTCTTCACACGTACATATCATATCATATTTCTCGTAATTTTCATAATTCATTTTTAATAATTATAATGGAAACAAAACTTCATGAAAATAAATAACGTCATTAACTTAAATGGCGTATCTTGAAAGAGCTGTTTTTTTTGTTTTTTATGACAACCTCAAATGATTTGAAAATATATCATTAAGTTTAAAAAAGTAAAACCCAGTTTGCTTTATCATTTTAACATGGAGCGTGATATAGCTATAAATATAAATAAAAACTCTACCTTACCATCGATAAATATATAGGTGTGACAACATTTGATCGTAGACTCCTGCAAACGATATAATTTAGTAGCGCAAGACCGATAGGTCTGCGATTTACTGCAGTCGCATGTTAATTTGTAGCTATTTTAAAAACTTATAAATAAATATTACAATGACAGAGTCAAAGGCACCCTTGAAATCTGATCGTTGGCTCCTGCAGGTTGAGTACTAAACAATTACAGGTTATTTAGAGCTTGCCAGTACCAACAAACACAAATCAGGACTCAGAAAAAGCTGTTGTCTAGCTGGTCAGTTGACGTCTCTTGATTTGAAGCTCTCACAACGGTGCGCCCGCGAATTTGTTCGCATGAAAGTGGTTAATAAATTACACATATCAAGTTTCTCAAAACACTTAAATCTATTAACAAAAATAAATAGGAAAACTAAACTATTTACAATGAGAAATTTACAATAATTATTAATAATAACAAAATACTAAAATGATTGTTCCTGTTGGCATTTTAGAAGATAAAACGTGTATGTAGCTTTTTGAAATATAAATTTAAAAAAGAATAAGAACACGAAGGAACAGTAATTTAACTTGTTTAAACAAATGTTACTAAAGTCGAACTTTTACCCAGTGAAATAAAAACAGGATATCCTCTTAACTTTCCCATAAAAAAAAATAAAAACAAAAACAAAATATTCATTAAACCGATTATACACGACACTTAATTTTCTAAAAATTGTTCCCAATATCATGCCGTCCCTAATAAATCCCAGATCGTAACTGCAAGTGGTTATTTCTTAAAAGGCCAAACTCACATTCCCCTGATAGCCGCTAATATTTCACCCTGTAGGGGCGAATTCATGTGTCGGTTATTTAATTCCCGAATTGGCCTCTCAGCATCTTAATCTTATTTTTTATATAAAAAACCAGTTAATTAAACTAATCTACGTCTTCCTGTAACTAAAAGCAAACGATAATTCCGGTTAGAAAAAAAAACTATTCACTCATCTTAGCTGTTTTGGAAGTAAATATCTAATTCGTTATTTCTTGTTACTAGAAAAAAAACAGTAATTATACGAATTCTTTTTCATGTCGTCAAACAATATATTACATTGTAGTGAGGTTATTTGGTTATTCTTTTGTTTCCTAAAAATGGGAAAATAGTTTCACAAAGACAGATGAACAGACCAAAAGTAATAAATTGCTTAGGTATTATAAGATTCATACTGTTCCGTTCCCATGATTAAAATTTATGTACAGAGTAATTATTTATTTACTCATTTAGTGGAATATACTTCACGTCGATCAGTATAAAATAACTACTGTTTGTTCCACTACATAGGGTGTTCCATTTAAAATAACTAAATTGGGACTAATAACTTTTTAATCACAACTCGTATTAACGTTGCGATTACACCATTAGATTACGCTTAAAACATTATAAAAATAAGTCGTTTAAAATGTAGTAATATCTTTTGAAATAAGAACGTTACAGGGCATTATAAAAATTGTGAACTTTTGAATTTTACCCTGTGTTTTCCAAACAAAAGAAAATTTTTAAGTTCTGTTTGCAGCATTTTTAGTTTCCCCAAAAAACAGTTGGTGTATGCTACACTAGTTTTTTGCTAACTTTAATAGTTAATGAGAAACCCCCATAAAAGTATCAAATTTGTGATACTCTGTACGTCTGAAGGTGTCGTGTCATACTAGTATGCGCGACCTAATTTAAGAAGCATGCAATTCGCAGGATAGATATTTTTAAGTCTTTGTCGCGTCTGTGTCTTGTCTGTCTGATAGGGCGCCCGCCCTAAGATGTTAAACTTTATAATAGATATTCCAGATGGCACATACCAATATCAGTGTTGCCAATTCCCGATATATCATCGGCCTCCCTCGTATATTGTACTTCGAACCCAGACTCTGATGGATTGGCGTATATAAACTTTACTTTGGTTCAACATGATTGAATAACGTAAAATATGGAAGCGAAATCGTGTCCTGGTTATTTTAACTTTCTCTCGGCAAAATCTACGTAAGATATTTATTAATAATTATTACTTTATTACTTTTATAACAAACAATAAACGGACATAAAAGTAAAAAGAAGTAGACGCGTTTATGTGTTGCAATATTATATCGAGATTTATCAAGTTTTACGCACGTAAGTTGTATAATACACAGTGTAGGCGAAATTGGGGGGACTACTTGAGTTTTTGTCACTGCATTTTATTTAACGCCTTCCAAATTGGTAAAAAATTTTTTGGTTTAGTTCGTGATTTTCCTGAAGCAAATTTTACTTTTTTCTCTCGCGTTTTCAGAGATTCGGAGGCCAGATGGGATTATTTTTGTTTTTCTAATATTGTTTTCACTATTTTTATTTATTTCTGAATAATTTGAACCTGTTCACATCTTTTTAATGCTAATATGAATTAGAAAAATTATGTATGTCATGTTACAAAATTGTTTAAATTGAAAGTTCATCCTAATTATGTACAGGTTATTCAGATTTCAAAATATAAGTTATTGGAAAAAGTTTTTCTAAATGCAAATTTAGCCCATATGCAAAATTTCAGCTGTATAAGATAATTTTGACTTTTTGCCCATTTTTTTTTTAAATTGCATCATTGTTACAAAGTAAGACTTAACTCAACTTACATAAAACTTCTTAGTTTTGACAATTCTTCATTCCAGATATATTTTGCTTAAAGTAGCGTTATATTAAATGTGTGTTTTTCTACAAAATCCAAATAGGGCTATTAAAATTTGGCCACATGTGATGCAAAGTTTATTTGTTTTTGATCCTGTGTAGGGTAACTTCATAAAATAACTACTTTTGAACACGTAGTTTGTGTTTAAAAGTAATTTTCCCAAATTGCATAAACCAAACACCCCTCTAAGACCCAATGTATCCTGCATTCAATCAGCGTTTTATAAATTATCAAAATATCTAAGTAATTGCCAGTCTAAAATTACATGTAATAAAATTTTTATAAAAAAAAATTGAACCGACTTCTAAAAGTGCGCTAAAAAGTGAAAAATAACTATAAATTTCTATATAAAATTGAAATTTTTGAAGTCGGCGCCAAACTAATACCTGACAAAATGGGATTCACATAAACAGATGAACAATACTTTATTTGTATTTGCTTTCTTAGCATAATTTGTATATATTAGTAGTTATTTGTTTCATTTAGAAATAACTTGGCGCCGACTTCAAAAATTTCAATTTTATATAGAAATTTATAGTTATTTTTCACTTTTAAGCGCACTTTTAGAAGTCGGTTCAATTTTTTTTATAAAAATTTTATTTTTCAATTTTTGGTTTTGAGTTCATTATGATATCCATAAATTATTTGAACTAAGTATTAATGGATATTAGTGTACCTCACAATGACTCCAAGGTGGCAAAAAAGTACCAATTTTATCCAAAGTTGTAATCACCCTAAAACAAACCACTTAAAATTCTTTGATTCTTAGAGTTCTAAAAATACCGGTGAAATTGACTCAAACAAATATTTAGTGTATCAGAGTAAATCCACTATCTTAAATTTTAAATTAATTTTAGATTGGTATTATAGGCCACAAAACCTTCCAATATTGATATTTAAAGAACTTGAGACGTAAATTCCTTAGCTCGATATATTTTATATTACATACTGAGTTTGTATACGCTCCAAGAACCCCGCAATATCATTTTTTGGTAAAATAAAAAAACGTAAAATTTTCACTCCCTCATATTGTATCTCAACTTTATATTGTAAAAAAGTAACTTCATATTCATAATACACCACCCCGAAAACACCCTATTACCAAATCTGATAAAATGCGAATAAAGTAAAATTGTCAACTTACTATATTAGATCCGTCATATTGAATTTCAAAAAAATAATTTTAACGTCTTAATGTAATATAAATCTAACCCTTCAAAGCCTCCTACTAACAATTTTTCATGAATCCGGAAATTCAAAGTTTCTAAACCGTCATATTGCCTCTGACATATTTGATTTTCTTAAAATAATTTTATATTCGCTATTTACATTCTTAAAAACGATTCAATCCTACATTTGAACAGAATCGAAAAATGTAAAATTTTTAGTCCGCCATATTGAATCCTGAAAAAAATACTATAAAATTCGCAACTTACATCCTCAAGAATCTCTTATATCAGTTTTGGAGAAAATCGAAAAATGTAAAATTTTTAGGATGTCATGTTGAATCCGCCAGATTGAGTTCTTCAAAAAATATTTTAAATTCGTAATTAACACTAACAAAAATCCCCCAATACTGATTTTCGACAAAATCGAGAAATGTAGCGTCAGTAATCCTCCATCTTGGATTCCCCATATTTATTTTTTTTTTTAAATAATGTCAGATTCGTAATGTGCGACACGCCATATTTAATTTTTTATAAAAAATTTTATAATCGTTAAGTACGACTCCGAAAGGTCCCCCATACCAATTTTGGAGAAAATCGAACAGAATTTATGTTTCGTCCGCCATATCGGATCCGCCATATTGAATTTTTTAAAAATTATTTTATATTCGTCATGTGCGATCCCGAAAACTCCCCCGTACCAATATTGCAGAAAATCGAACAACGTTGATGTTTTCGTCCGCCATATTAGATCCGCCATATTGAATTTTTTTAAAATGATTTTAGATTCGTCATCTGCGACTCCCGAAAACCCCGTACCAATTTTGGAAAAAATCTTATAAAATTGATATTTTTGTCCGTCATATTGGATTCGCCATATTGATTTTTTTAAAAATATTTTGGATTCGTTATGTGCAACCCCGAAAACTCCCCACATCAATTTTGGAGAAAATCGGACAAAATTTAATTTTCTTGTCCGCCATATTGGATCCACCATATTGAATTTTTTAAAAATAATTTAATATTCGTTGGGTATAACCCCGAAAATTTCCTCATATCAATTTTGGAGAAAATCCGACAAAATTAATTTTTTTGGCCGCCATATTGTTAGCGCCATCTTGGATTTTACTGCATCAATTTCGTCCAAAAAAATATGGGACCACCGCAGCAACTTCCTGAACATAACGTAAAAAATTTCATTCAAATCGGTGCAGCCGTTCCGGAGTAATCGGTGTACATACATAAAAAAAACATACGTAGTCGACGAATTGAGAACCTCCTTCTTTTAGAAGTCGGTTAAAAATAATTGTTATGTAAAAGATTCTTTTAATTTTGGAGAATTTATTAAGACAATAAAAATAT
This sequence comes from Diaprepes abbreviatus, assembly GCA_034092305.1. Lineage (NCBI taxonomy): Eukaryota > Metazoa > Arthropoda > Insecta > Coleoptera > Curculionidae > Diaprepes > Diaprepes abbreviatus. The sequence goes on along the minus strand of JASJET010000381.1, from coordinate 345,890 downwards.
TTAGTAACTTTAAGCTTGTTTCTCTGGATGTAGTGTCTATATATATATATATATATATATATATATATATATATATAAGTATATATATCCCTAATGAACTTTTAACTAATATAATCCAAGAAAAATGAAATCTATTAAAAGAACACACTAACTTGAGTGAGGATATGTTTATAGAATTCATCAATTTATGGTTAACTAACAACTATTTTCAATTCAAAAATACTTTTTATCAACAATTAGACGGATGTGCAATGGGTTCTCCTATATCTTCAACCGTTGCACAACTAGTCATGGAATACTTAGAAGAGGCAGTCTTGAAAAACTGATATACCTGTTGTTTTTTTCAAAAGATACGTCAATGATTGTCTTACAGCTGTACCTGAGGATCAAATAGATAATATTCAAGAAACTTTTAATAATTTTTACCACAAATTAATTAATTTCCTCGGTTTGACATTAATCAGAAACGTAAATTGCGAGAAACTTAAAACTAAATGGTAAACAAAAAACACCTGGTCAGGACGTTATCTTAATAATAATTCATACCATCCTACATCTCAAAAAAATATTGTAATAATAGGATTAACAGATAAAGCACTAAGCTTAACTTCACCAGAATGTCGGCCAGAAACATTGAAAAAAGTAAGAAAAATACTTAAAGAAAATAATTTTTTAGATGACCAGATAAATAAAATAATTAAACAACGTACTGATAGATTTTACAACAAAAAATCGTCCCCCACAACCTTCCCCATAACTAATAATGTTACAAAATATATCGCAATGCCTTACGTTCAAAAACTGTAAGAAAAAATCAAATATATTTTGAAGAAATACGACATTATTGTATGTCACAAAGCCCAAAACTGCCTATCCTCACTCTTTACAACTTTAAGTGAAGTCCCTTCTAAAAAAAGATCAAATGTAATTTACTCAGTGACGTCTCAATACCTAGACAATTAAATGGACACAAATATACAAACGCATCTACGGTTCGACACAAACATAAAATTTATCTTAAGCACGAGTTTGATTTGATAAACACTAAAATTTTAACCCAAAATGAAAACTATCATAAACTTCTAGTGAAGGAAATGATTCATATAAAAAAAGAGAACAACATGTCGTAAATGACAAACAAGGCATAAGCAATTTAAGTCAAATTTACCACAATTTAATCCGATGAAAATATTTTTAAACAATTGTCAAAACTTATAACTTACCTCTGTACAACCACCGATAATTATACCATACCTGTTACACATTATTACAAACTACTCAGATATTTTTTATATAACAAAAATACAAACAATTGGAGTAAATGGTCGACATGAACTTTCGAGGTGCGTACATTTAGGTTTTATAAAGATGTTGTATTCTAATTTTAATTATTTAGACAAAGTGTTTTTTATCGTTAGTGATGTTAATTAATTTTAATATTTTTAAATAATGTTCAATTGAAATCTGTAAAAAATGTTTTTGAAAAAGCCTGCCACTACAGGCGGAAAGTTAAACAGCCTTTGATGTCACAATTGAAGTAAAAACCTATACCCAAGAAATTAAAAAATTGTATATATATATATATATATATATATATATATATATATATATATATATATATATTCATGCGGCTTTCACGGATTCCTCCGTGTGAGATGCAACAGCAGTGGATATATCAACATTATGCCGTTGTAGTGCTGAAATCACATTCAGCAAACGTACAACTATATTCAGCTCCGTGTATAAATGAAGTAAAATGCGAACAGTAAATGCAAACTTCTTTCTAACCCTATCCTTTCCGTGTTAGAGGTTGCAGAGTTTGATCAAATTGCTAAGGAACACAACTTATCCTATTCCTCCACCATCGCGATGGTGGCCTATCTGTACCACCATACCGAGAAGAAAGTCAAAACTTACCCTTCCCGCCATAGTGATACGGCAGAGGTACATGTTTCGTCTCTACTAGACTCATCAGGGTACCGACATGCACCTGGCTGTGCTAAAGACAGATCAAAAGGAAGCATGCAAATACTGAACGCGGCTTCGCCGACCTCCCGCCGGATGGCGTATATATATGTTTATTCGGCTTTCACGGATTCTTCCGTGTGAGATGCAATAGCAGTGGATATATCCACATTATGCCGTTGTAGTGCTGAAATCACATTCAGCAAACGTACAACTATTCGCATTTTACTTCATTTATACACGGAGCTGCATATAGTTGTACGTTGCTGAATGTGATTTCAGCACTATAACGACATAATGTGGATATATCCGCTGCTATTGCATCTCACACGGAGGAATCCGTGAAAGCCGCATAAACATATATATGCCATCCGGCGGGAGGTCGGCGAAGCCGCGTTCAGTATTTGCATGCTTCCTTCCGATCGGTCCTTTGCACAGCCAGGTGCATGTCGGTACTCTGATGAGTCGAGTAGAGACGAAACATGTACCTCTGCCATATCACTGTGACGGGGAGGGTAAGTTTTGACTTTCTTCTCGGTATGGTGGTACAGGTAGGTCAGGTAGCAATTTGTTTAAACTGTGCAACCTCTAACACGGAAAGGATATGGTTGAAACGAAGTTTGCATTTACTGTTCGCATTTTACTTTATATATATATATATATATATATATATATATATATATATATATATAAAGTTAAACTTCCAATTAGATATAAACCTATCAGTATCAATTACTTCAACACATGGGGTTACCATCTTTATCGCTTGTTCAAGTTTTCGCCTGGAAATGAAGTACTAACCACAATAGTTGAAGAAATGATCTTAAAATGAAATGTAGGCTATCATTATTTGTATATCTTATTTTAGGGTAACTTGCAGATATTTTCTACAAACTATAAGTTAAGTACCGATTTAAAAAATGTATTAATATTTATTAGATGCAATTTTTAAATTAGTTGCAACATAAAGCAGTTGATAATTTATTTCTGTACTGTTTAATGCAATTTTAGATATTGGTGTAATTAAAAATACAATATTTCATTATTTTCAGTTTTAATTATTTATTAAAAATGAGCATTATTAAAAGTTATTAAGTTAAAAATCTACATAAATCATCACATAAATGAAGAAATTATTATAAATAATTTTCCCGTTTATTAGTATGTTGCCTGGTTAATAAAATACAACAAATCGATAAATTTATGAGACTAAAATAACTGTACTTCTTACAGTAGGTAGCTAAATTAACCAGGTCACTTCATAGATTAAAATTATCTACAAGTTATATAAATTCGTGCTTAACACAGAAGTATGAAACCACTTTTAAACAATTACATTTTTCACACCATTTACTAAGACATTTGATTGAAAATAAAAGAAAGTATCTACTTATAAAAATAAATAAAAACATTATGACACACATTCGCGTGCATGTATAAAGGAATGAAAATTACTTATAGTTAGTATACTTTCGTCATTTGCCCCACAGATAAACAAAGGAAAGACTAAAAAAAATAACTTGGTATATAATTTTGAATAGTTATACAAATGACCTTCATATTACTAGTCATATCAAGGGAAGACAGTCAGGGCTACATTTTCACATACATCAATATATTAGCCCAAAGAATAGAAGCAATTATTAATCAAAAACATTTAGGGGGCTTTTTAAGTTTGATTACAGTTTTTGCATTTGACAAAAAGTTAAGAGAATTTGGTTCGTTAAATTTTGGAGACTTTTTGAAATAAAAGTGATTGCGACCAAAATACGTGACTTTCAAAAAGTTTTACTTTTAAAATATATGGGGGTCTAATATAGTTACTTTTTATAATTATTTTCATATTATACAGGGTGTCCCAAAAGCTCTGGAAGTATCAAATTTGTGTTTTTTTTTTTAAATGGAACCCTCTTTATATTATTGTATTTTTGGATTTTTCGATAAAAACAAATGCTTATTTAATAAGATTTATAGTATCTAAACCTTAAGGGTTTTTAAATAGTTTGAATTTTGACAAAATCTAACCTAGTTTTCATGTTTCAAATTCTTAAGAAGTATCTCAGTTTTGTATTAGAAACTCATAGTGAAGTGCAACAATAGATCATATTTTATATTTCAATTATAATAAATTTGCTATATTATACAGGGTGTCCAAAAATTAAAACTAATCAAATAAGAACTTCAAGTGGCTGTAACTTGATTAATTTATATAGAACGCTATACTTTTTACCTTACCAGAAAATGTACCTTTTAAATACCTATCGAATGATGTAAGAGTGTTCTATAGCTAAGTCTTGAAGTGTAAAAATCTTGGTTGTCTGATAAGTCTTAAAGTCCACTTCTTGAAACAATTGATATTAGTCTTTCTCTTTTGTGTAGGAAAAGCTGTTTCAAATGCATAAACAGAAGTTCCCAAAAAACACTCATATATGCAATTCATAACAGTCAAATCATTGAAAGCCTCATCAAAGATTCTCTTTTGAGGAAAGATCATATATATATATATATATATATATATATATATATTATTTCATTATTGATAATCATATGAAATAAATTAAACTGCACAATTTATTTTCTTTTTTCTTTCAGTAATTCACATTATTTATAAAAACTATTAGTGAATTAGATTGATTATACTTTTTATGATAGTTCTGCGCATATATATATATATATATATATATATATATATATATATATATATATATATATGTTTTCACGGATTCCTCCGGAAGCCGTATAAACATATATTAGCCATCCGACGAGAGGTCGGCGAAGCCGCATTCAGTGTTGCATGCTTCCTTCCGATCTGTCCTTTGCACAGCCAGGTGCATGTCGGTACCCTGATGAGTCTAGTGAGAGACGAAACATGTATCTCTGCCGTATCACTGTGGCGGGGAGGGTAAGCTTTAACTTTCTTCTCGGTATGGTGATACAGGTAGGCCACCATCTCGATGGTGGTGGAATAGGATGAATTGTATTTTATTACAATTTATTCTAACTGTGTAACCTCTAACACAGAAGAGATATGATGAAGCGAAGTTTGCATTCACTGTTTCGCATTTTACTTCACATATATATATATATATATATATATATATATATATATATATATATATATATATATATATATACATATACATATATATATATATATATATATATATATATATATATATATATATATATATATATATAAATATATATAGTTTTTCTTTTTTCTTGTGTTTTCGATTCAGTCAGGGAAATAAAAGATTAATTTATTTCCTCACAGATGTTTTATTGTTTTTCTGTCACAAACGTTTCGACTTTATTATTGGTCTTCATCGGCGTGTTTTCTACAAAAAATCTTCGAATAATCAGCAATTAGTTTACATAAAATTAAAATACTGTGAAACTTACCTACAATCCCCAAAACATAATTATATAAATATTAAAAAATTTTCACAAAAAATCGTCACATTTTTAAAAGTTATTTACAATCAAAGTACTCAAAACATAACAACTTAATACGTATTACTATATTAACACCAAGAATAACTGCGTTTGGTATGCGAATAAATCTATTTTCGACGGCGTTTGTGTGTGTATTTATATTTCTTATATTTTTTTATTATCTTACATGGGACATGTAAAAATGACTTTTTTAATTAAAAATGTTAAAATAAGTTTAAATGAAGTTTTTTTATGTTCGTTTTATCATTCACGGCGTTAGGATTGTTCTTAATAAAAATCATTTCCAGAAACTCTCTTTTTTGTTGATTTGATTCGATTTCAAGAATCTTCATGTCCTGAAAATTGAAAGTATGTGGTTTTTCATTTTGGTGTTTAGTTAGTGCTGTGGTGGTCTTCTTGTCGTATCGGTGTCTATTTAAACAGTTTTATAAGTATTGGGTGGTTTGCCTTGTCTAAACCCCGTAACATTTGTTACAAGATATTGCATATATTAAGTGAGTCTTTCGATTTTTTGGTGTAGTTTGCTCTTCATAAAACCAAAAAATTGTCTCAATAAATTCTCATCTTTATGGACAACTTAGATGTTATATTTTTTGAAATAACTTTAAATTTTCAGATAACCACTGTACATATTTGTTTTTCTGTTTATCTTTTATTTCTTGTGGACTTCTTTTTTTGAATAAAATATGTTGTTTTCTTGAATTAAATAATGTGTTAATAAGTTTTATTTTATTTTTTAAAAGTATTTGTTTTGCTTTTCATATTGCTGCCTTCACATATAGAGGGTCACTGAGTCCTATAACATAGTCTGCCAAACCACCCACAAAGTGCTATACAAAATAAACTTGGTCTGGCAGAAATCTAAATTACTTTTCACTGCCTCCCATGTCCCGAAAGAATCTGTTGTGGTTGATTGAGCAGACCGTGCTATAAGACTCAGTGACCCTTTATATGTGAACGCAGCAATAAAAGAAGCAAAAAAAATACTTCTAAGAATTAGTTATCCATCTAAACATATTAACACATTATTTAATGCAAGAAAGTAACATATTTTATCCAAGAAAAGAAATTCACAAGAAATAAAAGATAAAAAGAAAAATAAATATTTAAATTAACTATATCTACAGGAGTTAGCTGAAAATTTATAAAGTTATTTCAAAAAACATAACATCTTAGTTGCCCATAAAGGTGAAAATTTGTTGAGATAATTTTTTGGTTCTATAAAGAGCAAACTACCGAAAAATCGACAGACACACTTAATACTTGTAAAGAATGTCACGAGGTTTACATAAGGCAAACCACCCAATATTTACAAAACCGTTTACATGCACACCGATACGACAAGAAGAACACCACAGCACTAACTAAACACCAAAATAAAAAAAAACACATATTTTCAATTTTCAGGACAATATTTATGTATTTATGTTTTGGATATTGCTATTGTTATAGGTAAGTTTCACAGTATTTTAATTCCATGTAAACTAACTGCTGACTATTCGAAAATTGTTTGTAAAAAACACACTGATGAAGACCAATATGTCAAAACATTTGTGACAGAAAAAAAATAAAACATCTATGAGGAAATAAATTAATCTTTTATTTCTCTGACCGAACCGAAAACCCAAGAAATATATATATATATATATATATATATATATATATATATATGTATATATATATATATGTATATATATATATATATATATATATATATATATATATATATATATATATATATATGTATATATATATATATATATATATATATATATATATATATATATATATATATATATATAATAAAATAGGAAATTCTCGGCTAGGCGGACATCAAGACCGTTGATAAATATTACTTTCGTGTTAAAATGTGCGGAGATCCCCAAGATAATTCCGGGTCCGAAAAATAACGACAGCGCTGTTTCGTCCTAGTGTGGAACTCATCAGGCCATTGCGTTCGGTACAAACCATCATCTCGCATTTGCGTCCTATAAACAGATTTCGCAATTGCAAAATAGTAAATAAGACACAATGGCTACATCTCGATGAATCACTCAATAACACAAGAGCAACACAAATGAACAATGTTGTATAAAACGGCCATTTGATGGCGCGACGGTAAATTAAAAAAGGAATATATCGACACTCGATACACGAAACTTGGTACCCCAAGGATAGAGGTCGCATTATTCGGCATTGGTAACCAGATCAACCACGAATTCCGCAGTTTAAGTAAAGTGTCGCACCAACTATCTCCCTAGAGAGCTGTTGCGTGTTTTTAATGCCAACAAATATAAAAAAGGAGAAAAGTGTCCCCCTCTTTTTGATATCTGCTGGGCAACAAAATTTTTTATCAAGCATAAACAAATGTAGCTTTAATACCCTCTAAAGAACATAAAAACATTATTGCAATATGTGTTTCGGTTAGTAATGTCGATTTGAGTATTTGTTTTCAGAACAAAATGAATTACTCCAATAATTGAAGTGTTGGTCATCATTAGTTATGACTACTTTTGAAGCGTTTAAACCTTCGTTTACAAGTTTCTTAAGTCAAAACATTCTCACGACTCAACCAACAATCGATATCTTTCAGCAGCTTTTTTGTTTAATGAAACAAGGTTATAAACTTCCGCATAACTTTTCGACATTTCCGCATAATGACAAATGATAACAAACTGGCTTTTAATGGCGTATGTTTACCTTTCTAAACGCTAAAGTATATACTAAAAGAAGTAACAGTGATGCCATCTCGTAGTAAAATCGACATTATTGACTGAAACACCTATTATAATATCATACAAGTTGAAGAAATGGTGGCACTGTATTAATACCTTATTATAATATATTTTCACAAAGTTGAGCAAAAGATAGTGTACTATAACTTAAAAAAAATATTAGGTTGGTATTTCTCAAATAATCTCACGTGTATTTATGAAGCTTTAATTGTGCTTTTCATACTATAATATAGGAATCAATTCAATTAATAAGAATTTAAATACCAAGTCGTAAACCTGGTAACACCGATTAACACGATGAATTCTGTTAAAATATGCTATTTTTATGAGGTTCTTAATGGAAGAGAGGTTATGGGGGTGTTAAATAAAAAATGTAAATCATTTGAATTAAAGTCATTTAAGGTGGGTTTTAAACCACTGTCATGGTCCTCCCAAGGGCTTACCCATCCACAAGCGAACCAGGCGGCCATTAACTCCCGTGATCAGACGTGGAATGGCCTGGCCACCGAAGTCAACCGTTGCCTAGGTTGGGAAATAGTTAATATAAAATAAATCGAAATTTCAGTAAGAAATAAAAAATTCTATCTGCCGTATTTAAATAGTTGTTATATATGTATTCAGTTCCAGGCAGAGAAAAGAAAAGAATATTTACAAACAGTTTATTTCCTGCAAATACCACTCAGGGTTGCCAGATTATTTTCTTTTATTGCCCTAAATTTTTGACAAAAAATTCCTTAAATTTCCCTAGACAAGTTCACTGGAATCTCCAATTTATAACAATCTAATTTACGGCACGCTCTATTATTCGATAGAATTCCTAACTATTTTACGACATTTCTCTATGCTTATTTACCCTTCACGTGTGACATCACCACAATTTGATTATGGCTTTTATGCCCGTTAGAGAATTATAGTTTTAATAATTTTTTATTTATTTTAAGTTTTTTTATCTACAAATTTTAAATCTAAACTTTAAAAAATGTAAAAGTGTGTACTTAAAGTAGTTCCCTCGCGACAGTCGTAGACAAAAGTAAGTAAGTAAGTACCAAAAGTTAAAGATTCTCAGACCTAAATAATTTTGCTTTTGTACGAGACTGTACCCAACACACGTTAACTTTCAATATACAGACACATTCTTATACAGTAATAACTTTAAATATAATAAATCTGGCAGCGCTGCAAGTGTCTATATTGAATGGTCTATAGAGTAAACGTGCGTATAGTAACGTTCATATAGTGTGAGTCTCATACCTATACAGTTGTTGACATCTCAACACATTGAGAAAATAAATAAAAATATCGAGAAATATATTTAAAAAAATGTCACATTCTGAAGAACTAATCTAACTAACTTAGGTTTGAATTATCGCGCGTTGCCAAATTGTGATCACTGTACCCCACTACGCGTCAGATGTTTTCAAATTATTTTTATTTAAAATATCTGTATTTTCTAAACAAAACGGTCAAGAAATTCAAGGTTTTTTTCTAAAAAATTCATAATTTTTGGATCTGCGTTGCATTAGTTTTTAAAAAATATGGTAAAAACCGTTTTTGAGATATTCCAAAATGTATTGGCATTTTGTAATATGTAGTGTCCTCCAGCATGTTAATTATGCGTATTTCAATTATTAATATTTTATCTCACAGACGATTAAAAAAATTTTGTTTTTTTTTAATTAAATAGAAGACACTTTTGTAACCTATATCTTCAAATTCAATCACATTCCTAAGAAAAGCCGTTTTACAAGTGAACTACCTTAATATACCCAATCGCTAACCTTTTCTAAATAAAATAGATATAGCATTTTTTTTAAATTTATGATGGATTTTTGTTTTCTCGATACAATATTTCTGATTTAAATTTCTTAATCATTTCGGGCTGATACCGAGACTAAAACAATTGCTTGTCTTTGACAAAATTTTAGTATGCAAAATCCCCTACAATGTGTCCGGCAATGTTATTTATTTTTTTTTACTAAAATTGCATAATACATAAAGCATTAAGGGTTTTCCCGGTAGTTTACCGACTAAAAACCAGGTAGCATGGGGAATCACCGAAATTTTTTGATACATGTACAATTGCGTTCAAGATTTGTAAGCTGTTTTTGTATATCAACGCGCAAAAAGAAACATTATATACTAGTTTGTATATATTAATTAGAAAAGTTTTATCTTATTCAGAAGTTCTCCAAAATAGGCATTAAATTGAATATAATTCTCTTTTTCCCTCCATGTCGCAAAAGTTCCTAGATTTAGGGAAATGTCCTAGGTCTGGCAACCCTGAATATCACTCTGGTCCTCTCTCCATACGCGTTTAGATCACCTTATGTTTTCTTTAGTGGAGTTGTATCGGGCCGATAGCAACATTCGCAGGAAATAACTGTTATGTGAAATATAAATTCCAAATTATGTCGGTAGGATATTGCACACCCGCCTCGATGTCAGATTAAAAAATATCGCCAGTCGAACGACATCTATGAATCGCCGGAGTAGTGACAAATTAAAGAAAAAAGACTCAAAATTTCAGTGAGAAATAGAGAATTCTATCTGTTATTGTTCCTCCGAAAATATCCCTGATTTTTGTTTTTTGCCTTTTTATTATCTGGATGCGAGATTATTTTTAGAAATATTAATCAAGATATCAGAATATTGATACAAGAAAATTAAATATATCGGATACAAGCACGATTGCCTAGCTCGATTAAGGTAAATGCACTTTTAAATAAATTGCATTAAAGTAACGATTTCCTGCTCGGCAAGTATTGCGATAAAATTGCAGTAATTTTTTTCTTACTCAACGACACCAACGACTCGACTAGACAATAAAATTGTATATTACACAGTATTAATTCAGGTTGTGAGAAAGAAATAGATTCCTTAGGAGAACAAATATTGCAAAATTTACATAATATAAATAAAATTATTTTTCTTTCGGATAAAAACAAAAGGATTAGTGTCATTGAATTTGCGGATGACTGGATTGTAATGCGCCTTTATTTATATAAAGTGGTTTTTCTTGTAATTATTATTATGCATGTCAAAAAATATGCCTTGGATTGACGAAACACAAATATTTGGTTTAAATATTTTTGTTTCTCAAACTAAATTTAAATAATTTTAACTTAAATATTTTTCTATGTTCCGTACCGTCAAGGTCCGCTTGAAATATGCAGTTGGAGAAATGGCATTATATTTATTCAGATAAATCTAATTATATATATATATATATATATATATATATATATATATATATATATATATATATATTTATATATATATTCTAATATTTTCTTGGGTATAGGTTTTTACATTAAAGAAACAAAGGATAACAATTTTTCTTACGTTTCACTCTACATAGTGAGCTTCTTCAAAAGGGCTGGTATATTTATTTTAAATCTACAAAATTACAAAATTTTTTTATAATAAACATATATCACAGTAATTACACTTTTATATTTTTAATTTAATTAAAATTAATAAAAATAAAACAGATTTTAAAACACTCTTAAAGTTTAAAATTTAGAACAACAGGTTAAAATAGTGAAGATTATAAAATAGTACATTCCTTGAAAGTAGTTTTGTGTGTAAGTTAAAAATAAATTCAATTGTGATACTTGGTATGCAATTGATATGGATAGATTTCTTTTTATAAAAAGCAAAAAATAGAAAAAAAATTATTATTTATTTTTAATAACGTTCTTTCATTTGCATGAGTGTATATGAAATCTTTCCAAGCATCATTACATTATTTCTAATATTTATTATAGAGTCGCTTCAAGTATGTTTTATTAAAATATCAAATTATAGAATATCTGACTTAAGTTTTTGACATCTTGCTTGTCATTTACAACATTTTTATCTTTTTTTCATGTGTATCATTTCTTTGATGACTAATTTATGATAATTTCTGTCAGTATCTAAGGTATGGGTGTTTTTAAAATCAAATTCATGCTTAGATGTATGTTCATGTTTATGTAAGGATGTCGATGCATTTTTAGTATACTTGTGTCCATTCACTCTATTTTCAATATATTGTGTCGTCAGGCCAATGTATTTCTTAGGACAGTTTAGGCATGGAATTGCATATATTACGTTAGATCTTATTTTTAGTGGGAACTTTGCTTTTTAATTTCATATAAAATCCAAGTAAATTGTTTGCCTTATGGCATACAGTTATGTTATGCTTATCCAAAATATATGTTATTTTTTTCAGACAGTTGGTTTATATACGGTAATGCAATGAAAGTGTTTTGTGTTTTGGTATCGTTAATTTTATTTTTTTTTGTTGGTGTTATAATGTAAAAAGGTTCTTTGTTTAATTATTTTTTTTATGAGTAGTTTGGGAAAATGGTTCATTATTATGATCTCTTCCACTTTTTTTAGCACTTCTGGGCGAAATTCGGGTAAAGATAATTTTATAGCTCGATAAACTAAGTCGATTATGACACTATTTTTCTGTTTATGTGGATATTGAGAGTTAAAATTCAAATACCGGCCCGACCAAGTATCTTTCGTGTACCATTTTGTATGAAGATTATTATCCGTCTTATTTCTGTGTATAGTTAAGTCCAAAAAGTTTATTTTTTGTTCCATTTCAATTTCAGATGTAAATTCCAGTTTTGGGTGGAAATTATTAAAATATTGTAATAAGCTATCTATTTTGTCTTCGGGTACAGCAGCCAAACAATCATCTACATAGCGTTTAAAAAATATTATATTAAAATCCAGTTTTTTCAATACTGGAAGAAGTATATTAGAAAAAAATATTTAACAAAAGGTTTAAGATACAAAAATAAATTATATATATATATATATATATATATATATATATATATATATATATATATATATATATATATATATATATATATATATATATATGGTGTGAAAAATACATCCCTTTATATATATATATATATATATATATATATATATATATATATATATATATATATATGTATGTATGTATGTATGTATATATATGTATATATGGTGTGAAAAATACATCCCTTTTTTATTTTGTCTTTTCTTAGGTTTAGGTTCTTTATTTAATAAAAAAAGCAAACTATTGACGTTTTGCCCTTTATTTAAAGCGTTTTCAAAATTTTTTGTTTTTTTATTTATTTACCTTTCTAAAAATTTTTTTTATATAATTAAAAATATTCCTACAAGAACATATCTACAATTTTAGAAAACAAACAAACACTATAAAATACTATTAAAATTTTTTTAAAAAGTATTTAATGTTACCACAAAATTGCAGTAATTTTTTTCTTACTCAACGACATCAACGACTCGACTAGACAATAAAATTGTATATTACACAGTATTAATTCAGGTTGTGAGAAAGAAATAGATTCCTTAGGAGAACAAATATTGCAAAATTTACATAATATAAATAAAATTATTTTTCTTTCGGATAAAAACAAAAGGATTAGTGTCATTGAATTTGCGGATGACTGGATTGTAATGCGCCTTTATTTATATAAAGTGGTTTTCCTTGTAATTATTATTATGCATGTCAAAAAATATGCCTTGGATTGATGAAACGCAAATATTTGGTTTAAATATTTTTGTTTCTCAAACTAAATTTAAATAATTTTAACTTAAATATTTTTCTATGTTCCGACCCTCAAGGTCCGCTTGAAATATGCAGCTTAAGAAATGTTATTATATTTATTCAGATAAATCTAATTATATTATATATATATATATATATATTTTCTAATATTTTCTTGGATATAGGTTTTTCCATTAGAGAAACAAAGGACAACAATTTTTCTGACGATAAATCACAGTAATTACACATTTATATTTTTAATTTAATTAAAATTAATAAAAATAAAACAGATTTTAAAACAGTCTTAAAGTTTAAAATTTAGAACAATACAACAGGTTAAAATAGTGAAGATTATAAAATAATACATACCTGGAAAGTAGTTTTGTATGTAAGTTAAAAATAAATTCAATTGTGATACTTGGTATGCAATTGATATGGATAGATTTCTTTTTATAAAAAGCAAAAAATAGGAAAAAAGATTATTATTTATTTTTTAATAACGTTCTTTCATTTGCATGAGTGTATATGAAATCGTTTCAGGCATCATTACATTATTTCTAATATTTATTATAGAGTCGCTTCAAGTATGTTTTATTAAAATATCAAATTATAGTATATCTGACTTAAGCTTTTGACATCTTGCTTGTCATTTACAACATTTTTATCTTTTTTTCATGTGTATCATTTCTTTGATGACTAATTTATGATAATTTCTGTCATTATGTAAAATATGGGTGTTTTTAAAATCAAATTCATGCATAGATATTTGTTCATGTTTATGTAAGGATGTCGATGTGTTTTTAGTATACTTGTGTCCATTCACTCTATTTTCAATATATTGTGTCGTCATGCCAATGTATTTCTTAGGACAGTTTAGGCATGGAATTGCATATATTACGTTAGATCTTTTTTTAGTGGGAACTTTGCTTTTTAATTTCGTATAAAATGATCCTAGTAAATTGTTCACCTTATGGCATACCGTTATGTTATGCTTATCCAAAATATATTTTATTTTTTCAGACAGTTCAGACGGTAATGCAATGAAAGTGTTTTATGTTTTGGTATTGTTAATTTTATTTTTTTTGTTTGTGTTATAATGTAAAAAGGTATTTTATTTAATTATTTTTTTTATGAGTAGTTTGGGAAAATGGTTCATTATTAGGGTCTCTTACAGTTTTTTTAGCACTTCTGGGCGAAATTCGGGTGAAGATAATTTTATAGCTCGATCAACTAAGCCGATTATGATACTATTTTTCTGTTTATTTGGATGTTGAGAGTTAAAATTCAAATAGCGGCCCGACCATTTATATAAAGATTGTTATCCGTCTTATTTCTGTGTATAGTTAAGTCCAAAAAGTTTATTTTTTGTTCTATTTCAATTTCAGATGTAAATTTCAGTTTTAGATAAATAATTATTAAAATATTGTAATAAGCTATCTATTTTGTTTTCGGGAACAACAGCCACACAGTCATCTACATAGCGTTTAAAAAATATTATATTAAAATCCAGTTTTTTCAATACTTCTTCCAGTACTTTCAACGTATGTACTATTTTATAATCTTCACTATTTTAACCTGTTGTATTGTTCTAAATTTTAAACTTTAAGACTGTTTTAAAATCTGTTTTATTTTTATTAATTTTAATTAAATTAAAAATATAAATGTGCAATTACTGTGATATATGTTTATTATAAAAATTTTTGTAATTTTGTAGATTTAAAAGAAATATACCAGCTCTTTTGAAGAAGCTCACTATGTAGAGCGAAACGTCAGAAAAATTGTTGTCTTTTGTTTCTCTAATAGATAAACCTATACCCAAGAAAATATTAGAAAAAAATATTTAACCAAAGGTTTAAGATACAAAAATAAATTATATATATATATATATATATATATATATATATATATATATATATATATATATATACAGGGTGTCCAAGATAAGGATCCTAACCATGGGGATCTCGGAAACAGTTGGAGATACGAGGTCGGTTAAATTAGAGAAAAGTTGCGCAATTTAGTGCTAAATTAAACGCAATTTAAAAATTTTAAAAATTCAAAATACTTCCGGAGATTTCCGGAAAAAACCGAATTTTGGCAAAATCGTTTTTAATTTTTGTAGGCTTTATTTAAAGAGATATCAAAAAATAAAAGGTAGATTCTTCTTGCCACTTTTTATTTTTTATAATTTGGTCTAAACAAAATTTAAATCCGACGTTTCGTTTCTGAGATACCATCATGAACTTTCATTTTTTATATGGAACAAAAAAAAGTATCCCATGTATTTGATAGCATTTTTTATTACAAATTCAACGGTGTATCACACTTGCATATCAAGTGTGTAGTTCATTGGCTTTTATAAAACTGATATACCTTTCTCTCTCGCTCTCATGGAGCTCTTATGGAAAGTACTTGAACTACGTATTCGATATGCAAGGGTGATACATCGTTGAATTTGTAATAAAAAATGCTATCAAATACATGGGATACTTTTTTTTGTTCCATATAAAAAATGAAAGTTCATGATGGTATCTCAGAAACGAAACGTCGGATTTAAATTTTGTTTAGACCATATTATAAAAAATAAAAAGTGGCAATGAGAATCTACCTTTTATTTTCTGATATCTCTTTAAATAAAGCCTGCAAAAATTAAAAACGATTTTGCCAAATTTCGTTTTTTTCCGGAAATCTCCGGAAGTGTTTGAAATTTTTAAATTTTTTTAACTGCGTTTAATTTAGCACTAAATTGCGCAACTTTTCTCTAATTTAACCGACCTCGTATCTCCAACTGTTTCCGAGATCCCCATGCTTAGGATCCTTATCTTGGACACCCTGTATACACATCCTTTTTTTATTTTGTCTTTTCTTGGGTTTAGTTTCTTTATTTAATAAAAAATGCAAACACTTGCCTTTTTGCCCTTTATTTAAAGCGTTTTCAAAATTTTTTGTTTTTTGATTTATTTACTTTCGTAAAAATATTTTTTATATAATTAAAAATATTCCTACAAGAACATATGTACAATTTTAAAAAACAAACAAACATTGTAAAATACTATTAAAATTTTTTAAAAAAGTATTTAATGTTACCAGTACACATACCTTGACATTTTTATATTAATTAATAATGAAATGTAACTTTTACTTCGTCTATTTAGGTACTGAGGATACATGGAATGCGAATGTGTTTTAATATTTATATTTTACAATGCCCCAAAAGAACTGAAAAAACGCATACACTTAATTTTATGCTTAAGAGGATACTTAATTTTTGATGTTTAATAACAGGATCGAATACTTGATATTCTTGTTTAAATTAGGGTGGTGTAAATGTGGCTGAAATTTCTTATATCCGTTCTGTCGTTAACAGGGTTTTTATATTTTTTAATTTCTCTCATTTCCTTTATCCGTAATTTTTGATAATTGAGGCGTTTTTCTTATATTTGTCGTCATTCAATCTGTTCTTTAGTAATTGGCTCGTCATACCTATATATTTTTTGGGACAATTTGTGCAAGGGATCGTATATACTACATTTGATTTATTCATGAGAGGAGTTTTACTTTTTAAATTAGTGAATCACTTAATTTATTATAAGACCTGTGGCATACGATAATATCATACTTTTTTAAAGTGTGTTTTATTTTTTCAAATAGTGTACGGTAATGCTACATATTTTTGCTATTTATGTTCTATGTTTCTTGTTATTAGGGGATTATAAAATTTATATGTTGGTTTATTAATTATTTCAGTCATAGTTTTTTCATAGAAATTATTATTTATTAGTGTCTTTTTCGCTCTTTGCAGTATCCTTGGTCGGAATTCTGAAGACATTAGAGAGATAGCACGATGAGATAAACCGATTATGACACTATTTTTTAAAGTTTTTGAGTGATTAGAGAAACTGTTTAGATATCTACCTGACCAAGTTGATTTGGTGTCCCATTCAGTTAAAATTTTGGTTTTTCTGCGTATAAGTGTCATATGTAGAAAATTTATTTTATTATTATTTTCTGTTTCGGACGTGAATTGTAATTTTTCGTTGAAACTGTTAAACGCTTGGAGAATTTTATTGATTTTATCCTGGTGCACAGTTGCTATGCAATCGTCAACATTATCATTCATTTTAGCCTAGTTTTCGTCCTTCCAAAACTGGATGTAGGCCGCCCCTATTTGTTTCCAAATCTCTCTATTCTGGGCTCTTCTTTGCCACATCAAGCCGGCATGTCTGACTATGTCATCCTTCCATCTCATCTGTGGCCTGCCTCTGGATCTTTTCCCTTCATATGGGCTCCATTTTTCAATTTCCGAATTCCAACGGTTGTCTTTTATTCGTTCGTTATGGCCTGCCCATTTCCATTTTAGTGATGCTGCTCTAGTTTTTCTTCTTATCCACTCATTTCGTTTTTTTATCTCTGAGTGATATTCCTAACATGTGTCGTTCCACAGCCCTTTAAGTTTTGCGGATTCTGTCCAAATTTGATTTTGTAAAGGTCCACGTCTGCGCTCCGTATGTTAGGACCGGCAATATATAACAATCAAATACTTTGGTTCTTAAGTATATAGGAATTTTCTGATTTTTCAAAACATACTATTAATGTTTATCCCTTTATTTTCTCAATTTAATGATTTGAACAAGTCTTCCAGTGCCATTGTAAATAATTTGAGAGAGATCGTATCTCCCTGTCTTACTCATCTTTTGATTGGGATGCGGTTCGTCTTTAGCTCGTCATCAAGTTGTACTGTCATCGTTGTGTCTAGATAGACATTATGCAATAGATTTTTGTATCTCGAGTCTATTCTGCTATTTACCAAAGCTTCTTCAACAGCCCATAGTTCTACGCTGTCGAAAGCCTTCTTGTAGTCAACAAAGGCCATGTACAGAGGCAGATTATACTCGTTGGTTTTTTCTATTAATATTTTTTGTGTATGCAGGTGGTCGCATGTTCCATATCCCCTTCTGAATCCTGCTTGTTCAACAGGTTGATATGTGTCGAATTTGTTCGTCAATCTGCTAGTTATGATTTTCATGAAGGTTTTGTATAATTGGGAGGGAAGGGATATGGGCCTATAATTGTCCAGAGTCATAGATCGCCTTTTTTATATATCAAAATTGTGTTAGTGTAGTTCCATCCACTGGGTATCCTACCTTCGACAAGACATCTGTTGAATAAGATCTTTAAATATTCCTTAACTTTTCTTCCTCCTTCCTTAAGAAGTTCTATTAAGACTTCGTCGACATTATATTAACATTTAATTTTTCTAAAACTTTTTCCTCTAAATATTCCATTACTAATTGAGCAATGGTAGATGAAATTGATGATCCTATAGCACATCCATCGAGTTGTTTGTAAAAGGAATTTTTGTACTGAAAATAATTTGTGTTTAGAATGAGGTCAACATTATCCATAAAATTATTTTTTGATAGTGATGTATGTTTCTTTAAAATTTCCCATTTTTCTGCTAAAATAGTGTGGACAAGTTGACTTGATATGTTCATACTCAAAGATATAACATCTAGCGAAATGACCCTGTAATTTTCGGGTAGGTTCACTGTATCAATGAATTTTTTAAAGGCGAGTGAATCTTTAATAAAAAAATCGTTTTTTCCTGTAATATTTGAAATGCAACCAGTAGTGAACATAACCCGATTCTCTCAATCCCCCCACTCCTCGACCTTGACCTTGACCTTGCTTCACCCCTCTTTGGCCCCGCCCACATGTCCTTGTCATTGACCTTGAAAGTGCACGTGTGCTTTGGCCTTGGCCTTGTGTTCAAGGTTGTGTGTGTGACCTTGACCTTGACCTTGGTCGAGACGACCTTGACTTTGTTGAAGGTCATCTTGGGTGTGTGACCTTGAAGTAGTTATTTGTGCATTGTAATAGTGTGGGATGATCTTGAAATGATTTTGACCTTGCAAATTGTTCTATAAATTGTGTGAGTCTACTTGCATTCATTCAGTGTGAAATGTCAGATACGGAACTATCTAAAGAAAAAATTATAGAGCAAGTCGGCAGAGTAATTTGTTTATATCAGAGTAATTTAAAAAGTTTGTGTGATTTTGAAGAGAAGGATCTAGCATTTTTTCCTCTCGAATATTTAAAAACTTGCGTTGATACGCTGAGTTTACGGCAAATTTGGGATAAGCTGCCAGCGTCATATCGGTGTAACAAGGAACTACAGTTAAGCTTACCCTGTTACATTCACTATGAACAAATATATCGTCATCATATAGATGGGCCACCACCAGCAATAAAAAAGTGTCGTGAATGTAAAAATGAGTGAATAATATGAATAGTGCTTTGCAAGAGACAGTAAAAAAATTGGGCGATGAGTTCACTGAAACGGCTAGTAATTATTTCAATGATGCAATGAAAAGTCGAGCAGAATGGGCGTCGCGCTATTGTGATTTGGCTTATGAATATGAAAAGGCTGCGAATGCATGTCGTAAATATTGCAGCAAAACAATAAATTTACAAGACTTTGTTCGTGAGATAAAAAAGTTGGGGTTTAGTGACTGTTTGGAAAAACTGATTAGGTTCATTGCAGATCCGGTTGTGTTAGATGAAATTAGAGTGTAGGACTTAAGTTTAACGTAGTAGTAGTTAATATGGAAAGTTTAGTGCGAGAAATGTACGAGGAATTTCTAATTTCTGCAGCCTGTTCGGAATTTTACGCATATGAAATGCAAGATTCGGAGGCTCAGGACTTTAGTGTATTTTTTAAGTATATGGACCATGCCGAAGTGTGTCTTTTAGCTAGTATAGTTTGTAAGAATTTTCTTAGAAATAAAAATAAACAATTATTATTGAACAAATTAAGGAAATTAGGTTTAGGTGATAATGTTAAACGCATAGAAGAATGGCAGAAAAAAATCAATGAATAAAGTACATAAAATGTAGTTATTTGTTTCATTATATTTTGTCCTTGAAGTTATCCTTATACCAATTTAAATGTGTGACGTCATTTGACCTTGAATACTCCTCCCACTATTTCTATCGTTAAGCTACCCCCACCATTGTTACAATTCGACCTTGAAACCTCGCTATAAAGGTTCGTGGGAGAAGAAGTGACTTCAAACAGTCGCAGATATCAGTGGCATAAACATCAAATATTGTGTTCGTGTAGTGTTCTGAAAGTGCTTTTATATTCACGGTAATTTTTGGATTTATATACCATTTTTTTCCATAATGAGTATTGCAAAAGAAACTCTAGATGAAATTAATGAAATGTTTAGCAAAGATTTCGAGGTTTTAGAGAAAAAAAAGGTTACCGAAATGATTGTAGGCAAAGTGTATAAAATTGTAAAGATGGTTTCAATGACTACACGATTTGGTAAAACTCTTTTAGTGGCTTTACACGATGACGGTGATAATAGCACATTTGAGACTTTTTTACCAAAACGTGTGGCCGAAACACTACCTGACGATATTGTAGATATTATGAGTAAAACTAAAGATAAATACACTCTAACTTATTTGGGGCAGGGCACTAGAGTTTTTGGAAACAATACTCGAACATTATTACGTTTTGGCTCATTGGAGTAAATTGTATGTAAATTGTTTGAAAAAAAGGATGTAATTAAATTTAAAATATAGTTGCACATGTCAGAATACTTACGCGTGTTCATTATTTCTGTTAAAGATGTCTGCTGATGCGACGACGACGACGACGACCGCCAACGAATGTGTAGATAGATACATATTTTGGTTGGGGAGAGAATTAAGAAATAGGGCTCACGATATGTTAGATAGCGTAAATGATTGGTCGCATATTGATGTAACCAAAGATCAATATAAGAACGAGATCAGGGATACAATCAATTTTATGGCTGGGGCACACTTGTGCGACAAATTTTTATATGGTTCCATAGACATGGATACATTTTGTGCTGAAATGGTTGAAGAAGAATTAAAAGAATACCTCGTCAATATTCCACATTTACCAGGTGAGCTTGCTGCAAAATATGAATTGGTTTCTGCAACAGCAACAGCCCAAGACGTTGACGATCGAAATAGTGTCGGATGGGATAGAATTTTGAGCAACGAAAACGAAGACATGGAAAACTAATTTTTTATAATTTTTGTATTTGTGCAATTAAATTACTGTAAATAAATATCTATTACAATCACAGTTTTATTTTATTTCTTTTATAAACATACCAACCCAGTAGATCATAGTCAGTGTTTCTTTTTCTCAGCTGAAATATTTAATATAAGTAGGGCAAATAAAAATAAAATAGTTTAGTAAAGATTGAAAATGAGTCGAGGAAACAACACAATTGATAAATTTGGTCGTCAGAAATATAATGAAAAATATCATATATTATCTGGGCCACAAGGGATTGGTTTTAAACTTACATCGGATGGGCAGTATGATATGGGTGGAAAAATCATAACCAACTTAGGCGAACCTAAAGATGATGACGATGCTGTGACAAAACACTTTGTTAATAGAAAGTTTTACAATTTTGCAGTTGTAATATGTGACATATTTAACAAGGATGTCCTCCCCATGATATACAAAAATAATAGTGAGCTTAAAACAAAAATTGAAGTTATGCAGAAAATACTCTATCATCAGCCTTTAAATGACTCATTAAGCGCACTGTCGTACGACTCGACTTCAAAAAAAATCTAAAAAAAGCAGGTTAAAGAATAGGAGAACGCACTCCGAGTGGCATAGCCTTGAAGATAACGTCGTAGTCGTCGGTGAATTGGACCTTCCCTCCAAGAATATTGAAATGTTATTTATGTGTATGATGTTTTATTGTCATTGTTTTTAATAATGAAGATTGAAATAAAAAACTTTATTTTACAATATATTGTTTATTTATTTTACATTTTAAATAAAAAATATAGTCATACAATATGTTATTTAAACAATATTAGCTTTATCTATCCAAGAGTTGAAGTGGTTGGGAAATCCTAGCCATTTGACAAATAATTGTTCGATGTGATTTTTCTTGCGTTGTCTAAGGACCTTTTCTACTAGATAAACGTCAGGACTGCTTGTTTTTTGTAGTTCTGATTCGTAAAAACACCCTCTTATAGGCTGACCTTCTAACGATTCCAACAAGTAAGTAGGTGGATTTGTAACGTTAACTTTTACAACTTTAAACAATTCGGTTGACCAAGAGGGCGTATATCCTTTCTCGAATAAGCTTTTGTACTTGCTAATACGCACAATGTCACCCATGGAAAACTTAAATTTTTTAGGTACAATTTTTAAATAATCATATGCTTTAATATGTGTTTTTTCTTGCACGTCTGCAGGCTTCATTCCAATGGTGCGATGTTTCGAATGGTTATAGGTTTTTGTTACTGCCGATAATATATGTATCCATTTGTAAGATCCTCTTGTCGAGAATTGTTTATATAAATTATTTTTTAAAGTCCTTATGACTCGCTCAACAATTGCAGCTTTCTTTGTGCTGTAAGTGGAATAATGATTTATATTATATTTTTTCATCAGGGCTTGAAAGTTTGTATTATAGAACTCCTTTCCTTGATCACTTTGCAGATTTGTTGGTGTATATGATGCCTCTTCAATGATGCTTTTCATCGCATTAGTAACTTCTATACCAGTCTTGTTTTTTATGGCTTTGGTATAGACAAATTTCGAGTAACAATTTATACAGACCAAAATATAACGATAACCATCGTTTTCATCAGCATACTGTTGCATTTCAGCCAAATCAATTTGCCACAAATCTCTGTATCCTTTTATTATCGTGCGCCGTCTTACAAAATTTTTTCTAGCCGTTCTATGTAGTTCATTAACAATCTTGATTTTTTCTAGACTGGGCTCCATATTATTAATAATACTAAAGGTTTCAGATCGAAGGAAGAACTGAATAATATCATTAAATATTGAGCTTAATATATTATATCTTCTTCTCGTAATTCCTCTATGATTGACATAATTTCATTTTCGTGTCCAGTGTGACCGGCCATTTTGGAACTCCACAACAAGCGTAAACGATCCACCAACTCTTTAGCTTTGTTCCAGTAGACATATTGAAATTTTTTCGAAGATAATTTCTTTTTTGTGGGTAACTGTAGTTTTTCCGAGAGATTTTTTCTTGTAATAGTACCACCTAATTTTGTGCCCATTATCAGAGGTTTAATAATTCGTAAATATTTGTTCCATCTGGTCTCCCGTAAACCATCACTTTTTTTAAAATTGTTGTAGACAGCATTCGTTGATTCCAAAATTTCCTTGTACGTTGAAAGTACATTATCACTTAATTGTTGTTGTTCCTTGCCTACACTTGGGGGTGTTTTAAGAAATAACAAATCATAAAGTGCCGGTGATCCACCATATTCTGCAATATTTTTCCCTTTTTTGTATAAGACAATATTTCCATTTCGAAAACGCACCTCTAAATTACCAATAAAATTTTTGTTATGATCTGTTTTTGAACCAAAACGTACACCATATACAGTATCGTATAGAGATGGTTTCAAACGTAATCCTTTCAGGTGTGCGTTTAAAGTATCGGAAGTTGTGGTGTCAGCGGATGCGAGAGATGTATTAGTTGATGTCGAGGGTGTATCAAACACCGATTGGCTAATATCTTCTTTTGAAATGCGATGCTGCTGCTGCTGCTGCTGCTGCTGAATAGGTGTGGAGGTTTGAAAGGAATGTGTAGGTTGGGGAAAACCTGATATTTGAGTCGACTGCACTGATGTACTGAGACTATGTGGCTTTGTAACTGGATAATGTTGTTGCTGTTGTTGTTGCTGCTGCTGCTGCTGCTGCTGACGTTGCTTAACCACATCAGATATAGTTGTCAACGGCTTAGAAATGGGTTCGTAAAACTTTTCCAATTCCACAACATTAAACTCTTTAGCCGCTTTAATTTGTTTAAATTTTTTTCTGACGGCATTGGTAGCTTCCACTAGTTTACGTTTTAAGTCGATCGCGTTATTCATGATGTTAACAAAGGACGTTTCAACAATCAAATGAGCGTTTTCTCTTATTATTACAGTAATATATAGCTATCAAATCCTTTGCGGTATCTTCCCGATTTCACATCACTGTCTTTATCAATTACTAAAAATCCATACTTATTATCCCAACATTTTGAGCACATTTCTTGAAATTGAGTAAAAGTTAGATCCGGTGAAACGTGGTCGGAAAATATGTGTTTCATATTCAACTCATCTTGTTTAAACATAATAATAAAATTGGCGTTGTCTCGCACAAGCTGTTTAGGCACTCGCGAATATGTTTGCGCTAGGTAAAAGGAGTCGATATTTTTATGACGTCCCATGCTAAAGTACGATCTTATAACATCTTGTTTTTCACATATAACATCATCAAAGATAAATATAGAGTTTGGTTTTGCATCGGACGGTTCCACAATATTACTGGAATCACTAAAGGCATAGTAGCCTAAACCTTTGATGGGCGCTAAAATTTTCCTTAAATACTCATATTTCGGTTGATACAGAGATTTCGAGTAAATATAGACATTTTCGAAACGTAGCCCAAGGGGGTGTGTAAGCAGCGAAATCATGACATTAGTTTTTCCACAATTGGATGGACCAATTAACAGGCCGCGAATAGAGGAAGGAAGTAAAGGACCGTGTCTCTTCATTATCTTCTTTTCAAATCCAAGTCCGACTTTTTCATCGAGATTGTCAATAGGAAGTTTTTGTTTAAGATCGATAACGCGCATCTTAGGAAAATTTGATATTTTATAGGCAATTTTTCACAAAAACTGTCATTCAGATGCCGAGCGTCAAACGAAGTGGACGGTCTCACGTTTCCAACAAAACTGGATACGGTATTGTGAATTCGTTAATAAATAAATTACCATTCGAGGTACACATTCCTGGTTATCAATATTGCGGACCCGGAACAAAAGTAATAAAACGTGTGACAAGAGGTGATCCAGGCATTAATCCTTTGGATGCCGCATGCAAAAAACACGATTTAGCCTATTTACATAATAAAGACAACATAAGTGCGAGACATCGAGCGGATTACGAGCTCGAACAAAGTGCTTGGAATAGAGTAAAATCGAAAGATTCCAGTTTAGGTGAAAAAACAGCAGCTTGGTTAGTTACAAACATTATGAAAGGAAAACAACGTTTTGGTATGGGTGTACCATCATCATCATTATCAACAAAAAAAACATCTAGTAAAGGCACGCGTCATACAAAAAGGAAAGGTGTTAATAAAAATCGACATGTTCGGAAAGCCAGTTTCGGAACAGCTATTCGACAAGCAGTTCGAAGGGAATTATTAAAAGCCGGAAGTAAAAATGTGTTGGAAAAAAATGTCATGAATGCATCTAAAATAGCTCTGTCGGCAGCACGTAGATCGGTAAAAGCGGCAGGTGGCAAAAGGAAGGTTCGTACACCGAGAATAATACCGATTCCTAAAACTGGTGGAATATTACCATTAATACCAATTTTTGCCGGGTTATCGGCTTTGGGTTCATTAGCCGGCGGGGCAGCGGGAATTGTGCGCGCCATAAAAGCAGTAAAAAAAAGCAGCGAAGATAAAACCGGTGCCGGCCTGTATTTAAAATCGAAAGGAAATGGTTTGTTTCTAAAGCCATATCGTAAAGGTATGGGATTATTTTTAAATCGTAGATCAAAAAACTAATTGAATCCCTACCTCGAAGACCACTATCTAACATCGATATAGAAAAATATGCCAAAAAGAAAAGAATAGGACACTTTCGAGGCGTTTATATGAGGGATTTATTACCTAGACAAGGTCCTCGACGTTACGAAGCAGCAATAGTGAATTTGGATAGTACGCGTGGTGCAGGGACTCATTGGGTAGCTTATAGAAAAAATAATTCTAAAGTAACATATTATGACAGCTTCGGCGATTTACCCCCACCGATCGAATTGGTACGATATCTACAAACGGGATCGGAACCATCAAAAATTATTTACTATACATACGATCGTCAGCAGGATTTTGGAACAGTCTGGTGTGGACATTTGTGCTTAAAGTTTCTTGTCGAATCATCAGCGTAAAAGATGTCATCATCATCATCGTCACCATTAACACCGCAAATGGATCGCAATAACTATACTAAAATGTTGCAATCACTGAAAGCATTTCATCTAGCCGGTGGATTAAGGAAAATGACCGTGAAACAGTTAGAAAACATGCCCAAGGAAGTAATGATTGCATTAGCCCCAAATGAAATTCCATTCGTTTGGGAAAAGTTGCCGGAGCACCTTAAAAGCGATATCGATATATTAAAATATCAGTGCGGTTGCAAACATTATTTCAGCAGCAGCAGCAGCAATTTAAACGAGGTTATGACTGATGAGGATCTTACGGCTAGAAAAATATTTTGTTGTTATTGCAAAATCAGCGATGTGCGCATAAAAGCAGAAAATAGCATAAAAACATCACTATCTAATGCAGTGAGAAAAGGTGTGACGATGAATCTTTTTAAATGTTGCCGCTAAGAATAAAACCGAGATGTGTGATGTTTTAATGGTTAGTCATGTCTTATACGTTCACACTAACAGGACACTCGAGCGTCTTAAGCGCCGATTTTTATCCACCAGTCGAATTAAATAGAGAAAACAACTATGGTCTGGCATTGCTGGGATTTTACACATACAATTCAATTTTTAATGTGGACGAAAGCAACAATAAGTTTGCCTACATGAAGGAGGGTTACACCACCGAGCCGATACAATTGCAGATTCCACCTGGGGCCTATGAAATAGATGAGATAGGTAAAGCTATGTTGGAGGCTTTGAGGATTTCAACTGAAGAAAAGAACGATGGAATCTTTTACTTGGTTGCTAATAATAATACGCTGAAATGTGAACTGAAATCCCAATATACTATAGATTTCCGGGGAGAGGCGAGTATCGGTAAAATGTTAGGATTTAATCATACAGTGTTAAAAAGAGACAAAAAGCACGAATCAACCGAGATGGTGGAAATAATGAAAGTACGCATCATACGCGTAGATTGTAATATAATTTCCGGAGCATATATGAATTCGGTGGAAGGTCATACCTTGTTCGAATTCGATATCGACGTGGAGCCCGGTTACAAAATCAGTAAAGAACCACAAAATAATATTTATATGCCGTTAATGCCGGCAGGACGTCAGTTTATCGACAACATTACTCTTCGCATCTTGGACGATAGCGGTGATCTAATCAATTTTCAAGGCGAGAAAATAATCGTGAAATTGGAACTGAAGAAACTTTCATAGAAATGGGTTTTTGCTTCAATCGTCAATTGTGTGTGCTGTCGACTAAGATGGGGGAACCGCCGAAACATAATAAAAGTAAAAGAAGAGTTAACGTCAAGGTTAGTCGTCGTCCAGACGTTAGATCACAAACATCTCAACAGTTATCTGCCGAAGACTATAAATTTTTAAAATCAATCGGTCTTAAAGTGCGAAAATGATTTCCACCACCAGCGATAAAATAGAGGTTTTCTCCGAGCCCATCTTGGACAATTCCATTATTAGTCTAGAAGAGCATACGTATAAACCATACGGATCTCCATCATTCAACAATTCGGATGAAGTCCGTATCCCCATTAATTTTCAAGATATTATACTGGATATCGCCGAAAGTTACATATATATCGAAGGAAAATTTAAACCCATAGACGCAACGAAAAGATGTTTTTTATCAAATAATGCCCTCGCATTTTTGTTCGATGAAATTCGCTACGAGATGGGAGGTGAACAGGTCGCCGTGGTTCGTAAACCTGGAGTTACGACGACATTAAAAACCATGGTTTCATTCGGAAGTTTGCAACAAAGATCTCTCATGACGTGCGGATGGGGTCTCGACGAAGCAAACCAAGATATCGTAGACACGGCAAGTAACGTATTCTCCGGGAAATTACCCTTAAAATATCTTATGGGATTCGCCGAAGATTACGCAAAAGGTGTTTTCAACGTAAAACAAGAGCTTATTATGATTATAGCTCGCACTTTTACCAATTGTTACGTCGGCGAAGTAGAGGCAGAAATGAGTATCGACAAAATCGAATGGAAAATTCGTCACATCATTCCAGACGACAAGCAAAAATTGAAAATACTGTCTCGCATTAATAAAGGAGGAAACAACGCCAGTATTCAAATGGCATATCGTAAATGGGATCTGTACGAATTACCAGCTTTAAGGCAAACATCTTCCGACGTGTGGGCCTTGAGAACGAGTACAAGTCTGGAAAGACCGCGCTATATAATCGTCGGGTTTCAAGACAGCAATAATTGCGACAAGAAAGAAAAAAACGCAACCCAGTTTACCCACGCCGACGTATGCGACATTAGACTGTATCTGAATTCAACCGTTTATCCATACGAAAGATGGAATTTAGATTTCGCCAAGAAACTGTACGCAGCAGCCTATTACAATTACGAAAACTTCCAAAGCAGCTACTACGGGCGCGAGATAAACGATCCGATGATAACGTTCGCGGAATATATGAAAAACCCCGTTTTTATTATCAATTGCAGTCATCAACCAGAGGCGATTAACTCATCGACAGTGGATGTAAAATTGGAGTTCCAAACGAGAAAGAATAAATTCCCCAAAGACACTAAAGTGTACGCATTAGTTATTCACGACTCATTTTTTAGTTATAATGTATTAAACGGTTCGGTGACCAATAAATCTATATTTTAATGTATCTATTATATGTAACACAAAATAATGTTCTTGAATCAATAAATTTGTAATGAGTGAAGTAGTAGTTTTATATTTATTTGAAACCCAACCAAAAAAAAAAAGCTGGCGGAAAAGCCCGCTCTTTAAGAAAAGAGTACGGGAATTTAGAAAATGGTGGTTTATTAAGTGGAAAAAAGAGCTTAAATAACACAAGAAAAAATTTTTAAGGCAAAATATGAAAACAACGATTTAGAAAATTTGTAGGAAAGTAACGGTTAGGAATAGGGAAAAAAATTATAAGAAAAAATTATAGAGGAAATCGAGTACTATAAGCAAGCATTTTTCTCGATAGTAAAAACGTAAAAAAAAATTTTTTCAAAAAAAAATTGAAAAATGGTGAATGCGCGCCAAAGTTGAAGTTTTGGAGCAAAATGATATTAGGAAATTAGAAAGAGAATTTTTTTCTACATATGGTAGTACTTTTCAAAATTCGGAAAGATGAAATTTTAAGAAAAGGGTTATAGTAAGTTAGTAATTTGGATTTTTTAAAGCGCTGTAGCTCGGGAACCGTTCAAGATAGAAAAAAAATAAAAGCACTTTGATAGCCCAAAATTTTGAGGAGAATGCGATGGTGTAAAAAAAATTATAATTTTTTTTTTTTTTGAAAATGCTGAATACGCGCTAAAGTTGAAGATTTAGAGAAAAACGGTATTGGGAAATTAAAGAGAGAACTTTTTTCTACATATTGTAGTATTTTTGAAAATTCGAAAAAATGAAATTTGAAAAAAAGGGTTATAGAAAGTTAGTAATTTGAATTCTTTAAAGCGCTGTAGCTCGGGAACCGTTCAAGATAGAGAAAAAATAAAAGCACTTTAATTACCTAGAATTTTGAGTAGAATACAATGGTGAAAAAAAAATTTGGAAAATCTTAAAAATGACAAAAAATTTAGACGAAAAAATTGAAATTCTCGAGTTATGAGGCTAGGGCCGCCGAACGGGAGTATGTGGAAGTTGTAGGGGGAGGTTTTTTTTTTTTTTTTTTTTTTTTTTTAAGTCCAAAATTTTCCTTACCTTGCCTGAAAATAATTAAAATATATGCATAATTTGCATTTTTTGTAAATATGTAGCAAAGTAATGGTTAGAAATATCAAAAAAATTTATTTGAAAAAAATGTAGAGAAAGTCTAGTACTATATGCTAGAAAAGTGGAGGGGGGTAGTTTGTGTCCATACCAGAGATACGGTGAGTTATAAAATCATATTATTCTCAAACTTATATAATGCATATATGCACTCCACCTTACCCCCTCCAACTTTTTGAATGTATATAGAGGCCGGTATTAGAATTATTTCATCATTACACATTCGATCGGCAAGATGGAAGATATACCAAAAAGGATCATTGGCATTGTCAGGCCATTCGTGCCCGGCAAAATATGCAAGTGTGAGGAGTGCGGGGGTACCGCACCAGGAGCGGCACCTTCGGCACCGCCTGCAACGCCGACACCACCAGCGACGACGACGGTGCCGCCAATGAGAAGACCAAGGGCTGCACCTAGGTCGGTGTTAATATCGTTGGGTATTACTCCACGGTAGGCACCCCACCCTCCCCCCAGGCCCTTTTAGGGCCACAAAAACGGTCCTTTTCAGGACCACATTATATTTTGATCGTAGTTTAGTAATCGTCACTTATGGGGCGAGATATTCGTTTAACGACGATTTGTCTCGTAGCTTAAGTGCCAAGTTATATGCTTGAGAACCTATGAAAATGTTAACAGTTCAAACAAGGTTTCTATTATTTTTTTTTTGTAATGTATTCTTCACAAAATATTAAGAATAAGTCTTATTGTCTAAACAAATCTAATTCCTTATTTAAAGTTTTTGAAAAAAATCAATAATTCTATAAGCTCTCACCAATACATAACATTTAGAATCCGTTGGTGGGGTGGGGGTAGTTCTATATATATGAGACTGGGTCAGTTACACAGTCATATATTCATCAACCCTCATACGATAAACATGGAGGAAGAAAGACCCGCCAGCCGAGGCTCATCCATCTTTAGTGATGACACCGTAGCCGACAACGTTGGAGACCTGCAAGTCTTCGACGACGACGACGAGGTGGATTTTGAAATTGACGTCCTACGTTGGGACGACTTGGATGAGCCGATTCCGCTAGTATATGACCATGATCCGGGTCTAGTGGAATTAGACGACGCGGGTGATTGGGTCTTACAAAGACTCGAAACTCCGTCGCCGCAGCCAGAGCCGGACTCGACGGAAGATGCGGTGCTGGAAATTCCAGCATCACCAACACCCGACGACCCACAAGGCCCCTGCGATTCGTCAAGCTGGTGGTCGACCAGCGAGGATGGGGCACCATAAGCCCCACACTCTCCCTGGCCCTTTTTAAGGGCACACAACAACGGTCCTTTTCAGGACCACAAAATACTTTGATCGTAGTTTTAGTACATATTAGTACTTTGTTACTAATATTGTATGTATAGAATATACAATATTAGATACAAAGTATTAAAACTTTAAGTGCTGGTGGAACCCAGCTAAATCGTTCGTTCGTATTTGAGACCACAAACAACTTTTGGTCTCAATACGTAATATGACATTTGTTTTCACCCCCCACCATTAATTTGTCTCTATATATACGACCATCAATACTTATTACAATCATTTTAGTTCAACATGTCAGGGACTCAACAACAACAACAACAACAACAACAACCCATCCAATGCCCTGTGGTAGATTCTACCACAGAGAATTGTTTGGAGTGGGAGCCGAACGATCCTAGATGGGATGAACTTTGGCGGTTCATCATCGAATACACAGAGGACAGCACCGCCACCCCCGCTGATGATGATGACGGGCCGTGCGACTCCACAACTCAATAAAAGAGTCGCATGTTTTAAAACCAAACGGTCCTTTTCAGGACCACAAAATAATTTGATCGTAGTTTTAGTTGGTTATAATACTTTGTAACCAATATTTTATGTTTTTTTCATAAAAACATACAATATTGAGATACAAAGTATTAGAAGTTCTGGCGACAGAACCTTAACTTCATAAACCGAACCATGTTTTAGCATACTTGTAAATATTATCAGAAAATATTTACAACTATTGCTATTGCGTAGTTTTAGTGGATTATTCACTTTTTTTTTTTTTTTTTTTTTTTTATTACCTAATATTATGTGGGACAGGGCCTATATGAAATAACACACAAAAATAAATTTTCAAGTCATTTTTATTCTCATTATAAAATAT
Organism: Diaprepes abbreviatus; assembly: GCA_034092305.1. Taxonomy (NCBI): domain Eukaryota; kingdom Metazoa; phylum Arthropoda; class Insecta; order Coleoptera; family Curculionidae; genus Diaprepes; species Diaprepes abbreviatus. The sequence goes on along the minus strand of JASJET010000381.1, from coordinate 313,272 downwards.
AAAAAATTTGATCAAACACTTTTTTATTAACTACAATATATATATATATATATATATATATATATATTTACAAACTTAATACTATAAATTAAAAGCTAATATCTACAACTACCTAACACCTACTACATAATTTATTAAAGTCCTCTAATTGTCTTTTTAACCGCGCAGATTTCACCTTTTTTATCTCTAATTGTTTTTCAAGTTCTATAATGTCACTGGCACACTCGTTCACTTCATTCACTAACCGTTTTTTCATGGCATAAATGTCAGTCAATTTGGTCTTCTGAGAGTTGGTGAAGTCTTCGACCCACTCCGGTTGTGATGGCTCGGAAGAAGACGCGGTTTTATTTGGTGAAGACGATGACGACGACGACGACGACGAAGCAGCGGAAACTTCATCGCCTTCAAAACACCGCTTAAACCGCTTCTTCATGGGTTTCCGGCACCCCAATATCGGCGACAGTGGTGCTGGCGCTGGGGAAGACTTCACCTCCGACACTATTACATTCTCGACGCTGGCCGGTGTTGGTGGCGTTGGTGGTGTTGGTCCATCGGGGCCTTCTATGACTTCCACTTCTACTGACAGTGGCTCTTGCGGTGCTGTTTTTAGGAAGTCGGGTAATGGAACAGGGGTGGAGGGACGCTTAAAGTTAAACTTTTTCTTCTTCCCTTGTCCCACACCTTTAATCGCCGAATAAAATGTTTTTTTATCGGCGATTTCCGACTTCCGCATAGTCAAGAGCTTTTGCAGTTTCGACGCTTTCGGAGAAGATTCCCTAGGCCGCGATGCTTTTCGCACAACCACATCACTAATCACATTAATTTTTGGCTCTTTCTCCTCCGTCCAGCATTCCAGGAATTGCGCTGCCGACTGAACTAACTCCTCGTCGCGACCATCGTTGAGGGCTCGGTCTTCGGCATCTTCATGCTCCACGCCATTCCAGTTCTCGAACACCCCCGGACTTAGCACCTCTAAACCACTCATGTTATCCAGCATGCCTTGCTGTGAACCGCAGCTCACGTCAAGAGCATCTAAAAGAGACCGTACACTAGACATTTTCGATATTCAAACTCACACAATTAACTTTTTCTTAGCACTGTACTGTTTGCTGTTCTGACGAACTGTGAAGAGCTCGAGCCAGCAAGTCTGCTTTTATGCCCATTTCCCCCACTACACCGCCTTTATTCCTTTTGTTCGATGCATTAAGTATAATATTTAAACTTGTCAGATGCAAGGCCAAGGCCAAGGCCGACGTAACCGGCAATACCAGGGTCGTTTTCAGGGCTGTAATTTTCATGGATTTTTTTTTGTCCCTGTCAAGGTTATTTTAAAGAAGCATATAAATATAGTACTAAACTTGTTAGATGCGAGGCCAAGGCCAAGGTCAAAGTACCCGTCAATGTCAGGGTCGTTTTCGAGGTTGTAATTTTCAAGGATTTTTTTTTGGTCCTGTCAAGGTTATTTTAAAAACAAGGACATTAATGAACGTGCCATCCAGAGAAGAAATTGGGTCATAGAAGAAGCTTACCTGTACAGAAGAAATTAACATGTATTTTATTTCTTAATTTTTAATTTTTTTGTTTGTTATTTTTTTTATTTTTTTTTTAATAATAAAAAGTAAACTCAATCTTTTGTTATATTTTAATTTTTTTTCAATAAAACAATAGTAAAATGAATCTGTATGTGTATTTATTAAACATCACCTAAAATACGTTTTGCAATCCATATTTTTCTGCAGAGTCCGTTTATTAATGAAATAGAACCATATATTAGGGTGAAATCTAATGGTTTCAAATCAGTCTCACATAACAATGTCAGAAGTAAACACTATTGATAAGTTCGGTCGCAAAAGAAAATTTAAGGATTTTAACTTTATGCGAGGTCCTTCAGGAATAGGTTTTAAACTTACACCTAATGGAGATTACGACATGGGAAGCAAAAGATTGTGCTATTTAGCAGAACCTCTTGAAGGAGACGATGCGACCACACGAAATTATGTTGATAATAACCTTGCTCAGTGTGTGCAAGATACGCAGAAAGCTTTACATGACTCAACAATTGTTATTAAAGATATATTCAGAAACCAACTTGAAGGTTACGTACGCAAGAAATTAATTGAAACCGGTCAAGAACTTAGAGGATACATTGATGATACTGTTATTGCAATATATGAACTTAGGCAAGACGAACTGCGTGATGAACTTAACTCTAGAATGTTGAAAATTGAAAAGACTATGGAGGATCTTGTCAGCAAACCTGTTTCACATTAAACATTTACTCGTAGACCTGTGCGTTTAATTTACTATTAGACAAATTTTTCAACAATAACTTTTACAGTTTGTTATTTGTCGACACTTCATTATATTTATAATTTTAAAATAAAGGTTCAATAAAAAAGCAATCAATCAATGAATACATGTTTTTTATTTAAAAAAAAAAAAAAAAAAAAAAAATTACAATACTATCGTTACATATTAATGTTGTATGTTTAATAGAAATAATAAAAACAATACAAATAATGAAATATGGATTTTCCAGATTACGTGCTGTCCTGACTTAGAAATGATTCCAACACGGTGACTAAATTTGCTAAGTTTTCTTCCGGGTCTGTTTTGTAAAAATCTATGTCTGCATGCCCCCAAGGTAGAGTTTTGGTTGAACTGGGAATTACATAACGTTTATCATCGCTATGTGACAATGCTACTTTATTTATTATGTTGGTATAAATGTTATGTAATTCACTTCTAAATGTCTTCATCTTTCTTAATATCAAACCACCCCGTTCAACAATTCTTTGGTAGTCTTCCTGATGAAGGTCTTTCTCGATAACACATTTTTTGATACCTTTGGCTTTTTTTAATTCATTATTAATGGACTTTACATAATAAGCCTTCGCGCCGGTACCATAAAAACTTATTATCGGATCACCAGGAAACTCATCTTTCATTCTACCAACTACAGAATTACTTTTAATTATGTTGAAATTATTAATTTCGGGGTAATTTGATGTATCGAATTTTTCGGGGTTTTCTGATATAGTTTGATAAAAGTTTTCCGTATACACTTTTAATATAAGCGAGTCAGTATCGGTGTAAAGTAACGAAGCATCATCGCCAAACTTGGATTTAATAAAATTATAATAAAAATCGTATATTACAGTCTTTGATATATCTAATATGGAAAAACCGATATAAATTGGTTTATTGTACAATATTTTAACTTTATTCATATGTATAGCAACAAAGTTCTCGGTAAATATCGAGCTACTATTGAAATTGGGGCGGGATATTAGTGCTCTAGCTCCATTTCTGCCTACACTGTTCTCCCAATGTGTTACTAATTTTATATCCTTTCGATTTTCCACATTTTCCATAGTTTTACCAAATATCGCGTTATTTTTTAATTTAAAAGTGTCCTTCGCAAATTTTGTGGTGGCCTTGTTACGTAAATTGGTATTAAAATCAATATACGATTTTAGCCATTTTGATTGCTCAAACTGTAATACTCGATGGGTTTGCATTACCACTAAGCCGTTGGCGATGGCTTGTTTTAAAGTTCTATAGTGTACAATGTATTTTTTTTTATCTTGTAAATTGGGAATTAATTTCGGTAATTTAGCGTTTTCTGTTGGCGGTATGATATTTTCTACTAGAAATGGAAGATCAGAATGTGCATCATGCAACTCAGTCGGATAATGCACATCCACTTCCAAAACGTAGCCATGTAAACTATCATCACCAACAGCCATAATATTTAAATCCAGAATTTCGCGCTCGCTTAACCATCGAAAACCACCATATGGTAATGCTTGTGACATACTATGACCATATAGATTTGTAGCATCAAGGTATGTTATAAATGAAGAAGGTTTTGTTGGGTCATAGTCTGGTAAAAAAATATTATTAGCGATGTGCTTCCTTTCTGTACACTGGCTTATGCCGCCGCGTATACCTTTCTTAAAAAAATGTATCATGTCTATATCAGTTAAGAGCTCTAACTCTACCTTAGTCATACGTAGCATACAATCAAATGATAAACTTGGAAGGGTATAGTAATGTGCTGGATCAAGTTTATCGAATTTTAAGCAATTATTCCGAAATTGCTCAAAAACATCACACAATAGCAACACATCTGATTTTAAATACACGTCCGAATAGTCCCCCAAAGTTTTACACCCAAACAAGCGCCATACTTCTTTTGCTCTTCTATAGCTTTCATCGCTAATATGTTCTTCCCGTAAATTATCATAAAATTCATCTTTACTTGGAAGACATGTATTTTCCATTTTTTCTATAGAGTCAATAAAGCTATAGGGAAAAACACCCTTTTGACGCATCAAATTAAATTGGTTGATATTTGAAAAATGTTTCCGCGTTTCAATAAAATCGTCGTCGTTTAAACCGCTGCCTAAATTTTCCAAAGACGTTGACAGAAATTTAAAACTATCAATAAATCGCAACTTTAAATATTTCCTCTTGACTTTTCCACATTTACTATCAAAATAATCGTGCACATAAATGCTTTTGGTAAATGATATGTACTTTTCCTTACTTTGAGCCAAAACACCAATTTTATCCCCATATTTACATAACTCTTTTATAAATAAATGGCTGTCGTAGCCGCTTAAGTTATGAAATATGATAGGGATAAAAGAGGGTAATTTATAATTTAAATTACAAACGGAATGTGCAGCACCAAATCTTTTTGCACCAGTTATGTGACAGTGGTCTCGTACTTTAATCTCACCCTCTTCAAAAGGGCCTTCACATATACCACATATTTTAGCATCATTAAACTCCCTTTTTTCTTCAGGCGTTAACGGTTTCATAGGCTTAATGTCTTTTAAATATGTGTTGTATAGAGCCCTTAAATCACACTCGATACGATCCACAAAGACTTGAGCTGCATTATTCCCCCGAAATAGCTCAAATTTCGAAAGTGAGTCGTCAAAAGAGCATTTAATTAAATAAGCAAAAGAATATGGTTCATGTTTAAAACTTTTTACAGTGTAAGAATTTTGTGGGTTTGGTTGTACCGTTTCAATGGGTTTTAAAACAGATTCGAAATCTGCATAAACCACGAATGGAACGCGCATTTGCTTTTCTATACCCTCGAATTTTAAAATATTTTCCGGCACACTCTTTCCAAATTTATCGATTTTTAAATCCACTGAGGGTGTTTGCGTGAAAATGTGGTTACAATCGTAGCTTTGATGTAAAGTTAAAGCTGACGGTGTACTAAAATAAATGAGGCAACCATCACAGAAATATATTTTATGTTGTTGACAACTAATTTGACTTGAAACTAAACGTGATAAATCCCGAATCCAACAATAATGACTCTTTGAACAAGTCGTATCGCAAAAATGTTCACCGCCATCTTTACTACTACAGTCTTTTGTAATTAACAATAAATTTACATGCCTATCCAACTTTTTTGACGCATACCTCAGTGGACCAATAACTTCATGTATTATTTCATTATTTTCATATTTAGATTCCAGACCGTATACGTTAATTGATATGTTGTTCATTTCCTCAAATTTTTTAATGTCACGTAATTTTACTGGAAAATCCATACCTGTTACATTTAGCACTCTAGAAAAATGGGGGTAGGATGTCTTCTGTGAAGGCTCTGCTGTTGGAGGAAACAATGCTGATGTTACAGCCCACGCAAAGCAAAATTCGTCCTGGTTAATCACATTGACGACAGCTCCTTTCTTTTCAATAGAACACGGCAACTTGATGTATGATGAGCCACCCATAGGCATATACTTGTTGATACCAACTTCCAAGTATAAAATTCGCACAAGAGCCCATCCTATAACAAGAAAAATAATATATAAAAATCAGTTTAATATATCGGGTTTTGATTTTTCCATACCTGAATCTTTCTCCTGGAACTCTGTCGCCTGCGTTTTTATTGATTCGGTGAAAGAATGGTAAACGGCATCCAAATCACTTTCTACACTAATTATTTGATTAGCAGTGTTGAAGGATTTTTCACTGAATATTTCTTGTGACGGAAGCATGTACTCGCCAACAGCTGTCATGTTAACTTTTAAAGCATGATGCACACGCAATAAATTATTAACAAGTTCCACCACCTTGGATTTAATGTCTGCAAAGAACATTACGTAATCGGAATGCTCCATATCACTGCTAACCCGATAGGTTGCAATTCTTCTTTTGAAGGCACATTGAACGAGTTGCACACCATGACATACCGGCAAACATGAATTATTTTTATGTTGTTGTGTTCGTTTATGCGCTGACATATGATTTATTGGAACATCTACATTACATGTAGCGCAATTAATTACCGGAATCGTCGATGTATACTCTTCAATTCGGAGCCGTTTTCCTCCAGGCACTTCATTAAATCTCGCCGCACACGATTCTCTTTTATGACGTCTCATATTATAACTCTTAGTAAACTTAGAACCGCAATTTTCACAAACATATGCCATGATTTGTCAAATATTAACACATGTACTACCTATACAAGTCAGAGCCAACTGATGAATGAAACTGCCCCATACTCTATATAAAACCATTCAAGGTCACCCCCAACCACGTAACATATCTTCAAGGTCACACACCCAAGATGACCTTCAACAAAGTCAAGGTCGTCTCCACCAAGGTCAAGGTCAAGGTCACACACACAACCTTGAACACAAGGCCAAGGCCAAAGCACACGTGCACTTTCAAGGTCAATGACAAGGACATGTGGGCGGGGCCAAAGAGGGGTGAAGCAAGGTCAAGGTCAAGGTCGAGGAGTGGGGGGATTGAGAGAATCGGGTTATGTTCACTACTGCAACCCGATAAGAATTTTGATAAACGATAGAATGACGATTGTACATAAAAAACAATAGGTCTTAGTGGTATATCATGTTTATGTAATTTTGGTAGGCCGTATATTTTTGATGGAATAGCATTGTGAATGGTTAGCCTTTTTGCATCTTTTTCAGTTAGTTCTTTTGCATTGAGTAATTTTTTTATGAAAGCACTATTTTTCTTTTGATATAAGTTAGTTGGATCACTCTTAATATTTTTATATGTATTTTCGTCCTCTAGTAAGTTGTCCATTTTTGTCTCATAATCTACCTTGTTCATAGCTACTGTTTTATTGCTTTTTTCAGGCCTTAGAACAATATTTTGAGGATTGTCTTTTATATATTTTTTTGTTCGATTCAATTTCTTTTATAAATTTTTTTGGAGGCTGTTACTTGTTATTGTTATTTTCTAATTAGTTATAACATTAGTTACTTCACCTATTAGCAACGAACCAGAAGACAAGAAGGCACAATTAGGGCTGAAATAACTAATATATACATACAGTGTGGCTCACGAAATGCCGCAATCGATTTCTCGGAAAATAAACTCTGGAAAATTATTAAATTTTGGCAGTTTACTAAAGTGAATGGGCACAATTCGGCTAAAATGTTTTCAAGATGATGGGTTTTCGGGTTATATCGCAAGTTGATACATTCTTGCTTAATTTAAATGGAAAACGCTATATATTATATTATTTTCTAATTCCACGCAAAATTATAGACATTTTATGTATAAAGGCCTATACCTAAGTCTAAGTATTTTTCACATACTTTAAATTTGATGTCAAGAATGGTGTTTGCAAGCCTAAACAAAACTGTCAGTTTCTCTTATATGACAGCCTTTACTATTTAATAGTGGATGGTTTCCTTTTAGAAGGGGATCTACTTTAGTGGACTGTTTTGATTTTGATTATAAATACAGAGTGATCAAAAGTTATCATTAAATATTAACTGGAAAAAATCGACAAAAGTTTTTTTTTTAAACATAAACCCCCTATTTTTATAATGTTATCTTATTTAGCGCGACCAAATATTGACAGTTTTTAAAATCTTGTCTATTTAACATTTTTCTATTGTAAAAATGCTAAACCTACACAACAACTACAAATAACTTATTTTAATAAATGTTCAAAATTTCCATCCCGAACTTCCAAACAATTTTAGCATGTACGAGTTAGTGTGTCATGGGTGGCGGTTCTACTTGAATTTGATATTGATATTGCACAAAATCGCCAAGTCAGAGTGGCCTAATGAGCTGCCAGCGGATACCTCCTAATTTATTAGCGAGCGCCATCTATTAGCCGTTTGGCAAAAGTTCTTTGGAACACCCTTTGGGGCTATTCTTTTAAGTCATTATTACTTTCAGTTCTATCACTTAAAGTAATCATGATCACTTCGACCCAATGACAAGTAAATGTATATTCAAAAGAGCATGAAGTTATCACAGCCTTTATTGAAAGGTAAGTAAATAAATTATAGATCCCACGGCCTAACTAAAAAATGCCAAAAAATCAGTTTCACTCTGCTTCTGAGCGACTCAGATTTAATTGATCATGCTGGATTCTACTCTCTTAAATATTTTGAATCATTTATAATAGCACACTTGTGAACATATTTTAAATTTTTTCCCCTAATACATTCAAAAAATCTATATTTAGAAGTATAACCTTGAAATAAATAAGAGGAATAGTTGTATTCTGAAAGTAAACAAACCATTCCCTTTTTGTCAGTTCTTCTTGGACTTGTTACATTTGTTGCATGAATTTCTTAAAATAAAATGGATGACAGATTGTAATGGAGCTGTGAAACGAAAAATGTCTGGAGTATGTTCGACGCTATATTGGGGAAAGTGACGTTTTGGCACGTTAAATAAACCGTCAAAAGTCAAAAAAATAGTGACATTGTTGTGAAGTTATTGATTCTCATTAAAATCTTTGTTTCTTCCCTGGGTTAAATTTATTTCATATGACTTAACAACCAAGTAATATGCACCCAGGCATCAATCAAATATTTAGGTGTAAATATAGACCACGAAATTATCTTAAATTGGCACCTTAGAACTGTTAAACAAAATGTACAAAAAGAGCCAAATACTTATGGAGTCTAATATATAAAGAAAAAGCATATCAAGAAAAACAACTCATATTGGAATGCATGCTCCTTACATACGGTAATTGCAGGAAGCCAGTGCTGATAAACCTTGAAACGGTTGAAACCTCAGCTCTATATAAACCATCCAATCCATTATGGTATGAATTTACTCAACATCTAGCCTCTTACTACAGAACTTCCTGTCCTGACGACTAAGTTTAAAAGAAAACCTGAAACTTGACCCGTGATAGAGGAACTGTGTACTACCAGGAACTGGAACTATAGGCAAGCCAGAAGACCTCCATTAATGATACTGGCAGAGCTCACATTCAACCTTTAATATACTTTTTTTATTATTTTGTAAAGATTTGTTGGGGCTTGAAGATCCAATGTACTCTAAATAAGGTTTTTATTCTGAATGACCTCGTTTGTTGGCCTGTAAGGTTCAAATTTATATGTCCTAATAAATTATAATCATAATAATATTTATTTAATTGTAGTGTAGTATAGTGTTTAACACAGCGAAAGGAAGTAAAATGTTGCATTTAACATTATTTGAATATAAAATTTACTGTTACTTATTTAAATATTGTTCCAAATATCTTACAAATTGTTATTTCTCAAATTTTTTAAAAGTTGTGTTGATGAAAACAATTATGTTACACTGAACTGTTTAAAAGTAAGATACTCGGCTGTTATGGACATATGGACACAAGTGTTTATGATAAATCCATAATTAGAACTAGACGTAGGAAAACAATTTTTAAACACCACGCTCATACTATTGAGATATGAACAGAATTTAGTGTAATAATTTTGTATGTCTATAATCTCAAATTTACTTGAAATTTGCGAAACATTCAACTTGCTAAGGATATTTTAATTAAAAATTAGAAAATATTTAAAATAACGGGGTACCACTTAATTAACGTTTCAATCAAAAAATAAAACATTTTGAAGAAACGGTTCGTCAACATATTCCTTTTTTTTAATGACTGGTTATTTTTAACAACCAAAAATATAATAAAAATTTTTAATCTATTTTTACAACCGACCAATAGTATCGCAGACATCTACAGATTACGATCAATTAACACGAATTGGATCAGTTGGGCGATGTTATAACGTAATACTGTCATTTTATCTCTTTCTACCATTCGCTTCGTTCAACTACTTATGTCGATGAAATTTCGGAAAGGTATTCAAATTGCCTCAAACCTTGTCAGTTGTAGGTAAACCATTACGTTTAGTCGGTATAATTTTTCAGTGGCGACAGCGTATTCATTGTTGTTATAACTTCACTTTCCCCAAAATGGCGCGTAGCATGGTATGGACATTTTTTGTTTATTGGACGATTAATACAGTTACTGATTTGTTGACACATATAATCCCTTTACTGAGTTCGCCAAAATATCATCACTGGACTTGTCAAAAAGGATTTTTAAAACCATGTCCTAATTATTCGAAAAATATTTGACACGACCCATTGTCAAAATTCAATATTATCTATCCAAAACTGCAACAGAAACATAAAGGCAATTCTTCGACATGAAAAACCACAAATGATACCAATATAGAAATCTGGCAAAACAGCCACCCCAGTTAAAACCGATGCCGATAGATGGCGAGAGGCATACAATCTCTTGTGAAATTCTAAATTTAAATAAAATACGCGTAAAAGTAAAAAAAGGCTGTTACAAACAAATAGTTAGATCAAGGGCAGGCTTTCCTGGACTCGTAATGAAAGTCGGCATCAACTTAGAGTAGATTTCACGTTAGTGAATTAGGCGTTAAAATTTTGTAATTTTTTTTGCCCAATTTATTTAGTCGCCTACCAGCTTCCCGGAAATAATCAAATATAAAATTTTTGATAATAAAAACTTAATTGATCGTTCAACTGACTGCTGAACTATACAATAACTTTCAAATTATATAATATTATCTTGTGAATTCGGGTATCTGTGGTACTCGCAATTTTGTAAATGTGTTTTCTTCTTTCTCTTGTGTTATGTGGCAATATGTAAGTGAATATTACGTCACTGGTATACGAAATGGTACCTGTTATGTATTATAAATGTATTTTTTAATGATGTGTTGTTTTTTATTAATTTTTTTTTTCAAGCAATGATTATTTAACTGCTTTCGTGTTGATAGGTGAAGTTACATTTTGAGTGTATATAAGAGTACTTACTACATAGTAAACGTGTGATTTGTTTTATGGTTTTATTATTCAAGTTTTACAAACATTCAGGTTACTTAGAAAGGCCGCATTATGGGAATTATGGGAATATTTATTAGCGAATAAACTACATGTGAAATTGTAATATTTACAACAAAACGTTTCTGATAATTACTTTTCTTGTAAATACAATATATTAAAAAGGGCTACTTTGGTTCCTGAAGTCACCATGACACTTTGTATTAATACGCATAATTAGCATAAGTTTTTTAATGATAATTTCCTATATCCATCATGCATGTAATATATATAAAATGTGCTAAAGTACATTAACTATTTATTGTACACAATTTGGATAACCTTCGGTACTTTTACGAATACCTGTTAATTATGAAGATTAGAGGTTAAACATAATTACCGTTTTTATTTAACTTCGACACCCGAGGGTACTTGAAATTTTAGTTTGTTATAATATAATTGTAGGTAATTTTCTTGCTAACATCCATAATTTGTTCAAATTTTATAGATGGGTCGTTGCTAATCGATTATAAATTAAAGAGTTTCATATATTAGATTTTCTTTATTGTCGGTATATACTTTTTACCACCTCTGTAATGAAGCGCGCAGAATTTGAACTTGAACTTGATAAATACCCTTTATGACTAAGGACTTCAGTTTCTGGATATAGACAGTGGAGAGTCTCGGATGGTCGGATGTGTACCTCTGACATGCGATTTTAGCAAATTCTTGTTACTTGTGTGACTAGGTCTGTTCAATGCCTGAATGTGTCGGATGTAAACATGACCGTATGTGATAAGTATATTCTTCTCTGTCAATGCGCTAAGATCCGATTGTAGGGCAAAATTACTACTCTCACATGTACAGCACGTGGCCATGCACAATCTTCCCTCTTTGCTCCCTATAACGCGCGTTCGTCCCTTACACCGTAAATTCACCTTGGACTTCACTCTTCGCCACCAAACGGTAAAACCACATTTTTCTCATTTCTGGCAACAGTCTCTCAAACTTAGGCATACTGAAGTCCGTGGAATTTCTTTTTTCTCTTCCTTAATTATGTATACATATTCACTTTTGTTTAAGGTACTGAAATCAAATATAGGCTATCTTAGTTTAAAATGCATTTTACTTTCAACTCTAAAACCTTGATAAATCTTTTTTTTATACCACACTGCCGAGCCTTGTAATCTAAAGCTTTTCTGCGAGCTTTTACCCATTTCCTTCTATTTACGGGAGTTAGCAGCAATTCTTTAAAAGATTTGTTTAATTTATCAGGAAAAGAATATGCAGAATTTTGGCATTAATTTTGTGTGCTAAACTAGCCAACGGAATATTTTCTTGATCTGAAAATTCGTTTTCATTTTCTGGTGGCACTGCCACTGATGTCTTCCATTTTCTGATTTTGTTCTTTTATGTCACTGGATGTGTCTCTCGCCGTAACTAATGAAGGTGTAAAAGCTGAATTAGGTGTTGTTTCTGAAACTCGTGATAAAATAATATTGCACCTGGCTTTGTTCTAACTTGTAGAGGTAGGTATACCGGTACCTTAAAGGCGCTGGTGGGCTTTAAATGAGCGAAATACGGCTTTGTCCAATGAAACTCATCTGTAGTATTGATGGTAAACAGGTCACGCCGAAAAAGTCCGCGGTTTATGAAATTGTAAAGTAGTAGAGCTGGTCCATTTGACTTGTAAGTAGTTCTGTTGTCATATTACCTTTGAGAGCCATTTTAATGGAGAACCATAAAGTAAATTGTCAAAAAGTTCAGATTTTCGCTTAAAAATAACCATTGGTGGAATAAAATTTTCAGTGGCGGTAGGACAAGCCACCATTCAAACATTTTCTGTATGCTCGGGCGCAACCATCTGCACAAGTTTCTCACTTTTTTCGGTCAATGCATATTGCTGACGATAGATACTTAGTTCGACCATATTATATAAATTTTCTAGTTTATTTTTAATATATAAACTTGTCATAAGTTCAGTAATTATAGCAGAATAGTCAGATACAATTGGGCTGTTAAGGTAAAGGCCCGAGCAGGATTCATAAACTGTGCCTTTATTGTTGACAAGTCTATATTTTGCGTTAAAAATAGGTGTAACCAGTCTTATCCCGGAAGCTGTATTTTTTTTTTTGATTAAAATTGTTTGACACGTTCTTAATTTATTATTTAAACCTTTTCATATACACCAATTTTGGTGTATGAGGTAATCCCACCTGACATTCCGTTTAATTCTCTGAACAAAGTCTCTTTCTTGTTGAGTACTTAATATAGTCGAAAAGCCCAATCATTTCACACACAAATCTTCATCCAGATACGTTATAAGAATACGTCTGAGTATTCCAAATCGTTGGCAGCTACTTTTTTGAGTTTTCCCATTTTTAACTGCCGCAAAAATATTTTCAAGCTGATCTCGTGACCACTCTTTGCACAAATTTTAACCAATTTTTCCCGTTGCGAATTCAAGGAATAACGTTTAATATAGAATAGGTAGAATAATATGGGCCGTGGCCCATATAACCCGCCAAAATACTTAACCGACGAAAAAAGGGCGCTGGGATGAAACTTTTTGCAATCGATTCATTTCACCATTGCCAACAAGAAAATAAAACTTTTCTATCCGAGTGGCCTTTAATTTATTACCAAAAAATTGCTAAATTATGAGAGAGTTGAAAAAACGCTACACATTTCTTTAGGTTAATTGATCAAAAATAAACACTTTTTATTCTTTAACATTTGTTCGAAAAATACACCTCTTTCAAGTTATAAGCTACTAAAAGTTGAAAAATGATCAAAAATAACCATTTTCAAAGATTCATATCTCCGCTTCTTCCAAAACTTTTCGACCATTCTTAAGCGTAAAATAATCGTTAAGAGTTGTACTTTACCGTAATGTTTATTACATATAGGCTTCTTTTCATTTTCCTTGTGAATTTTACAATCGAATTTTCATAAAATATTGCAATTTTTCATAAAGGGTGATAATATAGAGGTGTCATATAATCGATGTGAAAACTATTTCAATTAAATTTCAACGAAATATATTTTTATAAAATAGATTTTTATTATTGAAACAGTAAATATTAGATCATCATTACATGTTATCAATAAACTAAATAAATTATTATATGTTATATATTATTAACTTGTGGGCCCGTTCAAAAATGAATAATTATATATCTTTTTTTTCGACTTTTGACCCTACTTTATATGGCAGGAAATTAGAGAATAATGTATTAAGTATAAATTACATTGAGGGGGATACAGCAATAGAACTTTTGCAAAAATTCATTTGTTCATGCAGTGGAAAATCACCTTGCAACGATGAAGAAATGTGTGCGTGTATATTCCAAAGTTTTAAATGTTGCGAACTTTGTGCTTGTTTCGAAAAATGTGAAAATGAAGAAATTTCAAGAGACAGCTCGGACACATTTGACGAAAATCATATTGATAATTAGAGTTTTTACAACATTTAATAATACTATCTCAAATAATTACTATATTCAATAAAAAGAACGTATTTTATGGAAATGTATTTCGTTGAAAGTTAATTGAAACGGTTTTCAGATCGATTATATGACACCTTTATATTATCACCCCTTATGAAAAATTGCAAAATTTTATGAAAATTCGATTGCAGAATTCAAAAGGAAAATCAAAGGAGCCTATATGAAATAAATATTACATTAAAGTACAATTCTCAACGATTATTTTATGCTTAAGAATGGTCCAAAAGTCTTAGTAGAAGCGCAAATATGAATTTTTGAAAATTACCGTTTTTGCTCATTTTTCGACCTTTAATAGCTTATAACTCAGTTTTCGGAGAAATGTCAAAGAATAAAACGTCTTTATTTTTATCTAATTAACCCAAAAAAATTTTTTCATAATTTTGTAAGTTTTTTATTAATAACAAATTAAGGACCACTTGGATAGAAAAATAAAAATATTAAGTTTTATTGTTGGCAATGAATTGATTGCAAAAGATTGAATCTTACCGTCCTTTTTTGGCCGGATAAGTATTTTTCATGCATCTTTTTAGTGATTAGTCGCTCATTTATAGAAGGCAGTTATTGTGAGCGATAAATAAATAAATATTTTCATTTTACAAACAATAATAATATTTCATCAAAAATATGTTCTAATTAACATTTTATTTAAAACAATTTTTTTTTCCAGTGAAAAATGGGAAAAAGTTAACGTAACCTTCCACGACAATGGTACCGTGACATTCCACCAACGAAAAATTTACCATTTTGACGAGTCCCAATCGGCAGGATCAGAAGATGATGTAGTTGTAGTGCCAAATATTCCCATGTTGGTAAGTATTTACACTAAATATATATATATATATATATATATATATATATATATATATATATAAATATAAATACGGAATTCGCAACTCCTCATTGAACTGAAAAATATTGTTGGAAAACAAGCATTAGTATGTAAGAATTTTTTATATTGACAATAGAGCACAACAAAGTATAACACAGAGATCCATATAAAGCGCTACTCTGTTTATATTATATATAAATGAATTTGGATGCATCCTTGTGGACCCTATATCTGTATATGCAGATGATACCTCATTTTTAATTTCTGAAAGATTAGTCCATGATTTGGAAATAAAATGAAATAACATTATACTGGATGCGAGTAGATGGTTCAATGAAAACTTTTTATTACTCAGTGGTAATAAAACTACATTTATTAGGTTCCATGATTATCAGGGCAATTTTGTTGAGCAGTGTGAAAAGGTGAAATTTTTGGGCATCTATATGGTCGAATGTTTAAATTTTAAAAATCACTATGAGTATATTTCGGGTAAGCTGAAAAGTTTGTTGTTTAGGAAGCACGTAACGATCCAAACCTTCGAACTTTAAGGGAAAAAAATTGACGTTTACCAGGTTCCATCGCGTAATATGGGTACAAACGGGAAACAAAGGGAGAGGGGGTGTAAGATTTGAAGACACTCTTTTAAGGAATAGTAAATGGCAGTCATAATTTGAATGTCGTTAGAGCGGTACCGTGAGTACCAGTGCCGTAGAATAATTACGTCATGGGTATAATCGTCGGGAAAGAAGGTTATCTTTGTTTAATTTGGGAAATTAATTAATTGCAGGTTATTAAAATAGTTACAAATTAATGTGTGGCAACAATCTGGTTATAGATAGAATGACCAACGCTACCTCAATATGTCATTGGCGGGAGTCTATAATCAAATTCTGTCACAGTCTATCCAAATGATATAGTCTAGAAAAAAATTGTTTCCTTGACTTCAAGTTATAATAAATTCATGCCACTCGTCTCAAAAAATCATTTGTGTAATATTCAATGAACTGTTGAATCCGGACTCTAAAGCAGCTTGTCTTACATGCAGCGAAATATTCCAAAATAGCAATTTCAATATTATCATTGTTAACAAGAGGTTTATTTATATGTCTTATTGCCTTGATGAATCCAAAGTTCTTAAAATTTACGATAATTTATTCAACAGTACATTGTGACGGCTTCTGTGTCTGCGGATATTGACTAGCAAATAGGTAACATATTTTTGATAAAATCTCATCACATTCTCCTTAAATATTAAATAACTTTAAATGATCTCCATTTGTATATTTTAAGCGCACCGGCATGATTTTAATTGTATATTTCGTCAATGATTATAGTAATAAAAAAATTGTAGTGTTAATACCCACTATACTGATTTAGAAATGTTATTTAATTGTACTATAAAATAGAACAGAATGAAATCCTGGTAGAGCAAAAATATATTATTGAAAAGTATTGGCTTAGTTGATCAAAATGTAGTTTTTAAGACTGTAATAAAATTATCAGTTTTTAATTATAATTTATCGACTACATTTCCTATCCAAATCAAAATTTAAAAACCACTTCAATGTGACAACATCGCATTTTGTAACAGCTCTTAACAGATGGTTCAAAATGAAAGGCAAACGAGAAATCGACAAGCTGACAATTTTCCTTAGTTTTAATTAAAAAATAAAATATCTCCGCAGTTTTTTGAAGTTACTTTTTTAAAATGAATTTAACTGTTTTGTCGTGTTTGTGTATTTTACTAAACATGGCGAAATTTTAAGGTCGAGATCGGAAAATTCGACTTGTATGTGTTGGAGTTCTATGACTCAGGAAGAGGAGGTATGCAAAAAAACGTCGAAAAATTCGATGTTCAATATTTTATATAATTATCAACGCTGACAAGCAACGGCTTGTTAACAAATTGATAGTGGTCGTAATAAATGTTATTATTGAATCGACAGTAAATAAGTTATAAAGGAATTATTTAATAGGTGCAAAAAATAATAATTAATCATTATTAAGAAGTTTGCATTAATATCCAGGGTGTCCGGTAAATACATGTTTAATTCTCGATAGTATACAGAGGCACCATAATAATTCTATTTTCTCTGAATTGTTTCATTACGGAGATATGAGGCAAAAAAGAGATGATATATTTTTAGTGTTGTAACTCTTCAGTAGACTTGTAAATTTTAGCAAAATTTTGATATGTTATATATCCGATAAAAACTCACAAATCTAAGCTATAAACAACTTTTGGTAGTACCGAGAAGGTCAGAAATGGACGCGCCGCAACACTCATAAAACCAAAATTTTGACAGATATGTTTTCAGTGTTAAAAACTTATTTATTAGATATTTCCAACCATTACAATGCAATTGTAAAATTTCCAAACTGAAATATCGGTCGTTGTATATCCATTTTAAAAGATATTTTACCATTTCGTGATGGCGAAGAGTCTCCAACACATTTTGGATAACGTTACTTACAATCCGCATTCGTATGACAAGTATCACTATGACGAGTGAAAGCGAGTTGACAGAATTCCCTCAATGTGCCCAAGCTACTAACAGCGAGATCCACGTTCCGAATCTATCAGATAGGTGAGACTATTTTTTCTAAATAGGGAGGGGGCAATTGTCCCCACCATCTCCCCCTTGAATTCACCACTCCTCTTTTGATTGGGATGCTGTTGGTCTTTAGCTTGTCATCAAGTTGTACTGTCATCGTTGCGTCTAGATAGACATTATGCAATAAATTTTTGTATCTCGAGTCTATTCTGCAATTTACCAAAGCTTCTTCAACAGCCCATAGTTCTACGCTATCGAAAGCCTTCTCGTACTCAACAAAGGCCATGTACAGGGTGAGTCAACGATTGGATGAAGTAGGTTTGTGCTTTTTCGGTGAAATTAACAAAGAAACTATATTTATTGTTTGATACAGTTTATTTTTACGCAGATTTTAAAAATATTTAGGACTCTACAGGGTGAGCCAAAAAACTAGGACAGCATAAAGTTGTATTTTTTTAAACAGAACACCCTATATACGAATCGTATTTTCGATTTAGCTTATAATTTTAAATCTTTTTTATTAAGGGTTTACTATAACAAAACTTTATAGTTTCTGAGATAATTAAGTTTAAAGAAAAAAAGTCACATTTTCAAGCATCAATTCAATCCTAAATAACGTTTTCAATTTTGTGACAAATATATTCAAATTTGGAATTTAGCAAGGCCAAGGAAAAGTTAACATAATTTTTACCTAATATTTGCAATAAAAGCTACAGGGTGTTGAACACATCGGCTCAAATTTGAACAAGTTTAAATGAATAAATATCTTTTTTTTTAAATGGTACACCGTGTATATTTTCATGTTATTTAATAGAGTAATAAAAACCCTAAAAGTTTTGTTCAATATATCCTATACCTATTTATAATAGTTTTTGAGATATTTCAGTTTTTCTTATTTTCCATACTTTTTTACAGAAATAGTCTTCATTATCATAGTAGCCATGTAAAACAATAAAAAGAAACCACAGAAACAAACAGAATGTGGTTAAATATGATGAAATACATTATTCGTTATATTACAACGGCAATAGTTTAATTAAAGATAATGTAAAACAATTAACACAACAATAACGACAAGGCAAATACATATTTACTTTTATACCAAATTGAAACAAAAAAATTACCTATTAAATACTGAGATTAATTATTTCTTTTTAATAAGTGTTCGAATAAACGACCCTCTTGTGCAATGCACAAATTAGTCTTTTTTGCAGATTTTCTCGGACCCTGGACAAAATTAGTGGCGTTATTGTTCTACAGGTATCCCTAATCCTGTTTCGCATATCTTCCACTGTTGTCGGTGGATTAACATACACCTTATTTTTAATATAACCCCATAGGAAGAAATCTAATGGGGTGATGTCGCAAGACCTTGGTGGCCACTCAATGAAACCCCCACGTCCAATCCATTTTTGCGGATATCGTTGGTCCAAAAACGCACGAACTTCACGATGGTA
This sequence comes from Diaprepes abbreviatus, assembly GCA_034092305.1. Taxonomy (NCBI): domain Eukaryota; kingdom Metazoa; phylum Arthropoda; class Insecta; order Coleoptera; family Curculionidae; genus Diaprepes; species Diaprepes abbreviatus. The sequence continues at coordinate 293,798 of JASJET010000381.1, read as the reverse complement.
ATGCGGAGGCGCACCATCGTGCTGGAACCACATACTGTCGAGCTCATCCCTATCGAGACCTTGAAGCAGTTGGGGTAGTTCTTCTTGTAGAAAGTTCAGGTAACTATGGCCATTTAGTGGTTCATTAAAAAAGTGGGGTCCAATAATTCGATTATGATGAATACCACACCAAACATTTAATGACCAGTGGTTTTGATGTTGCACCTCTCTAATCCAAAATGGGTTTTCTGTGGCATATTAATGCATGTTGCGTCTATTTACGGCACCGTTACTTCTAAAAGTAGCTTCATCACTAAACATTACCTTGCATAATAAATTTGGATTTAATTGAATCTCCGCATTACGACAAAAGTTTACACGACTTTCAAAATCCTGTCCATGCAATTCTTGGTGTAATTCCATGTGATATGGATGATACCTATATTTCTTGGTAGTACGATTAGCGGTGGATTGTGATGTTTCACATAATGCTGCTAACTGACGGCTACCAATATAAGGATTTTCCTGAACATTTAACAATACTTGTAGTTCTTTTTCTTCATTAGTTACTGGTTTGTTGACCACTTTACGTTTTGGATAATCAACAGTACCAGAAGAATCAAATATTTGCATTAAGTTTTGAAAAGTATGGGTATTAGGCTGGCGTCGATCAGGATACTTCATTTTGTAAATTCTTTGAGCAAGAAGGCAATATTTTTGAGCCTCTCCTATTGTATAAATCATATCTATTAACTCATTCTTTGGAAAATTCATTTTACAATATAAGATGAATGCAAAAAAAAAAAAAAACTACACTACATAAAAACCAAAAGAAGCAATTGCGGTTATAAATTTGACACACAGAAAAATGTTCTTTTACATTGTTTTTGCCTTGGCTACTATGATAATGAAGACTATTTCTGTAAAAAGTATGGAAAATAAGAAAAACTGAAATATCTCAAAAACTATTATAAATAGGTATAGGATATATTGAACAAAACTTTTAGGGTTTTTATTACTCTATTAAATAACATGAAAATATACAGGGTGTACCATTTAAAAAAAAAGATATTTATTCATTTAAACTTGTTCAAATTTGAGCCGATGTGTTCAACACCCTGTAGCTTTTATTGCAAATATTAGGTAAAAATTATGTTAACTTGTCCTTGGCCTTGCTAAATTCCAAATTTGAATATATTTGTCACAAAATTGAAAACGTTATTTAGGATTGAATTGATGCTTGAAAATGTGACTTTTTTTCTTTAAACTTAATTATCTCAGAAACTATAAAGTTTTGTTATAGTAAACTCTTAATAAAAAAGATTTAAAATTATAAGCTAAATCGAAAATACGATTCGTATATAGGGTGTTCTATTTAAAAAAATACAACTTTATGCTGTCCTAGTTTTTTGGCCCACCCTGTAGAGTCCTAAATATTTTTAAAATCTGCGTAAAAATAAACTGTATCAAACAATAAATATAGTTTCTTTGTTAATTTCACCGAAAAGGCACAAACCTACTTCATCCAATCGTTGACTCACCCTGTACAGAGGCATATTATACTCGTTGGTTTTTTCTATTATTATTTTTAGTGTATGCAGGTGGTCGCATGTTCCATGTCCCCTTCTGAATCCTGCTTATTCAACCGGTTGATATGTGTCGAATTTTTCCGTCAATCTGCTAGTTATGATTTTCATGAAGGTTTTGTATAACTGGGAGAGAAGGGATATAGGCCTATAATTGTCCAGAGTCGCCGGATCGCCTTTTTTATATATCAAAATTGTGTTAGCGTTGTTCCATCCACTGGGTATCCTATCTTCGACAAGACATGTGTTGAATAAGATCTTTAAAAATTCCTTAACTTTTCTTCCTCCTTCCTTAAGAAGTTCTATTAAGACTTTGTCATCTCCCGCTGCTTTATTTCTTTTCATATTTTGTATGGCTTTATCTATTTCATCTTCTGTAATATCTGGCAGGTCTTCAGAATTCACATTTGTTATTGTCTTTTTTAAATTCTTTATAGTATTAGTCGAGGAAGAGTTTCTTGGGCTATATAGATCTTCATAGTATTGTTCAGTTATCTTTATTATCTCTCTTCTATTCCTTACTGACTTCATCGCCCCGGTTCTTTAGCAGAATAATCTTCTTCTTTCCTACTCTTTAGACTTCATTCCTTTCAGACTTCGGTTGTTTTCTAAAGTCTGAATTAGTCACTGTTTATTAGTTAGACAACATGCCCATATTTCTTTTAAATATACAAGTATGCTCAAAATTTACAGTAAAAAAAAAACAAAATCGCCGGGATCCTCTATTGTTCCCCATATGGAGCACATTAGGAAAAAGTATATGCAAAGTTATGTTTATGTCCCCTGTACATTACCGAGAGCATGACATATACTTACCAGACACTGTATATACTATATTTTTTCATAAAAAAATATGACGCATATTCAAACCAAGTATCAAGTGTCTACTTAACCACGATGAAATTAGCTTTTTTTGTTTCGGATAATTAAAATACAATAACAATATTAATTTGGGGTTATTAATCATAAGATCTTTCGTTACACTTTTTTGTTGGTATGTAAAATTCGTTTGATGATCTCAGCAGTAATTTGTGTTCAGGACATTGGAAAATTATTTATGCGTCATCTTTAATGTACAAGTATTAAACAACACATTAACATATTTCATTTACATTCATAATAATGAGATGCGTATAAAATTACATAATCAATTTCACAATATATAATAAAAATTTAAAGTAATGGTAACTAATACCAACCGTTTAATTATACGAATAGATTTTATGTTTTTTTTTCTTTCAATGAAGGTTGAGTTAAATAAACATTTTACAAAAATTATCGAGATCTCTCTCTGTTTCTCTCTATCTCCCATAAAACAACATAACAAAGTTATGAAAGAAGTAAGCTTTGATTTCTCGGTAAAGTGTTTCCCGGAGGTAAGTTAGGTTTTACTTGTAGATAAGGCTGCTCATTAGCCTTCATGCCGAGTACCAATTTGATCCATCTACAAATAAATTAAATATAATTTAATAACAGAATAAATTTTCTGTAAGTCTAAAACCATTGAGATTCTATTATTTTCTTATATTATTATTCTTGTTTATAGAATCCACCCCATCATTTTATGAACGGATTCATATACTAAGTTAATATTAATAAAATATTGAAATATAAGTTATTATAATTTAATTACCAACCAATAACTATTAACAATAAAAAACGAACCAAAAGTATGGGGATATATATATATATATATATATATATATATATATATATATATATATATATATATATATATATATTATATTTTCCAGATTCTTGAACCATAGATTACATCATTTTCTTCATATTTTGTTTTTTCTTGGGATTAGGTTCTTTAGTTAACAAAAAATCAAAAACAATTTGACATTTCGCCCTTTATTTAAGGCTAATGAGAAATTTGGACCATAGGATAAAACTTCAGTTATTTCGGTTGGTATGAATGTATCAGATATTTTTTTTCGTTATAGGTCTCACGCTTTTTAAACATTGGTTTAACTTTTTTTGGTGTCTTTTTTAATTTTTCTATGTAATTCCTCAAATTTTTTGTTTTCTAAGAATAATAATCTTTCTAATATATTATTTGTTATGTATCTTTCAGCTGTTTTAATGTTTTCCCTAATCGATGCATTTAAAGTATTAATTGCTTTAGTTGCCTGTGTGATTGATTGCTAAAGAACAGATTAAATGGTCATGAATATACGAAAAATGCCTCAACAGAGTTAAACAAACTCACATATGATAAAAAACATACTTTCGATTATAAAAATACCATAATTAAGAACAAATATATTAATTATCAAAAATTGCAGATAAAGGAAATGATAGAAATTAAAAAAGATAAAAACATTGTTTACGAGAGAACTGATATAGGAAATTTGAGCCACATTTACACCAGCCTAATTTGAAGAAAAATATTAAGTATTTGATCCTCTTAATAAATCAAAAATTGAATATCCTCCTAAATATAAAATTAAATGTATGCTTTCTTTCTTTTCTTTTTTGGTCCATTATTAGAATATAAAAAATAAAACACACTCGCATTCCATGTATCCTAAGTATCCAAATAAACGACATTAAAAATTTCATTTCATTATTACTAAATAAGCAAAATGTCAAGGTATGTACTTGTAAAGTTAAATACTTTTTTAGAAATTTGACTAGTTTTTTAAAGTGTTGTTTGTTTTTTGAAATTGTAAATATGTTTGTGTATGAATGATTTTAATTATATACAAAATATTTTTAGGAAGATCAATAATTAAAAGAGCACAAAAATTTTTGAAGATGCCTTAAATAAAGGGCGAAACGTCAAATTGTTTTTTATTTTTTGTTAACTCGAACCTAATACCAAGAAAAAACAATATAAGAAGAAAATGATATATATATATATATATATATATATATATATATATATATATATATATATATATATATATATATATATATATATATATATATATATCCGGACGACCGATCTTTATACAGACTTTATTTTCCAACCTTTTTATTCAATTTCAATTGTGACAACTTGTCAAACAATTCAAGTTACATTAACGGCTTCTCAAAATAAACTGTCAACGAAAGCCGATCTAGACCCTGTATATAACCTTTTTCCGGGGATACCAGAAAATTCCGCATCTTTCTAAAAGGATTTCCATAATAAATTGTGCAATAAAATAAGCAAAATGAATAATCTGTCGATTTCTAGACCTTCAGTTATGGGCATTCCATGTTAAAAGTAAGGAAATGGACTTTTATAAAAAGTTCCAGACTTTCTTTTATCGATGTTTCTCTCATGAGGAAATTAACAAAAGGTAAAATTATTTAAATAAACTATAAACTCGTAAAAAATAAACCTAAAACCTAAAAAACTAGAAACAATAATACTATGAAGTACATAGTGCTATAAAGTCAGTTACAATTCCTCCGTTCCAAGTATTGATCGTTCCGATCAACTTTCTTGATCTTGATAATGGGTAAATATGTCAAGATGCACGACTTTCATCTTCGCATGAGGGCTTTCCTAAATTCGGTACATCAGATCGTTTAGTCGGGTCGCTACGTTATACGGACCTTACCATGACTTCTGAAGCTTTGTATATGAGTATGTCAACGAAGAAGCTTCACATAGAGAAATTAGAAATGAAAATCAAGAGCTAAGCTTTAGAGGCGGTAAGAGGCATAGTAATAAAATTTCCCATTATTGTCTGTTGGGTAATAAAGGAAAACAAATTTTCAATTTCAATCCTTTAATGCCAACTTAAAAAGACCAATCATATTACTGAAAAAAGCTATTCTTTCATTATTCTTTATTCCAAACTTCACATTATATTATTTAACTTATCTACTAATCCAATTTCCAGGAGCTCATCTAGATTAAATTAACTGAGTCTCCCGATCTCCTTTATTTTTACCCATTTTCTAAGTCAGATTGCTCAGCAAAAATGCCGACTAAAAAAAAGGTATTTAATGCAAAAAATCCATACGTATACATAACTTTCCATTTAAAAAAATATATTTTTTTACAAATACCGCCTCGATACATTCGAAAAGTAACCGGAGCGGTAAATACCATGACACCTTTGTTAATAATCAATTCACGCCTCAATTAATTGTAGTCATTTTTTTATTGGGAAATTTTTTCATCAATTATTCGTTTTTTTAATTATGTCTGCTTTTTTTAGCAAAAATGTTTTCTCGGTAAAATTAGTTATTCAATTAAAATTAATTAATAAAATTTAGTAAAAAAATTCTTTGAACGATTTTATATAAACCATTTTTAGTTTTTGCAATAATTTAGAATTATTTTTATATGGCCATGAAGCTTCTACAACAACCGCGGTATATCGTTGATTTAGTAAATTCAATCGTAGTCGTCGTTCGCTCACAAACGAGTCACGTGAAATAGTCCAAAATCTATATATTGTGATACTGAGGCATCCCTGAGCATGGGTAATATCAATGAATATATTTTAATATACAGGGTGATTTTTCGGCAACTTTATCGATCGATTGTGGGAAAACTATAATTAGGAAGAATCTGACAATTTGAAAGTGTACTAACATGCATGGGAGACAGTTGGCTAAAATTTTTTCAAGATTGCAGCACTTCCGATTATACCTGAACTAGACATCAACTGGCTTATTTTACATGGAGCATACTATATCAGGGGCGGATCCAGCCCCTCTTTTTTTTTGGGGGGGGGGGGAGCGGTGATATCACAAAAGTATAGTATGTCAAGAAAGGCAAGTTGTCAAGGGGGGGGGGGGAGTGCAAGCAGCATACTCATTCCTAATATAAAAGACAGAATAGGTTCTATTTTCCTGAACTCAAAGCTCTTGGGAGGGGGGGGGGGCGATCGCAAGTACACACATTCCTATACTCTATTCAAGAACTAGAGAGAGTAATAAAACTGTTACCGAAACCTCCAACGTACCTGCTCCAGTGCCGCTGGTAACTGAGAACTGCCGTAAATCTAATTATATTTCATTATATTACTGCAACATAAAAATTCTGATAGTTTAATTTAATTTCTGTCAGTGAGCAAAGTACACCTTACAGTTTGTTCTTAGTGATTTATCTTGTTTGCGTTTGTTTTTATATATTATATATCTAGATAATAAATGTTAAAAGCTCTATTGAGATGTGTTCCAACATGACAGGAGTTGGAATATCTACTATGTACCGAATACTGAAGGAGAAAAAACGACTGGAATTGCTAGTACTCCCAAGCCACATTCGATCACAAGCAGATGAAAAACCTCGTTGTAAGAAGAAATGAAAACTGCAATTAAAGGGGTTGTATATACATTTTATTATGAGAAGCAGATCCCAACCGTCTACAAAATTCTAACTAAAATCAATGAAGATCGCGATTTACCTGAAATTAAAAAAACTGATCTCTGGAAATTGCTCAGAGAACTTAATTTTTGCTGGGAAAAACAGATAGAAAATCTGTTCCTATAGATAGTCCGGAAACTCTCCGTTGGAGAAGTAAATATCTCTCTCAATTAAAAGGTAGAGTTGCTAGAAAAAACACAAATAACAAAATTAGTAATTTAACTAAACTTTTGAAAGATTTTTTTGAATAAAGTTACTGCGAAAAATTGGAAAAAATCCATATAATAAAAGAATAAAACGAAATGTGAGAACTCGATCTCATGATCGGTGAGATAGAGGAACCAATTATAATTAATTTGAGCGAAGATAGTTTCACTGACTTTGATTAGGAATTATATACGTGATGTTTACCAGTGTACATAATTTATTATTTAAATCTTTGTTTTTGTTGCATTTTATTGTTTAATGTTGTTTATATGTTTTTTTATATATTTTCATTTTAGTATGTCCCATTCTTTAATTTTTTTTATTTAATTCCAATTAGCCGTAAGTTTATTATTATTTTATTATTGTATTTGTGTTTTTTCTTAAGCGTGTAGAATTAACATGTTTATCTTATTTTTTTGGGGCTATCGTATTTCCATATAATAGAGTAAATTAAATTAAGATATCAGTACGATAGAAATAAAAATAAGTATTTCTAATTTTAATTACAACATAAAAAAGTAATTACATTTGAATCCCTTTTTAGTGTTTAATTGTAATACTGCAGATGGTTTAAGAAATAAATAAACTGAAACGTCAAATACCCTAAAAATGTTTTTAATTAATAATAAAATGACCGATAGCCCCAAAAATATTTTAATATTATATGGACGAATTTATTTTTTTATATATGTTTACCTTTTTGTATTTTTGACAATGGATATTTTGTAAGTATTTAAATTATAACTTAGAATTTTTTGAGAGAATACGGCTACGTTTTATTCCATTATTATAGATCGGTATTTTTGATTATAAAATTTCTAACCCATTCCTATGAAAATATATGTGTCTAACTGATTTTGCTAAAGACACCGAACTAAAGAACACAGGTAGTTTGCGAAGAGAAAAAGGATAAAAAATGATTTATTACACTCTCTAGTTCTTAAATAAACTGTAGTATAAGAGGAAACGGCGGGTCCATTTTCCTAAACTCAAAGCTCCTGGGGGGGGGGCGATCGCCCCCCCTTGGATCCGCGCCTGTACTATATATTATTGCATCTTTTATTTCTATGTAAAATTCTAGCTATATTTGGTGTATAATATTCTATACTTAAGTCTCACCGTTTTGGACATATTTCAATTTTTATATAAAAAATTACGTTTGCGGACAAAAACTTGACTATACATTTTTCCTATAAGGAAGTCTTTATTATTAAATTTGGGTTAGTTTTCTTGTAGACGAAGATCGACTTTAGTAGTCTTTTTTTGATATTTTAAAAATTATTAGTAAAGAGTGGTCAGACCAAGCCAAATTCACAAAAAATGAATTGTTTAATCAACGCAATTCCCACTATTAGAGCGACTCAAACATATATCCATTTAGATAATTAAATTTTCAAGAATCTTTGCAGTTTAACGTGGATTGTGCTATAAGAAATGACGGCGTCGTCGCCATAGAATTCTACCCAGATAATCTGGATAGTTAGTTAGCCATTTTTGAAGTTTTCTAGATTAAAAATACGTTTTTTAACATATAGGTGAGTCTTACTTCGACATCTTAAGAAATTTAGAAGTGAACTATTTAGATAACTTGTCGCTGGATGATTATGAAAATCTATTTTATCAGCATGATGGAGCGCACCTACATAATAGTCATTTAGTTAACAATCATCTGCAAAACGTGTTTTATGATCAATGGATAGCCAAGAATGGGCCACATCTTTGGCTACCTCGCTCCCCCGACCTAACAATATTTGATTTTTTTATTTGGGGGGGAGGGCAATTTAAAATAAAGTATACAACACCGCAATAACCACTATGGAAGATTGCATGCAGCGGGTCAAAATAGCATTTGAAGAACTTAATCTTCAGTCAATAAGAAGAGCCACCCATGAAGAGTTCCTGCTTGGACGTGAAAAATGTTTGGAAGTTTAAGGGCGTCAATTTGAAGATTTACTCAAATAATTTTTGTAACTTTATTTTATTAACAACTGGTTTATTTCTATTTGTTTCTTGAAGTCTTCTATAATCCTTTTAACAGTTGGTTGTGTTGGTTTCTGTTTCTGCGAATATCGGATCGCGAATGTATCGCATGTTCTTGAAATAACTCACACATTCTCCATAAGTAATAAATAAATTTAAATAATCTTCGTGCGTGTAATTTAATCGCCCCGGCATAATTATTATTAATGAATGTCAAATGGCAAGAAATAGTGACAATTCTGTAGAGTTCGATTGTTTCATTTTCGCCACGCGTCACCGTCATTGCCATCTAATAACCAAACTTAAAAGCCGTATAGCATTTTTCCCATAGAAAAATGTTGAATTGCCAATATTTTGAAAACTACAAATTTTTGGAATAGACAACCTTATACAAAATTACCCTTATTTTTAATGTTTAATATGATAAAATTATAAAAATAGGTGGTTTCTGTTTGAAAAAGTTGACTCGACGATTTTTTAAATAAAATTTTTATTCTTCTTTTTTTGACCTCTCTGTACTAATAATTTTCAAAATATTATAAAAACACTACTAAAGTCAATTTTCGTCTAAGAAAACTTACCAAAATTAAATAATAAAGAATTCCTTATAGGAAAAATTTTTGATATAAAAATCTAAATATTTCCAAAACAGTGAGTATAGAATATTATAACTTAAAATATGTCTAGTAATCTAAGTAGAAATCAAAAATACAATAATATATAGGGTGATCTTTTTAAAATAAGTAAGTTGACATCTACTTTCGGTATATTCGGAAGTGCCGTCATTTTGAAAATATTTTGGCCAGTTGTCCCCATGCCCATTACTACACTGTCAAATTTTCTGATTCTACCTAGTTGTAGTTTTCCCACAATCGATCAATAAATTTCCCGGAGAATTGCCCTGTATATTTTAATATATTGCACGAATGTACGGTATTAAACCATATTTGGCTTCTATTTTTAATGAAATTTGACGCACTACCGTGTGATTTCTTCATGCCTTTGTAACACACATAATTCTTATCTTTTACAAATAAAAACTTATTAAAATCTTTTTCTATCTCTTTTTAGACCGTAAAAAGGCACAGTGAAATTATCTGGTTCCGCGAATTTGCCTTCTAAAAGATAAAAGTTAATTAGCTTACGTTATTATTTTTAATTTAACCTAAATTTTAATAATAAAATTATCAATGTGCACGTAGCATTAAATATATAATTTTGCGGTAAATAGTTTGTAGAATGTGGCGTGCAAAATCGGCGACAATGATATCATTAAAATGATTTATTCAATTTCTTAATTTATAAAGGTAAATATAGTGTTGCGAAGTTCATTGGCGGATGAAGCTCACCAAAAGAATAAAACCAGACAGTTGTGAGTGTGAGTAGCATACTGAGGATTTCGTGGCATCCAACATTATGTACTATACAGAAATACTAGATTAACTGCAGCTTTGTTATTTATCTTAACTTTAAAGATATGAGGAATATTAGAAAAAATATATAGTCCGATAGACCAGTGAGTTTCAAAAATTTAGATTTCAGTTAGACATAAATAATTTAAATTTACTGCTTCACGGGGGAAAAAATATAGGCAACTAGTTAAACACGACAGTAAATAGATTTATTTATTTCCCACTGACTTTTTAAGTTTCGCACTACTCCGATGGATGTATCGATGTTGTTTGAGTGACGATATTTTTCAGTTTGGCATCGAAAAGGCGGCAGTTTCAATATTCTGCCGATATGTTTCAGAATTTATATTTTTCCTGCTAATGTTGCTCTCAAGTTAATGAGATTTTTCTAAAAGCTTTCAATCAGGAAGTACATTTGCTGTATCTTGACCTGAAAAAAGCTTATGACAGCGTATTGCAAGACAAGCTGTGACAAGCGCTGGAAATAATAAATTTTAACGTAACCTTAATAAGAACTGTAAAAAGACCATATGGAAATACAACAGCGACAATTAAAGTGGGAAGCCTAGTCTCTGACGGCTTAAAACTCAATAATGGGGTAAAGCAAAGATGCTGCCTTTCACCCACTCTCTCTAAAATATATTTAGAACAAGCAATGAAATCATGGAGAAGAACATGTTGTAACATGGGATCCTGTAAACTTTATACTTTGCATATTATCAGGTATTACTGGCCCAAGGCTACGATGACCTCGAATACATGACAAGGAAACATCGAAAAATAAAAAAAATGAGAACTCGAGGTATATCTTACTAAAACTGCATACATGTGTATTGGAAGTGTACAACAAGATTTGACCCGATGGATATGAAGATCACAAATGGTGGTACGTTAGACAAAGGTATAAAAGATAGGAATGTACCGGGAAGAAGAGTAAATATCCATGATGAATGGGGAATATTGTGGGATCAACATATATCAAAAACAAACAAACAAACACTGAATTTACAAAACAATAACTAAGGGCATTGTGACATATAGTAGCGCGTGACATTGTGGATGACATTAAAATTAAGAGAATGCCAGAAGAACACCTCCTGAAGCAACTTTTGAACTAGTTGAACTGGATGCCACAGGGGAAAAGGGGGCGGCCTAGAAAGAGTTTTAGAGAAGGGATAGATAAGAAAATCAGGCTCAGAGAATTGGGAGAGGATCTGTGGAAGGATAGAGAGAATGTAGACTGGAAATTGGAAGACGTCCAGGAACTTTTTCAATTTTCGCTTAAAAATTTCTGTAAATAAAGTTTTAAGTTCGGAAAAAACTAAATAATCCTTGTAAAAATAATTAGCATAACAAAATCATCACAGGGAACTCCTGTACCTGCGCCAGTGTGTGAGATTATTTCAAATGGTGATCGATTAATGTAAATTTATATATATATATATATATATATATATATATATATATATATATATATATATATATATATATATATATATATATATATGTTTATGCGGATTTCACGGATTCCTCCGTGTGAGACGCAATAGCAGTGGATATATCCACATTATGCCGTTGTTCTAGCTGTGCAACCTCTAACACAGAAAGGATATGATGGAGAGAAGTTTGCATTTACTGTTCGCATTTTACTTCATATATATATATATATATATATATATATATATATATATATATATATATATGTAATTAGCTAAAACAACAAGAGAAATTTGTGCTTTTTCTAATTATGTAATTTGAAGTTACGATAAAAGATTTTAACTCTCTATATTGCGAAAATGAATCGGATTCATACAAGATTTTTTGTTTGCTGGTAAATAAAAGAAAATTTTTACAAATTGGACAATGTTAAAAATTTGTTTAACCCTTCCGAATGCCGGACAGAATTTTCTATGTCTGTGACCCACAGGGGCACGTACCAATTCAGCGTTAATATTTTCTATTTTTTACCTACAGTCTCCTATTTAACAATATATTCTGAAAAAAAAATAGTGATCCTTTTTTAGATATTCTGGTAATTTAGAACATAAATATTTTTTTCAAATTGGATATAATTGTTTCATAAATTAGTGAAACTTTTAAGCAATATTTTCAAGTTATTTTTATTATTTCAGAGTGCCACTTCACAGTCCAAACATGCAGCTAGATTCTTAAGACTCGCGATGGCCAGTATAATGGACATCCTGAAAATCAAACCTTTTGTAGAGGTCTCAGTGGGACAACTTTTATGGGGCTACGAAGATCCCCTTTTGAAGTTAGCCAAAGACGTTGTTCCCAAAGAACAGAAATTGCCATATGAAGAATTTGGACTGATGTATAATGTAAGTTATTATGCACATACGAGTACTATTAAAAAAAACTAATTCTCTCTTTGTCAACCTCTGTCCATCCACTCCTGGATGTAGGTATCTCTCAATTGTTTCCATCTTTTTCTATTCTTCGCCAATCTCATCCAATTAATTAGTGGGGTTTTAAAACCGTTAAAATGCCGCTATCGATTTTTTTGGAAAATAGGCTTTGGATAATTTTTTAAATTTGTCAATTTACTAAAGTCGGTGGGGGTCATTAGAATAAAATATTTTCGAGATGGTGGCACTTCTGGTTATAACGGAAGTTGTTACCACAACTGATTATGATCTTAAGTTGCTCTTAGTTCAGTTTTTTGCTGATAAGGAACAACATTTCTATGAGCACGGAATCATGAAGTAGCAAGAGGTCATTGAACAAAATGGAAAAAATAAAATTGATTAAAGTAAATTCCTTATATATATATATATATATATATATATATATATATATATATATATATATATATATATATATATATATATATATATATATATATATATAAAGTTTTATTCGCACTATAAAATCGAACTTTATCTTCTTTCCTTTAATTCAATTCCTGGTATCAAATTAAGTAACCTATTGTTCTGTTTTAGAAAAATGGAACATCGAAAGATACAGTAACGATGTTCACTGGCTCAAACGATATCAGTAAATACGGTCTTATCGACAAATTCAACGGTATGCCACAGTTACCACACTACACTGAAGACAGGTGTAATGACATCCATGCTTCAGACGGATCCATTTTCCCTCCGCATTTAACGAAAAACAGTACGATTTATATTTTCGACAAGGATCTGTGCAGAAAATTGCCTTTAGTGTAAGTATAGCATTTCATAAGGTCAATTTGTTAAGGAGAGAAAAAAATTTTGTTCACCAAATTGACCTTATGATAATTTTCATAATTTTATATTTTTTATAAATTTTAATAAATGGTAAAAAGATTAGTTGATTGAAGTAAGTTATTAAATGAAACTTCCCAGCAGGAATACTCGTCCTGACTAGGCTTTTTCATAAATAGTACAATTTGAGATGCGGGGTTAGCCTTTTGTATTTCGGGAATAATAACCAAAAAAAAAAATATTTACTCTTTTTTTAAATATCATCCACGATGATCAATATATTTTTTCACGCGTTTGAACCAATACGAAAAGCATATCCGTTACTGTAAAGTTATCTCCAAAAGATGGTTTTGGAACGTATTAACCGAGTCACTTCTTTGAGCCGATTTGTGAAAGTTCGCATTGTTATGTTTGAGAATCATTCGTTGTCTCCGCTTGGTTTTCCTTAATTTATCGAAGACTTTCACAAACATATGGTTGTGTACTATTCAGAATTGACCATTCCATGAGGCTCTAAAGGTAGTCCTTCTTGTGCGAGCATCTTTGGCGGGTTTTATCTCATCATGGACCTATACTGTCGACTGATGTTTTCTTTGAGATTCATACGCATAAATCCAAAACTCATCATCTGTCACGATCTTATAAATGTCTTTTGAAGCACCATGATCGAATTTTTTGAGCATTCCTTGTAGCAATCAACTTCTGTTCTTCTGAAGTGATTGTCAAATTATTCTCGATCCAATGCGAATGTAGTTTCTTCATGGCCAAATGTTCACGCAATATATCATATAATCTGTCGACTCGTCTATGAGCAAACGACGGAAACGATTTAAATCAATAAACCAGCGATATACAGTGGTTTTTGTAGGTGCTTCATTACCATATAAAGAAGTTCATCGATGCACTCTTATTGAGAATGTGACAGAATTTGATCATAGACTCCTGCAAATGATATATTGTGGTAGCGCTGGCCATTTCATCTACAATCATTTCGCTGCGCCATATTAATTTGTAGCTATTTTAATAATTTATAATTAAATTCTACAATAACAAAGACACTGGAAGTCTGGACATTCATCTTCTCTCTTGCAACAACTACGGTTATTTAAGCTTACCAAAACCATAACTCAGAACTTCAGGATTCAGTCAAGGCTGCGTATTAGTTGGTCAGATGACGTCTCTTGTTTTATAGGTCTCGCAACAGTGTTTTTTATTACTCATAAATGAATAATTGTGAATTAAATTATTTAATTTTTAGTTTCATACTATTTTAATAGAAATACTTAAAAACAGAACATAGATTAGTTTCGATGTAAAGATTTAAAAAAAGCTGCATCATAAGAATGTGAAAATTTTAAATCATTAAGTATATTTTAACAAATAATGTGATTAAATTTTAGGTTTGAAAAGGAAATAACAGGCAGCAACGATATTCCCGGATACAGATTTACTCCTCCCAAAAACGTATTCGCGAGCGTGGAAGAGAATCCAGATAATATGTGTTTCTGTCCACAAGGTCCCCCCTGCGCTCCATCAGGATTCTTTAATGTGTCCTTATGTCAGTACGGTAAGTAGAAAATGAAATAAGAAAAATTATTTGAATAAAAATCAATTAGTTCTATTTTTATTAAGAATATTAAAGTCATAAATGAAATATTTTCTTAAATTTGTTTTGTATTCGTTACCTAACAAATCTATATATCAAGCATTTTATCCATAAACACTCGTCACAAGACTCGAAACCGCGCTATCGAAAGGTCGATCCGCTTTAGGTACCTTTCGAGGAAGTGTTTGACAACACATCTCTAGAGTTGATATGTAGTCTTTCTTCTACAACGATGAGGCTTTGAACCGACAGTAGTCAGGTATGGTAAGAGCAATAATTAAAATAATATATATAATATAATAATTCAAAGACTAATATATGTTGAGCTTAACAATATAATTGTTAAAGTTCTGTCAAGCAGGGGCTGTCCACAGGGATGAGTTCTATCACCTTTGTTGTGGAGACTTGTAGAAAGCAGCCTGTTGAGTGAACTAAACGATGCGAGTTTGTATACTATGCCGACAATTTGGTCATTTTGTGCCCTGGTTGCGATATCATGGACCTAGGGGAACCAATGATGTAGACCCTCCAGATCACGAAGAGATGGTGTTACAGGGAAGGGTTCGGAATAAACCAGGACAAGGCCGAGGTGGCGCTCTTCACAAGAAAGAGAAAAACCAAGCAACTTCTCACAATTACGTTGGCGAGAGTGCTATTTTGGATATACACTATGGTGATCCAGGCCATGATAACGTACACCGCTATTGTACCACCACCGTACAACATACAAACACCGTTTTCAATTTGACAAAGTTCAAAGAATGGCTTGTGTGGGAATAATGAGTGCAATGAGCACGACCCCCACCAGGGCTCCGGACGTCCAGGTGGGTCTACATCCTCTCCACTTACATATAGAGGACGATGCCCTGAAGGCTGCTGATCGCCTCAGCTGTCTAGAGCAACTCGAAATTGGAATGGACTGCTACTTAGGTATCTGGGAAAGCGTGGTGGAGAGATATGTATCACTCCCCATGCAAGCAGAATACATGGTGCCTCTTTTGAAACCCAACCGCATTTTTGCGATACTTTTACGAGGTAGAGAGAATTGGAAGAAGGACCAAAATATTCCGAGAAATGGATCATGGCAGCTTATCAATGAATCTCAACATGCGACGATCTTTGCAGTGAAAACTTATGCTATTCTGCAGTGTTGTTATCTCTGTGGTCTTACAGTATCTGGACATAAACAGGTACAGTAGGGCTGCGATAATGGCAACGAAGTCTAATGCTGCAACTTCACGAGTGGTGTCTGAATGCAAGGATGTAGTGAAGACTCTGACAGTACATAGTAAAAGATCGTCAGTTACCTTAACTCAGGGCTATTCAAGCTTTTTATTCTAAGGATCACACTAACTTCTCCACTAACAATAAGTTCTAAGGACTCAGACTAGCTCACCATACCAACATGTTGTAGTTTTGAATTACGAGTAAATTTGTGGATTCCACTCTGCTCACAATTTTGTTTACTTAGAATCCCTGCCCTAAATAGTATTAATTGGCTAATATTTGATTTGAATTTATGGGTGGGGTGATCACAAAATGCTGAACAAGAAATAGCAACTCGTGCTTATTCAGTAGCAAAACACGAATTACCTATATATATTAACTCTTTGGTCCTAGATGAGTCAACAAATGTTTCATATGATGCTGCTTACATTTCATTTGAAGGGTAGATAAAATTATGAAGATTATGAAGAGCTTCTTGACGTTCATAACATTCATGGTACGACCACTGGAAAAGATATTTTTAAGAGTTGAAAATACTCTTCAAAAAAACAATTTTCAATGGAAAACTTTGAAGTGTACTTACCACTACTAATTGTGGCCAAATTATATTTGGAAAATACAAGATGCAGCACGGACTTTCAGAAAAATACTTGCATTCCTATGAAAAAGTGAAAATTAGGCTTGATGAATGGTTGTCCTAAAAGAACGAATAGTTCTTTTGGCCTGGCGTCCATTCTTTGAGAGAAAGATGGGAAAAAGTTATACTAACGATAGCCAATACTTTGAAAACAAATATTTAAATTTTTCGGAAAAATAGACATTACTAACCGAAATATTTATGATTGACTTACGATGTAAACGTATGGCCGTAGTTTAGAGAACCTTATTCTAGTTTATACTGTTTAAAAAAATCGATTTGAACTAAAACACTGCAGTTTACTCTTGTTAAGGAACCAAGATAATAACTTCAATGTTGTTTTTTTTTTCAGATTCACCAATTTTACTCTCCTTCCCTCACTTCTATCTTGCCAACGATAGCTACAGGACGGCTCTAGAAGGTATCTCGCCTCCTGAAGAGGACAAACACAAGTTCTTCGTCGACGTACAACCTGTAAGTAATTTTTCCAAGCAGAGTGAAATAACGTTAGCAAGATCTATAATTTGTCAGCAACTGTGACACTGTTTGAGCGTGGACTCCTGCGAATGGATTATTTTGATAGCGTAGAGCCGTTTCGCCCTATATTTGTCGCTGTCCTATATTAGCTTGTAACTATTCTATAAGCCTATAAATAAATATCACAGTGACAAAAACACTTTGAAAGTTTGTCGTTCCTCTTGGTTCTTGCAGTTCTAGTACTAAACAACTACAGTTTATTTACAGTTTACCAATATTAAAAGTTGAGACTTCAGGACTCAGGAAAGACTAGCTGGCGGCCAAAACTCGTCTCTTGTTTTGAAGCTTCCACTTTAGTCCGCCGGTGAATTTAATCTCGTGAAGGTTTTTATTAAAATTAAACAAAACAAGTTTCTCAAAACACTTAAATTTATTAACAAAAATAAATAAAAAACGAATTTATATACAATGAAAAACTTATAATTAATAACGAAGTATTTAACTTGTTCCTTCTTGTGAATCTTGTGTCATTATACGAACTCTTTGTACATATATTTAAACAAATATATTGCATTATAGTGATTTATTTAATTATTCTTTTGCTTCTAATAATGAGAAAATCGTCCAGTATTTTAATACGTTTTATTGGTATTTGTCGATACCACATGTTAAGACTACCCTTGATACTTATCCCTTCGGTTTCAATTACATAACCAGGGTAGGGTTTCTTCGACAGATTTGTTTATAAATATCAAAAAGGGTACAATCTTTTAAGTTTATGTCGTTATAAATTGTCTGGGCTTATATATTTTTAAGAAAACATTTAAGCGAACGAAAAGTAATAAAAGTTAGTTTAGGCTTAAGTACGATAATTGATTTATTTTTCTTTTAGATTTTCTTGGGTGGTAATATAAGATATACACTGTCTCAGTTCTCATGGTTAAAATCTTTCCACAGGGTGATTATTTAATTCCTCCTTTTAATGAAGCATACTTAACGTTAATCAACATAAAATAGTGTTTGTTCCATTGCACAACATTATGGAACTATATTTTAGCCATAACATTTTAGTTTCAGTAAGAAATAAATGAAATCTATACCTGTCGTGTTTAAATATGTTATTCTGCTTTCAGGCAGAGAAAAAGGAAAGAATATATAGAAACAGTTTATTTCCTACAAATACAACTCTAGTCTTCTCTCCAGACACGTTTCGACCACCTCATGATCTCGTCAGTGGAGCTGTATTGAACCGAGAGCAACATTTGGATATTCAAATCCTGCTGTCGTATCTCGGAATTTATATTTTATATAACAGTTATTTCCTGCTAGTGTTGCTCTCGATTCAATACACCTCCACTGACGATACCACGAGGTGGCCGAAACGCGTATGGAGAGAGGAACAGAGTTTTATTTGCACGCAATAAACTGTTTCCGTATATTATTTCCTTTTTCTCAGCCTGAAAAGAGAATAAGGTATATGCAACTAAGAATCTGAGGTGTTAACATAAACAAATGTCAAAAATGTTAAATTATTTTTTTTAATTTCTACTTCGTTTACTGCTACTGTTAAATACCTAAATAAGTCCTACCTTAAACTAGGCAACCCTCTATACTGAAATTCAATAAAACTTCCATTTCAAAATTTCTATAACAGATGAAATTTTTTTTCGGTATATTTATAAATATATATTTATTGTTTTTTTTAGTTAATGGGAACTTCAATGCGTGCCAAGGCTAGAATACAAATTAACTTAGCTGTCTCACAGGTTGTAGACATCAAACAAGTTGCCACTTTCCCCGATATCGTCTTCCCGATTTTGTGGTTTGAAGAGGTAAGATAAATATAAGGAAATCAATTTTAATAGAACAAATCAAGAAACATAACTTTTGTACAATTAGTTCAATGAAAATGTGTTGCTCCTCAGCTAACATATAAAATGTCAAAAACAATGATTTATTCCAATTTATAGCTTATTATCTTCCATTCCCATTTTTTCGCTTTAGGTAACTGTACAGGGTGTCCAATTTTCGATAATTTGACAGGTTATCTCCGTTATCAGTAAGAATAGAAGGATAAGGTTTTCGAGACACAAATTATATATCTTGGGCAACCCTTGTATTTGCAATTGATCGTAAAGAGCTATTAGGATTTTTCCTGTAGAATTCAGTGGCGTTGTTTTTATAGGTTCTGGTGTTTCGGAGAAATAATTCAAATTTGCCTCTTTTTAAACGGTACACCCTATATATTTTTGAATAATATTTTTTAGTTTGTTACAAACTTTTCAAACATATATAACACTCTATATTTATTATTAGTATTGAGTCTTAAATTTACGATTTTTAAAAAAATAATCACATTCTGTTAGTAGACCGTGGCGGGTATTTAAAGAACCAAAACATCAAAATCATGTCTTTAATGATTTCTATCAGAATATTTAGATATTTGTCATATTTTTGTAATGATATTGTTGCTCGTGAAGGAGGATCATTCTTTAATACATTTACCATATCGGCATGAACTTCATCTCAACTTAGACTTTATATATATATATATATATATATATATATATATATATATATATATATATATATATATATATCTATATATATATATATATATATATATATATATATATATATATATATATATGTATATATATATATATATATATATATATATATATATATATGTATATATATATATATATATATATATATATATATATATATATATATGTATATATATATATATATATATATATATATATACATATATTGTGACGATTATATGGTGTGTGGTCGCGCTCGGCTCGCACCCGCACAACTTGTTTATTATTATTATTTTTTTATTTTCAAGAATTTTTTTTTAATTTTCAAAGGGGATTGCCAAAATTAATCAAAAATACCCAATGTTTGTTTGTTGGGCGCCAGGTAACCAATAATTATAAGAAATTACAATTATTTCTTACCAAATTTTGAAAATATTTAAATTTCCAAAATTTTTTATATTCAAGATGTTCCTCAGATATATTATATATGTTCCTACCTGTTAATTTTACCCTCTTCTCAGGTGAGTTCAGTTATTTTAAAAGATCACTCCCAAATAATGAATACACAAACAGATTAAAAACACAATATAAATATTTTATTCAAAAATTCATAAATATGGGACAATTTTCAACAATCTTGGATGAAATTATGAAAACAATACTATTAAATTTCATGCAACTTCTTCTTATTAATTTATTATTTATTTATTTATATTTGCCATGCATTATTTTTTTTTTACAACAACCTGTATCACACCTTGGCAACGTTTTATTATTTCAATTTTGCAACCTACTACTAGATGGCGTTACTGCAATATAATCTTTTAAACGTATTTAATTTCTCAAAATTTGGTTTTATTTTAAAAATTTTCGTTCGCCGTGACGTGATATAAGTGGTTATTTATTATTATAATGTCACCTATTATTGATGATTAATGTTATTTATATATTATCAGGCTAGTTTGACACGCTACCATTCATTAGTATAATTTTACTTTTATCTTGTTAAGACTCAGACTATTATTGATGCTAGTGTTTTTTATTTTTATTTTTTTTCTACAAACAACTAATAGCATTCACCTTCTTAGACTAGAATACCTTTGGTGTTGTTTTCTGTACCTTGGTTTTATTTTCTATACCTTGGTTTTGTTTTCTGTACCTTGGTCCAATTTCATAAACATAATCCCAGTATATTGATTTGCTCGCTTTCTTCTTCAAAAATCTTTTAAATATACCAAAATATTTTGTAATAGTTTCCTGTCAAGTAAGGAAAATTACAAATATTTTTCACAAAACTCGAACAAATATTTTCTTCTTTAAAAATATATCACTTAATTTTCTTGTATTTTCCAAAACACTATTTCCCGAACTTGTTTTTATTTGAGAGTTGATTATATAATTCGTAGGGCAAACTTCGATACTTTTATTTATTTTTTTTAATTATTAAACTTGTTTACTTATCAAAACAAACACATAACTTCAATTAAAATAAAATAAAACAAAATATTTCCCTTTTGTTTTAATGACGTAGGTAAACAAAAGAAGATTTGAGGTTATGGTAAAATTTCAGGAGCTCTCAAGACGCAATGATTTTATCAACTGGATTATTTCAACTCTGACGAGATTCCTACGCTTCGGCTATTTAAAAGATTCCGAAACATTTGAATCATCTCCAACCTGATTGGTCAGCTTTGTGACATCAGTTAACTTGATAAATATTGCAAACTTGAAAAATTGCGATTTATGGACGCTTTTTAATTTGATTAATTTTTACTGGAATTTTATATGTTTTGATGAATAAATGGACCAAAATTCTATCGTTGAGCGTTATTGAACTTGCCCAAACTAAACTTTAGAGCTTTCTCAACACTTTGATATACATTACAACCACTTTGGCATACTATTTATATAATAAAATTGATTAAAATAAACGGCTTGCACATAGAAATTTATGACTATTTTACTCTATTTTGTTCGAAAAAACTCTCAAACGTTTATTATTGCCTCGGATATTAATATCTATGTATTAAATAACATTTTCTGGACGTTTTAATCCTAATCTTGCTTATTAAAAACTTAAATCTAACTTATATTCTAGATAAAACTGTCTTATATTTTTCAAATATATACCATATATGGTTTTAATTTTCCCATATTTTGTTTACTACATCTTAAAACTATTACATTCTTATTTCAAATTTCACGCACTTTTAGGTATCAATGTGATTGTTTATATTGGAACTAGAATAAATGCGTTACACTTGATTTTTAGTTTTTCTAACGCTTTCACTCACTTATAGTTCAACTAAAGATATATATTAATTTACAAAAATGTTTCCTCTTTCTTGTTCAATATGTTTTATACAGTTTTTAATTGAACTTATGTCTCTACAGAGGAAACTAAGTCAAGCCTTTGACAAAACAAACAGTTCGAAAATTATCTGCTTGGACCAACATTTTGGTAGCCATTAAGTTTTTCTTACAACTATTCCTTATTATCTATTCTATTTTTTTATACAAAATACCTTAAATTATATATATATATATATATATATATATATATATATATATATATATATATATATATATATATAATTCTATTCGATACTTTAATTTAAATTATATATATATATATATATATATATATATATATATATATATATATATATAATTCTATTCGATACTTTAATTTACACGGTAGTTTCTGATTTATTATGTATCAAAGTTTGATTTTAATCTTTCTGTGTATTGTTTTTATCGTGTGATCTCAAAACAATATTGGGTTTTATCATTTATCTATATATATATATATATATATATATATATATATATATATATATATATATATATATATATATTATTACTGCACAAATTTCAAATTTTTCAATTTTTAAGAAAAAAGCAAAACATGTCGGTCTCAAACAGCTATAGAAAAAAAAAAATTTGACAGATCGGCTTAAAATTCCGCATGTGTTCATAAAATGAATGGAACATTCCAACAAGCATGTGGGTTCTGATATCAACGCCATCTATGTAGCGGTTTAGTAACTTTTTAAATCACCGAGTATATTAAACACGAAATAAAATGTAAAATGAACTCCGATTATCTACATGGAATTATTGTATTAATTATAATTAATTTTTCCCTTTTAGGGTCTAGACAATCTTCCTGAAGAAATGACAGGGCTTATGAAGCTGGCTACCTCAGTTCCTCCAGTAGCGCACGCAGCCCTTTCTGGTATTCTCTTCGTAGTGGGCGTCATCTTATTAATCATTGCAATATGGCGACTCGTACGAGGAGCAAATAGACTCAATTCCCTCCAACTAGCTCCTGGTCACTTCGGTACACCAGCCAATAAGGGCAAAGACGTCCAAATGGGCAACGTACCAAAATACTGATTATAGTATATTATATACTTTATTTATTAGATTTTTTACCAAAAGAAAAAGTATATCATATTGCTATAGAGATTGTTTTTCGATATTTTACGTGTATGTACAAATTTTGAAAAATTATGAAATTTTTGCTCAATTTGTAAGTCTTTGAATTGTAACAGATAATTTTGGAAATTTTATTCGTAAAATTATACACGACAAATTAACGCATCAAAATAGTATTTCTGTGATAAATTTAAAGATTATACAAGAACAATTTCATGATTATCGTGACTAAATTGCTTTTCTAGCATTAAAATTAATTTTTAGTGTTAGAAAAGTGATTTTTAAATTAAATTAAGCGAAAAACTTTCCAAACTTTGACAATATTTCCTCAAACGAACTGATTTCATGTTGTACTTAAATAAATAGATAACATGTACTAGACGAATTTTGTAAAATTTCAGTCTCCGGTATTACTTTTAACAAACCTATTTTGAAATCTATTATGTTATTATTGCACCAGTCAGTAAAAGAGGTTCCGTTTTTTTCAGGATAAGAGGAAACCAGTTATTGAAGGTTGTAAACGGGGTAAATATAAGACCAGCCTTGACAGTTGGTGAAGTTCAATAATTAATTATGAGCCTTTAAAAATATTAAAAGACGGATTTTTAATTTCCGAAGCTCGGGTATTGATTATAGATAAAAATGTTTAAATAATAAGACGAAAGAAGTGAGAAAACCTACTCTTTGAGCTATGGCGAGGCGAAAGCTGAGAATTTTCCACGGACTTAAAAGAAAGATGAACTTTCTATGACCAGTAGTAGAAGAGTTCCTAATTTTTTTCTTTAAAAAATCATTGTGGCTTTGTTTATAACAATTAAGAAACCTTTCCAATGGTATTGAGTAGTTAGAGGTTATATTTTTCATTCCTGTTGATTATTTTGTAAAATAGTCATTTAGACGTATTAAAAACAATTGACAAAGTAAGAGGCGGCGGCGCAGAATGTCTGCGCGGTGATGGGGGAACCGTATGCCAGCCTCCCGAGTGCGGAGACCACAACTTCAAATCCAGACGATAGCCTTTGAGAAAGCAGCATTATAGGTCTACTGCTGCACAGCGTTCTTCTTACATCACGTGGCCTTTGCATTTTATCAGGTAAATTTCGGTTAAAAGCGAAAATTTTCATTTCTAAATTTATCCAGTAAACCCTGAAGTTAGAGTGATATTGGCTTGTATATTTTTATTTCTTCATTATTTATTACTTTAGCTAAGAAAAATAAGTATAATAAATCAATAAATAATTAAAACACAGTGAAATTTCGGTTAAGTAATATAAACATAAAAAAAACTACCAATAAATAATAATGTTAAATACAAATTATTATATATTGTTATGTACTTACCCTGGATGGCCATTACAATAAAGAAAACTATTGAAATATGTATTTTATGACCTAAAATACGACTTTACGTGCTAACTTCCAACACGTGATACAGTATGATTGCTCATTACGTTGTTTTTAATTATTAAAAAAAAATACAAGTGCATTTGATCTGTCAAAAATACAAAACATAGCTCCGAAGCCCTTGAATTATCCGTAGCTCAATATCGCTTTTGCCCTCCTTAACATGACTATGTACTGAGCGAAAATTTTGCTACTCTTTACTGATTATGCTTATCTATATTTTAAGTTTTGTATATGAGATTACCTGAAAATGTAAAAAGCTTCAATTTTCCATTAAATAGAAATAAAAGAAGTCTTACATTCGTTCAATGGAGTTGTTTTGCCAATATTGTCATATGTCATCGAGGGTCTTGTTTAAAACAATTGAACTGTTGATGTCCTACACCAATCTAATTAAAAAAAAATGTCAGTTTTTACAATTTCTGTCAATATTTCTATAATAGAGATTTTGATATTAAATGCACTTAAGATTATTCTCTCGAATGTATTTAAAACCACTGTTGTTGTGTTATAATGGTGTTACGATATGTCACAATGTGATTGAAAGTCAGCGAAAATTTAACTGAGATTAAAAGAAGACCATCCTTTTTTTATCAGTGATTGGTCGATTTTTAACAAATTCATAAATGCCATTTCTCTGGAAAGAGTCATGTAATAGAAAGGTAAATAATTGTCTGGATTTGATGTTGCCGTCTTCGTTTTCAAGTAGCTACTACGCGGTAACCCCCACCACAGCGCAGATGTGCTGCCACCGTTCCCCTATTTTCACATTTATTTTCAATATGTCTTCAATAATTGGTTTACTAAACAAAGAGAAAGTGATTTTTTGAAAAAAAAAACATCAGTAACTTTTTCCTATTGGTCATTGGAAATTCATTTTTTTTCTGCGGAAAATCCCTAGCTTGTCTATAAGGAAATCTACCATTTTTTTGACAAAAGAAACAGATGATTTTATAAAAAAAATTGACATGCCAATAATATTTTACGATAATATAAAGTCTTTAGAGTAAAGTAGAGTTTAAGTTAGGTTTCCCAAAATAAGTTATTGAAAAAATCGCTTCATAAGCAAATTACCGTATTTTAGAAACAAAACAAGCTTTATCACTATACAATTACTCATTCTTTTTGGCCAACATAAGGGCTTTCTGTTAAAAGAATAAAATCAACGAAAAAGTTATTTTTTCAATAACTGTTTAACAAAGAAACGCTAATTTCAATGGTTTTTGTATCTGATCTTCTAAAATTTAAAAACCCCCTTTTGACGTCTTCAAACGCTCGTAGATCAGGTCATGGTTAGCCTTGTATTTGCCCCCTTTGTAACTTCCAATAGCCGCTTTCGTCTTACCACAGAATGTTCGAAATACATTACATCAATTTTTTACCGATTGTAATATATGGCTCTCAAACTTTTTCCACAGTTAAAACCAAACATTGTCACTCTTTGAAGGTACATGTAATAAATATATGTCAATACTTAAGGCTTAGTTTGAGGCCTTGGGCAGGACCTTCATTTACCACTGCCTAGAGCTGGTAATGTTTTGGCGAAAAGTTAAAAAAAAAATTTTGATATTTGGTCTAGTCCAAATGCTTTTCAGAGTATTGTTAGGTTTATTATTCAGTTTATTTATACCCTAACTACGTAGTTGTCTTTGTAATATTCGTATTTCTATTGAAAACAACATATTCTTGAGAATCACCGGTATTGGCAACATAGTTTTCCAAATACTTTCTGTCTCGAAGAACTTTCTTTAAGAATAAATTTTTTCACCACCACATTCTCTTTCTAATGAATAATGAATATTTTCGATTAAAATAATTTTTCGAACGATTTTTTTTGGGTTATTATTTTAAAATATTTGGAATCTTCATCGTTTTATTTTTTGTTTATTTGTAGTATTTGTGGTATTGGGTATTGGTATTACTAATAAGTTATTACGTAAATTAATTTTCTAAAGTTTAAAAAATTAGGTTAAAACTAGAGACAATTGAGAGGGATTTTGGTATGCTACAATTTTTTCATTATTAAATTTCACAGTATCTGTTTTACATAACTTTCTTATCATTGCTAACATTTTTTGACATTTGATAAAAATAATACATAATAATATGCGAAAATTATTTCTTATACATTTTTTTTTATTAAATAAAATATATAGGGGGCCCAAAATAATGAGGGTCAGTATGAGAATCTTGGTAAAAATAAAATGTACAGATTGGGTTAAATGAAAAAAAATGTTCATAATTTAAGAACCATCGTTATATCTATTAGAAATTAAAAAATATGTTTGAAATATTTTTAAAACACATAATTATTGGATTGGGAATTCTATTTTTTTTAACGTTAATATTAAAGTTAGAGCAAAACCGATAAAACTCTTCTACAACAAATTTAATGAGCTTAGATATCTTATTATCGATTTTTTTATTTGACATTTTGTTTCCGAGCAATCGTCAACATGTTAATTTTTTTAAATAAAGTCCTGATTTTGTAATGTTAAATTGTAAATTCCGTTTTTATTCAAAATTCAATAAAATATCACATATTATGGTTAAGTTACTTTTTGAATCATCCTTGATTATTTTTAAGAAATGTTTAAAGTATAGTCCTGTGTTTTATTTTTAGTATTGTAAAAACAGATTTATTCAACAAGTTAAACATCCTTATATTAATAAAATTTTTTTAATTTAATTAACAACCCATTAACAACAAATAAATAAAAAATACAGGGATGTGGATAATAATAATAATATTAACACCAGAAAAAAATAGAGTCCAAAATTTGAATTTATTTTTCAAATCTTCAAACAATAAAAGTTATATCGACAATTTCTGGTCATTATATCATTAGTTTTTAAATTATGCAACCTCTTTCCCATTTAACCAAATATCTGTATTTTATTGGTATAGAGATTCCCATATTGGGCTTCCTTATCTTGTGCACCTTGTGTATAGTATTAAGTAATAAGGATACATTTTTATTCAGTAGATTCTTTACTTAAACTATTGGTCGTAAAACAATCATATTGAAAATAAAGTGTACATACCAGAATCCACTCCAGGTGTGGGTAAAGAAGGAGCCTTGATATTTTAAAAAATTCGTTAAGTAACGAATAACTTTTTATTATAACTCCAATTTGTGGAAACTTAATTTCAGAAAAAAAAAACAAACAAAATATATATAAATAAGGTATTCATATCAATTTTAGTCAAGGACAAACTGAATTCGATATGAAAACTTGCGTAGATAATTTAGTATATATTTACAAAATATATTTTATTTAAAATATTTTTTGTATAATTATATTGGTATAGTGAAACGAAGGTTTGTAAAATTGCCTAGTTAAATATAGATAGCATTACGTATACACAAACAACATCTTGCTTTAAGCAATTATTTCAAAAACTTAAAGAGTTTTACTTGACTTAGTAGGCTCCCAAATATCAGATATTTAAAAATTACGTACTTTTCCATGTCTTCCTGAGATATTATCAAAATAACCTTCGTACTTTTCCACCAACAAATCGGAAAAACGATAATTGACATCGAATGAACAAAGTTTAGTGTAGGTAAACTTATATATTTCTTATTTTGAGAAATAAACCTATAAATAGGTGTAGGAATTAAATTTTAAGTCACTGCAATAAAATAAAGAGTATAAGAATATTGTAAATATAAAAATATATTACTTATTTTTAAAAAATAGATTTTTTACTTTAAAAAAATACATTTTGCCTGAAACGTCCCTGCTCTGCTCGCGAAAGCAAAATCGTAGTGTTCTAATCTCCTGCTTTGGATATTGAGGAACCTTTTATTGCTAACAAAACAAAACACTCCTACAGTGACGATGTTCACCGGAATGACGATATGAAATGAGCGCGATGAGTAAATAAAGTAAAAGATGACCTTCTATTGTGTCTTCAACTTTTTGTTCAAGAGAAATGCTGGTATTTCATATTATAGATACTAGTCCATGTTTAGTCCTTTTCCCCTAACTTTAAAACTTATCAATTTTGCATAAAAAAGTGCGTTACATATTTAAAAACATCCGTAATTAATAAAAGTTTCCAGATTTTATAAAAATTGATAATTGTAAAACTAAATTCGGACAGACAAAGAAAATCTATAAAAATTGACATTTCTAATATAAATCTGGCAATGCGTATGAAAATCCGTATTCGTTAATTATCTGTATTAGATTTTGAATACAAAAGACGTACTAAAGTTGTTAAAGAACTCATCTAGAGGATTCCCTCTGTCAACGAAAACATTAAAAGTAATTCTAATTAAAATAATTTTTTTTTTTGGAAATTTACCTCTTTTAGTAAAGTTACGCCCGGGGCGAGTACCCCCTGCCTCCCTAACGTTATGCAACTGTACGTTAACGCTTAAACAACGTTAAAAAACATTCTGGAAAATACTTAATCGATTTAAAAAAAAATTATAAATTCTCTTTTCGAGATATAACACATTTTGTATTTTTTCAAAGTCAGACGCCAAACTTTCTAAAAATCTGACCACTCCAATGGAAAGCTGAGAATAAATACATAAATGGAAAAGTGAAGAGTTCAAAATATTTTAATCTCGCGTCCGTGCTGGGACATTTCAGATAAAATGCTCTTGATATAGTTTTTACCTTGATAGATTTGTAAACCAACTTGAAACAATTTTGTGGTTTAAAAAAAATCCATTTTTTACGTATTCTAGGTTTTAAAAATAAATAAGGTTAAAACTAAATCATATTTTAGAATAAGTTGTGGAAGAATGTGTTGTGCCTTATAATATATCTTTAAAATTTTATTATTTTTAGTCATTCCATTTATACAGGGTCTGGAAGCAAAAAATCTTAAATTAATTTTTAAAATAGTGACAAAATCAGAATTTAATCATGTGCAATTTCAAAGCTTTGGCTTAACTTTTTCTAAGTTCTAACGAGATTACTAATTATTTTGAGATCATACGAAAGTCATTTCGAAAGTTCTTAGATATGACACAGACTGATATCATTGAGTAAGATACATAGCTGACAGTGTTTGATGTGTCCTGGTATACCAGAAAAATGTATTTTATTTGTTGGTATTCTATAAGCGAATGGAGCATTTTAGAGCTGTGGTTTGCTAAGATTTTCATGCAGGTTTCAGAATCATAACACATTAAGACCATTAGTGACAAAATAGTACATTGAATGAGATCGATATTGTGGTTATTTGTGGATTATTCTCATGTAGCAATGCCAGGGCACCTTTTTTTTTTCAATTTCCAAATGTTTTTTGGGAACCACATACAACAAATGGGTAAAAATATTTATTGTTGTTAAAGGCGACGTGATAATTTACCAAATTTCCGACAAAATTCACTTGAATTTGTTGTATCGATTAAATACGATGACAAGACATGGTTTTTCATCTTCAAAGAAATTGAAAATATTCGTAATTATGTCACATGAAAATTGGAAAAAATCATATCCTGAAACTTTCAAGTTTAGTTAAGTAAACAATTAACAACAGCTACTTTTTAGTACCTCAATATACACGATAATCTGTTTGAATCTGATATGACTACTTACGTGAGTTTACGTTATATTGTGTTGCCGTATCTAACAACTTTTATTGTGACTTACGTGTAAAACTACTTGGTCGCATGTTATGATTGTTGTCTAATTTATCATATTGACGATGAATTCCTTTGATAGTGAATTCAGAGTCAGCTATAAAGAGCTGACTATTATGTTGACATGTTGATGTACTGTCAATTTTGTTAAAGGATTGCCAAGTGAATATGATAAATTGGTTATATGAATAAAGAAGTAGTAAAATTTTATATTGTTTGATTGTGACGAATTTTCTTCCATCTCATTATTATGCAATGTTTCACAATCAAAGCGCCTGGTTAACTAATCCTTGGTTAATATATTTTGGAGATACCCACTGTTATTTATTTTAAGATTTATTTAATGTCTAAATAACAATCAATATGGAAAAATAGGAAAAACATTTGCTAGTCTTTATTTATATGACCTACTGTATGTATATTTATTAGTTTATAGGATTCGTTTTTATACGTTAGGTTATATGATAGTCATTTGATGGTTACTTGTATTATATATTTTTTAGTTAATAAAATTGTTTTTAAATTTTTATTTTGTGTTTCCTTTTTAGTACCGTTTTACAAACAGCAGCTTAAGAAATGCATTTTTTTTATCAATTATTCGTCGAATAAGCAAATGAATCTTAGTTTTTCATATTTAATAAAAATATATATAAATCTGGGAAATATTTACATTAAGGGAAATATAGGAAAATGTTTTTTGAAAAAATTTTGATACTCATTCCCTGTTTCGAGGTCGTAGAACGCGATTTTGGCTTTGGTTTTTTACTATTTTTCCTTACTTTTCTGGAAAACCAAGCGCCACTTTACAAAGAATTTTTTTTTCTGAAGAAACACCGAATTTATGTATATATTTTATATAGTACTAGTGAAAATATATTGTATGTAATAGGCTTCATCTATTTTTGCACAAATTTTAGCAAACAAATTTAGAAAAACTTTTATTATCAAAGAAAAACCAAAAATACGTTTTGAAAACATCATCGACCATTGATATAAACAAAAAGGCAGCTATTCGTTCCAACGTTGCCAGACGTAAAATACTTTTGTGGTATAAACTATAAAATTTGTCCATCTCAGTCAATAACAAACAAGGGTAAAATTAGTCTTAATCAACTAAAATTTTTGGTTGGCTCAGTTTAGTTTAAGTTTAACTTGGTTTTCCTTTAGTTTGGAAAACTGAAACTAACCTGAACTTAGTGGCGGGTTTTCCTCAGGTTTGCAGGTTTGCACAACCCTCAAAAAAATTGTAAATTAAAATAAAACATACTAATAAATATAAGTACAAATATTTTTTTCATTTCTACTGATCAAAAATAAGGGTCGGTTTTTTCCTGTATGGTATGACGCGGATATTAAACCTTGTTAAAAATTGTTGTAAAAAAGCCTTATTAATTTGGTTTTAACTTTAATATTAACGCCAGAATTCGAATTTATTTTTCAAATCCTCAAACAATAAAAGTTATATCGACAATTTCTGGTCGTTATATCATTAGTTTTTAAATTATGCAACCCCTTTCCCATTTAACCAAATACCTATATTTTATTGGTATAGAGATTCCCATATTGGGCTTCCTTATCTTGTGCACCTTGTGTATAGTATTAAGTAATAAGGATAAATTTTTATTCAGCAGATTTTTTGCTTATACTATTGCTTGTCATATTGAAAACAAAGTGTACATACCAGAATCCTCTCCAGGTGTGGGTAAAGAAGGAGCCTTGATATTTTAAAAAATTCGTTAAGTAACGAATAACTTGTTATTATAACTCCAATTTGTGGAAACGTAATTTCAGAAAAAAAAACAAACAAAATATATATAAATAAGGTATTCATATCAATTTTAGTCAAAGACAAACTGAATTCGATATGAAAACTTGCGTAGATAATTTAGTGTATATTTACAAAATATATTTTATTTAAAATATTTTTTGTATAATTATATTGGTATAGTGAAACGAAGGTTTGTAAAATTGCCTAGTTAGATATAGATAGCATTACGTATACACAAACAACATCCTGCTCTAAGCAATTATTTCAAAAACTTAAAGAGTTATACTTGACTTAGTAGGCTCCCAAATATCAGATATTTAAAAATTACGTACTTTTCCATGTCTTCCTGAGACATTGTTAAAATAACCTTCGTACTTTTCCGCTAACAAATCGGAAAAACGATAATTGACATCGAATGAACAAAGTTTAGTGTAGGTAAACATATATTTCTTATTTTGAGAAATAAACCTATAAATAGGTGTAGGAATTAAATTTTAAGTCACTGCAATAAAATAAAGAGTATAAGAATATTGTAAATATAAAAATATAGTACTTATTTTTAAAATATAGATTTTTTACTTTAAAAAAAATACATTTTGCCTGAAACGTCCCAGCTCTGCGCACGAAAGCAAAATCACAGTGCTCTAATCTCATCTTTTGGATATTGAGGAACTTTTTATAACTAACAAAACAAAACACCCCTACAGTGACGACGTTCACCGGAATGACGATGTGAAATGAGTGCGATGAGTGAATAAAATAAAAAATGGTCTTCTATTGTATCTTCAACTTTTTGTGCAAGAGAAATGCTGGTATTTCATATTAGAGATACTAGTCTGTTTTTAGTCCTTTTCCCCTAATTCTCAAACTTATCAATTTCGCATAAAAAAGTGCGTTATATATTTAAAAACATCCGTAACAAATAAAAGTTCCCACATTTTATAAAAATTGATAATTGTAAAACTAATTTCAGACAGACAAAAAAAATCTATAAAAATTGGCATTTCTAATATAAACCTGGCAATACGTATGAAAATCCATATTCGTTAATTATCTGTATTAGATATTAAATCCGTACATGTACGTACACATTCGTATACATGGCAATACTCCTCATTTAAAAGAAGACGTACTAAAGTTGTTAAAGAACTCATCTAGAGGATTCCCTCTATCAATGAAAACATTAAAAGTAATTCTAATTAAAATATTTTTTTTTTAAAATTTACCTCTTTTAGTAAAGTTACGCCCGGGGCGAGTGCCCCCCTGCCTCCCTCACGCCATTAAACTGTATCTTAACGCTTAAACAACGTTAAAAAAATATTCTGGAAAATACTCAATCGATTTAAAAAAAATTAAAAATTCTCTTTTCGAGATTTCTTCAAAATCAAACGCCAAACTTTCTAAAAATCTGACCACTCCAATGGAAAGCTGAGAATAAATACATAAATGTAAAAGTTACGAGTTCAAAACATCTCGCCCTTCATGCTTGGACATTTCAGACAAAATGCTCTTGATATAGTTTTTACCTTGATAGATTTGTAAACCAACTTCAAACAATTTTGTGGTTTAAAAAAAACATTTTTTACGTATTCTAGGTTTTAAAAATAAATAAGGTTAAAACTAAATCATATTTTAGAATTAGTTGTGGCAGAATGTGTTGTGCCTTATAAAATATCTTTAAAATTTTATTATTTTTAGTCATTCCATTTATACAGGGTCTGGAAGCAAAAATTCTTAAATTAATTAGTAAAATAGTGACAAAATCAGAATTTAATTATATGCAACTTCAAAATTTTGGCTTGACTTTTTTTTAAGTTCTAACGAGATTATTACTTATTTCGAGATCATATGAAAGTCATTTCAAAAGTTCTTAGATATGGCAGAGTCTGATATCATTGTGTGATATTCATAGCTGACAGTGTTTGATGTGTCACAAAATGTATTTTATTTGATGGTATTCTACAAGAAGATGGTGCACTTTAGAGCTGTGGTTTGCTACGATTTTCATGCAGGTTATAGAATCATAACACATCGAGACCATCAGTGACAAAATAGTACATTGAATGAGATGTTGTGGGTATTTGTGGATTATTCTCATATACCAATCCTGCTTTTTTTCTTCAACCTCCAAAAGTTTTTTGGGACCCACATACAACAAATGGGTAAAAGTATTTATTGATGTTAAAGGTTTAAGAATGGTCTTTACGTGATAGTATACCAAATTTCCAACAAATTCACTTGTTGTGTCGACATGGTTCTTCATCTTGAAATAAATTTTGAAAATATCCGTAATTATGTCACATGGAAATTGTAAAAAACCTTATCCTGAAACTTTCAAGTTTAGTTAAGTAAACAATTAACAATGAATACTTTTTAGTACCTCAATGTACACTATAATGTGTTGACATCTCATATGACTACTTACGTATAGTGTTGCCGTCTCTAATAACTTTTACTGTGACTTACGTGTAAAACTACTTAGTCGCATGTTATGATTGTTGTCTAATTTATCATATTGACGATGAATTCCTTTGATAGTGGATTAAGAGTCGTCCATAAAAAGCTGACTATTATATTTACTTGCTGTTGTACTATCAATTCTGTTAAAGGATAGCGAAGTGAATATGATAAATTGGTTATATGAATAAAGAAGTAGTAAAATTTTATATTGTTCGATTGTGACGAATTTTCTTCCATGTCATTATTATGCAATGTTTCACAATTAAAGCGCCTGGTTAACTAATCTTTGGTTAAAATATTTTGAAGACACCCACTGTTATTTATTTTAAGATTTATTTAATGTCTAAATAACAATCAATATGGAAAAATAGGAAAAACATTTGCTAGTCTTTATTTATATGACCTACTGTATGTATATTTATTAGTTTATAGGATTCGTTTTTATACGTTAGGTTATATGATAGTCATTTGATGGTTACTTGTATTATATATTTTTTAGTTAATAAAATTGTTTTTAAATTTTTATTTTGTGTTTTCTTTTTAGTACCACTTTATAAACGAGTAAATAGCAGCTTAAGAAATGCGTATTTTATCAATTATTTTTCGAATACATTTAGGAGATATTTACGTTAAGGGAAATGTAGGAAACCGATGTGTTTTGAAAAAATTTCGATACTCATCTCCTACTTCGAGGTCGTAAAATACGATTTTGGCCTTGGGTTTTCACTATTTTTCCTCACTTTTCCGAAAAACCCAAAAAACATCAAGCGTCAATTTACAAAGCACTTTTATTTGTGAAGAAACCGCATTTACGTTTTTTTTTAAATGGTGCTCGCGAAAATATATTGTATGTAATATGCTTCAGATATTTTTGCACAAGTTTTTACAAATAAATTTAGAAACACTTATATTTTCAAAGAAAAACCAAAAATTCATTTTAGAAACACCGGCGACCATTGTTGTAAACAAGAAGACAGCTACTCATTTTAACGTTGTCAGACGTAAAATACTTTCGTGGTATAAACTATAAAATTTGTCCATCTAAATCAATAACAAAATAGAGTAAAATTTGTCTTAATCATCCAAAATTTTTGGTTAATTATGGTTAGTTTAGGTTTAGCTTGGTCTTTGGTTAGTTTGGAAAACTGAAGCTACCTGAACTCAGTGGTGACTTTCCTTAGGTTTGCAGGTTTGCGCAACACCCAAAAAAATTGTAAATTAAAATAAAACATACTAATAAATATAAGTACAAATATTATTTTATTTCTAGTGATAATTTAATGATTAAATTTAAATAAAATTTTTTCCTAGATTATATACGAACTGAAGTCAATTATTGAAATAATTTAACTTACTTCACCTAAATATCATTAATAATTTGTATTATATTATTATGTCTGGAAATGTAATCGCAATCCAAATTAATCCATTGGAACGTATACGGAGTTGCCTAAGAGGTGGAGATTAATTCCGTCTCATAGGCTACATGTAGGTTGCAGGTCGACTGCAAACCTGTGTTAAGTTTGCCTGTCGATTTCGCAGTCGTAGGTGTTTAAGTTTGTTGTGCGGTACGCTATTGTATTTTCTTATTACGTTTTGCGTTGAAGTGAATTCAGGTCAGAGTTTAATTGCAGAGTTACTCTGCGGTCGATCATTAAATAATAAGGCTAAAATAAGAAGGCTTGGAAGGCCTACTCCAAATTTAATAATAGAACAATCCTTTTCTAACAAAAAAAATTACCAGGATATTTAACCCGTACTTTTGTTATAAACATACTTAGCTTTGTAGTTGTGAAATTAAAAATGCTCTAATTTGTTTTCCTTGTTTATTATTTGGAGGAGGAACTTCTTGGATAAAAGTCGGTTTTACCGACTTAAATTATTCGGGGGACTGCATTAAAACGCATACGTTGTCGGCAAAACATTTGAAAAATATTTTGCAATATTTACTTTTTGGGACAGCTCAATTAAGCCGCCCTTATCGAAGAGATATTGAACTACACAATGAAAAAGTGAGACATAATCGATACATTTTAAAATTATAATTAATTGTGTGCGTTTCTGTGGAGCTCTTGAACTCCCGTTACGAGGACATGATGAGTCTACACCTTCCTCTAATGCCGGGGCTATTCGAGGTTTAATTGATTTTAGTACTGAGTTAGATGGTGCTCTGAAATAACATTTAGAAAAAACATTCAAAATGAAATTGTTTATTGTGTCTCAAGAGAAAATTTCTAAAAAAGTAAAAGTAGTTGATTCTTTGTCTATAATAGATGACGAAACTAGTGACGTCTTTCAAATTCTAATTATTTTTAGATACATTGTACGGGGCAAACCGGCCGTGTGATTTTGGAATTTTTAGTGCCTTTAGAACATGAGTAGAAAACTTTGTCTTCTGTTATACCTAAAGGACTTGAAAATCACATCGAAGGTAATGAAAACAAACTCATTTCGCAAAAATATGATGGTGCATCAGTCATGAGGGGTACGTCGAATGGGGTGCAAGGAATTACAAAAAAAAAACTTATGACCATGCTGCTTACGTGCATTTTTACGCACATCAATTAAATTTGGCAATGTTAAACGCTGAATCCAACGATAAAAATATCCTCATATTTTTTTCCAATTTAAAAGCGATTTGTTCTTTTTATTCAAATAGTTCTCAGAGAACCACAATACTAGATCAAATTGTTAACAAACGCTTACCTCGTTCGAACCCAACAAGATGGAATTTTAATTCTAAATTTGTTTGTACCATATTTGAATACAAAGGAAGCATTTTAGAGACAATGGGAAAACTCTTAGATGACAGTACAAACATTAGTAACACGAACCAATCATCAAGGTATATCAAAGTTCTCAAAAGTAAGAGTTTCCCTTCATGGTTAAACCTTTTTTACAAAATAATGCCTCAAGTTCATTTGTTATTCGGTAAGTTTCAAACAAGACAAATTGACGCTGTTATTGCAAAAATATATTATTATTTGGATGGCTCTTTGGAATCCTCAGTTTGCACAGTACCACACAGCGATTTTGAACAATTGTGGGATTGTATTCGAACTGGAAATACAAGATGCATAATAGGGGCGGTTTACTTGCCACCGCCATCGGGCGCGACCGTTTATGGGGACTACGCCTAATCTGTAAATTATTTGCTCGATTATTTTCCATCTTCACAAATCTTAATACTGGGAGACCTTAACTTGCCTCATTATACTAATTCATTTATCGGCATCGACATTCGAGATTCAACTGTTATTAACAGAGATTGTTATTCGAATTTACTTAACACTAACAATAACCTTAACACTATTTTTACTTCAAAAAATGATAAGGAACAAATTATTTTTGATTATATATGCTTTCATGATTTAATTCAATACAATAACATTTGTAACTTTAATCAAGTGATACTGGACTTAGTTTTTTCAAATTGTTTAAATATCTTAGTGCCACATAACCATTCACCTAACGGTGAATGTAGATAGGCATCATCCCCCTTTACTAATAGATTTTTTGCATCGACGATGCAGATGATACAAGCTCGGAGTTGCAATTTACTAAATTTAATTTTCGCGGTGCCGACTTTGATTTACTAAATGACTTGAAACTATTTGGATTGCTGCCTAACAAAAAAAACTATCTTAACTGAGTAATTAAAATTGCAATTAATTTCCGCCAGTGAAATCAAGAATTTTCGTCGCAAATGAAATCTCAAAATTTTACCAGGAAATATAATATATTATTACCAACTATAAACGCCTTACCAAATCCTGGCAACACCCTGTAAGGTACCTCAGTTCAGACTTACCTAATGATTGTCCTAATACTGACTGGAGTTTACCTATATGCTAGCTCATCTCAGGGTAGATTCGTTGTTTTTATATTTTTCCACTATTTTTAATATATTGCCTGTGTAAGTTTTATAAATGACTAAATCGGGAAAAATGCGCCACCAAATTTTACTTTAGAATGAGCCCTAATGATTATACTACGAGCAATTGTAGTAAAGAAAACTTGGAAAAGAATAAATATTTAATATGTCATATCCAGGTAAATAAATCGCAAAGTCTAAGTACTTGAAAGTATCCTAATTTAAATTTATAGGAAATAAAACCACTTAAATAGAGGCCAATACATTTATTCCTCAAGGTATACCCCTTCCCAGATAATAAGTACAACCCCTGGAAAAAGTTATCACCATGTGAATTATTGCAAGCTCCTCTAATGGGGCTATCTAATAGAAGTGCGGTTACAAATGTTAAATTGCAATAGAGAAACCTTGTTGACTTAGTCGAGAGTTATTGTCTTTCTATGACGTAGCAAAATGTGAATATCAAAACAAAAGAATAGTAAATTAAACTTGACAGTGTCCTGCACAGTGAACGGCAAACCGATCCAAAAGTAGACAAATCAACTACTACCTTTGGAAGGTTTACGTCGACATAGCCCAGTTATAGAAGAAAAGAACACACTCTATTTTAAACTGGACTATGAAGCTCCATAAGCCCAACAATGCAGAATAC
Source organism: Diaprepes abbreviatus (assembly GCA_034092305.1). Classification (NCBI taxonomy): domain Eukaryota; kingdom Metazoa; phylum Arthropoda; class Insecta; order Coleoptera; family Curculionidae; genus Diaprepes; species Diaprepes abbreviatus. The sequence goes on along the minus strand of JASJET010000381.1, from coordinate 254,401 downwards.
TATCAACTTTGCAGTAATAAAAAAATAAGCAATATCAAAAAAACTACAAAAATATCTGCAAAGAGAAAGAATTAGAAAATTGATAAGAAGAGAGATAATGAGTGTTTAAATGACAGTTAATAAAAATATAAGCAATAGAAAATTACAAAAAAAAGTGATAGATAATTACAAAAATTAGGTCATAGAAATCAACTTATAATCTTAACAAAATTTTTCTGAAAAGTATGTTACAATTTGAACAAAATAACTAGTTTCCAAAATATTCAATTATTAAGCAATTAAAATTTTCAATAAATGTATCATTATAATATTCATTAATTTAAACAATAATTAAAGTGTTAATTGGCCGCTCTGGGACTCTAAAAAAAATGGAACCATAATAAAAACCTCAATTACAGTAAAGTATCGCAAAAATAAAACATTTAAATTTGAGGTTGTAGCGCAAGGAAGTCGACTGCGTTTCACCTTACATAGTTTACTGGTTCGCCGCAAATATATGATATGGTAAATTACCAAAAGATAAATATCATTAAAAAAAAATATTAAAGTCCAGATATTTCAAATCTATTAATTAGAATGGTTCAAAAACATATACACAAGAATCCCCCACCTGTTAGCCCACTAGGTAATCGAACAGAAAACTGTGTTTAGATAACTAAACGATTCAAAATACAGGTTTAATACCCATTAGGCTTAACAGTCAGAAACTCTTGTGTACATACTTTGGCTAAAATTAGGCACTTAGCTGTATCACTTTAAAACAGGTGGTTGAACAAGGCCTGTGACATAGACGGCTTCCCCAGAACGGACGTTGACTTGGCTCAATATGGAGATTGTCCCTTTCAGAGGCTCACAATCCCAGAAGTGCAGCACGAAAACCCAAACTGTACATTATGACTATTCCAAAAACTTACTATAGTTTACCCAAAGACGTAATTATTCCAAAGACATAATTATTCCAAAGACATATTGTACTTATCCCAAAGACAATACTGTAGTTACTCCTAAGACCCTAAAATAAAGAAATAAAAATTCCTACTCAATCAGTCGTACAAAAGGCCTACGCAAAGCCTAGCTAAATTTTGCTTAAACACAAAAACTGATTGTTTCAAAAGAAATATGTACAGGGTGAGTCAACGAGTGGATGAAGTAGGTTTGTACCTTTTCGGTGAAATTAACAAAGAAACTATATTTATTGTTTGATACAGTTTATTTTTACGTAGATTTTAAAAATATTTAGGACTCTACAGGGTGAGCCAAAAAACTAGGATAGCATAAAGTTGTATTTTTTTAAATAGAACACCCTATATACGAATCATATTTTCGATTTAGCTTATAATTTTAAATCTTTTTTATTAAGGGTTTACTATAACAAAACTTTATAGTTTCTGAGATAATTAAGTTTAAAGAAAAAAAGTCACATTTTCAAGCATCAATTCAATCCTAAATAACGTTTTCAATTTTGTGACAAATATATTCAAATTTGAAATTTAGCAAGGCCAAGGACAAGTTAATATAATTTTTACCTAATATTTGCAATAAAAGCTACAGGGTGTTGAACACAGCGGCTCAAATTTGAACAAGTTTAAATGAATAAATATCTTTTTTTTTTAAATGTGTACACCCTGTATATTTTCATGTTATTTAATAGAGTAATAAAAACCCTAAAAGTTTTGTTCAATATATCTTATACCTATTTATAATAGTTTTTGAGATATTTCAGTTTTTCTTATTTTCCATACTTTTTTACAGAAATAGTCTTCATTATCATAGTAGCCATGTAAAATAATAAAAAGAAACTACAGAAACAAACAGAATGTGGTTAAATATGATGAAATACATTATTCGTTGTATTACAATGGCAATAGTTTAATTAAACATAATGTGAAAAAATTAACACAACAATAACGACAAGGCAAATACATATTTACTTTTATACTAAATTGAAACAAAAAAAATACCTATTAAATACTGAGATTAATTATTTCTTTTTAATAAGTGTTCGAATAAACGACCCTCTTGTGCAATGCACAAATTTAGTCTTTTTTGCAGATTTTCTCGGACCCTGGACAAAATTAGTGGCGTTATTGTTCTACAGGTATCCCTAATCCTGTTTCGCATACCTTCCACTGTTGTTGGTGGATTAACATACACCTTATTTTTAATATAACCCCATAGGAAGAAATCTAATGGGGTGATGTCGCAAGATCTTGGTGGCCACTCAATGAAACCCCCACGTCCCATCCATTTTTGCGGATATCGTTGGTCCAAAAACGCACGAACTTCACGATGGTAATGCGGAGGCGCACCATCGGGCTGGAACCACATACTGTCGAGCTCATCCCTATCGAGACCTTGAAGCAGTTGGGGTAGTTCTTCTTGTAGAAAGTTCAGGTAACTATGGCCATTTAGTGGTTCATTAAAAAAGTGGGGTCCAATAATTCGATTATGATGAATACCACACCAAACATTTAATGACCAGTGGTTTTGATGTTGCACCTCTCTAATCCAAAATGGGTTTTCTGTGGCATAATAATGCATGTTGCGTCTATTTACGGCACCGTTACTTCTAAAAGTAGCTTCATCACTAAACATTACCTTGCATAATAAATTTGGATTTAATTGAATCTCCGCATTTATTGTACGACAAAAGTTTACACGACTTTCAAAATCCTGTCCATGCAATTCTTGATGTAAATTTGATGTAATTCCATGTGATGATACCTATATTTCTTGGTAGTACGATTAGCGGTGGATTGTGATGTTTCACATAATGCTGCTAACTGACGGCTACCAATATAAGGATTTTCCTGAACATTTAACAATACTTGTAGTTCTTTTTCTTCATTAGTTACTGGTTTGTTGACTACTTTACGTTTTGGATAATCAACAGTACCAGAAGAATCAAATCTTTGCATTAAGTTTTGAAAAGTATGGGTATTAGGCTGGCGTCGATCAGGATACTTCATTTTGTAAATTCTTTGAGCAAGAAGGTAATTTTTTTGAGCCTCTCGTATTGTATAAATCATATCTATTAACTCATTCTTTGGAAAATTCATTTTACAATATAAGATGAATGCAAAAAAAACCAAACTACACTACATAAAAACCAAAAGAAGCGATTGCGGTTATAAATTTGACACACAGAAAAATGTTCTTTTACATTGTTTTTGCCATGGCTACTATGATAATGAAGACTATTTCTGTAAAAAAGTATGGAAAATAAGAAAAACTGAAATATCTCAAAAACTATTATAAATAGGTATAGGATATATTGAACAAAACTTTTAGGGTTTTTATTACTCTATTAAATAACATGAAAATATACAGGGTGTACCATTTAAAAAAAAGATATTTATTCATTTAAACTTGTTCAAATTTGAGCCGATGTGTTCAACACCCTGTAGCTTTTATTGCAAATATTAGGTAAAAATTATGTTAACTTGTCCTTGGCCTTGCTAAATTCCAAATTTGAATATATTTGTCACAAAATTGAAAACGTTATTTAGGATTGAATTGATGCTTGAAAATGTGACTTTTTTTCTTTAAACTTAATTATCTCAGAAACTATAAAGTTTTGTTATAGTAAATCCTTAATAAAAAAGATTTAAAATTATAAGCTAAATCGAAAATACGATTCGTATATAGGGTGTTCTATTTAAAACAATACAACTTTATGCTATCCTAGTTTTTTGGCTCACCCTGTAGAGTCCTAAATATTTTTAAAATCTGCGTAAAAATAAACTGTATCAAACAATAAATATAGTTTCTTTGTTAATTTCACCGAACAGGCACAAACCTACTTCATCCAATCGTTGACTCACCCTGTACATACCTCGAACTCAAGAAGATGGTGGCATCTGCTAACTGATAAGCCGTTGTTTCTGGCTGGCTGAAGAAAATAATCGCCAAACTGGCTGTGAAACGACCAAAATCACCAAAAATTGTTTGCACCTCAACTCGGTTTTGTTACATTAATCGGCCATTTATGACCAAGTCCCTTAACTTGGGACAGTAATAAGACTAAAACCACGTCTTCACGCTCTTGCGTCAGATAGCCAAAAGAGAACGATTTCTCTCAAATCACTAGCACATTTCTTCCAACGGAAGTTACCAAAAAAACTTTATAAAAACGTCTATCAAAAATCTATCCAAAAAAAATAACCTTAATCTCGTAGCCATAATCTCGAACCCTTGAAATTTATCATACAATTTCAACTACTTCCGGAAAATATATACAAAAATTCTTCTATCTCAACTTTAAACTGGCCAGTACTAAAATCAGACCGAGACAACCAATATCTTAATAATCTAACCTGAGTAGATATACCTAGGGGCGTTCTACAATAAAAAGTGCATTTTTCCCATAAGAATAACATGGGGAAAATTTAAGGTTCAAATTGCAATTTTAGTGCCATTTTAGGGCGTGGCATTTTTAAAATGAAACAGAGCATAGTTTTGTTGAAATATCTATTTTCTATTATACATGAATTAAAAAATACAATAGGACATAGTTTTGTTGAAATATTTATTTTTATTATACATGAATTTATAAATACAATAAAGAACAGGGTGATTTTTAAATAATCAATTAATTTCAGTATTTTTATAATTTTTGTTGTATATATGTAAAGTTAACTTTACTGTCCTCAATGAGGATGTCTAAAGAGCCCAAAATATTCTTTTATAAAATATTTAACAACATAATCGCCAAATGAAAGGGGAAACTGATCTCGCACCAAGTTTCCTGTAACATTGTGGTAATAATGTGTTATAAGACAATTGAAAACAACGTAACGAATAATTAAACGTATTTGCCTAGGTGCACCCCCATACCCAAGTAATAAGTAATTAAGATTACTATAAAAGCAAATTTATTTAGTAACTACCGTGTACGAAATATAAATAATAAGCTATATAAAAGAACAAAAGGTTATTCTAAAGACGCGCAAAACAGCTTCTCAGCTAAAAGCAACCTACTTTGGAGATAGGTATTACAACTTCGCTCCGCTGTCTTACAGTCCTCAATGAGGATGTCTAAAGAGCCCAAAATATTCTTTTATAAAATATTTAACAACATAGTCGCCAAATGAAAGGGGAAACCGATGTCGCACCAAGTTTCCTGTAACATTGTGGTAATAATGTGTTATAAGACAATTGAAAACAACGTAACAAATAATTAAACGTATTTGTCTAGGTGCACCCCCTCCCAAGTAACAAGTAATTAAGATTACTATAAAAGCAAATTTATTTAGTAACTACCGTGTGTACGAAATATAAATAATAAGCTATATAAAAGAACAAAAGGTTATTCTAAAGACGCGCAAAACAGCTTCTCAGCTAAAAGCAACCTACTTTGGAGATAGGTATTACAACTTCGCTCCGCTGTCTTACAGTCCTCAATGAGGATGTCTAAAGAGCCCAAAATATTCTTTTATAAAATCTTTAACAACATAATCGCCAAATGGAAGGGGAAACCGATGTCGCACCAAGTTTCCTGTAACATTGTGGTAATAATGTGTTAAAAAAACAGTTGAAAACAACTTAACAAATAGTCAAACATGTGATCAAAATTACTATAAAAACAAATTTATTCAGTAGCTATCGTATGTACAAAATATAAATAATAAGCTATATAAAAGAACAATAGGTTATTCTAAAGACGCGCAAAACAGCTTCTCAACTAAAAGCAGTCTACTTTGGAGATAGGTCTTACAACTTCGCTCCGCTGTTTTACTGTCCTCAGCGAGGATGTCCAAAGGACCCAAAATATTCTTTTATAAAATCTTTAACAACATAATCACCAAATGAAAGGGGAAACTGATATCGCACCAAGTTTCCTATAACATTGTGATAATAATGTAGTAAAAAAACAATTGAAAACAACGTAACAAATAATTAAACTTCTTTGCCTAGTTGCACCCCCCATAGCCAAGCAACATCTAATTAAGATTAGTATAAAAACAGATTTATTATGGTAACAATGTGTTAAAAAACAATCGAAAACAACGTAACAAATAATTAAACTAGTCTATTTAGTTTAAAGCCCCCCCAGCCAAGTAACATATAATTAAGATTACTATAAAAACACCCTTATTTAATAAACAGGTTTATTTTTATCAAATACAGTAAATTAAAACATATATTACAATAATATATGGAATAAATAAATATTTTTAGTTAAAACTGATCGAAGCGAATTTTTTCATGTCTATAAGAGAAAAAATCATAATTATTAAAAAATAGTTGTCAGTGTACAAAATATAAATAATAAGCTCTAAAAAAGAACAATATGACATTCTAAAGATGTGCAAAACAGCTATTCAGCTAAAAGCAGCCCACTTTGGAGATAGACCTTACAACTTTGCTCCGCTCTTACTGTCCTCAATAAGGATGTCTAAAGGGGTCTAAATAATAATGGCTAAATGAAAAGGGAATCTAATGTCGGACCAAGCTTTAATGCTCTACGATGTGAAAAAGATGTTTAATAAAACTGTCTTTGTTTATTATAGTGGATGGTTTAAAATTTAAACAAGAAAAAGTTATATTAATTATACCTAAAACAAAATTTTTTCGCATAAAGGAGTTCCTTTAATACCCATTAGATGTCAGTTTACTCTGAATTCGGATTCTTTAGCCGATCTATATATGTATGCTCTTCATTACTCTACCACTTTAAGTTTGGTGAAATCTGCAACACTTTTAGGTCACGTGACACACATCATCTAACTATGGTAAAATAATTTCAAAGTCTATCAATATAATACCCCATTTAAAAAAGTTTGTGTAGAAAAAAATGCTTTTTACTCATTTACCTAAGAATAATGGAAAATACTACAATCTTTCAAACTAATACTCCCCAATTACAACACGGCTCATCATTTAGGAACATGCAAAAGTTTATTGTACCAAGTTTACTACTAATTTATTAAACAAACTCTAACATTTTCTCAAATATAAATCGCTATTATTTTTAGCTTTAATAAAAATAACTACTTTATAAAAATATCACTCAGTCAAGATCTACTGATCAGTAATTAGATTTAATTCTTTCAAGTAATACTGCCAGAACAATACATAACTACATATTTAGGGTCACGCCGAAGATGATTCACTGCACCCTCCAGATAACCTATTAAATCATAACTTTTTCCCAACCTCTCAAACGTTACCACGCTTTTCATTAAAAAATAAATTAAAAGATCTCCATGCATTCTTCCTCTTCGATATAGTACCTCTTTATAGCTACCGCTTTCAACCCTTTACCCCTTAAAAGCTACCATCCTTCGTTAAGTGAACACCCTTCAGTACAATGCGCAATACAACATTTAGATTTCATGTCCTAGTAAAGAAAATATCAGTATATGCATTGGTTCTTTCATGTATTTTAATAGACAATATGTTTCCCGTGTTTTGTTCATATACGCATTACGAAATAGCCTCAGGCCATCGAATGCAAGAGGATAGATACCTTTTCCGGTGGAGGGTTGAAAGTGGTGTGTGATCTAAAAGAAGAGCTTCAAACTCAACAAGGAGATGTGGGGGAGATTTTTTCATTTATTTTTTTGATAAAATGCACCGTTTTTAAGATATTACCAAAAATGGATTTTTCCATTATAAAAAATTGAAATATCACCACAACGATACAATTTATCAAAAAAATAAACGAAAATATCTCCCTCACACGCCCTTGTCGTGTTTGGTGGTCTCTTTTTAGAAAATTCTAGTTTCACCCCTTTACCCCCAAGGGTGTCATCCACTTATTATATTAATTCAGTAAGTACCATACATAAGGTTAACTAATTTAGAACAATTTTTATGAACATAATAAGAATCTCACACTCTCTGACACTGCGAATTTTTCTTTTAAAAGAGAATCCCCTTTAACACTACAAATTCTTAATCAAAAAAAATTAACTTATAGACTATCCCTGATAAGCACTCCAGAAACTACACGCACTACAGCCCTCTTTGTTATATACGACAACAATGATGAAATGGGTGAGCCGAATAAAAACGAATACACCCGAATAGAAAATAGCAAATACGAAATAGCCTCAGAGCACCTAATTCAAGAGGGTATGATACCCTTTGCGGTGGAGGGTTGAAAGTAGTGCGATCTAAAAGAAGATTTCCAAACTCGGCAAGGGGAAGTGGGGGAGATTTTTTCAGTTATTTTTTTGATAAAATGCACCGTTTTTAAGATATTACCAAAAATAGATTTTTCCTTTATAAAAAAATTTAAAAATTGAAATATCTCCACAACGGCACATTTTATTGAAAAAATAAATGAAAAAATCTCCCCCACACTCCCTTGTCGAGTTTGGCAGTCTTTTTTTAGATCGCACCACTTTCAACCCTCTACCCCTCAAGGGTATCACCCCCTTATTTCAAGAGGGTATGATACCCTTTGCGGTGGAGGGTTGAAAGTGGTGCGATCTAAAAGAAGACTTCCAAACTCGGCAAGGGAGAGTGGGGGAGATTATTTCAGTTATTTTTTTGATAAAATGCACCGTTTTTAAGATATTACCAAAAATAGATTTTTCCTTTATAAAAAAATTTAAAATTGAAATATCTCCACAACGGCACATTTTATTGAAAAAATAAATGAAAAAATCTCCCCCACATCCCCATGTCGAGTTTGGCAGTCTTTTTTTAGATCGTACCACTTTCAACCCTCTACCCCTCAAGGGTATCACCCCCTTATTATAAACGTTCAATAAATACCATACATAAAGTATACTAATTTACAACAATTTTTATGAAAATAATAAAAAAAATCTCCGACACCAAGAATTTTTCTTGAAATGAGAACCCCCTCCAACACCACTAATTTTTATTAAGGAAAAATAAACTTACCAAGCTATCCCCGATGATCACTCGAAGAAACTACGCGCACTACTGAAGAAAATTCTTCCGCAGCCCTCCTTTTATATACTCGGCAACGATGACGAAAAGTCGGGTGTATTCCTGTGGAAACGTGTTTACTTCTAATTTACACGTAAACACGTTTCCACAGGAATACACCCGACTTTTCGTCATCGTTGCCGAGTATATAAAAGGAGGGCTGCGGAAGAATTTTCTTCAGTAGTGCGCGTAGTTTCTTCGAGTGATCATCGGGGATAGCTTGGTAAGTTTATTTTTCCTTAATAAAAATTAGTGGTGTTGGAGGGGGTTCTCATTTCAAGAAAAATTCTTGGTGTCGGAGATTTTTTTTATTATTTTCATAAAAATTGTTGTAAATTAGTATACTTTATGTATGGTATTTATTGAACGTTTATAATAAGGGGGTGATACCCTTGAGGGGTAGAGGGTTGAAAGTGGTACGATCTAAAAAAAGACTGCCAAACTCGACATGGGGATGTGGGGGAGATTTTTTCATTTATTTTTTCAATAAAATGTGCCGTTGTGGAGATATTTCAATTTTAAATTTTTTTATAAAGGAAAAATCTATTTTTGGTAATATCTTAAAAACGGTGCATTTTATCAAAAAAATAACTGAAATAATCTCCCCCACTCTCCCTTGCCGAGTTTGGAAGTCTTCTTTTAGATCGCACCACTTTCAACCCTCCACCGCAAAGGGTATCATACCCTCTTGAAATAAGGGGGTGATACCCTTGAGGGGTAGAGGGTTGAAAGTGGTGCGATCTAAAAAAAGACTGCCAAACTCGACAAGGGAGTGTGGGGGAGATTTTTTCATTTATTTTTTCAATAAAATGTGCCGTTGTGGAGATATTTCAATTTTTAAATTTTTTTATAAAGGAAAAATCTATTTTTGGTAATATCTTAAAAACGGTGCATTTTATCAAAAAAATAACTGAAAAAATCTCCCCCACTTCCCCTTGCCGAGTTTGGAAATCTTCTTTTAGATCGCACTACTTTCAACCCTCCACCGCAAAGGGTATCATACCCTCTTGAATTAGGTGCTCTGAGGCTATTTCGTATTTGCTATTTTCTATTCGGGTGTATTCGTTTTTATTCGGCTCACCCATTTCATCATTGTTGTCGTATATAACAAAGAGGGCTGTAGTGCGTGTAGTTTCTGGAGTGCTTATCAGGGATAGTCTATAAGTTAATTTTTTTTGATTAAGAATTTGTAGTGTTAAAGGGGATTCTCTTTTAAAAGAAAAATTCGCAGTGTCAGAGAGTGTGAGATTTTTATTATGTTCATAAAAATTGTTCTAAATTAGTTAACCTTATGTATGGTACTTACTGAATTAATATAATAAGTGGATGACACCCTTGGGGGTAAAGGGGTGAAACTAGAATTTTCTAAAAAGAGACCACCAAACACGACAAGGGCGTGTGAGGGAGATATTTTCGTTTATTTTTTTGATAAATTGTATCGTTGTGGTGATATTTCAATTTTTTATAAAGGAAAAATCCATTTTTGGTAATATCTTAAAAACGGTGCATTTTATCAAAAAAATAAATGAAAAAATCTCCCCCACATCTCCTTGTTGAGTTTGAAGCTCTTCTTTTAGATCACACACCACTTTCAACCCTCCACCGGAAAAGGTATCTATCCTCTTGCATTCGATGGCCTGAGGCTATTTCGTAATGCGTATATGAACAAAACACGGGAAACATATTGTCTATTAAAATACATGAAAGAACCAATGCATATACTGATATTTTCTTTACTAGGACATGAAATCTAAATGTTGTATTGCGCATTGTACTGAAGGGTGTTCACTTAACGAAGGATGGTAGCTTTTAAGGGGTAAAGGGTTGAAAGCGGTAGCTATAAAGAGGTACTATATCGAAGAGGAAGAATGCATGGAGATCTTTTAATTTATTTTTTAATGAAAAGCGTGGTAACGTTTGAGAGGTTGGGAAAAAGTTATGATTTAATAGGTTATCTGGAGGGTGCAGTGAATCATCTTCGGCGTGACCCTAAATATGTAGTTATGTATTGTTCTGGCAGTATTACTTGAAAGAATTAAATCTAATTACTGATCAGTAGATCTTGACTGAGTGATATTTTTATAAAGTAGTTATTTTTATTAAAGCTAAAAATAATAGCGATTTATATTTGAGAAAATGTTAGAGTTTGTTTAATAAATTAGTAGTAAACTTGGTACAATAAACTTTTGCATGTTCCTAAATGATGAGCCGTGTTGTAATTGGGGAGTATTAGTTTGAAAGATTGTAGTATTTTCCATTATTCTTAGGTAAATGAGTAAAAAGCATTTTTTTCTACACAAACTTTTTTAAATGGGGTATTATAATAGACTTTGAAATTATTTTACCATAGTTAGATGATGTGTGTCACGTGACCTAAAAGTGTTGCAGATTTCACCAAACTTAAAGTGGTAGAGTAATGAAGAGCATACATATATAGATCGGCTAAAGAATCCGAATTCAGAGTAAACTGACATCTAATGGGTATTAAAGGAACTCCTTTATGCGAAAAAATTTTGTTTTAGGTATAATTAATATAACTTTTTCTTGTTTAAATTTTAAACCATCCACTATAATAAACAAAGACAGTTTTATTAAACATCTTTTTCACATCGTAGAGCATTAAAGCTTGGTCCGACATTAGATTCCCTTTTCATTTAGCCATTATTATTTAGACCCCTTTAGACATCCTTATTGAGGACAGTAAGAGCGGAGCAAAGTTGTAAGGCCTATCTCCAAAGTGGGCTGCTTTTAGCTGAATAGCTGTTTTGCACATCTTTAGAATGTCATATTGTTCTTTTTTAGAGCTTATTATTTATATTTTGTACACTGACAACTATTTTTTAATAATTATGATTTTTTCTCTTATAGACATGAAAAAATTCGCTTCGATCAGTTTTAACTAAAAATATTTATTTATTCCATATATTATTGTAATATATGTTTTAATTTACTGTATTTGATAAAAATAAACCTGTTTATTAAATAAGGGTGTTTTTATAGTAATCTTAATTATATGTTACTTGGCTGGGGGGGCTTTAAACTAAATAGACTAGTTTAATTATTTGTTACGTTGTTTTCGATTGTTTTTTAACACATTGTTACCATAATAAATCTGTTTTTATACTAATCTTAATTAGATGTTGCTTGGCTATGGGGGGTGCAACTAGGCAAAGAAGTTTAATTATTTGTTACGTTGTTTTCAATTGTTTTTTTACTACATTATTATCACAATGTTATAGGAAACTTGGTGCGATATCAGTTTCCCCTTTCATTTGGTGATTATGTTGTTAAAGATTTTATAAAAGAATATTTTGGGTCCTTTGGACATCCTCGCTGAGGACAGTAAAACAGCGGAGCGAAGTTGTAAGACCTATCTCCAAAGTAGACTGCTTTTAGTTGAGAAGCTGTTTTGCGCGTCTTTAGAATAACCTATTGTTCTTTTATATAGCTTATTATTTATATTTTGTACATACGATAGCTACTGAATAAATTTGTTTTTATAGTAATTTTGATCACATGTTTGACTATTTGTTAAGTTGTTTTCAACTGTTTTTTTAACACATTATTACCACAATGTTACAGGAAACTTGGTGCGACATCGGTTTCCCCTTCCATTTGGCGATTATGTTGTTAAAGATTTTATAAAAGAATATTTTGGGCTCTTTAGACATCCTCATTGAGGACTGTAAGACAGCGGAGCGAAGTTGTAATACCTATCTCCAAAGTAGGTTGCTTTTAGCTGAGAAGCTGTTTTGCGCGTCTTTAGAATAACCTTTTGTTCTTTTATATAGCTTATTATTTATATTTCGTACACACGGTAGTTACTAAATAAATTTGCTTTTATAGTAATCTTAATTACTTGTTACTTGGGAGGGGGTGCACCTAGACAAATACGTTTAATTATTTGTTACGTTGTTTTCAATTGTCTTATAACACATTATTACCACAATGTTACAGGAAACTTGGTGCGACATCGGTTTCCCCTTTCATTTGGCGACTATGTTGTTAAATATTTTATAAAAGAATATTTTGGGCTCTTTAGACATCCTCATTGAGGACTGTAAGACAGCGGAGCGAAGTTGTAATACCTATCTCCAAAGTAGGTTGCTTTTAGCTGAGAAGCTGTTTTGCGCGTCTTTAGAATAACCTTTTGTTCTTTTATATAGCTTATTATTTATATTTCGTACACGGTAGTTACTAAATAAATTTGCTTTTATAGTAATCTTAATTACTTATTACTTGGGTATGGGGGTGCACCTAGGCAAATACGTTTAATTATTCGTTACGTTGTTTTCAATTGTCTTATAACACATTATTACCACAATGTTACAGGAAACTTGGTGCGAGATCAGTTTCCCCTTTCATTTGGCGATTATGTTGTTAAATATTTTATAAAAGAATATTTTGGGCTCTTTAGACATCCTCATTGAGGACAGTAAAGTTAACTTTACATATATACAACAAAAATTATAAAAATACTGAAATTAATTGATTATTTAAAAATCACCCTGTTCTTTATTGTATTTATAAATTCATGTATAATAAAAATAAATATTTCAACAAAACTATGTCCTATTGTATTTTTTAATTCATGTATAATAGAAAATAGATATTTCAACAAAACTATGCTCTGTTTCATTTTAAAAATGCCACGCCCTAAAATGGCACTAAAATTGCAATTTGAACCTTAAATTTTCCCCATGTTATTCTTATGGGAAAAATGCACTTTTTATTGTAGAACGCCCCTAGGTATATCTACTAACCTGCCTCGTCCTACAAAATGAATACCCAATAACAAACTACTTAATGGGTTCGAAATATTTAAAAATGAAATCCAATTAAGTTCAAATTAGTTCGACCTAGTTCGAGGGTCTAATTTCAAATATTTTAATTACCAAAAATTCTAATTAGTAAAGCAAAGGGAAATATTGAATTAATAAACTAAAAACAACATAATGAAAAAAATCGATACTATTTTATTTCGAATTTAGCATTTCGATAATATTCAACTTATGTGCCATCTTATAGGCAACCCTAAAAACTTTCACGCAATCTCGTGGAGCTGAACATTTAACAGCTGATATGTGACAATAAATAAATATTTACTGAAAAAGGAAAATCAACAAGAAAGCAAATAACCCTATTTATTATTTATCCAAACATTAAAAAAAACGCTTTTCCCAATCTGTGATACATTGTCTCGAGGTACCTAACGAAATTTACAAATTACAGAAATATGTTAAGTTTCGATGTCAATCAAAATTTGAAAATGTAAACAAAAGGAATAATCTGAATATAGATGAAACCAATATTAATGAATGAAAAACAAAAGGTAATCATTAGTTTTATAGTAGAAAACATCGTTTACTGTAAATTTACGTACGAAACAAAAATCTATTTATTACTTTATTAATTTGAACCTGTAATTTAATCTTGAAAAATGTAAACAAAAATCTTTATTATTTAAACCCAATTTTCAACCGTAACAGACTACTTCCAGGATTTTAACTGGAGCTTTCTGCGTTGTAACAATATTGACGACTCAGTTGAAATGTTTTGTAAGGTTTTAAAGATTGCGTTTGATTTTTATGGTCCCAAGTCTAAGGTCCATGCCCAAAATTATCTTAACTACTTTTCTAGGGAGACAATTAATTTAGTAAAAAATATAAACAAAACATTCAAAAGGTATAGACATACTGGATTGCTAGCGTACTAGAACGAATGCAAAAGTTCGAGATCCCAAACAAAAATCGCCATAAAGTCTGACTACAACAATTTTATTCGGTTTACAGAAAATGGTATACTGAAAAATGTTAAAGCTTTCTGGTTTTATCTCAACGATACACAACAGGATACCCAACAATAATGAAGCTTAATAATGTCAAATCAAGTAATTCAAGAATAATTGCTAACATGTTTACTGACTTCTTTCAATCGGTTGTCACTTCTACTGATGCTATAATAATTAACTGCCCATATTCTTCGCCTAGCACTAATTCAAATCTCTCAGACATAAATATTGATAGCTTCCTAGTGTTTGAAAAACTGGTTGAGCTCGACGACAGTAAGAGTGCTGGACCCGATGAAATTCCACCTATTCTCATAAAGAATTGTGGTCCAACTTTAGCGTTGCCGCTTAGTTATCTTTACCAGCGCTCATTGAATTCGGGCCAGTTTCCTAGCATATAGAAAACTGCCTATGTCACAGCAATTCATAAGGGTGGTAACAGACAATATATTGGTAACTATCGCCCGATATCTGGTCTTGACTGTATGGGCAAGGTTCTTGAATCCATAATCGTTGATCAGTTGTTATTAAATTTTCACAGAATTTTATTAAAATATAAACATGACTTTCTGCCAGGACGTTCGTGCCAAACTAATCTGTCTCTATACTCTAACTATCTAACAACAACTGTGGACTCAGGCCTTCAGGTCGACTCAATTGATTTTAAAAAAGCATTCGACAGAGCAAGTCACTCTATATTGCTCAACAAACTATAGTCACTCGGTGTTACAGACCCTTTACTGTCGTGGATTTCTAGTTATTTCACCAATCTAACACAAGTAGTTAAATTCAATAATACTTTATCTAAACTGATAAATATAACAGTCGCTGTACCTCAAGGGTCGCACTTGGAACCTATCTTCTTTCTCATCTTTATAAATGATCTTGGCAGTGTATTTGAAAACTGTCAATTTCCTTCTACGTTGACGACTTGAAGGTATTTAAGAGAGTAGACAATACTGATGATTGCCTGCCCCTACAATCGGAATTCAGATGCAACTCAACCACTCAAAATGTAGGATCATTTCATTTTCTAAGAAGAAATTTCCATTTTTACATCCTTACATCATCTCTAATGCCCTCCTGACCAGTTTCCTTAATCGACGACCTAGGCGTTATTTTTGACACCTAATTACGATTTAATGACCACATTAATTATATTTTAGTAAAGTCCTATGAAATGGCAGGATTTATAATGAGAAGCTGCAAAGATTTTTCAAGTATCGAGGTTTTAAAATCTTTATATTATTTACTAGCGTCTTGCCACCTAGAATATTGTTGCGTTGTTTGGAGCCCTTGTTACATAACGCATATTAAGCGGAGATACAATAAACAATTTCATTTTGAATGCTTTTTCTAAATGTTATTTCAGAGCACCATCTAACTCAGTACTAAAATCAATTAAACCTCGAATAACCCCAGGATTAGAGGAAGATGTAGACTCATCATGTCCTCGTAACGGGAGTTCGAGAGCTCCACAGAAACGCACACAATTAATTATAATTTTAAAATGTATCGATTATGTCTCACTTTTTCATTGTGTAGTTCAATATCTCTTCGATAAGGGCGGCCTAATTGAGCAGTCCCAAAAAGTAAATATTGCAAAATATTTTTCAAATGTTTTGCCGACAACGTATGCGTTTTAATGCAGTCCCCCGAATAATTTAAGTCGGTAAAACCGACTTTTGTCCAAGAAGATCCTCCTCCAAATAATAAACAAGGAAAACAAATTAGAGCATTTTTAATTTCACAACTACAAAGCTAAGTATGTTTATAACAAAAGTACGGGTTAAATATCCTGGTAATTTTTTTTTGTTAGAAAAGGATTGTTCTATTATTAAATTTGAAGTAGGCCTTCCAAGCGTTTTTATTTTAGCCTTATTATTTAATGATCGACCGCAGAGTAACTCTGCAATTAAACTCTGAACTGAATTCACTTCAACGCAAAACGTAATAAAAAAATACAATAGCGTACCGCACAACAAACTTAAACACCTACGACTGCGAAATCGACAGGCTACAGTAAAAGTTTATGAATTTTATGCTCTATAAGCTCGGAGTCGACAGAAATCTTCTTTCCCATTCTCAGATATTGCAGGTTATAGATATGGAAAGTCTGGAATTACGTAGAATTTATTTAACTATTATTTTTGGATTTAATATAATTAGGAATAGCATTGACTGTTTTGGCTTTCTTGAACTGATTATCTTCCGCGTTCCTTCACGTGAAGCTCGCCTATTTCAAATGTTCTTGGTTAAGAGAAGCCGGGCTGATGTTGGTAGAAATAAGATAATGCAATAATGCTGGCGTTCAAAAAGAACCCAAAATCACTCTTATAAAATATTTGAATATTTGTGTGTTGCAACTTCGATGGTTCATTTCATCTGGTATTTAGAGTATATTACTACATAACTTCTTTTGTTTTGTGTGGTCCTTTTTTCTTTTTTCTGAGTGCGTATTCTTTGTTAAAGGTTTGTATCAACGTTAAGCATTAGATAAGTTATTTTGTTTTATTTTTGTAACATACTAAAAGGAATGTACTATTTGGATTTACTCTGTGATGTACTGTTTGAAATAAATAAATAAAATTAACAAAAATTAGAAATAATATTACCTCAAACAACATTGAGCCATTTTCCTCTACATCAAAATGACGTAAGCTCGATGATTCCGCGGATCTTTCGTTTTGTTAAAAAGTAGTGACTGAAAGTGAAAACTGTAACACTATATATATCTTTGATAATAACTCCAGTACCCCCTAAAAGTGTCGAAAATGTGACACCCCGTATTGATTACCAACTTTCTAATAGTGGGTTGCTTCTTTCGCCAAAATACGTGAATAACCGGTATAATACCAAAGATATCAGGAATTGATTTGAAAATTTTTAATTTTATTCAACTACTCTTACTTCCCAACAATATTTACAAAAAAAAATCAATTCGAGCCTATATCCGGTAAGAAGCTTAACAAAATTATCTGCCTTAATTAAAATTTATCCTGTTATTTATCTATGCTCATTTAAATAATACGTCGTAAAGAATAATTTTTAACATTACATTAATATTCACTGATGATAAATGTTTCTGTTTTTTTTCCATAAAAAATGTGCGAATCCGTCAACACACACGTACGTACTTAATAACGTATTGTAATAAATTTAATGAATAAAGTAAATAATTAATTTTCAGAAACCGACATTGAAAGCAAATTACATAATGTTTTAGTGAAAAAAGACCAATTATACTTGTTTTTTGGCATCGGTAATTAAATTGATGGCGTAGTTCAATATTACCATAGTAACTACGTGAGATACTTTGGCTAAATTGCAAGTTCAGCAAGATCGTTTATGCAAAAAACACTTTTTTGTGACTGGTTAGAAATGTGGTTCCTCACCTTTTTTTAATTGCGATCTTTTTCGAATTTCTTAAAAATGTTCTCCCTTTTCAATAAATTAAAAATATAGGGCGTCGCGGTTTAATTTCAGTTTACAACTTAGCTTTATTTATTAGGTTAAACTTACCATTTTTCTTGTTAAGAAAACTCTAATCGTTTCTAGAATTGTCAAAAACAGTGATTATTTGATAATCATTTTACATGATTTATTTATTTCCTTTCTAGACTATGCCAAATTTTTGATATAACGTGCAACCTCATTCGATCATTTCTTTGGTTTTTCCGTTTGCTTGCCTCATTTTGTTGCGTTTAATTACCTTTACTCCTATCTAGTTAAATCATTTTAACTAGAGTAATAATAATAATAATATAATTACCCCAGGTGGGTACAGGGGCGGATCCAGCTTCTCTCTTTGGGGGGGGGGGCGGTGATATCGCAAAAGTGCAGTATGGCAAGAAAAACAAGTTGTCGACGGGGGGGGGGGGGGGGATGCAAGCAGCATACTCATTCCTAATATAAAAGCCAGAATGGGTTCTATTTTCCTGAACTCAAAGCTTTTGGGAGGGGGGGCGGCGATCGCAAGCATACAGACTCCTATACTCTATTCAAGAACTAGAGAGAGTAATAAAACTGTTACCGAAACCTCCAACGTACCTGCTCCAGTGCCGCAGGTAACTGAGAACTGCCGTAAATCTAATTATATTTAAATATATTTTATAAATTTACTGCAACATAGAATTTCTGATAGTTTAATTTAATGTCTGTCAGTGCGCAAAGTACAACTTACAGTTTTTTCTTAGTGATTTATCTTGTTTGCGCTTGTTTTTATATATTATTTGAGGTTAGTGAGATACCCAAAAGATATGGCTTTCACCTCTACATTTAATCTAAAATCGTTAAACCAGGGCATTTTTTCCTCAACGAAAAACTTGTTACGATGAATGTTTATGATGCCTTAAGATATCAATATCTAGATAATAATGTTAAATGCTCTGTTGAGATATGTTCCAACATGACAGGAGTTAGAAAATCTACTATGTACCGAATACTGAAGGAGAAAAAACGACTGGAATTGTTAATACTCCCCAAGCCACATTCGATCACAGGCAAACGAAAAACCTCGTTGGAAGAAGAGATGAAAACTGCAATTAAAGGGGTTGCATATACATTTTATTATGAGAAGCAGATCCCAACCATCTACAAAATTCTAACTAAAATCATTGAAGATCGCGATTTACCTGAAATTAAAATAACTGATCTCTGGAAATTGCTCAGAGAACTTAATTTTTGCTGGGAAAAACCAGATAGAAAATCTGTTCTTATGAATCGTCCGGAAACTGTCCGTTGGAGACGTAAATATCTCTCTTAAGTAAAAGGTAGAATTGCTAGAAATAACACAATTAATAAAATTAGTAATTTAACTAAACTTTTTAAAGGTTTTTTTGAATAAAGTTACTGCGGAAAATTGGGAAAAATCCATATATAAAAGAATAAATCAAAATGTGAGAACTCGATCTCATAATCGGTGAGATAGAGGAACCAATTATAATTAATTTTAGCGAAGATAATTTCACTGAATTTGATTAGGAATTAGATACGTAATGTTTACTAGTGTAAACACAATTTATTATTTAAATTTTTGTTTTTGTTGTATTTTATTGTTTAATATTGTTTATATGTTTTTTATTTTTTTATATATTTTTATTTTAGTGTGTGTCCCACTCTTTAATTTTATACATATTTAATTCTAATTAGCCGTAAGTTTTTTATTATTTTATTATTGTGTTTGTGTCCTTTTCTTAAGGGTGTAGAATTAACATGTTTATCTTATTTTTTAGGGGCTATCGTACTTCCATATATAAAAATAAATTAAATTAAGATATCAGTACAATAGAAATAAAAATAAGTAAGTCTAATTTTAATTACAACATAAAAAAAAGAATTACGTTTGAATCCCTTTTTAGTGTTTAATTGTAATTCTGCAGATGGTTTAAGAAATAAATAAACTAAAACGTCAAATACCCTAAAAATGTTTTTAATTAATAATAAAATGACCGATAACCCCAAAAATATTTTATTATTATATGGACGAATTTATTTTTTTATATATGTTTAACTTTTTATATTTTTGACAATGGATATTTTGTAAGTATTTAAATTATAACTTAGAATTTTTTGAGAGAATAATCTTACGTTTTAGTCTATTATTATAGACCGGCATTTTTGATTATAAAATTTCTAACCCAATCCTATGAAAAAAACACAGGTAGTTGGCGAAGAGAAAAAGGGTAAAAAATGATTTATTACTCTCTCTAGTTCTTGAATAAACTATAGTATAAGAGGAAAAATCGGGTCCATTTTCCTAAACTCAAAGCTCTTGGGGGGGGGGGCGATCGCCCCCCCCGCCCCCCCCCCCCTTGGATCCGCGCCTGGGTGGGTAGGACTAATGGTCCAGAATTCCACACCGCTGACGCGGTCTGTCCCACGGATTCTGAGGAGGGGAGGAGACAACATTTTGACATCTCCACCTTCAAGTGGCAGGGTGTTGAGGACGCGGACATCTGTCACACAAGAAGCTACAGCCTAACAATAACAACATAAGAGGCAAACAACAGCGAGGGCTCCAACCTCTGAAGGTGCTGTGCAGGAACCTCAGCAAGCGCTCATTCAGGAGGGACTTCCAAGACGCACATGAAAATTTTGTAGGGTGGCTGAACTAGGATGAGAAACCTGCCTATAGACAACAGCTTCATGCCGAATTTTGTAGGGAATATCCACACCTTCAAGTGTCACAACAGAGATTAGCGGAACTCTACAGAGTTATTCTCTGAAATAAACTCATCTCAGAAGCGCAACTTAACATCATCAAAATGGAAATCGAACGAAAGATGAAAAGCACCGATGATATCAATGAACAAATCGTAGAACCTGTCCCGAGGTTGAAGAACAGCCAAACAACCGCTATCTCACGGCATCTCGCTACACACGCTTAAAAATACTTTTAAAATTAAAATATTATTCTAAAACTTTTTAAAACGTATTCTTGATGAGATTTAGTAACGAAATCTGTAAAATTTTTTTTTTGATTTTTTGAAAAATTGTAACCTAAAAGACCCCTGAAGCATTGCCAGCTCTCTAAAGTATAATTGACGAACATCCAAAACACCACTCCCACAAAACAGATTATCACTAGGATAGAAATATGACTTATTGAATATAATTCTTTAGAACCACTTCTTTAAAAGATCAAATGTCTTCTAATCAAAATTAGTCACCGAACCCGACGCCACGAGGTGATTATATCAGAAAATAATACAATACTTTATGTTGTGTAGAATATTGCGGTATCATCAGCAAAACTAATAATATCACCGCTAAAAGACATGTGAAATATATCGTTAATGTATAATGCATAAAGCAACGGGCCAAGAACGTGTCTTGGGGTATCCCAAAGGCAACCTGTTGGCTGCTGATTATAACATCTTTAATGCCGACACATTGCCACCGATCAGCTAACCCATATGAAAATCCTCTAAAAACCCACTTTCTTAATGTTCTTAAGAGCTTGGAGTGATCAACCGTGTCAAATGTTTTTGCTAGGTCAACGAAGATTCATACTACCGGTTCACTTGCATTTAATGCCTCGCCAATTTTTCCAGTTAAACGAGCAGTAATATCCCGCATTGATATACAATTCCATATCTGTCAAAGAAATCAGTAAATTTATTGATATAAGGAAAATTTGACGGCAATTACTTACATTATCTCTACTACCTTCTTTGAATAGTGGTGTAATAACTGCTAATTTAAAGGCTTAAGGAAAGGGTCCTGTCAAAATGCCCTTATTTTTGAGATAAGTTAGAGGCTTGGCTATATACATGGATTATTTCTTCAGGATTTAAAATGTTATACCATCAATTGTAGGTGCCTTATTAGATTTTAATTTATGAAATATTTTTTTGACTTCATTTTCATCAGTCTCTGATATAAAAATCGAATTACTTATCTTTCTTTCAGCAAAATTTCTTTGAGTTTCAGGAGTTTTGTTTGCCAAATTATCACATACCTCAATAATCTTTTGAGGGTCACTTAATTTTGATTATTACAATACACACTTTTACAGTGAAATGTTTTACAATATAGGTAAACAAATAAATTACATTTTAAAACTTGGTATCAACTACATCAAGGAATTAATGACGCATTGTATGTCATATACTAGCATGCAAAGTTTATATGACATATTTCACTATAATTATGTTTAATTTAAAATTAAATTTAAAGATATTTTTTAAACACAGTTTTGTTGAATGTAAGTGGTTGGTTTGTTGCTTTTTTATTACTTTTGTTAGTTTTAGTTTTAGTTGTACTGTACTTTGTAATAGGGTATATTTTGTCTATTACATCAGTCAAATAAGCATTTTGTCGGGACACCCAATCATCCAGGCGGAGACCCGGATTTTCGGGTAATATAGGCCTAAAAAAATAAACCGTATATTTTCTCTGCACGAGATTTTGTGTCATAAATTTCTGTAAAGAACTAGAGGTCAAAAAATGCATTTTTTGCACTTTTTTGCTTACCAGCAAAAACTAAAGAAATTTTTGGACAAAATAAAATATCCATTTTCTAGAGAATTGAAAGACCTACAAATTGGTTTTTTTACCGATCTCAATATTTTAATTTGTTGCTGAGAAAAATGCAAAAGAAGATCAAAATTGTTATAATATGCAATTAACAATAACTATTGCTAAATGCAATCTACGACTTTGTTGTTACGTAAAAAGTTGAGTCTTTTAGTGCTTAATATGTGGTAATAGATCGATTCATGTTTGTGCAATCTGTTTATCACAGGCGAGCGAATTTTGCAATAATATTCCAGCTCCATTGATGAAAGTACACCGATTCTGAGCACATCTCATGAAAGAGGAACTCATCTTCTATGAGAAGTATTACATGGAATTGGGGAAAATGAATTTTAAATTTGTTTAAACTTCATTAGAAAACCACTATCATTTTTACCTTGTAAACAAATGAAATAATTTTTTGTTTTTGCCGATAAAAAAATCCTGTTTTCATATTTGGGAAGCTGGCATTTTTAGAGGAATCTAGAAAAAAATGGCTTAGGTCAATACAGGCGCGGATCCAAGGGGGGGGGGCGGTGGGGGCGATCGCCCCCCCCCCCCCCCCCAAGGGCCTTGAGTTCAGGAAA
This sequence comes from Diaprepes abbreviatus, assembly GCA_034092305.1. NCBI lineage: Eukaryota > Metazoa > Arthropoda > Insecta > Coleoptera > Curculionidae > Diaprepes > Diaprepes abbreviatus. The sequence goes on along the minus strand of JASJET010000381.1, from coordinate 231,100 downwards.
ATAGATCCGATTTTGCCTCTTTTACTACAGTTTTTTCAAGAACTAGAGAGAGTAATAAATTATTTTTTATCCTTTTTTTTTTTCGCAAACTACTTGTGTTCTTTAGTCCGGTGTCTTTGGCAAAATCACATATTTTTCGTAGGAATGGGTTAGAAAATTTATAATCAAAAATACCGATCTATGATAATGGCCTATTTGGGTTGGATACCAATAGATATTTGGAAGTGTAAAGTGTTAAAAAGGATTTTAATCCTTGTCATAGGCGTCGAAAGGAGGTTTATTTTATCACTAAGTATTTATGGCATAGAATATTATTTTGGTAATAAACTTAAAATAAAAAGTTTTTATAATATTATTTTATTTCTTATGATTTCTTAATAATTCACAGACATTAGAAAATATAGATAATTTTGACCTATTTAACACAAATCATAATTGTATTTTGATTATTTTTAATTATGGCATAGAAACCGTTTTAGTCACATTCAGATTAAAACGTAGCTTTTTCTCTCAAAAAATTCTAAGTTATAATTTATAAAAACTTACAAAATACCTATTGTCAAAAATACAAGAAGTTAAACATATAGAAAAAAATAAATTCGTCCATATAATATTAAAACTTTTTTGGGCTCTCGGTAATAATTAATTAAAAACATTTTTAGGACATTTGACGTTTCAGTTCATTTATTTCTTAAACCATCTGCAGAATTACAATTAAACACTAAAAAGGGATTCAGATATGATTAATTTTTATATGTTATAGAAATTTAAATAATAAATTGTGTTTACGCTGGTAAACATTAAGTATCTAATTCGTAATCAAAGTCAGTGAAGCTATCTTCACTCATATTAATTATAATTGGTTCCTTTATCTCACCGATCGAGTTTCCACAGTTTCTTTTATTTTTTTATTATATGGATTTTTCCCAATTTTCTGCAGTAACTTTATTCAAAAAAAATCTTTCAAAAGTTCAGTTAAATTACTAATTTTGTAAGTACCTTTTACTTGAGGGAGATATGTTCTTCTCCAACGGACATTTTCCGGACGATCTATAAGAACGAATTTCCTATCTGGTTTTTCCCGGCAAAAATTAAGTTCTCTGAGCAATTTACAGAGCTCAGTTCTTTTAATTTCAGGAAAATCCCGATCTTCATTGATTTTAGTTAGAATTTTGTCGACGGTTGGGATCTGCTTCTCATAATAAAATGTATATCCAACTCCTTTTATTGCAGTTTATATCTCTTTTTCCAACGAGGTTTCCGTCCGCCTGTGATTGAATGTGGCATGGGAATACTAACAATTCCAGTCATTTTTTTCTCCTTCAATATTCGGTACATAGTAGATTTTCCAACTACTGTCATGTTGGAACAAACGTCAAGAGAGCTTTTAACATTATTATCTAGATATTGATGTCTTAAGGCATCATAAACATTCATCGTAATAAGTTTTTTGTTGAGGAAAAAGTGCCCTAGTTTAACGATTTTGGAATAAATATAGATGTGGAAGCCATATCTTTTGGGTATCTCACTAAGGCCACATTGAAAGGTGTACTTTGCTCACTGACGGAAATTAAATTGAACTATCAGAAATTTTATTGTTGCAGTAAATTTATAAAAGCTTATAATATTTAAATATAATTAAATATAACTAGACTTATGGCAGTCCTCAGTTACCTGCGGTACTGGAGCAGGTACATTGGAGGTTTCGGTAACAGTTTTATTACTCTCTCTGGTTCTTGAATAGAGTATAGGAATGTGTATGCTTGCGATCGCCCCTCCCCTTCCCAAGAGCTTTGAATTCAGGAAAATAGAACCGACTCTGCCTTTTATACTAGGAATGTGTATGTTGCTCGCATCCCCCCCCCCTGTCGGCAACTTGTTTTTTCTTGTGATCACCCCCCCCTCTCCAAGAGCTTCAAATTTAGAAAAATAGACCCAACCCTGCCTTTTACACTAGAAATGGGAATGTTGCTGCTGTCTACCCCCCCCCGTCGACAACTTGCTTTCGCTTGCCATACTTTTGTGACATCACCGCCCCCCCCCCCCCAAAGAGAGAGGCTGGATCCGCCCCTGGGTCAATATACGCCAAAGGTACTGTACATGTACATGAAATATTCAAAAATATTGGTCCAACCCTCTCGACTCCAAAATGTAGCATCTGCCACTCGCCCCTCTCTACCTACATTGAATTTCGGAGCAGACAAAGAGTATTCCCGCTAAGATGACAGTAGCCCGTTGGAAGGTCATAGCTTTCTCTTTATTCAGATATTCTAAATATGAAATTTTATTGCCGTTAAAATAATTTACTTTCAAAACTTATTACTATGTTTAACTAAGAAAATCTAAAAAAAAACATTATTTTTTCTATGTATTGCAATAACATGTATATATTACGGTAGCAAACAATACTTACGTATACAGCTTTTTCTTATATGCAATGTAATGAATATTAATGTTTTATAACAATAATTTAATTATTCAATTTTCCCGACTTACAACCATGTTTGCCAATAAAAATAGCACAAAAATTATTGATTTTTAATGAAAAAATTGTGTGGAAGAATTAAATGTTTAATTTATAAACAAACTAATAAATATTATGCATATTTGTAATGTACGCAGAAAGGTACCACAAATTAAAAAAAATCATCAAAATCCGTCAATAACTTTCGGAGATATAGCTAATGGTGGCAGTTCCAAGTTGCTGTTTCATTTTTTGAAGGCGCGAATTTATTAGGAACTCATCTTCCTGCCGAGTCGTCTTTTAAACAATTCACATTTTTTAAACTTAACTGAAGCTTTTGTTTTTGTGTTATCATTTTCCGGACAAATCACACCTAAACCTAAACTCTTAAACTTTCGAATGGCGTTAGTTTCGTTTCTTAATTGTTATTAACAATATAGGAATGAATTTTTAAAAAAATTGTTAACTTTGGCGCATATTGACCTAAGCCGTTTTTTTTTCTAAATTCATTTAAAAATGCCAGCTTCCCAAATGTGATAACCAAAAAGTTATTTAATTTGTTTAAAAGGTAAAAATGGTAGTGGTTTTCTAATGAAGTTTAAACAAATTTAAAATTAATTTTCTTCAATTCCATGTAATACTTCTCATAGAAGAAGAGTTCCCCTTTCATGAGATGTGCTCAGAATCGGTGTATCTTCATCGATGGAGCTAGAATGTTATTGCAAAATTCGCTCACCTGTGATAAACAAATTAAATTTTGCACAAACTATTTAATGAATCGATCTGAAATTTTTACCACATATTAAGAACTAAAAAACCTACTTTTATACATAACAACAAAGTAGTAGGATGCATTAAGCAACAGTTATTGTTACCTGAATATCATAACAATTTGGACCTTGAGAGAACATATACGTTTTATTTCTATAGGCCTATATTACCTGAAATTCCAGGGTCTATGCCTGGATAAATGTGTCCCCAAATAGGTATTTTTTTCGCTTATTTGACTGGAGTATATGTACCTGTTAAGTATAGAATAAAATAAATAAATAAATAAACAATGAAACTTCCAAAAAGAGAAAATAAATTTATTTATAATTAATCGAAAGCAAAATTTTACAGAGAGTTTTGAAATTAAATACTAGTAATATTTTTTACCCATTCACGGTTTTCAGGATTACTTACACGAGTAAAAACACTAGGTCCACTTGTGCAAGCGTGATATGACCATGAAACTATTGCATATTGGGTGTCATTTATGACATATGGGCTTCCTGAATCCCCCTGCAAAATGAAAATCTTATTTTTATGCTGAAGATTTATCAAAAAATATTAATTAGAATCAAAGGTATTGCAAAATTATTGTTGCACACTGAAACAATACTAGTCTGGCTTGGCTGCTAGTTTCGTGTGCAAGCAGCTTATGAGAGAATTAGTGACGTTGCTTATAGAATCCAACGAAGTCCTATGGACAAAATAAAAGTAGTACATCTTCACAAGTTGAAGCCATACCACGAAGGTATCGAAGTTGATCGGGATGATCAGAATTATGAGGGGGGACGGGGGAGCGCAACGAAGGACCAGGGAAGTTTTGGGATGCTGGTAGAAATATTATTTTGGTGGATCCTTATAGAAATATTATATCGATGAGTCATCATTCTTTATTGTAATTTGTAGATTTATGTTCTCGCATATTTTAGTAAATTCTGTAGGTATATAAATATGAATAAGATATGAGTAGTTAGTTTAGTTGTATTTGAACAATTAAAGTTTTAGAAAATGGTTATTAAAGAGTTGTTGTGTATTAATGAAAAGTATCGTGTTGTATTTGCACCTAATGATTATTTTATTATTTTACTTTTACGCCAAGCTTTTCTCTAACATAAAAGCAAATGAATAAAATATAAAATGCTATTCAATTCGTGTTAATATTTTATATAAAAGTCTTGGTTATTATTTTTCTATAATTATATACTTACATAGCATGTTCCGTTATAGTAATCTTCGGTACATAAATGATAAGTTGCACTGAAATCGCCACCTTCAGGGCCGTTAACTTTGTCTGTACATTCTTGGTCTGTTAAAAGTGCTAATTGTTGTTTCTGTAATGTTGGGTAATCTACAACGGACCTACTAGTTCTTCCCCATCCACATACAACACCTTCAACATGAAATGGAACATTTTCATCAGCTTCAGCTATTTTAATAATCTGTGCTTTTTCACTTAATGGAATGGGTTCTTCAAGCTAAAATTATTGCAAAACTTCATTATTTTTTCTTTACAACTTATGTAAACAAAGGTAATGTAAGAACAATAAGACGTAAATCTGTACCTTCAAAAACAGCAATTTTATTTTACGAGGGTATCCGCTTATATTTCAGAAATAACATTAATTATCACTGAAAGTAGTTTTATTGTCAAGCAAGATATTTTCTAGGATATTCAAAATTATTCCAGTTTGTCGACAAAAAAAAAGGGGAAAAAATTTATTCTGATACTCGAAGGTTTTAAATCGTAAGGGGGGGGGGGGGAGCTAGTAAATGATAAATACGTAAATACGTAAAGAGGTACTGTCAGATCGGCTCAGTTTTTTTTACCAACAACGGTCAAAGTCGGAAAATTCGATTTTCTGTCCGTAAAATTTTCCGATAACATTTTAGAGAAAAGTTAAACAAATAAAAGTTGTTGGCATTGAAAAGACCTTTAATTTCATATTTTATACGTCAAAATCGATAAACAATTTATCGAGATAATGGTGAAAAAACCCTTTTCTGCACTATTTTATAAATTGACTAAAATGTGGTTGTCTTTATTTTTATTTATTTTACGACGTTTCGATTAGGTTTTATCTCTAATCGTTATCAAGTATCAACTGAATGTTTTGTCTTAAGACTACGAGCTTATATAGGGACTTTGTCCATTATAGCGCAACGTTTCACTTCACTGTACACACACACACACACCTCAATGATTTGATGTTACAAAGTAGTGGTTGCCAAAGATTAGATATCTCAACACTCTGTTTACTGAAGATTCCATTATTGTTTTTAATGTAAGCTGCTTCTATAAATTTTCTTTTCTTCATTTTGGGTTCCATATATATTGCCGCTGCCTCAGACCACTTTATATGGTGTTGTTTATCCCAGGTGTGTTCTGTAATACCTGATCGCGACGTTTACCCTTTTTGTGTTTGAGTTTTATGTTCCTTAATTCTAACTTCTAGTGGTTGTTTGGTTTCTCCAATATACATTTCACCACACTCACATGAAACTTTGTAAACACATTCTTACTTATTGGTAGTTTTTGGTTTTGCTTTTGTTAAATGGGTTCAAATTGTGTTTTCTGATTTAAAGGCTGTTTTTATATTATAACTATTGGCAATTCGTCTTATTTTCTCCGAAGTTCCCTTAATGTACGGAATTGTAAAGAAGGAATGTGTTTCTTGCTATCCAGTGTTCGTTGTTCTAAAGTCATTTATAACATCGTCAATTAGTTTTAAAGGATAACCATTCTGTTGTAAATCGGATGTAATATTTGCCACCTCGTTTTCTAAAGAATCGGCATTATTGCATATAGATACAGCGCGATTATAAAGTTTGCGTATAATTCCCCGTTTTGTTACAACAGAATGATTAGAACTATGATTAAGATATTGTCCAGTATGTGTTGGTTTTCTGTATACTGAAGTTTTAATAGTTTCATTTGAACGATTCACCATGACGTCTAAGAAAGGCAATTGATTATTTACCCCTTTTTTCAAGAAATCATTAAGTTCTTGATCATTGTTCTTCCATATGATGAAAGTATCATCGACATATCTCAAACAGACTTTCAGTTTTACTGTTGCCGTTTGTATGGCATGAATTTCGAACCATTCCATATATATATATATATATATATATATATATATATATATATATATATATATATATATATATATATGAATAGTTTGGTTATTCCGGGTTTCAATCCGTTCGTTCAAAAAATCGTTTTCACGACGTTTCGCCAAAATCTCATTTGGCATTTTCAAGTGCGGTTCGTCTCGTTACTCGCTGAGAACTGATGGTGGCCTCTGAAGAATTTCGAGTTTTGTTTAGTTGGCTCGCTGCCTGATTGGGTGGGCGGCTTCGTAGGCTCCTCCCCTCTCCCGAGTGCGATATATTTTGTTCTTGTATGCAGGTCTCACGTGTACTAGTTGATTTTTGTTGTTTTCTTTCTTGATTTTTTATTAATGTTTTCCATGTAGATGAAAAATTTATAGCATCGTCTCGTTTATTTAGCTGTCCCGCTTTTTCGATTTCTAGGGCCTCTCTTATGACGCGTACCTTGTAGTTCTGTACTGGTGCTATTTCTTTTGTTTTTTCGAAATCGATGGTATGTCCGGTTATTTGGTGTCGTTGAAATAGGGCTGAGGTTGTCTGTTTGTTTTTGAGGCTAGTTTTATGTTCTTGGATTCTTGCTGATATGCGCCTGTTTGTTTGTCCTATATAAATTTGATGACAATCTGCACATGGAATGCTGTAAACGCCATGATTTTCAAGGTTGGTCTTGTCTTTGGGATTTCCCAGGATGTTGGCTATTGTTTTTTGTGGTTTAAATATGGGCTGTATGTTGTGTTTTCTTAAGATTCTTCCGATTCTGTCTGTTATTCCTTTTATATATGGTATTATGGCTTTGTTCCTTGTTTGATCTTGATCTTTGGTCTTTGTTGTAGTCTTTTCTTGTCTTTTTATGGCTTTCTTTATGTCTGCTTGTGAGAAACCATTCCGTTCTAGAGCTGTTGAAACAACCTTTAAAACCATAGCACCAGTACAGAACTACAAGGTACGCGTCATAAGAGAGGCCCTAGAAATCGAAAAAGCGGGACAGCTAAATAAACGAGACGATGCTATAAATTTTTCATCTACATGGAAAACATTAATAAAAAATCAAGAAAGAAAACAACAAAAATCAACTAGTACACGAGAGACCTGCATACAAGAACAAAATATATCGCACTCGGGAGAGGGGAGGAGCCTACGAAGCCGCCCACCCAATCAGGCAGCGAGCCAACTAAACAAAACTCGAAATTCTTCAGAGGCCACCATCAGTTCTCAGCGAGTAACGAGACGAACCGCACTTGAAAATGCCAAATGAGATTTTGGCGAAACGTCGTGAAAACGATTTTTTGAACGAACGGATTGAAACCCGGAATAACCAAACTATTCATTCTACCATCCGTGAAAATCTACGATATAACATATATATATATATATATATATATATATATATATATATATATATATATATATATATATATATATGTATTGGCGACGACTGGAGAGAGTGAGGAACCCATCGGATGCTCGTTGTCCTGAGCGTAGAACTTGTCCTTTACTTGAAAGTAAGCAGGCAACACTCCAAAAGGTCCATCACCCCGTCCAGTGGTAACGTGGTACAATCTGATAAAGTAATATAATTTGAAAGTCTAGTTTTGATTATGTCTAGTGATTCCTCTAATTGTTCATTAGTATACAGCCTTTCCACATCAAAGGTTATTTGTCTGTAGTCTGGCTCTGGATTGATGCTACTAATAGTGTTCACGAAATGTGTGGAATTTTTAACATATGTGTTCGTCTTACCTTCTAAAGGTTGTATGATTTTTAAGAGAAACTTCGCCAGTGCATTCGTTGGAGATTTCTGAAGCTCGTTATTGGCCTCAATGGTATGTTTGCTTTGTGAATTTTTGGTAGTATATACACGCTATAAACCCAACTGGCACGAGGATTTCTCTTACCGAAAATGATGTGGCACCATAATTATTGTACAGGCGCGATTTACCATAAATATTAGGAAACATGTTATATGTATGTAGCTTAGTCCAACATCATTTAAAATAACCAGTAATTTCCATTTTGTTTTGTAAAGATATCTCAATTAAAACTTCAGATTTAAGAAAAAAAAAATATTTAGGGGTGGCTCACCCTCTTGTGGTATTCGTGATAAAAATATTTTCAAACAATTATATTAAGTATCATAATTTTTATAATTAAATTACTTGAGGAAATAGGATGATATCCTTGGAGTGAAAAAACTTTAGTTTAACATCATTTCGAACAATATGTCATTTTCAGTTTGTTTTGTAAGGATATCTCATTTAGAATCTGCGATAAAAAAAATAGTGTTTTTATGGGTGAACTTTAGGGCCATTTTCACCCCGTTAAAATGAGTTTCCGCAGAAAAAAATACATGTCTCTTATTTTTTACCCTCTTCAATATATTGAAGTTTCATTAAAATCAGAGCCGGACATTTCAGGCACCTTCCTTGTTAGATATTTACGATTTTGAAACGAAAAAGTGACGAATGACCCTGTTGTAAATACACTCTTATTTTACGACGAAATATTAAATTTCAGATTTAATATTGCCCATAATAAAATAATCTGAATAATACGGTATACAGTGCTAAAACTACAATCCTTTGATTGCGGGGAAACCCAGACATTAAACGGCACGGTGGCGGCGCTTTGACTCGGTGCTTTCCCGAATTCAGAGTAAGACGTCACCACTGCTAGAAAAGCGGAAAGGCAGCGGCGTAATTAAGGACTTTACGAGTTGCTCTTTTAGAGACAACTTGTCTTTTTATGATCGAGCTTAGCTCTCGGACGCCACGTTGACTGTTCTATTCTTTAGGCAGCTCGTGGTTTTTTACGTAGGTTGTCTTTGACAACATAATATTCTACAGAAAATAAAGATCGTGCACGTATCTTAATTCCTGAAAAAATGTGAAATAATCCCGAACTCATGTTACAAAAAAACAGTGAATAAAAAGTTAACTAAGAGTCAAGGGCGAGTGTTTCTTAATAACTTCTTCCTAATTAGCTCATTCCTTAGAAGTGTTCCTTTGATAAAATAAAATTTAATTAATCTTCGTTAACTCTGAGCTTCACTCATTCCCCTTCTATCCCACTGAGCGAGAAGAAAGGTGAGGCAGCTTGAGTTTTCATTTCAGCCGGGAGGTTTGGCGGAACTTCACCAACAACCCCTGATTTGAGTTAAAACTTAGGTTTTACACAAATAATTGATAATGCGAAAATTGTTGAAGTAAATTAATCCCGACGCTAACGAACTTCCAAGTTTCTCAAAGGATAAAAAATTAATCCAATAAACCTGGTAAATGCATAAATAGGTCCATATTCTTGGAGATGAGTGCATAAATATCGAATAATAGCGAGGTGCTTTGACGTCTCGTTAAAATCAAAAAATAGTTAAAAATCGCGACTGTTGGAAAAAATTAACCAAAATTCGGTAAATTCAAAATTAAATTGAAAAAAAAAACACCTATACTCCGTTAATACGACAATTCGTAATGCACCATTTTACGAAATATAAAGGACTACCCTCGTATATTCAAGAATCAGTTGAAACAAATATATTTTCTTGAAGTGTACTAGTTGCCTTTTCAGAGTGATATATACAATAAACAATTTTTGTGTTATATGATCTAATGTGCAAATACCAAAATAGACGGCCAATTTTTGAACACACTCTATTAATGTATAACGGTACACACTCTGTTATTTCAAAGTCTCTTTATTGTCGTAATTTTGACAACTTGTCAAAATAATTCAAGTGGCGTCAAGGAGCTCTCAAACTATACTGTCCACGAAAGCCGATCTGGACCCTTTATATACCTTTTTGGTCGATACCAGAACATTACGGATCTTTCTAGATGAGTTTTCATACTACATGGTGTAACGAAAATCAGAATAAAGAACAATTTGGCGATTTCTAGATCTTCTATCATAGTCGTTCCATGTTAAAAATGAGGAAATAGAGTTTTCTAAAAAGTTCCAGACTTTCTTTCAACGACGTCTCATGAGGAAACTAACAAAAGGTGAAATTAAATAAATAAATTATAAACTCGTAGAAAATAAGCCTAAAACCGTACAAACTACAAACCCAAACTAATATTATGAAATGTATAACGTTATAAAGTTCGTTACATTGCCCACCTTTCAAGCCTTGATTGTCCCGATCAACCTTCTTGATATGTCAAGATCCACAACTTTGATCTTCGCATGAGGGCGTTTCCTAATATGTTAGATCATTTAGTCGGGTCACTACATTGTACGGAAGTTCCCATGACTTCTAAAGCTTTGGTGAACGCCTTTTGGTTCATTGACGATTGTACAACGACACCTTTTCACCAACCATAAATCCACCAGTATTGTCCTTGACGTCTTAGCGAATCCTCATTCTGTCGCTCTCTATTTGTAGTCTTCTCTGTACCTTTCCCAAAAAGGCCTGGAAGACGTTCTTCTTCTGGAATTTCTTTCACGGTTGCGGTCCCTCTCAACGTACCTTCTCGAGGATGACCTGTAGAACGTTCTTCTTTCGTAGTCTCTTTCGCGGTCACGGTCCCTCTCGTCACGTTCTCCATGGTCGCCGCGAGTACTCCTTCTATGTCTTCCAGAATGGTCCTTTCTTCTATCGCCTCCATCAGCAGTAATTTCCGGACAATCTCTGTAAAAGTGATCGTTGTATCCGCACTGGTAACAACGCATGTTATTCGAATGGTACTGGTGTCTCTGACCCTTTCTTCTCGGTCTAGCATAAGTCACTTTAGTACGATAACCGCATACTTCAACTCTATCGCAAGCCTTGACGGCAACTGCAGCATTTTTTATCTTTGTAAACAGCAAATCCAAAACAGGGAATACTAACTTAACCAGACTTCTTTAAGTTCGCCATAAGGAGCAAAGACTTCCTTTAAGTCGCTTCTTCGAACATCATCACCTATATTAGCAATATGAAGTCGATAGCCATCAGGGTCTCTGTCAGGAGCAGTATTGCGAATACAGTGGTTTTGTAGATGCCCCTCTTGGCCACACTTCCAACAACGTATTCTATTTCTGCTACGAAAGATTGTATTTTTGGTGTTTTGTGTTTTCCTTTCTTCCAAAAATTCTTGCAACTCCCTCATTAGCCTCATGAAAATTATCTCGTTTGGTTTTGCGATTATCCCGGGAAACATTGACTCTCCTTATGATCCCTTCTTGGTTCCTTGATGTCTGTTTGGCTGTTTCAAACTGAAGGGCATAACCAACAGCCTGAGAAATTTTCTTTAGGCGGGACATTCGCAGGGTTTAACTTGTGTCTGGGTGGCGTAAACCTTCGATAAAACTATTTACTGCTAACTCTTGCTTTATTTTTTCCGGATATGTTAGGTAGGTCAAATTTTTAGCGCATCTCCAAAAAAGTAACATTAACTCGTAATCATTCTGTTTTTCTTCAGGAATGTTACGTAGAACCTCCATAGCTACACTTCGTAATGCTAGAACAAGAGTAAGTGCCTTCTCTGGTGAACTCCAGTTATTGCCGGTGGTGCGAATTGGCGGACATAGGTAAGCCAGGTCCTTTGCCGTCGAAGGTAGGTGGCTTCATCACACTAGTTGAAGGAACACCATCTACCTTTATTATACATATACTAAGTACCTTCTCCATTTGCAAATGTAATTGTTGCACCTGTTTCTGGATTCCAGCCACCTCATGTTGTACTTCACCATGTACGTCTTCTCTAATTTTGCTAATCTTCTGTTGCATTTCTTGTTCAATGCGATTCATATCGTCTTGATTTTTTTTAAGTTCCTCTCTCAGGTCCTCCAGGCTTGTGTTTAGTTCTTATTTTATACTTTCGTGACTTGTCTTTATATCTTCGTGAATTATTTTTAATCATCAGTCATATCATCTTGACCTGTCTTTATATTTTCTTAGCTTGTTTTTAGTGTCATCAATTCTTGTTTCATATCGTTTTCATTTTTCGTCATACCTTCTTTTAATTTTTGTTTCATCTCTTCTTGGCTTGTTTTCATGTTTTGTATCATCATTAGTATCTGGTTTTAACTAGTTTGAAGTTGTTCTGCCAATTTCGCTTTCTGTTTTCTAGTTTCTACTGGTATACAATTTCAGGTTACTTTTCCTAATTTTATAACCTAAACTAACCTCTTCTGGATTTAATCCCACTTCTGACACCAGTTTGTTCCAGATGGCCGATTTTTGAAGATACTCTATTATTGTATTATTGTACACACTCTGTTATTTCAAAATTTCTTTATTGTCACAACTTGTCCAAATGATTCAAGTTGCGAAGAGGAGCTCTCAAACTATACTGTCCACGAAAGCCGATCTGGACCCTTTATATACCCTTTTGGTCGATACCAGAAGATTACGGATCTTTCTAGAAGGGTTTCCATACTACATGGTGTAACGAAAATCAGAAAAAGGAACAATCCGGCGATTTCTAGACCTTCTATCATAGTCGTTCCATGTTAAAAATAAGGAAATAGAGTTTTCTAAAAAGTTCCAGACTTTCTTTCAACGACGTCTCATGAGAAAACTAACAAAAGGTGAAATTAAATAAATAAATTATAAACTCGTAGAAAATAAACCTAAAACCGTACAAACTACAAACACAAACTAATACTATGAAATATATAACGCAATAAAGTTCGTTATAATACCAAAACAAGTAAAAATAACAATAACTCTTTGAAATTAGTGAAAGGACCCAAGCAGATAAAGTTTTTACTTTTTTCACTTGGTTAGATAGACACAATGTTTTTTCTTACCTGCAAAAGACCAATGTCATAATACGGAACGCCATTTTTGAGGAAATATTTTGGATGTTTGATTGCTGTTTTTACTTTAATAACGTGACTAGGGTCATGAATTTGAGATGAAATAGTTCCATAAGCTATTTCTTCACTAAAAAAGTTAACAATGATATTTAAAAATAATTATTAAAGTTTCTAGACCCATTGCAAACTCATATATATATATATATATATATATATATATATATATATATATATATATATATATATATATATATATATATATATACAGTGTGTCCCGCGATGAACTGGGCTGTCGATTTTTAAAATTTGGCAATTCATCAAAGTCGATGTGAGCAATTCGACTAAACTATTTTTAAGATGGTGGCACTTCCGGTTATACCGGAAGTTGCTACCTTCTTGCTTATTTTAAATAGAACATCCTATATATTATTAATTTTTAGATTTTACTCAAAATTATAGACAAAATTCATGTTAAATGTACTGTGCCTAAGTCTAACTCTTTTTGAAATATTTTAAACTTTATGTCAAAATTGGCGTTTGCAAGCTTAAACATAACTATCAATTTCTCCTATATTAAATCCTTTATTCTTTAAGTCCTCTAGAAGGGGATTTATTTTAGTGGGCTGTGTTCATGTTTTGATAATAAGTAAATACAGGGTGATTAAAAACTAACATTAAATATTAACTTGAAAAAATCGTTAAAAGTCAATTTCAAACACATATTAAAGAACAAAAGTTTCTACGGCTTTTAGGCCAGCGGAATTAGCATCTGGAAAAAATTTATTGTTAGTAGACTTTTTATTACGTAGAAACCGTCTGAATGATAATAGTAATTATGTAGTACCTTATGTCTCATTTTCTTTTTTGGCAAGAAATAATGACATGTCTATAATTTTGCGTAGAGTTTAAAAATGAAGTCAAATATGGGATGTTCCATTTAAAATAAGCAAGAAGGCATCAACTTCCGCTATAACCGGAACTGCCACCATCTTGGGAATACTTTAGCCAATTTTCCCCCATTGACTTTAGTAAACTGTCAAATTTTGAAGATTTTTCAAAGTCTATTTTACAGAGACATCAAGCACGGCAGTTTGTCGTGTCGTATATGTAAACAAAACAGATATGTAAATAATGTATACTGCACAATAATCACCATTACACACAATATCGTTTGAAAAAAAAATTAACAACACAATACTCGTACACCCATCCACACTAAAACAGTTAAACACCTCCCTCGGTGACGTGCAAGTAAGATAATTTCATCGCGGTATAAGACAAGCCTCAATGGAACCGTAGTCCTACTCAAGTCAAATAAGCGAAAAAAAGACCTAGTTGGGGACATTCATTTATCCAGACAGAAACCCGGATTTTCGGGTAATATAGGCCTATAGAAATAAAATGTATATGTTCACTGCACGAGATTTTATGTCATTTTATGTCATTTTGTAAACAATTAAATGTCGAAAAATGCTTTTTTTCCACTTTTTTGCTTACCAGTAGAAACTAAAGAAATTTTTGGATAAAATGGAATAGTCATCTTTTAGAGAATTGAAAAACCTACAATTAGGTTTTTTACCGATCTCTATATTTTTATTTGTTGCTGAGAAAAATGCAAAACAAGGTCAAAATTGTTATACTTTTCAATTAACAAAAACTATTGCTTAATGCAACCTACGACTTTGTTGTTACGTAAAAAGTTGGGTGTTTTAGTGCTTAATAGGTGGTAAAAATTTCAGATCGATTCGTCAAATAGTTTGTACAAAATTGAATTTGTTTATCAAAGGCGAGCGAATTTTGCAATAACATTCTAGCTCCATCGATGAAGGTACACCGATTCTGAGTACATCTCATGAAAGAGGAACTTTTGTTCTATGAGAAGTATTACATGGAATTGAGGAAAATTAATTTTAAATTTGTTTAAACTTCATTAGAAAATCACTATAATTTTTACACTGTAAACAAATTAAATAACTTTTTTGTTTTTGCCAATAAAAAAATTCTGTTTTCATATTTGAGAAGCTGACATTTTTAGACGAATTTAGAAAAAAAAACGACTTAGGTCAATATGCGCCTAAGATAAGAATTTTCTAAAAAATTTATTCCTATATTGTTAATAAAAACTCAGAAACGAAACTAGCGCCATTCGAAAGTTTAAGAGTTTAGGTTTAGGTGTGAGTTGTCCAGAAAATGATAACACAAAAATAAGAGCTTCAGTGAAGTTTAAAAAATGTTAGTTATTTAAAAGACGACTCGGCAGGAAGATGAGTCGCTAACAAATTAGCTCGTTCAAAAAATGAAACAGCAAAGTCAAACTGTTACCATTAGCTATATCTCCGAAAGTTGTTGACGGATTTTGATGATTCTTTTTCTAATTTGTAGTAACTTTCTGCTACATTACAAATATGCATACTATTTATTTATTTGTTTTGAAATTAAACATTTAATTTGTTTAACCATTTTTTTCCACACAATATTTTCATTAAAAATCAATAATTTTGGTGCTATTTTTATGGGCAAACATGGTTATAAATCGGGAAAATTGAATAATTAAATTATTGTTATAAAACATTAATATTCGTTACATTGCATGTAAGAAAAAGCTGTATACTAAGTATTGTTTGCCACCGTAATATATACATGTTATAACAATATATGATAAATTGAAATATTAATATGTTTTGGACATTTTTATAGTTAAACATAGTAATAGGTTTTGAAAGTAAATTAATTTAACGATAATTAAAATTTTATATTCAAAATATCTGAAAAAAGAGAAAGCTATGACCTTTAAACGTGCTACGATCATCTTAGCAGGAATACTCTTTGTCTGCTCCGAAATTCAATGTAGGTAGGTAGAGTCGAGACGATTGGACCAATATTTTTGAATATTTCGTGTACAGTGTCTTTGCGCATATTGACCTAAGGAGTTTTTTTTCTAAATTCGTCTAAAAATGCCAGCTCCCAAATATGAAAACATAATTTTTTTATCGACAAAAACAAAAAAGTTATTTAATTTGTTTACAAGGTAAAAATGATAGTGGTTTTCTAATGAAGTTTAAACTAATTTAAAATTAATTTTCCTCAATTCCATGTAATACTTTTCATAGAAGAAGAGTTCCTTTTTCATGAGATGTGTTCAGAATCGGTGTATCTTCATCGATGGACTAAGAATATTACTGCAAAATTTGCTCGCCTGTGATAAATAAATTAGATTTTGTATAAAATATTTGCTGATTTGATCTGAAATTTTTAGCACATATTAAGCACTAAAGGACCCAACTTTTTACGTAATAACAAAGTCGCAGGTTCCATTTAGCAATAGTTATTTTTAATTGAATATTAAAACAATTTTGACCTTCTTTTGCATTTTTCTCAGCAACAAATAAAAATATCGAGATCAGTAAAAAACCAATTTGTGGGTTTTTCAATTCTCTACAAGATGGCGATTCCATTTTGTCCAAAAAAAATTCATTAGTTTTTGCTGGTAAGCAAAAAAGTGCAAAAAAATGCATTTTTTGACCTTAATTATTTACAAAAAGTTTATGACACAAAATCTCGTGCCGAGAACATATACATTTTATTTCTATAGGCCTACATTACCCGAAAATCCGGGGCTCCGCCTGGATAACTGAGTGTCCCGGCAAAATTCTTATTTGACTGATGTATCAGATCTCTCGAATAAGAAACACTGATTTATTTTACCGTTATCCAGTCACTTATCACCAAAAGAAGTATAAATATGAAATGACAAACTTTAACCATGAAACCAAAAGTTTTCCAATGTTGGAATTTTAAGGTATACCATTACTCCATACTTTTGGAAAAACACCCGCTGATAAAGAGATGTTAAAAATCTGAGCCAACAGTGCAGACAAAATGTCTTGAAAATTCTTAACAAATATGATCGGTACCCTGTCGGGACCGGTACCCAATTTACTGTTCAAGTGATCTATTGCATTCTCTCAATTTGAAGGAAATTAAGGTTTATAGTTTTTGTGTGATTAAAAGTAAAGATCTCACAATGTTCATGCGTGTAGACTGTGGAGAATAAAACTCTCAAAACCTCTGCTATAGCGCTTGAGTCTTCTGCTCTAACATTGTTATGTGACATATTACTAGGAAAAGAAAATTTCATATTCTAGGAACTAAAGCGTAGCTCCAGAAAAACCTACTATTAGACTTTAGAGAGTCTTCAATGCCAGATATATGGTTTTGATAATTATATTAGAACTAGGTTCAGTTAAATGGACCTATTTTGACGCCAATAGTCTCTCATCCAAGGATATTTACGTATATCCGGATACTGTGTATATCAATCTGAAATATCTGTAACGATACAATTCATGAAAAAATTGTCCAGAAAAAACTCAATCGATGATATCTTTTCGCCTCTTACATAGGGGCGGATCCAGCCTCTCTCTTTGGGGGGGGGGGGAGGTGATATCACAAAAGTACAGTATGACAAGTGAAAACAAATTGTCGACGGGAGGGAGGCACCAGAAATATTTCCATTTTTAATGTAAAAGGCAGGGTCGGGTTTATTTTTCTGAATTTGAAGCTCTTGGAGAGGAGGGGGCGATCACAAACAAGTTGCCGACAGAGGAGGATGCCAGCTGCATACACATTTCTAGTATAAGAAGCAGAATCGGGTATATTTTCCTTAAATCAAAGCTCTTGGGAGGAGGGGGAGCGGCCGCAAGCATACACATTCCTATACTCTATTCAAGAACTAGAGTAATAAAACTGTTATCGAAACCTCCAACGTACCTGCTCCAGTGCCGTAGGTAACTGAAGACTGCCATAAGTCTAATTATATTTAATTATATTGAAATATTATAAGCTTTTATAAAGTTATTGCAACAATAAGATTTCTGATAGTTCAATTTAATTTCTGTCAGTGAGCAACGCACACTTTACAGTGCGCCCCTAAAGATATAACTTCCACATCTAAATTTATTCGAAAATCGTTAAACCAGGGCATTTTTTCCTCAACGAAAGATTTGTTATGATGAATGTTTACGATGCCTTGAGATATTAATATCTAGATAATAATGTTAAAAGCTCTGTTGAGATATGTTCTGTTAGAAAATCTATTATGTACCGAATACTGAAGGAGAAAAAAACGACTCCGTCCGAAAACTGTTCGTTGGAGAAGGAAATATCTCGCTCAAGTAAAGGGTAGAGTTGCTAGAAATAACATAACTTACAAAATTAGTAATTTAACTAAACTTTTGAAAGATTTTCTTGAATAAAATTGGGAAAAATCCATATAATAAAAGAGGAAAACAAAATGTAATAAAACTAAAACATATTATATATATATATATATATATATATATATATATATATATATATATATATATATATATATATATATATATCTTAATTCATGGCTGCAACTGTAAGCAAAATTATGCAGGAGTTTTCAGGGAATATAGAAATGCAGTTTGGCCTCGATAAGTGATGCATTTTAAACAAAATTGATGGAACGATACTACCAGGATTATTGGAGATGCGTCGATGTATTGCGAAGATCGAGACTGAATAAACATTTAGGTATGTGGGCATGAAACAAGCACAATAAAATTGACCAACAAACTGAGAAGACTGAATTATTAAACTAATTAATAAGACGGGAAAGACAGGTATTGCACATGTGTTCACACAATTATAATAAATATAAAAATAGAATAACAAATTAAAAATAAATAATAATTATTGATAAAAACTTACATAGTAGGATAATCGACGCAATGTCCGGCTGTTAAAATCCACTCTGTTCCTATAATTGATCCTCCACATTCAAAATTACCGAGAGCATATAACGCCACCTGAAATAGCAAATAAACTTTCCATTAAAACTATATATATATATATATATATATATATATATATATATATATATATATATATATATATATATATATATATGTTTATGCGGCTTTCACGGATTCCTCCGTATATGCGCCATCCGGCGGGAGGTCGGCGAAGCCGCGTTCAGTGTTGCATGCTTCCTTCCGATCTGTCCTTTGCACAGACAGGTGCATGTCGGTACCCTGATGAGTCTAGTAAGAGACGAAACATGTACCTCTGCCGTATCACTGTAACAGAGGAGGTAAGTTTTTACTTTCTTCTCGGTGTGGTGGTACAGGTAGGCCACCATCTCGATGGTGGTGTAATAGGGTGAATTGTGTTTTGTAGCAATTCATCCAAACTGTGCAACCTCTAACACTGAAAGGATATGATGGAGCGAAGTTTGCAATCACTGTTCGCATTTTACTTCATATATATATATATATATATATATATATATATATATATATATATATATATATATATATATATATACATATATATATATATATATATATATATATATATATATATATATATATATATATATATATTGCAACGAAGTTACTAATTTTTTGGACATGAGTATCTTCGCCGGGATTTAATTTATTTATTTAACATCCGAAAAATATGATTTTTGCGGGAAAAGATTGCTAAAAGTTTCAATATTACCGGTAGATAATAAGATTTGCCGCGCCATGCCGGGAAATATGATTTTCCGATGATTTTTAGAGAGTCCGCTCCTATTACAACAGTATTGTACGCGCAATCACCGCACGCCGTCACTCGTCAGCGTAGTGGGAGCTCGGGTCGTCTACTTAGGCTCGAGCAGATCATTATTTCGTTGAGAGCTGCACGGTCTCCACCCGGGTCAACAGTCGCAACGGACTGGACTGGGTCGCCTGCCGGACCGTGCCTTCCTGGTCTAGCAATGTAGGTGAGGCTAGGCTTGTGTGTATATGGTGTTTCACCATACATTTCTTTCCTTGCGTCCTACCCTGCTAATGGCCAGCATTGCCGAGGACCCTTGTAAGAACGGGCAATGTTGTGTCATCCTACCGTCACTGTCGAGGACCCTTATAAGTAAGGGCAGTGTCGTTTCCTTTCCTAATTTCCTACCGCTATTGGTCGACATTGTCGAGGACCCTTGTAAGAACGGGCAATGTCGCTCCATCCTGCTGGCGCTGTTCAGGACCCTTATAAGTACGGGCAGCGTCAGTTCGTTTCTTTCCTTGCTACCGTCACCCATACACACACGCACTGATGTCGTCAGTTTAGTTTTGTTTCCGTATTGACCAGGAATGTGTTTTACCGCCGGGTGCCCTCCTCTGTCTGTTAATAAGGGCGCTTAACAACTGCCGCCCCGACGCCGCCGCCGCCGTATAGAGACTCCGCTTACCGCCGATCGATGCCGGGTTATTGTTAGACATACGGTGTTTACCGCCGTCGGTCGAATTTTAGTACGAAGCGCCGTGAACTGTGTCCGCGGATTTTAGATACGAAACGCGATAATTTGAGTTGGAACCGTCGTAAATAGCAACGCAGCCGTGTAGTACGAGGTAACTTAGATAGCGTCGTGAATGATACCGCCGAGTTACCGTCTTCAGCGCAACCGACCAGTACGAGCTACCGTGATCAGCTCTCAAAACATACTCTTGCCCTTCAGACCGTTTAAACGTTTATATTATTGTCCATCTTTATTTAAGTATGGAATACAGGATACAGGATATTTTAAAACCGTTTGTTTCATTATCTAGTCCCATTTATGTAACAATTGGCAGCCGGCAGCCAGCACTAAGAGGCGCAATTGACCCCTGGCTTGCCGTTTCTCCACTGTAACAAGCTGCTCGGTGCATAAGTGGGCCCTCGACCACATGAATCTCGAGGGTAGCGCCCGAGAACCGACCACCGAGTGGATGTTCTGACCATCAGGCAGTCAAACCGTTGTTCAGTTCAGAGAGCAGGGATATCCCGATTATAAGTTGATACCGTCAAACCGACAACCCTGCACTGAGCATTTGACCGATGACTGTCTACACGAGAACGCGTTTGAAAATATGAAAAAACCGAAATGTTATAAAGAAACACATAAAAATATACGAACCATATATGGGAATTCACCTTCTTCAGCATCGGTCCCATTAACTATTCTTAAAGGTAATCTTGCATCGACTGAAAAATATGATAATTTATTGCATCGTTTTTTAGTGATACTGAGACAAAATTTCCACTCCAGTTTCTTTTCGATCTAATCACGTCTCATTTTGGCAGCATTTACACTTGACAACGAGCAGACACGGGACAAGCTTTCCGCCTCATCTCAATTTTTTTGTAATACTCTCTTAAAAAGTGTCGTATTGTTCACATTTTTACCCAAATATGTATTAAAAAGTAAAAATGTTAAAAATTCTAAAATTGCAGTATCTACACTAAAGCAATAAGTTTGGAAATGCCCAGCTAAATCTATATATTCACACACATATTTTTTGTGCTATTATAAAATGTAGTTTTTGAAATCTAAATATAAAATTACTGGAAATCCCATTTTATAATAATTTTGATCTAATATTCCATATATTATTAAATTTAATCGTTATTAATAAACCTAAACTAATAATTTAGTGAAATGAACGTTACTTGATAAAGATTCATATTACGTATTGTAACGAAGAACTAGGAGAGTTTTGATGCGTCCCCGTATAAATACTATTTTGATGAGTCCTTATAGAAATATAGATATGCTAAGTGCTGCATCTTGGAGATCAACATCAACATCGCTGGACAGGGCTTTGGAAATAGAAGGAGCTTATAATGTGTCAAGGTTGAAAATAAGAGCCATTACCATAGATGAAAACTAGGATTCATCGGACTAAATAACGGAGAAAATGTTATCTCAAATAATTAAGAATTTGGACATAATAAGTAATACTTCAAGTTATAGAAGAAACCAGATCCAATACTACGGATGTGAATGATTTGGACACATGAGAAGTTACTGTCGGGAGCGAATAAGTTCTTGTTCACAATCCAGAGAAAAGTTCAACAAAACAATTTTAAAATCAAATGTAGAATATGTGATACTTCACATTATAACAGAAACCAGATTGAATGCTATAGATGTAGGCGACGTTGACATTTAAGAAGGGACTGTTGGGTGCAATTAAGAAACCAGATAAAGTGCTACAGATGTGGACAAACTGGAAACATGAGATAGGAATTTCAGGTGCAATTAAGCTCTAGTTCACCATCCGGAGACCTCACCGAAGAGAACCAGAAAAAAGTGCAGCATTACAATTTTGACATCAAATATATAACAATGCAGATACCATATCACGAAAGCCATATAAGGAAAAATGCAAGCACCGTAGTAAAATAGGACAAAAAAGACAAGTTAGGAAACTTGTAACTTGTAACTGAATAGGAATTCAGAGACCCAATTTTACGTTGATCCAGAGTGGAATATAACTTAGATAAAAAAAATTAACTTGTAGATAATAATCTGACGCCATTTCTTCAACTTAAAGGAAAATTCAATGCTACACCTTCTTAATACACCATCTTAATTGACTAAAGTGTGATTGTTGGAATTGCATTGTCTTTATTTTTATGACGTTTCGATTAGGTTGTATCTCTAATCGTTATCAAGTATAAACTGAATGTTTTGTCTTAAGACTGCGAGCTTATATAGGGACTGTGTCTATTAAAGCGCAAAGTTTCGCTTCACTCTATACACCTCAGTGATTTGATGTTGGTTGCCAAAGATTAGATATATCAACACTCGGTTTATTAAAAATTCCCTTATTGTTTTTAATGTAAGCTGCTTCTATAAATTTTCTTTTTTTCATGTTGGATTCCATATATATTGCCGCAGCCTCAGACCATTTTATATAGTGTTGTTTACCCCCAGGCGTACTCTGCAATACCTCATCTCGACGTTTCCCCTTTTTGTGTATGAGTTTTATGTTCCTAAATTCTAACTTCTAGTGGTCGTTTGGTTTCTCCAATATACATTTCACCACACTCACATGAAACTTGTAAATACATTCTTTCTTATCGGTAGTTTTTGGTTTTGTTTTTGTTAAATGAGCTCTAAGTGTATTTCCTGAGTTAAAGGCTGTTTTTATATTATAACTTCTAGTAAATCGTCTTATTTTCTCCGAAGTTCCCTTAATGTACGGAATTGTGAGGAAAGAATATGTTTCTTGTTGTCCGGTGTCCGTTGTTCTAAAGTTATTTATAACATCGTCATTTAATTTTAAAGGATAATCATTTTGTTGTAAATCGGACTTAATATTTGCCACCTCTTTTTCCAATGAATCGACATTATTGCATGTAGATATATCGCGATTATAGAGGTTGCGTATAATTTCCCGTTTTGTTACAACAGAATGATTAGAACTATGATTAAGATATTGTCCAGTGTTTTGTGAATTTTTGTTAGTCCGTAAAGATGTTGTGGCTTACCGAAGTGTGGTGTGAGTGCCGATCGTAGTATAAAACAGACATACCATTGAGGCCAATAACCAGCTCCAGAGGATCCCCAACAAATGTGCTGGCGAAGTTTCTTTTAAAAATCATACAACCTTTAGTAGGTAAGACAAACATATAAGTTAAAAATTCTACACATTTCGTGAACATTATTAGTAGCATTAATTTAGAGCCAGACGACAGAATAATGAGCTTTAATGTGAAAAGTCTGTATACTAATGTACCATTAGGGGAATCATTTGACATAATCAAAACTAGACTTTCAAATGATACTATTTTATCAGATCGAACTACGTCACCACTGGATGGAGTAATGGACCTTTTGGAGTGTTGCCTGCGTAGTGCTTACTTTCAAGTAAAGGACAAGTTCTACGCTCAGGACGACGGGCTTCCGATGGGTTCTTCAGTCTCTCCAGACATGGTTAATATATATATATATATATATATATATATATATATATATATATATATATAATATATATATATATATATATATATATATATATATATATATATATATATATATATATATATATGGAATGGTTCGAAACTCACGCCATAGAAACGGCAACAGTAAAACCAAAAAGTCTGGTTGAGATATGTCGATGATACTTTCTTGAAACATGTAAATATCATTCGACCTACAATTAAGTTTATCATGGAAAAAGAGGTAAATGATCAATTGCCCTTGATAGATGTCATGGTGAACCGTTCAAACGAAACTATTAAAACTTAAGTTTACAGGAAGCCAATACATACTGGACAATAGCTTAATCATAGTTCTAATCATTCCGTTGTAACAAAACCGGGAATGCTAAGTAGTAGTAGTAGTAGATATCTGTTGGACTTCTATTGTCTTCATTTTTTTATTGAATATCACCACGTTTCGGCTAGTAGTTATCTCTACCTTTTTCAAGTGAAACTGAAACGGCTAGAGAGACTACTAGATAACTACTAGCCGAAACGTCGTGATATTCAACAAAAAAATAAGGATAATGGAAGTCCAACAGATATCTACTACTTCGCTAGAAACATCGTTGTCTATGACCTTCAAACAAAAACGGGGAATTATACGCAACCTCTATAATTTTTACTCTATTTATAAATGATTTGCCTCCTTATATAACTCGGGGTCTGGTTGTGAACTATGCGGATGATACCTCAATAGCTCTATCAGAAACAACTCCTCAAGAACTTGGAGCATCCATTAAATAGGTTGTTAATGACATGTTCAGGTGGTGTGAAAAAAATAGACTCATATTAAATGTAGACAAAACTAAATGTGTATATTTTAACAAGAATAACTTAGCGATTCCAGGAATTTCGTGTGCCTCCTATAGCAAGTTTTTGAGTATGACAGTGGCGCTATCCACTGTACTACGTGGGAATTGCATATCGGGGAGGTTGCCAATAAACTCAATGGGGTATATTTTGCTCTTTTAACTTTACGACGTGACTTATTACGTACTACATTGCTGCAGGTATACTATGCTTTGGTATACTCGGCGATGTCTTACCATGTGATTCTCTGGCGAGCTGCATCAAATATAGATAGAATATTTCTAATACAGAAGATAATTATTAGACTTATATTTAATTTAAAAAGGAGATAATCATGTAGGGATATTTTTAAGAACCATAAAATACAAACTTTTGTATGTGTATATGTTTTTGAGTGTTGCCTTTACGTTAAAAGCAACATTAAACATTTTGAAACGAGTTCGACTTACCACCAGTATAACACCCGGAATGCAAATGTTCCACTTTATATCTCTCACAATACGACTCACTTTGAAAGATCAGTCAATTATCACCCTATTCGTATATACAACAAACTTCCTCAAATTATCAAATCAGCCAATAACTACAATAGCTTTAAGAATAAATAAAGAAAATATTTAATTGGGAAGGGCTTCTACTCACTCGCGGAATATTTTGAGGATTCTTAAAGTGATACGTTCGTTGACTTAAATTATGTGTCCCGTTTTTGTTCTTTGTTTTATTATGGGAAACTAGCTTTTAATTTTTAAGACGTATAGCTAATGTTGCATGCATATTGTATAATTTTGATATATATCTGACCATATGACGTCCTTCACATCAACCTTAATTGATGTTAAAGGTGAATAAATGTTTGACTTTGTTTGCTTAGTTACAATAACTTTAAGAATACATTTTTTAAAGTTCTCAAAATTGAAGGTATGTTGCTGATGATTTATGTCCTCATTTTTATTATTTAATCTTGTAACTAGTTTTTAGTTCTTTTACCTCCTCTTGCTAGTGTTATTTTACTGTATATTTTTTTGATATGTGATGTACCTAAGTGTAAATATATTTGGATATGTGATGTGCCTGAATGTCAATGTAAATTGATTTAAAGGTGAATAAAGTATAAAGTATAATCGCGCTATATCTATATGCAATAATGCCGATTCATTGGAAAAAGAGGTGGCAAATATTAAATCCGCATACAACAGAATGGTTATCATTTAAGACTAATTGACGATGTCATAAATAACTGTAAAACAACGAACACTTTTCAACAAGGAACACATTCCTTCTTCACAATTCCCTACATTAAAGGAACTTCGGAGAAAATAAGACGAATTGCAAGAAGTTATAATATAAAAACAGCCTTTAAATCAGGAACTACACTTAGAGCTCATTTAACAAAAACAAAACCAAACACTACCGATAAGAAAGAATGTATTTACAAAGTTTCATGTGAGTGTGGTGAAATGTATATTGGAGAAGCCAAAGGTCCACTAGAAGTTAGAATTAAGGAACATAAAACTGATACACAAAAAGGGAAAACGTCGAGATCAGGTATTGCTGACTATGTCTGGGGGTAAACAACACTATATAAAATGGTCTGAGGCTGCAGCAATATATATGGAACCCAAAATGGATAAAAGAAAATTTATAGAAGCAGCTTACATCAAAAACAATAATGTAATCTTTAATAAACCGAGTGTTGATATACCTAATCTTTGGCAACCATTACTTTGTATCACTGAGGTGTGTACAGTGAAGCGAAACTATGCGCTTCAATAGACACATTCCCTGTATAAGCTCGTAGTCTTAGGACAAAACATTCAGTTTATACTTGATAACGATTAGAGATACGACCTAATCGAAACGTCGTAAAAATAACTAAAAATAAAGACAATGCAAGTCCGACAACCATTACCTTAACAATGGCGATGCAGTATCTCTCATAAAGTCAAAACTTAATAATAAATTTAAAATCCTACCATTGTCCAGGAAAGTAGCTTAAATTCGGAAGTCTAAAATGAAATCAATTGATATTAGCTGACCACATCATTTACAGAAGACTGAATGAGAGTTCTGGAAGCTATGTGGGATTAATTCAACGCACTAACAAACCATGTAAATACCTTGTAGCGAAGGCATTAGTCATTTTATATGACATCAAGGCAAACTCGGCAGGGATTCCAGGAAGATAAAAGAGTTCTTTTACGGAATCTACAGAGGAGGAAAGGCAAGTCACTTAAGTTAATTCCGCCATGAAAAAGACCATATACTATCCTAAAGAGGATGGGTGATGTTGCTTCTAGAATCCAACAAAGACCCGAGACCAAAATAAAAGTAGTACATGTTCACAAGTTGAAGCCATACTACGGAAGTATCTAAGTTGATCTAGACGATCAGAACTAAGAGTTTGATGCATCCTCTTAGAAATATTATTTGAAGAGTTCTTGTATTTTCTAGACTTGTATTCTCGTACTTTTTAGTAGACTCTATACGTATATAAACAGGAATAGAAAATGAGTAGTTAGTTTACTTTGTATTTGAACGTGAAAATGTTAAATACTTATTAAAAGTTGTTATTTATTATATGAAGCGAATTTTACAAAGAAAAAATCGTAACAATATGAAAAAAACCAAACTGTTTTGAGTCTTAACTTTGATTTTATTAAAAATTATATTTTAAATACACATAACATGTTTCGTAACACTGCTGGTTCGTCAGATGTCAAATTGGAAATGACAAACAAAGTTAGGAAATGAATATTATTGAAAGTGTTTAAGTACCTATTTAAAAATCAATGTTTAGAAATTTTAATTGTTGTACCGTAATAAGTATCAAATCAACAGTATCAAAACTTCGGCACTATATTTGAACTAACTTTGGTAAAATATTCATATCAAGACGAGGTTTTTCAAGATGAGACGGGACAAACAATAATTTCGATTGTGATTTTAAGACCGGGATGAAACGAAACTAGGATCAAGACGTAGTAAGATTTCATAATTATTTAAAACGTTTATTAAACTAAAAAACTCTTACCTTCATATTGAGAGGCGACAAATATTATCAAAAACTGGAGAATATATAAATATCTAGTCATTTTAGAAACAATACAATGAGCCTGATTTGCAATTATATTATTTAAATAACTTACTTAAAACTCAATATCTAATCTTTCTAATCTATAAGCACAAATAGAATTGATAGAAAATTCTAATTAAAGCTAAGAGTATTTGAAGGGTCATTTTTGTTTACTTATTTTTAATTATTACAGTATAAAATATTTCATATTTTATTTTAAGTATTTATCAGTAGCGGCTAATACATAAGTACTATAGAGCTGCCGAACCATCAACATTTTTAGGCTAAAAGCATTGTGGTAAATCACTACATAGTATAAAACAAAGTCGCTTTCTCTGTCCCTATGTCCCTTTGTATGCTTAAATCTTTAAAACTACCCACCGGATTTTGATGCGGTTTTTTTCAATAGATAGAGTGATTTAAGAGGAAGGTTTATATGTATAATAACATCCATTAAATAGTGGAGAAATACTGTTATTTTTGAGGTTTCTAATGTGATGTCGTTAATTATCATATTTTTTTCCGCTTACATTGCAAACGCAGGCTGAACCCTACGAGATTTATCAAAATAATGTACTAATTATTTGTACACATTGAAAAGGTCTACAGAAAACTCCGCGATGGTATATGTCTATCTCTCATGGATATCCCACAATAACATTTTTTTGTCATTTACTTTTTACGACAAATAATGGCAAATTTTGAAGCGATTTTAACCAATACAGCATTAATCCTTATCCAATTAAATAGCTTAAATACATTGTTGATTTAATATAGATCTATATGGTCCTTTACAGCACAAGATTTAAATGAATATTTTCGAAGATATTACAGATTTAAAATTGCGGGAAGTAGCGCTTGCGGCGGTACTGGCCGACCGGGGCGGCGGCAGCGTGCCTATAAATAGCGCGTCGGAGGCCGATGTAATAATTGTTGTAAAAATAAAATAAATAGTCACAGTTTTTCTGTAGTGTATTTAGTATCAGCATTGCACCCGTGCGAAGCCGGGGCGGGTCGCTAGTATTTAATAAAAACAAAATCAAAAACTACCGATAAGAAAGAATGTGTTTACAAAGTTCCATGTGACTGTGGTGAAATGTATATTGGAGAAACCAAACGACCACTAGAAGTTAGAATTAAGGAACATAAAAATCATACATAAAAAGAGGAAACGTCGAGATCAAGTATTGCAGAACATGCCTGGAATAAACAACCCCATATAAAATGGTCTGATGCTGCGGCAATGTATATGGAATCCAACATGAAAAAAAGAAAATTGATAGAAGCAGGTTACATTTAAAACAATAATGGAATCTTCAGTAAACCGAGTGTTGAGATACCTAATCTTTGGCAACCACTACTTTGTAACATCAAATCACTGAGGTGTGTACAGTGAAGCGAAACTTTGCGCTTCAATAGATACAGTCCCTATATAAGCTCGTAGTCTTAAGACAAAACATTCAGTTTATACTTGATAACGATCAGAGATACGACCTAATCGATACGTCGTAAAAATAAATAAAAATAAAGACAATGCAAGTCCGACAAACATTACCTTAACAATGGCGATGCAGTATCTCTCATAAAGTCAAAACTTAATAATAAATTTGAAATCCTACCATTGTCCAGGAAAGTAGCTTAAATTCGGAAGTCTAAAATGAAATCAATTGGTATTAGCTGACCACATCATTTACAGAAGACTGAATGAGAGTTCTGGAAGCTATGTGGGATTAATTCAATGCACTAACAAACCATGTAAATACCTTGTAGCGAAGGCATTAGTCATTTTATATGACATCAAAGCAAACTTGGCAGGGATTCTAGGAAGATAAAAGAGTTCGTTTACGGAATCTACAGAGGAAGAAAGGCAAATCACTTAAGTTAATGCCAGCGTGAAAAGACCATATACTATCCTAAAGAGGATGGGTGATGTTGCTTCAAGAATCCAACAAAGACCCGAGACCAAAATAAAAGTAGTACATCTTTACAAGTTGAAGCCATACCACGGAAGTTGATCTGGACGATCAGAATTAGGAGGGGACAATATAACCAAAGAGTTTGATGCATCCTCGTAGAAATATTATTTTGAAGAGTCCTTTTATGTTCTAGATTTGAATTCTCGCACATTTTAGTAGACTCTATACGTATATAAATAGGAATAGAAAATGTGTAGTTAGTTTACTTTTGTATTTGAATATGAAAATGTTAAATACTTATTAAAAGTTGTTATTTAATATATGAAGCGAATTTTACAAAGAAAAAATCGTAACAATATGAAAAAAACAAAACTGTTTTGAATCCTAACTTTGACTTTATTTAAAATTATATTTTAAATACACATAATATGTTTTGTAACACTGCTGGTTCGTCAGATGTCAAATTGGCAATGACAAGCATAAGAAATAAAAATGATTGAAAGTGTTTAAGTACCTATTTAAAAATTTATGTTTAGAAATTTTAATTGTTGTACCGTAATAAGTATCAAATCGACAGTATGAAAACTTCGGCACTATATTTCAACTAACTTTGGTAAAATATCCTAACGTTTTCATATCGAGACGAGGATTTTCAATATGAGACGGGACAAATACTAATTTCGTCATATCTCGACTGTGATTTTAAGGCCGGGATGAAACGAAACTAGGATCGAGACGTAGTAAGATTTCATAATTATTTAAAATGTTTATTAAACTAAAAAACTCTTACCTTCATATTGAGAGGCGACAAATATTATCAAAAACTGGAGAATATATAAATGTCTAGTCATTTTAAAAACAATACAATGAGATGAATTTGCAATTATATTATTTAAATAACTTACTTAAAACTCAATATCTAATCTTTCTAATCTATAAGCAGAAATAGAATTGATAGAAAATTCTAATTAAATCTAAGAGTATTTGAAGGGTCATTTTTGTTTACTTATTTTTAATTATTACAGTATAAAATATTTCATATTTTATTTTAAGTATTTATCAGTAGCGGCTAATACATAAGTACTATAGAGCTGCCGAACCATCAACATTTTTAGGCTAAAAGCATTGTGGTAAATCACTACATAGTATAAAACAAAGTCGCTTTCTCTGTCCCTATGTCCCTTTGTATGCTTAAATCTTTAAAACTACGCACCGGATTTTGATGCGGTTTTTTTCAATAGATAGAGTGATTTAAGAGGAAGGTTTATATGTATAATAACATCCATTAAATAGTGGAGAAATACTGTTATTTTTGAGGTTTCTAATGTGATGTCGTTAATTATCATATTTTTTTCCGCTTACATTGCAAACGCAGGCTGAACCCTACGAGATTTATCAAAATAATGTACTAATTATTTGTACACATTGAAAAGGTCTACAGAAAACTCCGCGATGGTATATGTCTATCTCTCATGGATATCCCACAATAACATTTTTTTGTCATTTACTTTTTACGACAAATAATGGCAAATTTTGAAGCGATTTTAACCAATACAGCATTAATCCTTATCCAATTAAATAGCTTAAATACATTGTTGATTTAATATAGATCTATATGGTCCTTTACAGCACAAGATTTAAATGAATATTTTTGAAGATATTACAGATTTAAAATTGCGGGAAGTAGCGCTTGCGGCGGTACTGGCCGACCGGGGCGGCGGCAGCGTGCCTATAAATAGCGCGTCAGAGGCCGATGTAATAATTGTTGTAAAAATAAAATAAATAGTCACAGTTTTTCTGTAGTGTATTTAGTATCAGCATTGCACCCGTGCGAAGCCGGGGCGGGTCGCTAGTATTTAATAAAAACAAAATCAAAAACTACCGATAAGAAAGAATGTGTTTACAAAGTTCCATGTGACTGTGGTGAATTGTATATTGGAGAAACCAAACGACCACTAGAAGTTAGAATTAAGGAACATAAAAATCATACATAAAAAGGAAAAACGTCGAAATCAAGTATTGCAGAACATGCCTGGAATAAACAACCCCATATAAAATGGTCTGATGCTGCGGCAATGTATATGGAATCCAACATGAAAAAAAGAAAATTGATAGAAGCAGGTTACATTAAAAACAATAATGGAATCTTTAGTAAACCGAGTGTTGAGATACCTAATCTTTGGCAACCACTACTTTGTAACATCAAATCACTGAGGTGTGTACAGTGAAGCGAAACTTTGCGCTTCAATAGATACAGTCCCTATATAAGCTCGTAGTCTTAAGACAAAACATTCAGTTTATACTTGATAACGATCAGAGATACGACCTAATCGATACGTCGTAAAAATAAATAAAAATAAAGACAATGCAAGTCCGACAAACATTACCTTAACAATGGCGATGCAGTATCTCTCATAAAGTCAAAACTTAATAATAAATTTAAAATCCTACCATTGTCCAGGAAAGTAGCTTAAATTCGGAAGTCTAAAATGAAATCAATTGGTATTAGCTGACCACATCATTTACAGAAGACTGAATGAGAGTTCTGGAAGCTATGTGGGATTAATTCAATGCACTAACAAACCATGTAAATACCTTGTAGCGAAGGCATTAGTCATTTTATATGACATCAAAGCAAACTTGGCAGGGATTCTAGGAAGATAAAAGAGTTCGTTTACGGAATCTACAGAGGAAGAAAGGCAAATCACTTAAGTTAATGCCAGCGTGAAAAGACCATATACTATCCTAAAGAGGATGGGTGATGTTGCTTCAAGAATCCAACAAAGACCCGAGACCAAAATAAAAGTAGTACATCTTTACAAGTTGAAGCCATACCACGGAAGTTGATCTGGACGATCAGAATTAGGAGGGGACAATATAACCAAAGAGTTTGATGCATCCTCGTAGAAATATTATTTTGAAGAGTCCTTTTATGTTCTAGATTTGAATTCTCGTACATTTTAGTAGACTCTATACGTATATAAATAGGAATAGAAAATGTGTAGTTAGTTTACTTTTGTATTTGAATGTGAAAATGTTAAATACAAAATTAAAGTTGTTATTTATTATATGAAGCGAATTTTACACAGAAAAAATCGTAACAATATGAAAAAAAACCAAACTGTTTTGAATCTTAACTTTCATTTTATTTAAAATTATATTTTAAATACACATAACATGTTTCGTAACACTGCTGGTTCGTCAGATGTCAATTTGGAAATGACAAACAAAGTTAGGAAATGAATATTATTGAAAGTGTTTAAGTACCTATTTAAAAATCAATGTTTAGAAATTTTAATTGTTGTACCGTAATAAGTATCAAATCAACAGTATCAAAACTTCGGCACTATATTTGAACTAACTTTGGTAAAATATTCTAAAGTTTTCATATCAAGACGAGGTTTTTCAAGATGAGACGGGACAAACAATAATTTCGATTGTGATTTTAAGACCGGGATGAAACGAAACTAGGATCAAGACGTGGTACGATTTCATAATTATTTAAAACGTTTATTAAACTAAAAAACTCTTACCTTCATATTGAGAGGCGACAAATATTATCAAAAACTGGAGAATATATAAATGTCTAGTCATTTTAAAAACAATACAATGAGCCGAATTTGCAATTACATTATTTAAATAACTTACTTAAAACTCAATATCTAATCTTTCTAATCTATAAGCAGAAATAGAATTGATAGAAAATTCTAATTAAATCTAAGAGTATTTGAAGGGTCATTTTTGTTTACTTAATTTTTATTATTACAGTATACAATTAGGAACAAAAATATTTCATATTTTATTTTAGGTATTTATTAGTAGCGGCTAGTACATAAGTACTATAGAGCTGCAGTACCATCAACATTTTTAGGCTAAAAGCATTGTTGTAAATAACCTATAAAATATTTTATAAACCAGCCGCTATGAATTCTGGAACGCAATAAAATCGAGTCGAGAGTAGGGATGAGAAAAAATAATCGATTTTTTAAAATAATCGATTATTATTCTATACAAATCGATTTTTAATAATCGATTACACGACCAAAAAATCGATTAATTAAAAATCGATTTTCTTGCATAACCCGATTTTTACCAACGTCATATAAATTTCAGTTGAGGAACTAATACGACATAATACGTTTCGAGGCTGGCATGGCATCTCTGAAGATGTTACCTGAACATTTTATTGGATGGCGATAATGATAGTACATTATGTTACGGACACTGCGTTTTGTTTGAAATTCGTTACTTTACTTCAATAAGAAAACTTGTGTTAGGTGTATTTTTTTGTGATTTTGCGTTTTTGATTGAGTGTGATGATGTTAAACAAGGCACAAAGAAGTTGTTGGCGTCCATATTTTGATATAAAAAGTAAAGAAGGAACTGCCATATGTAAATAATGTCCAAAAGTGTTGACAACTTGCAATAACCCGACAAATTTGAAACAGCACATCGGAAGTAAACATTCTGTCATCCTCGCCTGGAAAGAGGTAAATGTTCTTTCTGTAATAGTTTTAATATTATTTGTAATTATTCACCTGACCGTCGGATGTCAAATAATAAAAATATTTGTTTACCAAACTTTAAAGAGATCAGAAAATTGTAGCTGTCACCACTGACAATGGTGCAAATATTGTCAAAGCAATCGTTATTAATACATTAAACCTTACTGTAGACAATTCCGTTAAAATGCCTGAAATAAAAACGTTGGTGGAAAAGGTCCGTACAATTGTAAATATGGTTTCACCAAAGTGAAGTTGGAGCCAGGCGCGGATCCAAGGGGAGGCGATCGCCCCCCCCCCCAAGAGCTGTGAGTTCAGAAAAATAGACCCGATTTTGCCTCTTATACTATAGTTTATTCAAGAACTAGAAAGAGTAATAAATCATTTTTTTATCCTTTTTTTCTTCGCAAACTACCTGTGTTCTTAAAAACTTAAAGTAAAAACTTTTTATAATATTATTTTATTTCTTATGATTTCTTAATAATTCATATACATTACAAAATATAGATAGTTTAGACATATTTAACACAAATCACAACTGTATTTTTATTATTTTTAACTTTGGCATAAAAACTGTTTTAGGCACATTCAGACTATAACGTAGCCTTATTCTCTCAATAAATTCTAAATTATAATTTAAATACTTACAAAATGCCTATTATCAAAAATACAAGAAGTTAAACATTAATATATTCGTCTATACAGGGTGATTCAAAAATCGATCACGAAACTTAAGGGGGTGATTCTACTTGACAAAATAAGGGTAGAGCTTTATATAATTTTTTTTCAAAATGTCATTCGTTTTCGAGTTACAATCCGTCCAAGTTCAAGTTTTTATTTTTTGTTTTTTGAATTACTCGCTTACAGGAAAACCGATTTGACTAATATTTGAAAGATAGGCTAAGTCTTCTGCGCTTCATCATTTTAGTAACAATTCATATTGATTGTTTGCCGCTAGAGGGCACTTTACCTACATTGAAAATTTTTTTTGTCATAATTTTTTAGTGTTGACAGCTACAGTAGTTTTTGGCATAATTTCTGAAAGACTGATGCCAGGCCTTTAAAAAAGGTGCTCTTTATTTACATCGCTAAACCCAACGGTTTAGACGTAAATCACCCTTAAAAATTAAGTGGTAAATTTACTTTTCTCATTTCATTACCACCAGCTACCAGGTAAATAGCTATCAAAGTATACTAGGGCTGTCAGTTTAACATCAAATAAATTCGCTTTTTAAACTATTTAATTTATAATCTTAAAATAACTAATAATGGCTAATCACCAATATTCAAATATCGAATATTGTGATATCCATTTTTGTCATGGAAAAGCAAATGGTAATGCAGAGTTGGCAAGAAGATATTATATGGAGAGTTATCCGGAAAGAAATATCCCTCATGCTCAAACATTTTCCAGTGTGCACAGGAGGCTTGCGGAATGTGGTTCCTTTAAAAGTTATAATGGAAATAGGGGAAGACCTAGAACTGCTAGAAACGTGCAACAAGAAGAAAGAGTGCTTGAAATTATTGAAGATAATCCAGGTATTAGTACTAGAAAAATTGGGAATGAAGTGCGGCTCTGTCAGGCTAGTTCATGGAGGATACTAAGAGAAGAACAACTCTATCCGTTTCATTCAAAAAAGGTGCAGGCTCTTTATGACGATGATCGGCCGAGACGGTTGGAAATGTGCAATCAGATCCTAGCTAAGTATAAACACGATAATCGATTAATTGGCGTCATATTATTCACTGACGAAGCTGGTTTCACTCGTGATGGCATAACAAATCTACACAACATCCACACATATCCTTACGAGAACCCAAACAATGTGGTAGAAACGAAACATCAGCGTAGATTTTCACTAAATGTGTGGGCGGGGATAATAGGAGATTACCTTATTGGTCCTCATTTCTTTGATGGCTCATTAACTGGTGACTGGTATACTTAGATTTTATCCAAAATCGTCTCCCATTGTATCTGGAAGATGTGCCATTGGAAGTAAGGGCCAACATGTGGATCCTCCAAGACGGAGCTCCGCCCCACTTTAGTATATGTGTCCGACAGTATTTGAATGCAACGTATCCTGAGCGATGGATAGGACGAAGTGGACCATTGGCATGGGCAGCGAGGTCACCAGACCTTAATCCTATGGATTTTTTCTTTTGGGGTCATTTGAAACAATTGGTGTACGATATTCCAGTAATCAACCTCGAGGATCTTCGCTTCAGGATAATCGAAAAGTGCCAAATTATTAAAGAAACACCAGAAATTTTTCATCGAGTTAGGCGACATTTTTTGAAGAGTGTTAGGAAATGTATGGAAGAAAATGGGGGACATTTTGAGAATCTTTTTTAGTTTGTTTAGTACTGTTTCATTAATTTTTATCAATTAAATGTATATCGCAATAATCCATAATATGAATATTTACTGATTAGCCATTATTAGTTATTTTAAGATTATAAATTAAATAGTTTAAAAAGCGAATTTATTTGATGTTAAACTGACAGCTCTAGTATACTTTGATAGCTATTTACCTGGTAGCTGGTGGTAATGAAATGAGAAAAGGAAATTTACCACTTAATTTTTAAGGGTGATTTACGTCTAAACCGTTGGGTTTAGCGATGTAAATAAAGAGCACCTTTTTTAAAGGCCTGGCATCAGTCTTTCAGAAATTATGCCAAAAACTACTGTAGCTGTCAACACTAAAAAATTATGACAAAAAAACAATTTTCAATGTAGGTAAAGGGCCCTCTAGCGGCAAACAATCAATGTGAATTGTTACTAAAATGATGAAGCGCAGAAGACTTAGCCTATCTTTCAAATATTAGTCAAATCGGTTTTCCTGTAAGCGAGTAATTCAAAAACAAAAAATAAAAACTTGAACTTGGACGGCTTGTAACTCGAAAACGAATGACATTTTGAAAAAAAATTATATGAAGCTCTACCCTTATTTTGTCAAGTAGAATCACCCCCTTAAGTTTCGTGATCGATTTTTGAATCACCCTGTATAATATAAAAAATTTTTTTGGGGCTATCGGTCATTTTATTATTAATTAAAAACATTTTTAGGACATTTGACGTTTCAGTTTATTTATTTTTTAAACCATCTGCAGAATTACAATTAAACACTAAAAGGGGATTCAAATGTACTTAATTTTTATATGTTACAGTTAAAATCAGACCAACTTATTTTTATTTCTATTGTACCGACTTAATTTAATTTACTTTATTATATGGAAATCCGATAGCCTCAAAAAAATAAAATAAAAGTGTTAATTCTCCACGCTTAAGAAAAAGACAAATATAATAATAAAATAATTACGGTCAATTAGAATTAAATATATATAAAATTAAAGAGTGGGACACACTAAAATAAAAATATATAAAAAATAAAAAAATATATAAACAACATTAAACAATAAAATACAACAATAAAAATTTAAATAATAATTTGTATTTACACTGGTAAACACTACGTATCTAATTCCTAATCAAAGTCAG
This sequence comes from Diaprepes abbreviatus, assembly GCA_034092305.1. Classification (NCBI taxonomy): domain Eukaryota; kingdom Metazoa; phylum Arthropoda; class Insecta; order Coleoptera; family Curculionidae; genus Diaprepes; species Diaprepes abbreviatus. The sequence continues at coordinate 193,401 of JASJET010000381.1, read as the reverse complement.
TAAAGCTTTCTACGCTCAAATTACTTATAATTGGTTCCTCTATCTCATTCATCATAAGATCGAGTTTCCACATTTTCTTATATTCTTTTATTATATGGATTTTTTTCCAATTTTGCGCAATAAGTTTATTCAAAAAATCTTTCAAAAGTTCAGTTAAATTGCTAATTTTGTAAGCTGTGTTATTTCTAGCAACTCTACCTTTTACTTGAGAGAGATATTTCCTTCTCCAACGGACAGTTTCCAGACGATCTATTAGTACAGACTTCCTGTCTGGTTTTTCCCAAAAAAAATTAAATTCTCTGAGTAATTTCCAAAGCTCAGTTCTTTTAATTTCAGATAAATCCCGGTCTTCATTGATTTTAGTTAGAATTTTATTGACGGTTGGGATCGGCTTCTCATAATAAAATGTATGTATAACTCCTTTTATCGCAGTTTTTATCTCTTCTTCCAACGAGGTTTTTCGTCTGCCTGTGATCGAATTTGGTTTGGGAGTACTAAAAATTCCAGTCGTTTTTTCTCCTTCAGTATTCGGTATATAGTAGATTTTCTAACTCCTGTCATGCTGGAACACATCTCAACAGAGCTTTTAACGTTATTATCTAGATATTGATATCTTAAGGCATCATAAACATTCATCTTAATTAGTTTTTCGTTGAGGAAAAAATGCCTTGGTTTAACGATTTTGTAATAAATATAGAGGTGGAAGCCATATCTTTTAGGTATCTTACTAATCTCAAATAATATATTAAAACAGGCGCAAACAAGATAAATCACTAAGGTCACGCTGTAATGTGTACAGTGAGCACACTGACAGAAATTAAATTGAATTATCAGAAATTTTATTGTTGCAGTAAATTTATAAAAGATTATAATATTTTAATATAATTAGATTTCCGGCAGTTCTCAGTTATCTGCGACACTAGAGCAGGTACGTTGGAAGTTTCGGTAACAGTTTTATTACTCTCTCTAGTTCTTGAATAGAATATAGGAATGTATATGCTTTCTATCGCTCCCTCCCTCCAAGGAGCTCAGAGTGCAGAAAAATAGAACCGATTTTGCCTTTTATATTAGGAATGTATATGCTGCTGGCAAGCCCCCCTCCGTTGATAATTTGTTTTTCTTACGATAGCCGCCCCCCAAGAAGTTTGAGTTCAGGAAAATAGACCCTATTCTGCCCCTTATACTAGGGATGTGTATGTTGCTGGCATCCCCCCCTCTTCAAAAGCTTCAAGTTCAGAAAAATAGACCCGACCCTGCCTTTTACACTAGAAATGGGAATATTTCCGGTGTTTCCCTTCTCCCCCGTCGACAATTTGCTTTCGCTTGCCGTACTGTACTTTTGTGATATCACTGCCCCATCCCCAAAGAGAGAGGCTGGATCGGCCCCTGGTTGTAGCAGATAAATTAAGAATAGCTTAAAATATACCAGAAGACAAACTCACGTACCTTATCGGAGATGTTTGCACGCGATGGAACTAGCAATTGATGATGATCGAAAGATTTGTAACGATGAAAGTAGTGAACATAACCCGATTCTCTCTATCCCCCACTCCTCGACCTTGACCTTGACCTTGCTTCACCCCTCTTTGGCCCCGCCCACATGTCCTTGTCATTGACCTTGAAAGTGCACGTGTGCTTTGGCCTTGGCCTTGTGTTCAAGGTTGTGTGTAACCTTGACCTTGACCTTGGTCGAGACGACCTTGACTTTGTTGAAGGTTATCTTGGGTGTGTGACCTTGAAGTAGTTATTTGTTCATTGTAATAGTGTGGGATGATCTTGAAATGATTTTGACCTTGCAAATTGTTCTATAAATTGTGTGAGTCTATTTGCATTCATTCAGTGTGAAATGTCAGATACGGAACTATCTAAAGAAAAAATTATAGAGCAAGTCGGCAGAGTAATTTGTTTATATCAGAGTAATTTAAAAAGTTTGTGTGATTTTGAAGAGAAGGATCTAGCATTTTTTCCTCTTGAATATTTAAAAACTTGCGTTGATACGCTGAGTTTACGGCAAATTTGGGATAAGCTGCCAGCGTCATATCGGTGTAACAAGGAACTACAGTTAAGCTTACCCTGTTACATTCACTATGAACAAATATATCGTCATTATATAGATGGGCCACCACCAGCAATAAAAAAGTGTCGTGAATGTAAAAAATGAGTGAATAATATGAATAGTGCTTTGCAAGAGACAGTAAAAAAATTGGGCGATGAGTTCACTGAAACGGCTAGTAATTATTTCAATGATGCAATGAAAAGTCGAGCAGAATGGGCGTCGCGCTAAGTAGTGAACATAACCCGATTCTCTCAATCCCCCCACTCCTCGACCTTGACCTTGACCTTGCTTCACCCCTCTTTGGCCCCGCCCACATGTCCTTGTCATTGACCTTGAAAGTGCACGTGTGCTTTGGCCTTGGCCTTGTGTTCAAGGTTGTGTGTGTGACCTTGACCTTGACCTTGGTCGAGACGACCTTGACTTTGTTGAAGGTCATCTTGGGTATGTGACCTTGAAGTAGTTATTTGTGCATTGTAATAGTGAGGGATGATCTTGAAATGATTTTGACCTTGCAAATTGTTCTATAAATTGTGTGAGTCTACTTGCATTCATTCAGTGTGAAATGTCAGATACGGAACTATCTAAAGAAAAAATTATAGAGCAAGTCGGCAGAGTAATTTGTTTATATCAGAGTAATTTAAAAAGTTTGTGTGATTTTGAAGAGAAGGATCTAGCATTTTTTCCTCTCGAATATTTAAAAACTTGCGTTGATACGCTGAGTTTACGGCAAATTTGGGATAAGCTGCCAGCGTCATATCGGTGTAACAAGGAACTACAGTTAAGCTTACCCTGTTACATTCACTATGAACAAATATATCGTCATCATATAGATGGGCCACCACCAGCAATAAAAAAGTGTCGTGAATGTAAAAATGAGTGAATAATATGAATAGTGCTTTGCAAGAGACAGTAAAAAAATTGGGCGATGAGTTCACTGAAACGGCTAGTAATTATTTCAATGATGCAATGAAAAGTCGAGCAGAATGGGCGTCGCGCTATTGTGATTTGGCTTATGAATATGAAAAGGCTGCGAATGCATGTCGTAAATATTGCAGCAAAACAATAAATTTACAAGACTTTGTTCGTGAGATAAAAAAGTTGGGGTTTAGTGACTGTTTGGAAAAACTGATTAGGTTCATTGCAGATCCGGTTGTGTTAGATGAAATTAGAGTGTAGGACTTAAGTTTAACGTAGTAGTAGTTAATATGGAAAGTTTAGTGCGAGAAATGTACGAGGAATTTCTAATTTCTGCAGCCTGTTCGGAATTTTACGCATATGAAATGCAAGATTCGGAGGCTCAGGACTTTAGTGTATTTTTTAAGTATATGGACCATGCCGAAGTGTGTCTTTTAGCTAGTATAGTTTGTAAGAATTTTCTTAGAAATAAAAATAAACAATTATTATTGAACAAATTAAGGAAATTAGGTTTAGGTGATAATGTTAAACGCATAGAAGAATGGCAGAAAAAAATCAATGAATAAAGTACATAAAATGTAGTTATTTGTTTCATTATATTTTGTCCTTGAAGTTATCCTTATACCAATTTAAATGTGTGACGTCATTTGACCTTGAATACTCCTCCCACTATTTCTATCGTTAAGCTACCCCCACCATTGTTACAATTCGACCTTGAAACCTCGCTATAAAGGTTCGTGGGAGAAGAAGTGACTTCAAACAGTCGCAGATATCAGTGGCATAAACATCAAATATTGTGTTCGTGTAGTGTTCTGAAAGTGCTTTTATATTCACGGTAATTTTTGGATTTATATACCATTTTTTTCCATAATGAGTATTGCAAAAGAAACTCTAGATGAAATTAATGAAATGTTTAGCAAAGATTTCGAGGTTTTAGAGAAAAAAAAGGTTACCGAAATGATTGTAGGCAAAGTGTATAAAATTGTAAAGATGGTTTCAATGACTACACGATTTGGTAAAACTCTTTTAGTGGCTTTACACGATGACGGTGATAATAGCACATTTGAGACTTTTTTACCAAAACGTGTGGCCGAAACACTACCTGACGATATTGTAGATATTATGAGTAAAACTAAAGATAAATACACTCTAACTTATTTGGGGCAGGGCACTAGAGTTTTTGGAAACAATACTCGAACATTATTACGTTTTGGCTCATTGGAGTAAATTGTATGTAAATTGTTTGAAAAAAAGGATGTAATTAAATTTAAAATATAGTTGCACATGTCAGAATACTTACGCGTGTTCATTATTTCTGTTAAAGATGTCTGCTGATGCGACGACGACGACGACGACCGCCAACGAATGTGTAGATAGATACATATTTTGGTTGGGGAGAGAATTAAGAAATAGGGCTCACGATATGTTAGATAGCGTAAATGATTGGTCGCATATTGATGTAACCAAAGATCAATATAAGAACGAGATCAGGGATACAATCAATTTTATGGCTGGGGCACACTTGTGCGACAAATTTTTATATGGTTCCATAGACATGGATACATTTTGTGCTGAAATGGTTGAAGAAGAATTAAAAGAATACCTCGTCAATATTCCACATTTACCAGGTGAGCTTGCTGCAAAATATGAATTGGTTTCTGCAACAGCAACAGCCCAAGACGTTGACGATCGAAATAGTGTCGGATGGGATAGAATTTTGAGCAACGAAAACGAAGACATGGAAAACTAATTTTTTATAATTTTTGTATTTGTGCAATTAAATTACTGTAAATAAATATCTATTACAATCACAGTTTTATTTTATTTCTTTTATAAACATACCAACCCAGTAGATCATAGTCAGTGTTTCTTTTTCTCAGCTGAAATATTTAATATAAGTAGGGCAAATAAAAATAAAATAGTTTAGTAAAGATTGAAAATGAGTCGAGGAAACAACACAATTGATAAATTTGGTCGTCAGAAATATAATGAAAAATATCATATATTATCTGGGCCACAAGGGATTGGTTTTAAACTTACATCGGATGGGCAGTATGATATGGGTGGAAAAATCATAACCAACTTAGGCGAACCTAAAGATGATGACGATGCTGTGACAAAACACTTTGTTAATAGAAAGTTTTACAATTTTGCAGCTGTAATATGTGACATATTTAACAAGGATGTCCTCCCCATGATATACAAAAATAATAGTGAGCTTAAAACAAAAATTGAAGTTATGCAGAAAATACTCTATCATCAGCCTTTAAATGACTCATTAAGCGCACTGTCGTACGACTCGACTTCAAAAAAAATCTAAAAAAAGCAGGTTAAAGAATAGGAGAACGCACTCCGAGTGGCATAGCCTTGAAGATAACGTCGTAGTCGTCGGTGAATTGGACCTTCCCTCCAAGAATATTGAAATGTTATTTATGTGTATGATGTTTTATTGTCATTGTTTTTAATAATGAAGATTGAAATAAAAAACTTTATTTTACAATATATTGTTTATTTATTTTACATTTTAAATAAAAAATATAGTCATACAATATGTTATTTAAACAATATTAGCTTTATCTATCCAAGAGTTGAAGTGGTTGGGAAATCCTAGCCATTTGACAAATAATTGTTCGATGTGATTTTTCTTGCGTTGTCTAAGGACCTTTTCTACTAGATAAACGTCAGGACTGCTTGTTTTTTGTAGTTCTGATTCGTAAAAACACCCTCTTATAGGCTGACCTTCTAACGATTCCAACAAGTAAGTAGGTGGATTTGTAACGTTAACTTTTACAACTTTAAACAATTCGGTTGACCAAGAGGGCGTATATCCTTTCTCGAATAAGCTTTTGTACTTGCTAATACGCACAATGTCACCCATGGAAAACTTAAATTTTTTAGGTACAATTTTTAAATAATCATATGCTTTAATATGTGTTTTTTCTTGCACGTCTGCAGGCTTCATTCCAATGGTGCGATGTTTCGAATGGTTATAGGTTTTTGTTACTGCCGATAATATATGTATCCATTTGTAAGATCCTCTTGTCGAGAATTGTTTATATAAATTATTTTTTAAAGTCCTTATGACTCGCTCAACAATTGCAGCTTTCTTTGTGCTGTAAGTGGAATAATGATTTATATTATATTTTTTCATCAGGGCTTGAAAGTTTGTATTATAGAACTCCTTTCCTTGATCACTTTGCAGATTTGTTGGTGTATATGATGCCTCTTCAATGATGCTTTTCATCGCATTAGTAACTTCTATACCAGTCTTGTTTTTTATGGCTTTGGTATAGACAAATTTCGAGTAACAATTTATACAGACCAAAATATAACGATAACCATCGTTTTCATCAGCATACTGTTGCATTTCAGCCAAATCAATTTGCCACAAATCTCTGTATCCTTTTATTATCGTGCGCCGTCTTACAAAATTTTTTCTAGCCGTTCTATGTAGTTCATTAACAATCTTGATTTTTTCTAGACTGGGCTCCATATTATTAGTAATACTAAAGGTTTCAGATCGAAGGAAGAACTGAATAATATCATTAAATATTGAGCTTAATATATTATATCTTCTTCTCGTAATTCCTCTATGATTGACATAATTTCATTTTCGTGTCCAGTGTGACCGGCCATTTTGGAACTCCACAACAAGCGTAAACGATCCACCAACTCTTTAGCTTTGTTCCAGTAGACATATTGAAATTTTTTCGAAGATAATTTCTTTTTTGTGGGTAACTGTAGTTTTTCCGAGAGATTTTTTCTTGTAATAGTACCACCTAATTTTGTGCCCATTATCAGAGGTTTAATAATTCGTAAATATTTGTTCCATCTGGTCTCCCGTAAACCATCACTTTTTTTAAAATTGTTGTAGACAGCACTCGTTGATTCCAAAATTTCCTTGTACGTTGAAAGTACATTATCACTTAATTGTTGTTGTTCCTTGCCTACACTTGGGGGTGTTTTAAGAAATAACAAATCATAAAGTGCCGGTGATCCACCATATTCTGCAATATTTTTCCCTTTTTTGTATAAGACAATATTTCCATTTCGAAAACGCACCTCTAAATTACCAATAAAATTTTTGTTATCTGTTTTTGAACCAAAACGTACACCATATACAGTATCGTATAGAGATGGTTTCGAACGTAATCCTTTCAGGTGTGCGTTTAAAGTATCGGAAGTTGTGGTGTCAGCGGATGCGAGAGATGTATTAGTTGAAGTTGAGGGTGTATCAAACACCGATTGGCTAATATCTTCTTTTGAAATGCGATGCTGCTGCTGCTGCTGCTGAATAGGTGTGGAGGTTTGAAAGGAATGTGTAGGTTGGGGAAAACCTGATATTTGAGTCGACTGCACTGATGTACTGAGACTATGTGGCTTTGTAGCTGGATAATGTTGTTGCTGTTGTTGTTGCTGCTGCTGCTGCTGCTGCTGACGTTGCTTAACCACATCAGATATAGTTGTCAACGGCTTAGAAATGGGTTCGTAAAACTTTTCCAATTCCACAACATTAAACTCTTTAGCCGCTTTAATTTGTTTAAATTTTTTTCTGACGGCATTGGTAGCTTCCACTAGTTTACGTTTTAAGTCGATCGCGTTATTCATGATGTTAACAAAGGACGTTTCAACAATCAAATGAGCATTTTCCCTTATTATTACAGTAATATATAGCTATCAAATCCTTTGCGGTATCTTCCCGATTTCACATCACTGTCTTTATCAATTACTAAAAATCCATACTTATTATCCCAACATTTTGAGCACATTTCTTGAAATTGAGTAAAAGTTAGATCCGGTGAAACGTGGTCGGAAAATATGTGTTTCATATTCAACTCATCTTGTTTAAACATAATAATAAAATTGGCGTTGTCTCGCACAAGCTGTTTAGGCACTCGCGAATATGTTTGCGCTAGGTAAAAGGAGTCGATATTTTTATGACGTCCCATGCTAAAGTACGATCTTATAACATCTTGTTTTTCACATATAACATCATCAAAGATAAATATAGAGTTTGGTTTTGCATCGGACGGTACCACAATATTACTGGAATCACTAAAGGCATAGTAGCCTAAACCTTTGATGGGCGCTAAAATTTTCCTTAAATACTCATATTTCGGTTGATACAGAGATTTCGAGTAAATATAGACATTTTCGAAACGTAGCCCAAGGGGGTGTGTAAGCAGCGAAATCATGACATTAGTTTTTCCACAATTGGATGGACCAATTAACAGGCCGCGAATAGAGGAAGGAAGTAAAGGACCGTGTCTCTTCATTATCTTCTTTTCAAATCCAAGTCCGACTTTTTCATCGAGATTGTCAATAGGAAGTTTTTGTTTAAGATCGATAACGCGCATCTTAGGAAAATTTGATATTTTATAGGCAATTTTTCACAAAAACTGTCATTCAGATGCCGAGCGTCAAACGAAGTGGACGGTCTCACGTTTCCAACAAAACTGGATACGGTATTGTGAATTCGTTAATAAATAAATTACCATTCGAGGTACACATTCCTGGTTATCAATATTGCGGACCCGGAACAAAAGTAATAAAACGTGTAACAAGAGGTGATCCAGGCATTAATCCTTTGGATGCCGCATGCAAAAAACACGATTTAGCCTATTTACATAATAAAGACAACATAAGTGCGAGACATCGAGCGGATTACGAGCTCGAACAAAGTGCTTGGAATAGAGTAAAATCGAAAGATTCCAGTTTAGGTGAAAAAACAGCAGCTTGGTTAGTTACAAACATTATGAAAGGAAAACAACGTTTTGGTATGGGTGTACCATCATCATCATTATCAACAAAAAAAACATCTAGTAAAGGCACGCGTCATACAAAAAGGAAAGGTGTTAATAAAAATCGACATGTTCGGAAAGCCAGTTTCGGAACAGCTATTCGACAAGCAGTTCGAAGGGAATTATTAAAAGCCGGAAGTAAAAATGTGTTGGAAAAAAATGTCATGAATGCATCTAAAATAGCTCTGTCGGCAGCACGTAGATCGGTAAAAGCGGCAGGTGGCAAAAGGAAGGTTCGTACACCGAGAATAATACCGATTCCTAAAACTGGTGGAATATTACCATTAATACCAATTTTTGCCGGGTTATCGGCTTTGGGTTCATTAGCCGGCGGGGCAGCGGGAATTGTGCGCGCCATAAAAGCAGTAAAAAAAAGCAGCGAAGATAAAACCGGTGCCGGCCTGTATTTAAAATCGAAAGGAAATGGTTTGTTTCTAAAGCCATATCGTAAAGGTATGGGATTATTTTTAAATCGTAGATCAAAAAACTAATTGAATCCCTACCTCGAAGACCACTATCTAACATCGATATAGAAAAATATGCCAAAAAGAAAAGAATAGGACACTTTCGAGGCGTTTATATGAGGGATTTATTACCTAGACAAGGTCCTCGACGTTACGAAGCAGCAATAGTGAATTTGGATAGTACGCGTGGTGCAGGGACTCATTGGGTAGCTTATAGAAAAAATAATTCTAAAGTAACATATTATGACAGCTTCGGCGATTTACCCCCACCGATCGAATTGGTACGATATCTACAAACGGGATCGGAACCATCAAAAATTATTTACTATACATACGATCGTCAGCAGGATTTTGGAACAGTCTGGTGTGGACATTTGTGCTTAAAGTTTCTTGTCGAATCATCAGCGTAAAAGATGTCATCATCATCATCGTCACCATTAACACCGCAAATGGATCGCAATAACTATACTAAAATGTTGCAATCACTGAAAGCATTTCATCTAGCCGGTGGATTAAGGAAAATGACCGTGAAACAGTTAGAAAACATGCCCAAGGAAGTAATGATTGCATTAGCCCCAAATGAAATTCCATTCGTTTGGGAAAAGTTGCCGGAGCACCTTAAAAGCGATATCGATATATTAAAATATCAGTGCGGTTGCAAACATTATTTCAGCAGCAGCAGCAGCAATTTAAACGAGGTTATGACTGATGAGGATCTTACGGCTAGAAAAATATTTTGTTGTTATTGCAAAATCAGCGATGTGCGCATAAAAGCAGAAAATAGCATAAAAACATCACTATCTAATGCAGTGAGAAAAGGTGTGACGATGAATCTTTTTAAATGTTGCCGCTAAGAATAAAACCGAGATGTGTGATGTTTTAATGGTTAGTCATGTCTTATACGTTCACACTAACAGGACACTCGAGCGTCTTAAGCGCCGATTTTTATCCACCAGTCGAATTAAATAGAGAAAACAACTATGGTCTGGCATTGCTGGGATTTTACACATACAATTCAATTTTTAATGTGGACGAAAGCAACAATAAGTTTGCCTACATGAAGGAGGGTTACACCACCGAGCCGATACAATTGCAGATTCCACCTGGGGCCTATGAAATAGATGAGATAGGTAAAGCTATGTTGGAGGCTTTGAGGATTTCAACTGAAGAAAAGAACGATGGAATCTTTTACTTGGTTGCTAATAATAATACGCTGAAATGTGAACTGAAATCCCAATATACTATAGATTTCCGGGGAGAGGCGAGTATCGGTAAAATGCTAGGATTTAATCATACAGTGTTAAAAAGAGACAAAAAGCACGAATCAACCGAGATGGTGGAAATAATGAAAGTACGCATCATACGCGTAGATTGTAATATAATTTCCGGAGCATATATGAATTCGGTGGAAGGTCATACCTTGTTCGAATTCGATATCGACGTGGAGCCCGGTTACAAAATCAGTAAAGAACCACAAAATAATATTTATATGCCGTTAATGCCGGCAGGACGTCAGTTTATCGACAACATTACTCTTCGCATCTTGGACGATAGCGGTGATCTAATCAATTTTCAAGGCGAGAAAATAATCGTGAAATTGGAACTGAAGAAACTTTCATAGAAATGGGTTTTTGCTTCAATCGTCAATTGTGTGTGCTGTCGACTAAGATGGGGGAACCGCCGAAACATAATAAAAGTAAAAGAAGAGTTAACGTCAAGGTTAGTCGTCGTCCAGACGTTAGATCACAAACATCTCAACAGTTATCTGCCGAAGACTATAAATTTTTAAAATCAATCGGTCTTAAAGTGCGAAAATGATTTCCACCACCAGCGATAAAATAGAGGTTTTCTCCGAGCCCATCTTGGACAATTCCATTATTAGTCTAGAAGAGCATACGTATAAACCATACGGATCTCCATCATTCAACAATTCGGATGAAGTCCGTATCCCCATTAATTTTCAAGATATTATACTGGATATCGCCGAAAGTTACATATATATCGAAGGAAAATTTAAACCCATAGACGCAACGAAAAGATGTTTTTTATCAAATAATGCCCTCGCATTTTTGTTCGATGAAATTCGCTACGAGATGGGAGGTGAACAGGTCGCCGTGGTTCGTAAACCTGGAGTTACGACGACATTAAAAACCATGGTTTCATTCGGAAGTTTGCAACAAAGATCTCTCATGACGTGCGGATGGGGTCTCGACGAAGCAAACCAAGATATCGTAGACACGGCAAGTAACGTATTCTCCGGGAAATTACCCTTAAAATATCTTATGGGATTCGCCGAAGATTACGCAAAAGGTGTTTTCAACGTAAAACAAGAGCTTATTATGATTATAGCTCGCACTTTTACCAATTGTTACGTCGGCGAAGTAGAGGCAGAAATTAGTATCGACAAAATCGAATGGAAAATTCGTCACATCATTCCAGACGACAAGCAAAAATTGAAAATACTGTCTCGCATTAATAAAGGAGGAAACAATGCCAGTATTCAAATGGCATATCGTAAATGGGATCTGTACGAATTACCAGCTTTAAGGCAAACATCATCCGACGTGTGGGCCTTGAGAACGAGTACAAGTCTGGAAAGACCGCGCTATATAATCGTCGGGTTTCAAGACAGCAATAATTGCGACAAGAAAGAAAAAAACGCAACCCAGTTTACCCACGCCGACGTATGCGACATTAGACTGTATCTGAATTCAACCGTTTATCCATACGAAAGATGGAATTTAGATTTCGCCAAGAAACTGTACGCAGCAGCCTATTACAATTACGAAAACTTCCAAAGCAGCTACTACGGGCGCGAGATAAACGATCCGATGATAACGTTCGCGGAATATATGAAAAACCCCGTTTTTATTATCAATTGCAGTCATCAACCAGAGGCGATTAACTCATCGACAGTGGATGTAAAATTGGAGTTCCAAACGAGAAAGAATAAATTCCCCAAAGACACTAAAGTGTACGCATTAGTTATTCACGACTCATTTTTTAGTTATAATGTATTAAACGGTTCGGTGACCAATAAATCTATATTTTAATGTATCTATTATATGTAACACAAAATAATGTTCTTGAATCAATAAATTTGTAATGAGTGAAGTAGTAGTTTTATATTTATTTGAAACCCAACCAAAAAAAAAAAAGCTGGCGGAAAAGCCCGCTCTTTAAGAAAAGAGTACGGGAATTTAGAAAATGGTGGTTTATTAAGTGGAAAAAAGAGCTTAAATAACACAAGAAAAAATTTTTAAGGCAAAATATGAAAACAACGATTTAGAAAATTTGTAGGAAAGTGACGGTTAGGAATAGGGAAAAAAGTTATAAGAAAAAATTATAGAGGAAATCGAGTACTATAAGCAAGCATTTTTCTCGATAGTAAAAACGTAAAAAAAAATTTTTTCAAAAAAAAATTGAAAAATGGTGAATGCGCGCCAAAGTTGAAGTTTTGGAGCAAAATGATATTAGGAAATTAGAAAGAGAATTTTTTTCTACATATGGTAGTACTTTTCAAAATTCGGAAAGATGAAATTTTAAGAAAAGGGTTATAGTAAGTTAGTAATTTGGATTTTTTAAAGCGCTGTAGCTCGGGAACCGTTCAAGATAGAAAAAAAATAAAAGCACTTTGATAGCCCAAAATTTTGAGGAGAATGCGATGGTGTAAAAAAAATTATAATTTTTTTTTTTTTTGAAAATGCTGAATACGCGCTAAAGTTGAAGATTTAGAGAAAAACGGTATTGGGAAATTAAAGAGAGAACTTTTTTCTACATATTGTAGTATTTTTGAAAATTCGAAAAAATGAAATTTGAAAAAAAGGGTTATAGAAAGTTAGTAATTTGAATTCTTTAAAGCGCTGTAGCTCGGGAACCGTTCAAGATAGAGAAAAAATAAAAGCACTTTAATTACCTAGAATTTTGAGTAGAATACAATGGTGAAAAAAAAATTTGGAAAATCTTAAAAATGACAAAAAATTTAGACGAAAAAATTGAAATTCTCGAGTTATGAGGCTAGGGCCGCCGAACGGGAGTATGTGGAAGTTGTAGGGGGAGGTTTTTTTTTTTTTTTTTTTTTTTTTTTTTTTTTTTTTTTTTTTTTTTCTAAGTCTAGAGAAAGTCTAGTACTATATGCTAGAAAAGTGGAGGGGGGTAGTTTGTGTCCATACCAGAGATACGGTGAGTTATAAAATCATATTATTCTCAAACTTATATAATGCATATATGCACTCCACCTTACCCCCTCCAACTTTTTGAATGTATATAGAGGCCGGTATTAGAATTATTTCATCATTACACATTCGATCGGCAAGATGGAAGATATACCAAAAAGGATCATTGGCATTGTCAGGCCATTCGTGCCCGGCAAGATATGCAAGTGTGAGGAGTGCGGGGGTACCGCACCAGGAGCGGCACCTTCGGCACCGCCTGCAACGCCGACACCACCAGCGACGACGACGGTGCCGCCAATGAGAAGACCAAGGGCTGCACCTAGGTCGGTGTTAATATCGTTGGGTATTACTCCACGGTAGGCACCCCACCCTCCCCCCAGGCCCTTTTAGGGCCACAAAAACGGTCCTTTTCAGGACCACATTATATTTTGATCGTAGTTTAGTAATCGTCACTTATGGGGCGAGATATTCGTTTAACGACGATTTGTCTCGTAGCTTAAGTGCCAAGTTATATGCTTGAGAACCTATGAAAATGTTAACAGTTCAAACAAGGTTTCTATTATTTTTTTTTTGTAATGTATTCTTCACAAAATATTAAGAATAAGTCTTATTGTCTAAACAAATCTAATTCCTTATTTAAAGTTTTTGAAAAAAATCAATAATTCTATAAGCTCTCACCAATACATAACATTTAGAATCCGTTGGTGGGGTGGGGGTAGTTCTATATATATGAGACTGGGTCAGTTACACAGTCATATATTCATCAACCCTCATACGATAAACATGGAGGAAGAAAGACCCGCCAGCCGAGGCTCATCCATCTTTAGTGATGACACCGTAGCCGACAACGTTGGAGACCTGCAAGTCTTCGACGACGACGACGAGGTGGATTTTGAAATTGACGTCCTACGTTGGGACGACTTGGATGAGCCGATTCCGCTAGTATATGACCATGATCCGGGTCTAGTGGAATTAGACGACGCGGGTGATTGGGTCTTACAAAGACTCGAAACTCCGTCGCCGCAGCCAGAGCCGGACTCGACGGAAGATGCGGTGCTGGAAATTCCAGCATCACCAACACCCGACGACCCACAAGGCCCCTGCGATTCGTCAAGCTGGTGGTCGACCAGCGAGGATGGGGCACCATAAGCCCCACACTCTCCCTGGCCCTTTTTAAGGGCACACAACAACGGTCCTTTTCAGGACCACAAAATACTTTGATCGTAGTTTTAGTACATATTAGTACTTTGTTACTAATATTGTATGTATAGAATATACAATATTAGATACAAAGTATTAAAACTTTAAGTGCTGGTGGAACCCAGCTAAATCGTTCGTTCGTATTTGAGACCACAAACAACTTTTGGTCTCAATACGTAATATGACATTTGTTGTCACCCCCCACCATTAATTTGTCTCTATATATACGACCATCAATACTTATTACAATCATTTTAGTTCAACATGTCAGGGACTCAACAACAACAACAACAACAACAACAACAACAACCCATCCAATGCCCTGTGGTAGATTCTACCACAGAGAATTGTTTGGAGTGGGAGCCGAACGATCCTAGATGGGATGAACTTTGGCGGTTCATCATCGAATACACAGAGGACAGCACCGCCACCCCCGCTGATGATGATGACGGGCCGTGCGACTCCACAACTCAATAAAAGAGTCGCATGTTTTAAAACCAAACGGTCCTTTTCAGGACCACAAAATAATTTGATCGTAGTTTTAGTTGGTTATAATACTTTGTAACCAATATTTTATGTTTTTTTCATAAAAACATACAATATTGAGATACAAAGTATTAGAAGTTCTGGCGACAGAACCTTAACTTCATAAACCGAACCATGTTTTAGCATACTTGTAAATATTATCAGAAAATATTTACAACTATTGCTATTGCGTAGTTTTAGTGGATTATTCACTTTTTTTTTTTTTTTTTTTTTATTACCTAATATTATGTGGGGCAGGGCCTATATGAAATAACACACAAAAATAAATTTTCAAGTCATTTTTATTCTCATTATAAAATATAAAAAATTTGATCAAACACTTTTTTATTAACTACAATATATATATATATATATATTTACAAACTTAATACTATAAATTAAAAGCTAATATCTACAACTACCTAACACCTACTACATAATTTATTAAAGTCCTCTAATTGTCTTTTTAACCGCGCAGATTTCACCTTTTTTATCTCTAATTGTTTTTCAAGTTCTATAATGTCACTGGCACACTCGTTCACTTCATTCACTAACCGTTTTTTCATGGCATAAATGTCAGTCAATTTGGTCTTCTGAGAGTTGGTGAAGTCTTCGACCCACTCCGGTTGTGATGGCTCGGAAGAAGACGCGGTTTTATTTGGTGAAGACGATGACGACGACGACGACGACGAAGCAGCGGAAACTTCATCGCCTTCAAAACACCGCTTAAACCGCTTCTTCATGGGTTTCCGGCACCCCAATATCGGCGACAGTGGCGCTGGCGCTGGGGAAGACTTCACCTCCGACACTATTACATTCTCGACGCTGGCCGGTGTTGGTGGCGTTGGTGGTGTTGGTCCATCGGGGCCTTCTATGACTTCCACTTCTACTGACAGTGGCTCTTGCGGTGCTGTTTTTAGGAAGTCGGGTAATGGAACAGGGGTGGAGGGACGCTTAAAGTTAAACTTTTTCTTCTTCCCTTGTCCCACACCTTTAATCGCCGAATAAAATGTTTTTTTATCGGCGATTTCCGACTTCCGCATAGTCAAGAGCTTTTGCAGTTTCGACGCTTTCGGAGAAGATTCCCTAGGCCGCGATGCTTTTCGCACAACCACATCACTAATCACATTAATTTTTGGCTCTTTCTCCTCCGTCCAGCATTCCAGGAATTGCGCTGCCGACTGAACCAACTCCTCGTCGCGACCATCGTTGAGGGCTCGGTCTTCGGCATCTTCATGCTCCACGCCATTCCAGTTCTCGAACACCCCCGGACTTAGCACCTCTAAACCACTCATGTTATCGAGCATGCCTTGCTGTGAACCGCAGCTCACGTCAAGAGCATCTAAAAGAGACCGTACACTAGACATTTTCGATATTCCAACTCACACAATTAACTTTTTCTTAGCACTGTACTGTTTGCTGTTCTGACGAACTGTGAAGAGCTCGAGCCAGCAAGTCTGCTTTTATGCCCATTTCCCCCACTACACCGCCTTTATTCCTTTTGTTCGATGCATTAAGTATAATATTTAAACTTGTCAGATGCAAGGCCAAGGCCAAGGCCGACGTAACCGGCAATACCAGGGTCGTTTTCAGGGCTGTAATTTTCATGGATTTTTTTTTTGTCCCTGTCAAGGTTATTTTAAAGAAGCATATAAATATAGTACTAAACTTGTTAGATGCGAGGCCAAGGCCAAGGTCAAAGTACCCGTCAATGTCAGGGTCGTTTTCGAGGTTGTAATTTTCAAGGATTTTTTTTTGGTCCTGTCAAGGTTATTTTAAAAACAAGGACATTAATGAACGTGCCATCCAGAGAAGAAATTGGGTCATAGAAGAAGCTTACCTGTACAGAAGAAATTAACATGTATTTTATTTCTTAATTTTTAATTTTTTGTTTGTTATTTTTTTTATTTTTTTTTTTAATAATAAAAAGTAAACTCAATCTTTTGTTATATTTTAATTTTTTTTCAATAAAACAATAGTAAAATGAATCTGTATGTGTATTTATTAAACATCACCTAAAATACGTTTTGCAATCCATATTTTTCTGCAGAGTCCGTTTATTAATGAAATAGAACCATATATTAGGGTGAAATCTAATGGTTTCAAATCAGTCTCACATAACAATGTCAGAAGTAAACACTATTGATAAGTTCGGTCGCAAAAGAAAATTTAAGGATTTTAACTTTATGCGAGGTCCTTCAGGAATAGGTTTTAAACTTACACCTAATGGAGATTACGACATGGGAAGCAAAAGATTGTGCTATTTAGCAGAACCTCTTGAAGGAGACGATGCGACCACACGAAATTATGTTGATAATAACCTTGCTCAGTGTGTGCAAGATACGCAGAAAGCTTTACATGACTCAACAATTGTTATTAAAGATATATTCAGAAACCAACTTGAAGGTTACGTACGCAAGAAATTAATTGAAACCGGTCAAGAACTTAGAGGATACATTGATGATACTGTTATTGCAATATATGAACTTAGGCAAGACGAACTGCGTGATGAACTTAACTCTAGAATGTTGAAAATTGAAAAGACTATGGAGGATCTTGTCAGCAAACCTGTTTCACATTAAACATTTACTCGTAGACCTGTGCGTTTAATTTACTATTAGACAAATTTTTCAACAATAACTTTTACAGTTTGTTATTTGTCGACACTTCATTATATTTATAATTTTAAAATAAAGGTTCAATAAAAAAGCAATCAATCAATGAATACATGTTTTTTATTTAAAAAAAAAAAAAAAAAAAAAAAAAAAAAAAAATTACAATACTATCGTTACATATTAATGTTGTATGTTTAATAGAAATAATAAAAACAATACAAATAATGAAATATGGATTTTCCAGATTACGTGCTGTCCTGACTTAGAAATGATTCCAACACGGTGACTAAATTTGCTAAGTTTTCTTCCGGGTCTGTTTTGTAAAAATCTATGTCTGCATGCCCCCAAGGTAGAGTTTTGGTTGAACTGGGAATTACATAACGTTTA
Source organism: Diaprepes abbreviatus (assembly GCA_034092305.1). Classification (NCBI taxonomy): domain Eukaryota; kingdom Metazoa; phylum Arthropoda; class Insecta; order Coleoptera; family Curculionidae; genus Diaprepes; species Diaprepes abbreviatus. The sequence continues at coordinate 175,263 of JASJET010000381.1, read as the reverse complement.
TCATCGCTATGTGACAATGCTACTTTATTTATTATGTTGGTATAAATGTTATGTAATTCACTTCTAAATGTCTTCATCTTTCTTAATATCAAACCACCCCGTTCAACAATTCTTTGGTAGTCTTCCTGATGAAGGTCTTTCTCGATAACACATTTTTTGATACCTTTGGCTTTTTTTAATTCATTATTAATGGACTTTACATAATAAGCCTTCGCGCCGGTACCATAAAAACTTATTATCGGATCACCAGGAAACTCATCTTTCATTCTACCAACTACAGAATTACTTTTAATTATGTTGAAATTATTAATTTCGGGGTAATTTGATGTATCGAATTTTTCGGGGTTTTCTGATATAGTTTGATAAAAGTTTTCCGTATACACTTTTAATATAAGCGAGTCAGTATCGGTGTAAAGTAACGAAGCATCATCGCCAAACTTGGATTTAATAAAATTATAATAAAAATCGTATATTACAGTCTTTGATATATCTAATATGGAAAAACCGATATAAATTGGTTTATTGTACAATATTTTAACTTTATTCATATGTATAGCAACAAAGTTCTCGGTAAATATCGAGCTACTATTGAAATTGGGGCGGGATATTAGTGCTCTAGCTCCATTTCTGCCTACACTGTTCTCCCAATGTGTTACTAATTTTATATCCTTTCGATTTTCCACATTTTCCATAGTTTTACCAAATATCGCGTTATTTTTTAATTTAAAAGTGTCCTTCGCAAATTTTGTGGTGGCCTTGTTACGTAAATTGGTATTAAAATCAATATACGATTTTAGCCATTTTGATTGCTCAAACTGTAATACTCGATGGGTTTGCATTACCACTAAGCCGTTGGCGATGGCTTGTTTTAAAGTTCTATAGTGTACAATGTATTTTTTTTTATCTTGTAAATTGGGAATTAATTTCGGTAATTTAGCGTTTTCTGTTGGCGGTATGATATTTTCTACTAGAAATGGAAGATCAGAATGTGCATCATGCAACTCAGTCGGATAATGCACATCCACTTCCAAAACGTAGCCATGTAAACTATCATCACCAACAGCCATAATATTTAAATCCAGAATTTCGCGCTCGCTTAACCATCGAAAACCACCATATGGTAATGCTTGTGACATACTATGACCATATAGATTTGTAGCATCAAGGTATGTTATAAATGAAGAAGGTTTTGTTGGGTCATAGTCTGGTAAAAAAATATTATTAGCGATGTGCTTCCTTTCTGTACACTGGCTTATGCCGCCGCGTATACCTTTCTTAAAAAAATGTATCATGTCTATATCAGTTAAGAGCTCTAACTCTACCTTAGTCATACGTAGCATACAATCAAATGATAAACTTGGAAGGGTATAGTAATGTGCTGGATCAAGTTTATCGAATTTTAAGCAATTATTCCGAAATTGCTCAAAAACATCACACAATAGCAACACATCTGATTTTAAATACACGTCCGAATAGTCCCCCAAAGTTTTACACCCAAACAAGCGCCATACTTCTTTTGCTCTTCTATAGCTTTCATCGCTAATATGTTCTTCCCGTAAATTATCATAAAATTCATCTTTACTTGGAAGACATGTATTTTCCATTTTTTCTATAGAGTCAATAAAGCTATAGGGAAAAACACCCTTTTGACGCATCAAATTAAATTGGTTGATATTTGAAAAATGTTTCCGCGTTTCAATAAAATCGTCGTCGTTTAAACCGCTGCCTAAATTTTCCAAAGACGTTGACAGAAATTTAAAACTATCAATAAATCGCAACTTTAAATATTTCCTCTTGACTTTTCCACATTTACTATCAAAATAATCGTGCACATAAATGCTTTTGGTAAATGATATGTACTTTTCCTTACTTTGAGCCAAAACACCAATTTTATCCCCATATTTACATAACTCTTTTATAAATAAATGGCTGTCGTAGCCGCTTAAGTTATGAAATATGATAGGGATAAAAGAGGGTAATTTATAATTTAAATTACAAACGGAATGTGCAGCACCAAATCTTTTTGCACCAGTTATGTGACAGTGGTCTCGTACTTTAATCTCACCCTCTTCAAAAGGGCCTTCACATATACCACATATTTTAGCATCATTAAACTCCCTTTTTTCTTCAGGCGTTAACGGTTTCATAGGCTTAATGTCTTTTAAATATGTGTTGTATAGAGCCCTTAAATCACACTCGATACGATCCACAAAGACTTGAGCTGCATTATTCCCCCGAAATAGCTCAAATTTCGAAAGTGAGTCGTCAAAAGAGCATTTAATTAAATAAGCAAAAGAATATGGTTCATGTTTAAAACTTTTTACAGTGTAAGAATTTTGTGGGTTTGGTTGTACCGTTTCAATGGGTTTTAAAACAGATTCGAAATCTGCATAAACCACGAATGGAACGCGCATTTGCTTTTCTATACCCTCGAATTTTAAAATATTTTCCGGCACACTCTTTCCAAATTTATCGATTTTTAAATCCACTGAGGGTGTTTGCGTGAAAATGTGGTTACAATCGTAGCTTTGATGTAAAGTTAAAGCTGACGGTGTACTAAAATAAATGAGGCAACCATCACAGAAATATATTTTATGTTGTTGACAACTAATTTGACTTGAAACTAAACGTGATAAATCCCGAATCCAACAATAATGACTCTTTGAACAAGCCGTATCGCAAAAATGTTCACCGCCATCTTTACTACTACAGTCTTTTGTAATTAACAATAAATTTACATGCCTATCCAACTTTTTTGACGCATACCTCAGTGGACCAATAACTTCATGTATTATTTCATTATTTTCATATTTAGATTCCAGACCGTATACGTTAATTGATATGTTGTTCATTTCCTCAAATTTTTTAATGTCACGTAATTTTACTGGAAAATCCATACCTGTTACATTTAGCACTCTAGAAAAATGGGGGTAGGATGTCTTCTGTGAAGGCTCTGCTGTTGGAGGAAACAATGCTGATGTTACAGCCCACGCAAAGCAAAATTCGTCCTGGTTAATCACATTGACGACAGCTCCTTTCTTTTCAATAGAACACGGCAACTTGATGTATGATGAGCCACCCATAGGCATATACTTGTTGATACCAACTTCCAAGTATAAAATTCGCACAAGAGCCCATCCTATAACAAGAAAAATAATATATAAAAATCAGTTTAATATATCGGGTTTTGATTTTTCCATACCTGAATCTTTCTCCTGGAACTCTGTCGCCTGCGTTTTTATTGATTCGGTGAAAGAATGGTAAACGGCATCCAAATCACTTTCTACACTAATTATTTGATTAGCAGTGTTGAAGGATTTTTCACTGAATATTTCTTGTGACGGAAGCATGTACTCGCCAACAGCTGTCATGTTAACTTTTAAAGCATGATGCACACGCAATAAATTATTAACAAGTTCCACCACCTTGGATTTAATGTCTGCAAAGAACATTACGTAATCGGAATGCTCCATATCACTGCTAACCCGATAGGTTGCAATTCTTCTTTTGAAGGCACATTGAACGAGTTGCACACCATGACATACCGGCAAACATGAATTATTTTTATGTTGTTGTGTTCGTTTATGCGCTGACATATGATTTATTGGAACATCTACATTACATGTAGCGCAATTAATTACCGGAATCGTCGATGTATACTCTTCAATTCGGAGCCGTTTTCCTCCAGGCACTTCATTAAATCTCGCCGCACACGATTCTCTTTTATGACGTCTCATATTATAACTCTTAGTAAACTTAGAACCGCAATTTTCACAAACATATGCCATGATTTGTCAAATATTAACACATGTACTACCTATACAAGTCAGAGCCAACTGATGAATGAAACTGCCCCATACTCTATATAAAACCATTCAAGGTCACCCCCAACCACGTAACATATCTTCAAGGTCACACACCCAAGATGACCTTCAACAAAGTCAAGGTCGTCTCCACCAAGGTCAAGGTCAAGGTCACACACACAACCTTGAACACAAGGCCAAGGCCAAAGCACACGTGCACTTTCAAGGTCAATGACAAGGACATGTGGGCGGGGCCAAAGAGGGGTGAAGCAAGGTCAAGGTCAAGGTCGAGGAGTGGGGGGATTGAGAGAATCGGGTTATGTTCACTACTGCGCTATTGTGATTTGACTTATGAATATGAAAAGGCTGCGAATGCATGTCGTAAATATTGCAGCAAAACAATAAATTTACAAGACTTTGTTCGTGAGATAAAAAAGTTGGGGTTTGGTGACTGTTTGGAAAAACTGATTAGGTTCATTGCAGATCCGGTTGTGTTAGATGAAATTAGAGTGTAGGACTTAAGTTTAACCTAGTAGTAGTTAATATGGAAAGTTTAGTGCGAGAAATGTACGAAGAATTTCTAATTTCTGCAGCCTGTTCGGAATTTTACGCATATGAAATGCAAGATTCGGAGGCTCAGGACTTTAGTGTATTTTTTAAGTATATGGACCATGCCGAACTGTGTCTTTTAGCTAGTATAGTTTGTAAGAATTTTCTAAGAAATAAAAACAAACAATTATTATTGAACAAATTAAGGAAATTAGGTTTAGGTGATAATGTTACACGCATAGAAGAATGGCAGAAAAAAATCAATGAATAAAGTACATAAAATGTAGTTATTTGTTTCATTATATTTTGTCCTTGAAGTTATCCTTATACCAATTTAAATGTGTGACGTCATTTGACCTTGAATACTCCTCCCACTATTTCTATCGTTAAGCTACCTCCACCATTGTTACAATTCGACCTTGAAACCCCGCTATAAAGGTTCGTGGGAAAAGAAGTGACTTCAAACAGTCGCAGATATCAGTGGCATAAACATCAAATATTGTGTTCGTGTAGTGTTCTGAAAGTGCTTTTATATTCACGGTAATTTTTGGATTTATATACCATTTTTTCAATAATGAGTATTGCAAAAGAAACTCTAGATGAAATTAATGAAATGTTTAGCAAAGATTTCGAGGTTTTAGAGAGAAAAAAGGTTACCGAAATGATTGTAGGCAAAGTGTATAAAATTGTAAAGATGGTTTCAATGACTACACGATTTGGTAAAACTCTTTTAGTGGCTTTACACGATGACGGTGATAATACCACATTTGAGACTTTTTTACCAAAACGTGTGGCCGAAACACTATCTGACGATATTGTAGATATTATGAGTAAAACTAAAGATAAATACACTCTAACTTATTTGGGGCAGGGCACTAGAGTTTTTGGAAACAATACTCGAACATTATTACGTTTTGGCTCACTGGAGTAAATTGTATGTAAATTGTTTGAAAAAAAAGGATGTAATTAAATTTAAAATATAGTTGCACATGTCAGAATACTTACGCGTGTTCATTATTTCTGTTAAAGATGTCTGCTGATGCGACGACGACGACGACGACCGCCAACGAATGTGTAGATAGATACATATTTTGGTTGGGGAGAGAATTAAGAAATAGGGCTCACGATATGTTAGATAGCGTAAATGATTGGTCGCATATTGATGTAACCAAAGATCAATATAAGAACGAGATCAGGGATACAATCAATTTTATGGCTGGGGCACACTTGTGCGACAAATTTTTATATGGTTCCATAGACATGGATACAATTTGTGCTGAAATGGTTGAAGAAGAATTAAAAGAATACCTCGTCAATATTCCACATTTACCAGGTGAGCTTGCTGCAAAATATGAATTGGTTTCTGCAACAGCAACAGCCCAAGACGTTGACGATCGAAATAGTGTCGGATGGGATAGAATTTTGAGCAACGAAAACGAAGACATGGAAAATTAATTTTTTATAATTTTTGTATTTGTGCAATTAAATAACTGTAAATAAATATCTGTTACAATCACAGTTTTATTTTATTTCTTTTATAAACATACCAACCCAGTAGATCATAGTCAGTGTTTCTTTTTCTCAGCTGAAATATTTAATATAAGTAGGGCAAATAAAAATAAAATAGTTTAGTAAAGATTGAAAATGAGTCGAGGAAACAACACAATTGATAAATTTGGTCGTCAGAAATATAATGAAAAATACCATATATTATCTGGGCCACAAGGGATTGGTTTTAAACTTACAGCGGATGGACAGTATGATATGGGTGGAAAAATCATAACCAACTTAGGCGAACCTAAAGATGATGACGATGCTGTGACAAAACACTTTGTTAATAGAAAGTTTTACAATTTTGCAGTTGTAATATGTGACTTATTTAACAAGGATGTCCTCCCCATGATATACAAAAATAATAGTGAGCTTAAAACAAAAATTGAAGTTATGCAGAAAATACTCTATCATCAGCCTTTAAATGACTCATTAAGCGCACTGTCGTACGACTCGACTTCAAAAAAAATCTAAAAAAAGCAGGTTAAAGAATAGGAGAACGCACTCCGAGTGGCATAGCCTTGAAGATAACGTCGTAGTCGTCGGTGAATTGGACCTTCCCTCCAAGAATATTGAAATGTTATTTATGTGTATGATGTTTTATTGTCATTGTTTTTAATAATGAAGATTGAAATAAAAAACTTTATTTTACAATATATTGTTTATTTATTTTACATTTTAAATAAAAAATATAGTCATACAATATGTTATTTAAACAATATTAGCTTTATCTATCCAAGAGTTGAAGTGGTTGGGAAATCCTAGCCATTTGACAAATAATTGTTCGATGTGATTTTTCTTGCGTTGTCTAAGGACCTTTTCTACTAGATAAACGTCAGGACTGCTTGTTTTTTGTAGTTCTGATTCGTAAAAACACCCTCTTATAGGCTGACCTTCTAACGATTCCAACAAGTAAGTAGGTGGATTTGTAACGTTAACTTTTACAACTTTAAACAATTCGGTTGACCAAGAGGGCGTATATCCTTTCTCGAATAAGCTTTTGTACTTGCTAATACGCACAATGTCACCCATGGAAAACTTAAATTTTTTAGGTACAATTTTTAAATAATCATATGCTTTAATATGTGTTTTTTCTTGCACGTCTGCAGGCTTCATTCCAATGGTGCGATGTTTCGAATGGTTATAGGTTTTTGTTACTGCCGATAATATATGTATCCATTTGTAAGTTCCTCTTGTCGAGAATTGTTTATATAAATTAATTTTTAAAGTCCTTATGACTCGCTCAACAATTGCAGCTTTCTTTGTGCTGTAAGTGGAATAATGATTTATATTATATTTTTTCATTAGGGCTTGAAAGTTTGTATTATAGAACTCCTTTCCTTGATCACTTTGCAGATTTGTTGGTGTATATGATGCCTCTTCAATGATGCTTTTCATCGCATTAGTAACTTCTATACCAGTCTTGTTTTTTATGGCTTTGGTATAGACAAATTTCGAGTAACAATTTATACAGACCAAAATATAACGATAACCATCGTTTTCATCAGCATACTGTTGCATTTCAGCCAAATCAATTTGCCACAAATCTCTGTATCCTTTTATTATCGTGCGCCGTCTTACAAAATTTTTTCTAGCCGTTCTATGTAGTTCATTAACAATCTTGATTTTTTCTAGACTGGGCTCCATATTATTAGTAATACTAAAGGTTTCAGATCGAAGGAAGAACTGAATAATATCATTAAATATTGAGCTTAATATATTATATCTTTTTCTCGTAATTCCTCTATGATTGACATAATTTCATTTTCGTGTCCAGTGTGACCGGCCATTTTGGAACTCCACAACAAACGTAAACGATCCACCAACTCTTTAGCTTTGTTCCAGTAGACATATTGAAATTTTTTCGAAGATAATTTCTTTTTTGTGGGTAACTGTAGTTTTTCCGAGAGATTTTTTCTTGTAATAGTACCACCTAATTTTGTGCCCATTATCAGAGGTTTAATAATTCGTAAATATTTGTTCCATCTGGTCTCCCGTAAACCATCACTTTTTTTAAAATTGTTGTAGACAGCATTCGTTGATTCCAAAATTTCCTTGTACGTTGAAAGTACATTATCACTTAATTGTTGTTGTTCCTTGCCTACACTTGGGGGTGTTTTAAGAAATAACAAATCATAAAGTGCCGGTGATCCACCATATTCTGCAATATTTTTCCCTTTTTTGTATAAGACAATATTTCCATTTCGAAAACGCACCTCTAAATTACCAATAAAATTTTTGTTATGATCTGTTTTTGAACCAAAACGTACACCATATACAGTATCGTATAGAGATGGTTTCGAACGTAATCCTTTCAGGTGTGCGTTTAAAGTATCGGAAGTTGTGGTGTCAGCGGATGCGAGAGATGTATTAGTTGATGTCGAGGGTGTATCAAACACCGATTGGCTAATATCTTCTTTTGAAATGCGATGCTGCTGCTGCTGCTGCTGAATAGGTGTGGAGGTTTGAAAGGAATGTGTAGGTTGGGGAAAACCTGATATTTGAGTCGACTGCACTGATGTACTGAGACTATGTGACTTTGTAGCTGGATAATGTTGTTGCTGTTGTTGTTGTTGCTGCTGCTGCTGACGTTGCTTAACCACATCAGATATAGTTATCAATGGCTTAGAAATGGGTTCGTAAAACTTTTCGAATTCCACAACATTAAACTCTTTAGCCGCTTTAATTTGTTTAAATTTTTTTCTGACGGCATTGGTAGCTTCCACTAGTTTACGTTTTAAGTCGATCGCGTTATTCATGATGTTAACAAAGGACGTTTCAACAATCAAATGAGCGTTTTCTCTTATTATTACAGTAATATATAGCTATCAAATCCTTTGCGGTATCTTCCCGATTTCACATCGCTGTCTTTATCAATTACTAAAAATCCATATTTATTATCCCAACATTTTGAGCACATTTCTTGAAATTGAGTAAAAGTTAGATCCGGTGAAACGTGGTCGGAAAATATGTGTTTCATATTCAACTCATCTTGTTTAAACATAATAATAAAATTGGCGTTGTCTCGCACAAGCTGTTTAGGCACTCGCGAATATGTTTGCGCTAGGTAAAAGGAGTCGATATTTTTATGACGTCCCATGCTAAAGTACGATCTTATAACATCTTGTTTTTCACATATAACATCATCAAAGATAAATATAGAGTTTGGTTTTGCATCGGACGGTTCCACAATATTACTGGAATCACTAAAGGCATAGTAGCCTAAACCTTTGATGGGCGCTAAAATTTTCCTTAAATACTCATATTTCGGTTGATACAGAGATTTCGAGTAAATATAGACATTTTCGAAACGTAGCCCAATGGGGTGTGTAAGCAGCGAAATCATGACATTAGTTTTTCCACAATTGGATGGACCAATTAACAGGCCGCGAATAGAGGAAGGAAGTAGAGGACCGTGTCTCTTCATTATCTTCTTTTCAAATCCAAGTCCGACTTTTTCATCGAGATTGTCAATAGGAAGTTTTTGTTTAAGATCGATAACGCGCATCTTAGGAAAATTTGATATTTTATAGGCAATTTTTCACAAAAACTGTCATTCAGATGCCGAGCGTCAAACGAAGTGGACGGTCTCACGTTTCCAACAAAACTGGATACGGTATTGTGAATTCGTTAATAAATAAATTACCATTCGAGGTACACATTCCTGGTTATCAATATTGCGGACCCGGAACAAAAGTAATAAAACGTGTAACAAGAGGTGATCCAGGCATTAATCCTTTGGATGCCGCATGCAAAAAACACGATTTAGCCTATTTACATAATAAAGACAACATAAGTGCGAGACATCGAGCGGATTACGAGCTCGAACAAAGTGCTTGGAATAGAGTAAAATCGAAAGATTCCAGTTTAGGTGAAAAAACAGCAGCTTGGTTAGTTACAAACATTATGAAAGGAAAACAACGTTTTGGTATGGGTGTACCATCATCATTATTACCAACAAAAAAAAACATCTAGTAAAGGCACACGTCGTACCAAAGGGAAAGGTGTCAATAAAAGTCGACATGTTCGGAAAGTCAGTTTTGGAACAGCTGTTCGACAAGCAGCTGGAAAGTAATTATTAAAAGCCGGAGGAAAAAATGTGTTGGAAAAAAATCTCATGAATGCATTTAAAATAGCTCTTTCGGCAGCACGTAGATTGGTAAAAGCGGCAGATGGCAAAAGGAAGGTTCGTACACCGAGAATAATACCGATTTCTAAAACTAGCGGAATATTACCATTAACAACAATTTTTACCGGGTTATCAGCTTTGGGTTCATTAGCCGGTGGGGCAGCGGGAATTGTACGTGCCGTAAAAGCTGCAAAAAAAAGCAGTGAAGATAAAACCGGTGCCGGCCTGTATTTGATGATTTGTTTCTAAAGCCATGTCGTAGAGGTATGGGATTATTTTTAAATCGTAGATCAAAAAACTAATTGAATCTCTACCTCGAAGACCACTATCTAACACTGATATTGAAAAATATGACAAGAAGAAGAGAATAGGACACTATCGAGGTATTTATATGAGGAATTCATTACCTAGATAAGGTCGTCGACGTTACGAAGCAACAATAGTGAATGTGGATAGTACATCTGGTGCAGGGACTCACTCGATAACTTATAGAAAAAAACAATTCTAAAAGTAACATATTATGACATCTTCGGCGCTTTACTCCACCGATCGAATTGGTGCAATATCTACATATGGGATCCGGACCATAAAAAATTATTTACTATACATATGATTGTCAATAGGATCTTGGAACAGTCTGGTGTGGACATTTGTGCTTAAAGATCCTTGTCGAATCATCACCGTAAAAGATGTCATCATCACCACCATTAATACCGCAAATGGATCGCAACAACTATACAAAGATATTGCGATCACTGAAAGCATTTCATCTAGCTGGTGGATTAAGGAAAATGACCGTGAAACAGCTAGAAAACATGCCCAAGGAAGTAATGATTGCATTAGCCCCAAATGAAATTCCATTCATTTGGGATAAGTTGCCCCCGCACCTCAAAAACGATATCGATATATTAAAATATCAGTGCGGTTGCAAACATTATTTCAGCAGCAATTTAAACGAGGATACGGCTGATAACGGTCTTAAGTCTAGAAAAATATTTTGTTGTTAATGTAAAATCAGCGATGTGAGCATAAAAGCAGAAAATAGCATAAAAATATCACTATCTAATGCAGTGAGAAAAGGTGTGAAGATGAATCTTTCTAAATGTTGCCGCTAAGAATAAAACGTTCACACTAACAGGACACTCGAGTGTCTTAAGCTCCGATTTTTATCCACCCATTGATTTACATAAAGAAAACAAATATGGTCTTGCATTGCTGGGATTTTATACATACAATTCAATTTTTAATGTGGATAAAAGCAACAATAAGTTTGCCTACATGAAGGAGGGTTACACCACCGAGCCGATACAATCGCAAAAGCAATGTCGGAGGGTTTGAGGAATTCAACTGAAGAAAAGAGTGATGGTATCTTTTCCTTAGTCGCTAACAATAATACGCTGAAATGTGAACTGAAATCCCAATATAATAGATTTCCGGGGAGAGGCAAGTATCGGTAAAATGTTACGATTTAATTATACATTGTTATAAAGAGTCAAAAAGCACGAGTCAACCGAAATGGTGGAAATAATGAAACTATGCATCATACGCGTGAATTGTAATATAATTTTCGGAGCATATATGAATTCTGTGGAAGGTCACACTTTATTCGAATTCGATATCGATGTGGAGCCCGGTTACAAAATCAGTAAAGAACCACAAAATAATATTTATCTGCCGTTAATGCCAGAAGGACGTCAGTTTATCGACAACATTACTCTTCGCATCTTGGACGACAGCGGTGATCTAATCAGTTTTCAGGGCGACAAAAAGGTCGTGAAATTGGAATTGAAGAAACTTTCATTGAAAATATGGGGGACTAAAAATTTTACATTTTTCAATTTTATTCAAAGACGGGACTGAATTGTATATAGTTGATATAAAATTATTTTAAGAAAATCTAATATGTCACATGCAATATGGCGGTCTAGAAATTTTAAATTTCCGGATTTCATTCAAAATTGGTACCAGGGAGCTTTGAAAAGTTTAGATTTAGATTAAATTAAGACATAAAAATTATTTTTTTGAAATTCAATATGGCGAATCGAATATAGTGGGTTGAAAATTTTACCTTATTCGCAATTTTTCAGATTTGGTATTAGGGGGTTTTCGGGGTCGTGTATTACTAATATGAAGTTAATTTTTACAACTGTTAGATTGAGAATATGAGAGAGTGAGAATTTTACATTTTCCGATTTTGTCTAAAATTGCAATTGTGGCGTTCTTGGGGCGTATACAAACTCAATATGCAAAATAAAATATATCGGGTTAAGAAATTTACGTCTTAAGTTCTTTAAATAACCATATTGGAAGGTTTTGGGGCCTATGTTACCAATCTAAAATTAATTTGAAATTTAAGATAGCGGATTTACTATGACAGACTAAATATTTGTTTGACACAATTTCACTGGTATTTTGTGAACTCTAAGATTCAAAGAATTTTTAATGGTTCATTTTAGGGTGATTTTCAACTTTGGATAAAATAAATACGTTTTTTCCACCTTGGAGTCATTGCGAGGTACACTAATCATGTTAATACTTAGTTCCAATAATATATGGATATCATAATTTACTATAAATTTTTATATGACTTTAAAATTTTTGAAGTCGGGCCAAAATATTTCTAAATGGAATAAATAACTACTAATATATATAAATAATGGTAAGAAAGCAATTACAAATAAAGTATTTTATGCGAATCACATTCTGTCAGATATTAGTTTGGCGCCGACTTCGAAATTTCAATTTCATATAAAAATTTATAGTTATTTTTCACTTTTTAGCGCACTTTTAGGAGTCTGTTCAATTTTTTTTTATAAAAATTTTATTTAGAAACAGTTTTGTTGAATGTAAGTGGTTGGTTTGTGTTGCTTTTTGATTACATATGTTAGTTTTAGTTCTAGTTCTAATGCACTTTGTAATAGGGTATATTTTGTCTATGTACCTGTTAAGTACTGAATAAAATAAATAAATAAATAAACAATGAAACTTCCAAAAAGAGAAAATAAATTTATTTATAATTAATCGAAAGCAAAATTTTACAAAGAGGTTTTAATAATTATACGTTTACAGAAATACATTAATGTACACAGTTTCAAATACTAGTAATATTTTTTATCCATTCACGGTTTTCAGGATTACTTACACGAGTAAAAACGCTAGGTCCACTTGTGCAAGCGTGATATGACCATGAAACTATCGCATATTGGGTGTCATTTATGACATATGGGCTTCCTGAATCCCCCTGCAAAATGAAAATCTTATTTTTATGCTGAAGATTTATCAAAAAATATTAATTAGAACCAAAGGTATTGCAAAATTATTGTTGCACACTGAAACAATACTAGCCCGTAAGCAGCTTATGAGAGGATTAGTGACGTTGCTTATAGAATCCAACGAAGTCCTAAGGACAAAATAAAAGTAGTACATCTTCACAAGTTGAAGCCATACCACGGAAGTATCGAAGTTGATCGGGCCGATCAGAGTTATGAGAGGGGCGGGGGAGTGTAACGAAGGACCAGGGGAGTTTTGGGATGCGGCCTTGTAGAAATATTATTTTGATGGGTCCTTATAGAAATATTATACCGATGATTCATCATTGTCTTTTGTAAATGATAGATTTATGTTCTCGCATATTTTAGTAAATTCTGTATGTATATAAATAAGAATAAAATATGAGTAGTTAGTTTAGTTGTATTAGAACAATTAAATTCTTAGAAAATGGTTATTAAAGAGTGGTGTATTAGTGAAAAGTATCGTGTTTTATTTGCACCCAATGATTAATTTTTTATTTTACTTTTATGTCAAGCGTTTCTGTAACATAAAAACAAACGAATAAAATATAAAATGCTATTAAGTTCATGTTGATATTTTATATAAAAGTCTTGGTTATTATTTTTCTATAATTATATACTTACATAGCACGTTCCGTTATAGTAATCTTCGGTACATAAATGATGAGTTGCACTGAACGCGTCACCGTCAGGGCCGTTAACTTTGTCTGTACATTCTTGGTCTGTTAAAAGTGCTAATTGTTGTTTCTGTAATGTTGGGTGGTCTACATAAAACCTACTAGTTCTTCCCCATCCACATACAACACCTTCAACATGAAATGGAACATTTTCATCAGCTTCAGCTATTTTAATAATCTGTGCTTTTTCACCTAATGGAATGGGTTCTTCAAGCTAAAATTATTGCAAAACTTCATTATTTTTTCTTTATAACTTATGTAAACAAAGAAAATGTAAGAACAATAAAACGTAAATCTGTGTCTCCAAAAAAACAACAATTTCATTGTACGAGGGTATCCGCTTATATTTCAGAAATTACAAACAAAAACAATTATTTATCACTGAAAGTGGTTTTATTGTCAGGCAAGATATTTTCCACGATGATCAAAATTACTCAGTTTGTTGACAAAAAAAAGGCTAAAAAATTTATTACAGATCCTTAAAGGTTTTAAATCGTAGGGGGGGGGGGGCTAGTAAATGATAAATACGTAAAAAGGTACTGTCAGATCGGCTATTAGTCCGGTCAAGTTAGCATCAAAAATAGGGGTAAGGTTACATTAATTCGCACCTTGCTAAAAATTGGCATGAATGTTGGGAACCCTATTATATACAATTTGTCAATTATCCACATCAATCCGAAGTGTGGAAAAAAATTTATTCAAGGTCAAATGTTGCAAAAATCGGTTTTTTGAGTTTTCCAGCTAAACGGTAAGTTTTATAATAAAAATAGGTGAGACAAAAATTATTCATCATGCAATTATCTATAAAAATTGTTCATACACTTTTTTTCCTAAGAATCACCATTTCGGAGATACAGCGATGCAAAATGTTGAAAAAGTTGTATTCTTCATAATATGCACACGTTTCCGCGCCACCCGTGAGGTAGTGTACATGGCGCGTTTTTTTTACGTGGTTTCCCCGGTAGGCCTATTCCACGATCTATTGTGCTTTTGTTGAGTTAAAAAGCTATTGTATTAAATTGAAAATGGCACTATTGTAAATAACAAGAGCGGTGTAAGTAATGCGTAAATTGAGAAAATTATTCGTCTGATTGATACTCTTCTAATGGAACATAATCCATACTGTCTTGCTCTTCTTCTTCTCTTTCTTCTTCTCTAGTGATTATCAACAAAACATATTAATGTTGATGCTCCTGACTTTTCTGTTATAATAATTTTATCGCCATACTTCAACTTTAATCGTAACTTAATGGTTCTATTATCTAACGAATTGTTGCAAATATTTTGTAATTCGTCTAATGAAAATTGACAATCATCACTATTTTCGATGTGTGCAAATATTTCTTCCATTAAAAGATTCGTACTTTCAGATTGAGGACGACCGGCTTGACCCCCCGTAGTCGGTCTCAAGAAGGCATTATGACAGTCTTTATGATACTTAGCTTCGGCAGCAACTAAATCATGTTCAAACTCAATTCGAGTAATAACAGCTTTTGTTACATGATCAGAACGAGTCTGGGCTATATTCAGGATTGTTTCTTTGAATGAAAGTGTTGTTACATGAAAAATTTTACGCCGATACTTCAGTGCTTTTCTGTTTTCTAGCTCTTCATTCAATTCATTGCCACAAAATAAGCAACACTTTTTAAAACAAAAAAATGGTTCACTTACGCGTGCTCTAGTACGAGGTGGACTTATTTTTGATGTACTAGCTTGTTCTTCATCCTGTTTTCTTTTCAATGCAGCGATTGTACCCTACCGAGTATAGTTTTTTCGACACTGCACATGAACTGTCACAGAAGTCTGGTCTTTCAGGTATTCCGAAAATTCATCACCTCTTTCAATACTTGCATTAATTAATGTCTTTAGGCCACGATCAACAGTAACTGTTTCGCTTTCGGTCAAATGTTTATTACAAATAAAGCACAACTGCGACATTTCTATTACAAACACAAAACTGCACAAATTTTGTTTGAAAATATAAGCAATAACTACGTGTTCTTACTACGAAAGAATGCTTGAGACTAATACTATTCTATCTAGGGAGGCCCTTCAAAAAGGAGCAGGTATACGAGCGTCGCCACGTGGACAATTGAATAGCAGACAGATGTTGCTCAAGGCCGTACGGTCATATAAAATGAGGGACTGGGTTTTTTTTGGAGTTTATATTTTTAAAACTGTATAATATGTATGTATACGCTACGAAAATTAATATTTTTACTTATATTATCGTTCTGTAACGTATATTACGGTAATTGACATGCATATTATGAAGAATACAACTTTTTCAACATTTTGCATCGCTGTATCTCCAAAATGGTGATTCTTAGGAAAAAAAGTGTATGAACAATTTTTATAGATAATTGCATGATGAATAATTTTTGTCTCACCTATTTTTATTATAAAACTTACCATTTAGCTGAAAAACTCAAAAAACCGATTTTTGCAACATTTGACCTTGAATAAATTTTTTTCCACACTTCGGATTGATGTGGATAATTGACAAATTGTGTATAATAGGGTTCCCAACATTCATGCCAATTTTTAGCAAGGTGCGAATTAATGTAACCTTCAATGTCTATTTTTACCGGACTATATGTTTTTTTATAAACAACGGTTAAAGTCGTAAAATTCGACTTCTGAACGTAGAATTTTCCGATAACATTTTAGAGAAAAGTTAAACTAGTAAAAGTTGTAGGTATTGAAAATACCTTTAAATTTATATTTCATACGTCAAACTCGATAAACAATTTATCGAGATAATATTGAAAAATACCCTTTTTGCATTATTTTATGAAATTGACTAAAATGTGGTTGTAGGACTTGCATTGTCTTTATTTTTATTTATTTTACGACGTTTCGATTAGGTTGTGTCTCTAATAGTTATCAAGTATAAAATGAATGTTTTGTCTTAAGACCACGAGCTTATATAGGTACTGTGTCCATTGAAGCGCAACATTTCGCTTTACACACCTCAGTGATTTGATGTTACAAAGTAGTGGTCGCCAAAGATTAGGTATCTCAACACTCGCTTTACTGAAAATTTCATTATTGTTTTTAATGTAAGCTGTTTCATTTTGGGTTCTATATATATTGCCGCAGCCTCAGAGCATTTTATATGGTGTTGGTTATCCCAGGCGTCTTCTGCAATACCTGATATCGACGTTTCATCTTTTTGTCTATGAGTTTTATGTTCCTTAATGCTAACTTCTAGTGGTCGTTTGGTTTCTCCAATATATATTTCAACACACTCAAATGGAACTTTGTAAATATATTCTTTCTTATCGTTAGTTTTTGGTTTTGTTTTTGTTAAATGGCTGTATTTTCTAATTTAAAGGCTGTTTTTATTTTATAACTACTGGCAATTAGTCTTATTTTCTCCGAAGTTTCCTTAATGTATGGAATTGTGAAGAAGAAATGTGTGTCTTCCTGTCCAGTGTTTGTTGTTTTAAAGTTCATTCGTTCATCGTCAATTAGTTTTAAAAGATAACCATTCTGTTGTAAATCGGATTTAATATTTGCCACCTCTTTTTCCAATGAATCGGCATTATTGCATATAGATACACCGCGATTATAGAGGTTGCGAATAATTCCCCAATTTGTTACAACAGAATGATTATAACTATGATTAAGATATTGTCCAGTATGTGTTGGCTTTATGTATGCTGAAGTTTTAATAGTTTCGTTTGAACGGTTTACCATGGCATCTAGGAAGGGCAATTGATCATTTACCTCTTTTTCCATGGTAAACTTAATTGTAGGTCGAATGGTATTTAGATGTTTCAAGAAATCATTAAGTTCTTGATCATTGCTCTTCTATACGATGAAGGTATCATCGATATATCTCAACCTGGGCCGTTTCTATGGCATGAGTTTCGAACCCTTATTATGCCGTTGTAGTGTTGAAAACCTTGATGAGCCTAGTAGAGACGATACATGTACCTCTGGTGGTGGAATACGATAGATTGTGTTCTGTAGCAATTTATTCAAACTGTGCAACTTCTAACACAGAAAGGATATGATGGAACGAAGTTTACATTTACTATTCGCACTTTACTTTATATATATATATATATATATATATATATATATATATATATATATATATATATATATATATATATATATGCGACGTCTGGAGAGAGTGAGGAACCCATCGGATGCTCGTCGTCCTGAGCGTAGAATTTGTCTTTTACTTGAAAGTAAGCAATACGCAGGCAACATTACAAAAGGTCCATCACCCCGTCCAGTGGTAACGTGGTTCGATCTGATAAAGTAGTATCATTTGAAAGTCTAGTTTTACTTATGTCTAGTGATGCCACTAATGGTACATTAGTATACAGACTTTCCACATCAAAGCTCTGTCTGTCGTTTGGCTCTAGATTGATGCTACTAATAATGTTCACGAAATGTGAAGAATTTTTAACATATGTGTTCGTCTTACCTTCTAAAGTTTGTATGGTTTTTAAACGAAACTTCGCCAGTGCGTTTGTTGGGGATCCTCTGGAGCTGGTTACTGGCTTCAACGGTATGTTTGTTTTATGAATTTTTGTAAGCCCACAAAGATGCGGTGGCTTACTATAGTGTGGTGTAAGCGCCGATCGTAGGTTGTCAGGTAAATGGTCTTGGTATTTCCTTCATTTATTCACTCATTCCCATTTTATTCCGGTGAATGAGTTAACGAAGATTAAGGCGAGAAGATAGGTGAGGTGGCTAGAGTTTTCATTCTAGCCGGGAGGTTTGGCGGGACTTCACCAACGACCCCTGATTTGTGTTAAAACTTAAATTTTACAGAAATAATTGATAATGCGAAAATTCTTAAAGTAAATTAATCCCCACGGTAACGAACTTCCAAGTTTCTTGAAGAATAAAAAACTAATCCAATAAACCCGGTAAATGCGTAAATAGGTCCATATTTTCGGAGATAAGTAGAAAAATACCGAATAATGACGAGGTGTTTTGACGTCTCGATAAAATCAAAAAATATTTAAAAATCGCGAAAGGTAGTGGAAAGAGACCCTTGTAAAAAATTGACAAAAATTCGGTAAATTCAAAATTAAATTGAAAAAAAACACTCATGCTCCGTTAATATGACAATCCGTAATGCGCCATTTCACGAAATATAAAGGACAACCCTCATATCTTCAAGAATCAGTTGAAATAAATATATTTTCTTGAAGTGTACTAGTTGCCTTTTCAGAGTGATATATACAATAAACAATTTCTGTGTTATATGACCTAATCTGCAAATACCAAAATAGATTCATATTTCTAATCTTTAAGAAATACTTGAAGAATAATGCCAAAATAAGTAAAAATATCAATAACTCTTTGAAATCAGTGAAAGGGTACAAGCAGATAAAGTTTTTACCTACGATCTTACCCTAGATTTAAACAACAATAGATTTGTTTGAAGGCTGTTTATGGTCGGTGGGGGAGACGCTTTTTTGATATTTGACAGACGTAAACATATTTACTTATCTTGTCGTTTAATTGCTTGTCGTGACTTTTTTCGGTGTTTTTAAGTGTTAGAAATTACTATAAATGCGAAGTTTACAATTAATATTAACAAAAAGATGATTTAAATACTTTTTTTTATCGGTCAATATTGTTAAATATTATTTACATTTTGAAAATAACAATAATAATAATTTAGGCAACCATATAATCATATTTTGTTTTCAGAATTGACGTACCGATGATACTCGTTTAAATAATGCAATTGGAAAAGGATAGCATAAAATCGGTATGTCTGTACCAAGAAATTAAATATCTACTGTTTATTAACACTTTTTCAAATATAAATAAAAATATTATTACGTTATTCAGCGTTCAAACAACCGGGCCTTAGTTCTGACGTTGTGCTACTTCTACAGGGGTATGTTCGAAGGTTTTTACTTTTATCAATTGGGTAGATAGGCAGAATGTTTTTTCTTACCTGCAAAAGACCAATGTCATAATACGGAACGCCATGAATGACGAAATATTTTGGATGTTTGATTGCTGTTTTTACTTTAATAACGTTACTAGGGTCATGAATTTGAGATGAAATAGTTCCATAAGCAATTTCTTCACTAAAAAATATGCAATGATATTTATAAATAATTATTAAAGTTTATAGACCCATCGCAAACTCAAATATATACAGTGTGTCCCACGACGAACTGGGCTATCGATTTCTCGGAAAATAGATTTTGGAAATTTTTAAAATTTGGCAATTTACTAAAGTCGATGGGAGCAATTCGGCTAAATTATTTTCAAGATGGTGGCACTTCTGGTTATACCGGAAGTTGATACCTTCTTTCTTATTTTAAATCGAACACCCTATATATTATTCATTTTTAGATGTTACTCAAAATTATAGACATAATTCATGTTAAATGCACTATGCCTAAGTCTAACTGTTTTTGAAATATTTTAAACTTTATGTCAAAATTGGCGTTTGCAAGCTTAAACATAACTATCAATTTCTCCTATATTAAATCCTTTATTCTTTAAGTCTTCTAGAAGGGGATTTATTTTAGTGGACTGTGTTCATTTTGATAATAAATAAATACAGGGTGATCAAAAACTAACATTAAATACTAACTTGAAAAATCGTTAAAAGTCAATTTTAAATACTTATTAAAGAACAAAAGCTTCTACGGCTTTTAGGCCAGCGGAATTAGTATCTGAAAAAAAATTGTTGTAGACTTTTTATTACGTGAGACCGTCTGAATGATTATAATAATAATTATGTGGTATCTTATGTCTCATTTTCTTTTTTGGGGAAAATTTTTTATTTAACAGTTAAGATGTGAAAAACCAGTTTTTTCAAGTTTTAGGAAAAGCTATTGTTTTTTAGTAAAAAAGTTTCAAACAAAAGTTGTGCGCATTAAAAATACCTACAAAATGACCTATCCAAATCAGATAATTTGTTTGTTAGTAATTGCAAAAAACCTGCTAAAATGGCTGTTTATTCAATTGTTAATAAACAATAGAGAAAATATTGCACTAACTTTATACTACACTGAAAGGGGCCTCTTGTTGCATACAACAAGTATGCAAAATTTCAAGTTAAAATATGCAATAGTATTTTGCAGAGTGAATTTGTTTATAACGTTTTAATGTTTTTTTGATTGTGATCTACAGGTGCGCAAATGAAAGCTCAAGACTTATACTAACAATAACAAAAAAGAACCATATTAATTGTTGATTTTAAATTGTTGAAACAGATAAATAAAGTTGTGGTTGGTTTTTTCGTTATAAACAAATAGAGTAACCCATCGACAATTGCTAATATCGAAATACCGATAAGTGGACGTGATAAGTGAGATTTTGGAGCAAATTTCAAAAAAAAAAAAACAAATTCGGTACGACTACTAAAGCTGCTGCGTTGTTTATTATTAAGGAATTATTTAATTAGGAACTGATAGGGAGATGGTTAAACTATTGTATGCAGCAATTTTTAACTCAATTATTTCAAAATTGTTGATATTGCAATAGTTTAAAGTTGCACCTACTCCAAGAGTCAGAAAATGAGCAGTGGAGGGGGGAGGGGGGTTTCAGCGCGTCGCAGCGCGGAACAAAACGAGATTCGGGACATTTCATGCTCGTTTCGCCGGAAAAATTCGAATTATCTCGGCAAATATTGGTCGTAGAATCTTTTTTTTTAGTTTGTAGTTTCTCCACGAGATATGAACAATGGATGATATGTTTTTGTAATC
The DNA here is from genome assembly GCA_034092305.1 of Diaprepes abbreviatus. NCBI lineage: Eukaryota > Metazoa > Arthropoda > Insecta > Coleoptera > Curculionidae > Diaprepes > Diaprepes abbreviatus. Next base: position 153,558 of record JASJET010000381.1, on the reverse strand, counting down.
AAATTATTGTTAAACATCTCAACAAATTGTTGTATGTGCTTTTCCAATTGTGAAAAAAATGTTACAGTGGTCAACAGTATACTACTAATCAGGAATATTAAAAATCAAAATGTACCATTATTATTTATAGAGTTATAGCATGAAACAAATAAAAGCTCCCATTTGCCGCCAAATTATTGGTTGTATAAGAAAACACACGTTAACTTTTGTGTTTATTTTATTGGATGAACTTTTTTCACATTCAAACTTTTTTGCTAACATACATATTTTTGCTTAAATCTATACAAAATATTTATTCCGTTCTCCGTTTCTTAGACATCGATGGACACTCATTTACGAAATCCATTTCGGTTTCTTTATTATCATTACAATTATCATCATCATTATCACTCTTATCGTCATCATTTTTATTACTCTTATCATCATCATCATTAGTCTCATCATTGACATAATAATCATCATCATCAACATCATCATTATTACTATAATCATAATTATTTTCTCCCCAATTACTTTCATCGTCTTTGAAAGTAATATTAGAATAATTCTCGAATGGATAATCGCTTACAATATAATCGTCAAAGGTAGTTTATTCTGCATTTCGAAAAATAATAATGCTATCAACAAATGTTGCTATTTGTTTCATGCTATATCTTAATAAATATTAATGGTGCATTAAAAATCAATCTAATTTTTTATATTCCTAATTTTGCATAGAGTTTAAAAATGAACTCAAATATAGGATGTTCCATTTAAAATAAGCAAAAAGACATCAACTTCCGCTATAACCGGAACTGCTACCATCTTTAGAATACTTTAGCCAATTTTCCCCCATTGACTTTAGTCAACTGTCAAATTTTGAAGATTTTCCAAAGTCTATTTTACAGAGACATCGAGCACGGCAGTTTGTCGTGATACACCCTGTATATGTAAACACAACAGATATTTAAATAATGTATACTGCACAATAATCACCTTACAAGCAATATCGTTTGAAAAAAAATTAACAACACAATACTCGTACACCTATCCACACTAAAACGATTAAACACCTCCCTCGGTGACGTGCAAGCAAGATAATCTCATAGCGGTATAAGACAAGCCTCAATGAAACCGTAGTCATACTCCAGTCAAATAAGCGAAAAAAAGACCTAGTTGGGGACATTCATTTATCCAGGCAGAGACCTGGATTTTCGGGTAATATAGGCCTATAGAAATAAAACGTATATATTCTCTGCAAGAGATTTTATGTCATTAACTTTTTGTAAACAATTAAAGGCAGAAAAATGCTTTTCTTCGCACTTTTTTGCTTACCAAAACTAAAGAAATTTTTGGACAAAAAATAAAAGCTATCTTCTAGAGAATTGAAAAACCTACAATTAGGTTTTTTACCAATCTCGATATTTTTATTTGTTGCTGAGAAAAATGCAAAAAAAAAGACAAAATTGTTATAATATTCAATTAACAATAATTGTTGCTAAATGCAACCTACGACTTTGTTGTTACGTAGAAAGTTGGGTGTTTTAGTGCTTAAAAGGTGGTAAAAATTTCAGAACGATTCATCAAATAGTTTGTACAAAATTGAATTTGTTTATCAAAGGTGAGCGAATTTTGCAATAATATTCTAGCTCCATCGATGAAGGTACACCGATTCTGAGCACATCTCATGAAAGAGGAACTCTTCTTCTATGAGAAGTATTACATGGAATTGAGGAAAATTAATTTTAAATTTGTTTAATCTTCATTAGAAAACCACTATCATTTTTACCTTATAAACAAATTAAATAACTTTTTTGTTTTTGCCGATAAAAAAATTCTGTTTTCATATTTAGGAAGCTGGTATTTTTAGACGAATTTGGAAAAAAAAACGGCTTAGGTCGATATGCGCCAAAGATAAGAATTTTTTTTTTAAATTCATTCCTATATTGTTGTAAGGGAACAAAAGTTTACTGTGATTTTTACTAATTTTAACGTTTATTAACTCTAAATTAAATTTTACTAAATGCAAGAATTTACTTGAGTCCCTCTCTGTATAAAGATTTGGACCGTTAAAATTGTTTATCTTATATCTGGCCAAAAATAGTCACACATCCGGGAAATATAAATCCATCAACAAACTTAAGCCTAGTTTTATTACTTTTGGGGTAGTTTATTTTTCGGAAAAAAACAACATAAACTTGATGAATTTATGTAACACAAAAACTTAACTATGCCACCCTCTCGAAGTTTTTGACATAGATCTGCCAAAGTAAATAATAATCGTAAAAACCATATCGTTAAGGGTCTCAGGTCAAGTTGTAAAGTGATGGCCACATGTGGCGACCGTGAGAGAACATTCTTTTACTTGAACTGAGCAAATTTTCCCATCATAAGAAAACAAAAGAATATTTAAATAAAATCGCTAAAATGCAATATTAGTATTTGTTATTATGTACAAAGTTCGCGACTGTTACCCATTTTTCCCCAATTGACGAAAATAAGAATAAGAAAGAGAGAAAATGGTTAAAACCTTGGGGTTTTTTTATGGGATTTGGTCACGCAACCTTTAGAGTAGCTGTAGAATAGATATTAATAACATTTATATAAAGTAATTATAAGTTTGAGCTCTGGTCAGTCCTAATTAAATCAAATTAAATTCGACGCATGGATGACTCATGGCATCTATGAACCAGGGTACCGAAACACACCGACGCTCGGGAACGGAAACTATCTTTTCGCGCGCGGAGATGCATCGCGTAAGGGCGTTCTATTGGTGGAAAGCACGCATGCCGGAACCAACGCATCTAAGAGGGAGAAGGGCGGTTCTAAGGGATGGAAGTTGAGTTGGATCTTGAGAAATTAATTAAGGGCAGTTACGATTTTGAATTCGTCTTAGTCAGTTTGGCGTGCGTTTTAGTGTTTACCAGTGTACGAAGGTTTTTCTGCTGTCTTTTCTGCTATTTTTGTCTTATATATTTTTTTATTCTTCCAGACAGCATTTCAAATAGTAAGGGGAAATTTACTTTATTTTCTACCGGGGAAGGGAGTCCACCATCCCTTAAACTTTTAATTAAACAAATAAATTTGGGTATATTTCATTAAGGGGAATATCAGAACGGCCTAAAGAGCTTGTAGTTTTAAGCTTTTAAATTATAATCCAGATTTACTCTTAAGTTTCTCATTGTAAATAGTTCGTTTTTATTCTATTTATTTTTGTTCAATGGACTAAGATTGTTTTGAGAAACTTGTTTTATTCAATCTAATTAAAACCTTCACGCGAACTAAATTGCGGGTGCGCTGCAGCGAGATCTACAAAACCAGAGATGTCTACTGACCAACTAATTAGCAGCCTTTCCTGAGTCCTGAAGATCTGAGTCATGGTTGTGGTAAGCTTTAATAACCGTAGAGTTTGGTACTAAAGCAGCAAGAGAGAAGTTGAACGACCAGACTTCCAGAGTGTCTTTATTACTGTGATATTTAATTATAGATTATTAAAATAGTTACTAATTAATATGGGACAAAAATGATTATAGATAAGATAATTAACGCTACCTCAATACGTCATCGGCAAGAGTCTATAATCAAATTCTGTCACATAAAATTTGGTGGCCAGCTTAAGGGATGTTAATAAAAATTAATTTTTGCTTTAAAATTTTGATAGATAAAATTTACGTAGTTGCAAGATTAATATTTTAACAAAAAGAACCAACGCGTAGTAGCTATTTTTTTTTTATTAATCAGTAATTTTGATTTGAAAATTTAAATATTTTTTTTTTTTAATTAAATTTTTGTTTGTTTTGAAACGTTCATGACGAGTGAATTTATAGCTTTGAAAATATCATTTTGGATTCTCTTTTCTTTATTTCAGTTTAATTAAAAAGGTTAATATTTCAAGTAAGAATATTTAAAATCTTGGTTAGAAAGTTGCTAGGAAATTTAGGGTTTTCAGGTTAGATAAAGACACAAAACCACCACAGATTCAGGACATCAGTTGCACGCATACTAATTACTTTTGTCACTTGTCGGGAAATTATTATTATTATTTGATCGAAGTATAAATGTCGAGTATTTTGTATAAAAATATTCGGGCTAAAGCTGGATATTATTAGAAATAAAATACATTTATTTTGTTGATTATTTTGAGGAGTAATTATTTTTATTGATAATACAAGACATACCTAGTAACTTTACAGATAAAATATCAATTTATTTTAAAGTTAAAAGGGTTAAAAAGTAGTTTTGATCCGGTTTTATTAATTTTGAGAATTAATAACTACCACAAGTGTCAAGTTTTAAGTAGTTTTGGAGACTAACGACATTTCAGATCGTATCTCCGTGATTAGTGTAGAAATCACGTTAATTTACTATTGTAGTTACAACAATTTATTTCTTCCAAATTTGTTTTTACCTTGTGTAATGTTAAGATTTACAATCCGTACTGTGAAGTGCAAGTGAATTTAGAAATCGTTGTTTATATATTGTTTATTTTAGCGAGGAGTCTTAGATAAACTCCTGTATTTCAAGAAATGTTTGTTTTAAAGGGTAATTGTTAATTATCCTAACGGGTTAAAATTTAGAAAGAGATGGAAGAAAATTGTTCTGACTAGTAGTTTACATATATAGGATTGTTACGAAGTTGGATTAATAAATTTTTGTTTTATTTTATAAACATATGATGAAAGGTTTAAACTTATTCCTGTTTAACTATGAATTTATGCAAATTGATTTATAATAGCGATTTATAAATAATATTTTATTTTCAGTGTTTGATGTGAAGTATTATGTTAAAAATTTTCCTTTTCAGGCATTTTAAAGATCATTCTATTATCATAAAGGTGGCAGCATTTGTATTTAGCAAAGTTTTGTTATAACTTGATTGTTATTTTTTTTTTTTTATTATTTTAGCAGTTTTTAGGAACAATTTTAGGAGGACAATGAGATTTATTGACGCGGATTTTCAGCTTGTTTCCTGATTCAGAGACTGGCGATTAGTTTTATTGGTTTTTATTTATTTTTTCTTTCAGGAACGACAAGAGAGTTACAGGTCGGAGTGTTTATTTTTCTTCTTTACAGGTGCAGTGTTGGTGTAGCTGAATAAGAGAAAAACGTACGAAAATGTATAATCTATACAGTTGTTTTGAGTATCTTTCAGGTGTTCTTTGAGAATTTAACAGGGCGTCATAAATCTATGTTTTATTAGTCGCATATAATTGGGTACCTGTTATAGGTAAATTTTTATCTGTTTATAGCAGAATATTTTTTGTGATTGTTTTACAGGTTATTTCAAATTTTTTTTTGTTGTTTGTGGGCAACAAAGGTAGGTGGCATGCGAACATTTATTTGCATTTGTATATTATAAAATTTAGTAGATTCGTAACAATATCCTATATATTTTCTACACAAAAACTTTTACTTTTTACCTGTAGTGTAAGCTAGACAGAAGGGACACGTTATTTTTGGGTTTTATTGCCGTAATGAGTTACTGTTATATTTTATAGCATTTATTTTGAGTGTTGCGGTAAATTTTTAAAGGATAGAGTTAATAAGGGGATCCGGAGTGATTATTATTTGTGTAATAAATTCTATTTGTTAAGAGTATTTCGAATTTTGAGTTTACCTACATAATTCTGTCTAGCATTTCACTTACAGAGTTAACATCGTTTTTAACATGAGGAATTTTTCAGTTTTTTTGTTTTAAGAGAAATTAGTGCTGTGTGAAATTTTAGAATCGCTGTCAGAAGTCCGAAGTTAGGCTCACGGTAATCGGATACTGTGACCGAGATTTGTGAAACTAGAGTTTTGAGAATTTGACCTGCAGAACAAAAAGATGGTTTTAAAAGGGATAAGGATATAGATAATATTTTGCTAGCTGTGATCGAGATAATAGCTAAACATCTTTTTTTTAATTGTCTGAGGCGTGTATAACATTAAAACCCGGTTAGAGTATTTGTCGATTTATAACGCGTTAATTATTTTTTTTTCGGAGGTTGTTTATAATACGAGATTTGGGTTAGAGCGGCGGTTAATATCGCGGTAATTTATTTTTTTTTTGTGTAGAGAGATAGTAAAATAAATAAATAAGGGGTGAAATAACGTGTATTAAGGGAATTTTGAAGGCGGCTCTGTGTCGATTTGTCTTCTTTTGAGTTTAGAGTGAAGAAGACGGGGGTATTTTGTGTGCTATATCTAGATATCGAAAATATCTGGTGGTGATATAGCGGTGTAAGTACGTAACGGAGTTTAAGTATGGCTATATCTAGGTATATAGCGGAGTAAAGAACGTAACAGCGGTTAGACGAAGCTATATCCGGGGAAACAGTTCGTGAATATATAACAACATAGAAAAGGCAACTTGTTGAATATGTCGGAACACGACAAATGCAATAAGGCTGTAACTGGCGGCCATGAGGGTCAGTCAGAGTATAGAAGTGTAGAAGCACTGCGAAGACAGATTGTGGAATTACAGGCAAAAGTTGAGAAAGAGTTAGTAACAATGAAACAATCTAGGAAAGAACAACTAGTGGTCGGTGACTCTGAGTCGGAGACTAGGTTACGAGAGCCTAGATCTTTCTACTTAGACGATCTGAAGACGATAAAACAGTTACTAACCGAAATAAATGATTTGGATAATATTGATCCTTACACTGGAGGAAAGGATTATGAGGCTTTTATAGAAGCCGTGATTTCGACTTCTGGTCAACAAAGTTGGACGGAAGCCGAAACCCTAAAATTTTTCATTAAGAAATTGAAAGACATGGCAAAACTGAAGTTTGATTTACATCAGGAAAGTTTCCGTCTGGAAAGAATATAGAACACTTATTCATTGCCTATAGTAACAACTTAAATTTTCCAAATTTAGAATAGAGTTTTTGGAAAAATGCAAGCCTGTAATTATTTTCAGTCTAAAGAAATCGTAGTTGCGGAGATATAGCTTGATCTTGCTGAATGGCTATCTAGTACGACCCTACCATACTGTCGTTCAAGGCAGTAACGCTGGTGAACTAGACGCCTCTGAGTTTTGCAACTTGTTGCAGTTTTAGCACGACGGGCAGAAATGCTGGTGCTAGCGAGATGGTCTAAGAGAGACAAGGCCTGATCGTGGAGTTTTTTTTTTAATACTAGTTAAAAGTGGTACCACGTATGAGTGGGGCATACAAGTCTAGTTCCCAGGTCTACCATCCGTGACATATTTCTAGGGAAACGTTCAGAGTATAGAAAAAACTCTGAAGTTATCTAGAGATTAACCTGATATTCAATAGTTTGGAAAAGTTTGAGGACAACCCTTGGTTTAACAATAGTAAAATAATTCAGCAGTCTAATACTTCTGACTGGCCATCAGAGTAGAAAGAGCGGTAGTAACTCGAGGCAACCGACTCTTGCAGGACTGTTTGAATACTTGGAAATTTCACTCATTTCAGGGCTGTGATTATGGCGTTCGCGGACGCGTGGACACTATAATTATAAGCCATTCAATCATATAATTGTCGACATTTGCACGACTATCAATAATTTAATATCATTTATTCACAATCAAACAATTCATAGTATAGTGTTCTCCTCATTCTTATTGGTTACCAATACCCAGTCCATTAATAATTCCATTTGCATTTAAAATTTGGTAGATGTAGTTAGTCTAGGTAGGGTGGAGTTTACAGCGGTCTCTCACTAAGGCTGTTTTTGTTTTTGAGTGAGTCTATGTCTTGCCAGCATAGAGTACATTATGAGAATGTATGTTACCGTTTGCAAGATGCCGCAATAGTGGAATGTTACAGTTCTTGGGGAATTACGGGACATCTTCACGAAGAAGATGCCGAGAGGTGTAAAATGTTACGTTTTTTTTTGTAGAATTACGGGACATCTTCACGAAGAAGATGCCGAGAGGTGTAAAATGTTACGTTTTTAGAGAGTTACGGTATATCTTCAAGGAGGAAGATAAGCGGAAGTAGTATGATGTTATAGTTTCAGAGAGTTATGGCCACATCTTCGAGGTGGAAGAAAAGCCATTAGAAACTATGGACGAAGGAGCGCCTTATCGAAATTCGTGTGAGTTTCGCGGAAAAATTAAGAATTAAATAGACGAAATAAATTAATAAACCCTCTGTATCTCTTTGAAGTGTAGCAGTGGTCCTAATAAGAAAGAAGACAGGACCGGACCAAGGAATTTAGAGGTTGTATCGATTTTACCAAGATAGTAAAATTATATTTTACTTTTGTTCTCCAATCTTAGTATACTTGACAGAATAAGACGACAGGAGAAGCTTAAGTATTTCTACACCGGACACGACTAAAGGCTATTGGCGGGTTAAACTTGATCCAAGGAATAAAGAATAAATAGTATATTCAGTCCCTGGGGTCACTAGAAATGTAACCAGTTGTCTTTTAGGCTAGCTAGTTCTCCATTTACTTAGCAGTGATTAATGATGTGTGTAATTTACTATATACTAGACTTACATTGTGATGTTTATTTAGATGGCATAATAGTATTTGTATAAAGCCACATTAAGCAGCCATTGCAAAATCACAAAATTCCATGATTGGAATTATCTTTATACTAAAAGAAGGAGTCCGTCCCTGTTCGAAACAGGTAGAAATTTTAAACACTACTCCAGACCAGCCACCGTTATAGAAATATGATCTTCGGTCATTGCTATAATTAGTGGTATAGAGTTAAAAAGGACTTAAAGGAATTATTATTTTTTTTTCTCGCAATTTGCAATAACACTAGCGAATTTGGCCGAGGAAAATGTCAAATTTAGATGGATTAAAGACTGTGAAGGATAATTTGCACATCCTAAGAACAGCTTTATCCGGGAAATGCTTTTAAAATACTTAGATTCAAATGGACAGTTTTAGTTGGCTGTGATAGAGACCAATTTGACAATTACCGTTTTTTTTAACATCAGGTCTACGATTGTAAAGAGTTCTTATCAAAGACTCCAGTAGACAACTCACACTATATATATATATGCATAGTAAAAGTATTATACTTCGAAACGCAAATGTGTGGATTTCATTTAGGTAATTATACAGTTTAAGGGTTACTTTTGGGTCAATAAATTACAGTCAACAAAACTACACTGTAAGAGTTCAAGTTAGGACAGTAAGTATCACGAAATCTAGGAACATAGGAGGATACAAAAGCAGCCGAGAAAAGCATAAGCCATAGCGAATTGTCGAAATAAGTGGTGTAATGACAGATGTTAGAGAGATACATGGTACGGATGTAAAAGAAGTTCGCGTACGGGGGTCTTAAAGAAAGTAAATACGTGTATAAATGGGTTTGGTTATTTTTGGGATCGAGTGATCAGTTAGCAAATATTATTACAAATATTATTACAAATATTATTACAAATATTATTACAAATATTATTACAAATATTATTACAAATATGATTACAAATATTATTACAAATATTATTACAAATATTATTACAAATATTATTACAAATATTATTACAAATATTATTATAAATGTTATTATAAATAGCAGTTTGTCGCAGCAAGAAATGTTTCCAAAGTACAGAGATGAGTGACACAGTAGAGCCAGATAGCTAAAAGAAGATACGTCACACTGTGTAATACGTCAGGAGTATTTCTTTTTGTTTTGTTTGTTTGTTTTAAGGGTGATGGTATTATTATCTTTTTGTTTTCTCCTGGAGTTTTAGGTGTGTATATTTGTCGAGAATATTAGTAATGTCTTGGAGTTTTAGAGCAAGCAGTACTTTCTACCGTAGATAGCTAATGGTATCGCTGAAATTGGGTCATCCAACTGCGTAGGTGATGTTTGACGAACAAGTTCTCCCTCGTATGAAGCCATGACAGAGTCCGAGAACTTCAGTGAAAGCGACATAGCAAACCGATCCAGTGGGGCTGGAATTACAACAACCTATGACGCAAAGGACATTGGAAGAGGCAGAAGCAGATAACGAACCTTCCACGACGAAACATTCGATTTCACTGGTTAACTCCAACGATGTGTTTGCTTGGAATGGACATGGAGAAGTGGAGTCAACATTGAATTCATTACCAAGGAAGCAGTACCAATTGACAGCAAAGAAATTTATGGGGATCAACCACACTGATCCTCATGCAAGGAAACTATTTTTCTAAGGCCGAGTTCACGAATCTCGCACAATCTGCTGCAGAGGAAGTATGGGGCTTCTTATCAAAAATGGGAAATCTATTTTCCATTTGTGGTTTCCTGTACACACTCGCATGTGCTGTGAGTTACCTGGCCGGAGTAATCACCAACTACTTCGTTTTAAAGAAGGCCTCTCGAGACCACCCGAACAGGCGAAGATACCTTTTAGCCAGCCTTTGGAACAACCTGGCTCATTCATATTTGTACCAGCTTAATCGCCGTAACAACGAGAGAAACCGAGGACCGGAAGAAGACCAGCAGGAACTGAACCAAGTTCTTGTAAACCCGTGTGCCCCGACTTCATCAGTTTATCCGCCACTACCTTTGAACGTTTCCGTGTGCAGTGACCCGAACTGTAAAGTTCTAAAAGACTCGAAGTGCGAATCGGGAGTATCGGACAAATAGTGGACCGAGGATAATAATGCAAAGTGCGTGTTCGCGGAAAAAGGTGAAACTCGTCCGAGAAAGACTGCATTTTGCAGAAGTGTCTAAAAGACTTCCCTGGATTGAAGAAAGAAGAGGACAAGGATTAGGTTAAGGAATATTGTAGAAATCCACAAATGGTTTTATTGCAGTCTAGTTGAGTTATATATTCTTTTACTTTTCTTTTTGTGGGAAAATGCTCATTCTAAGGGGGAGGGTAAAATGTAAGGGAACAAAAGTTTACTGTGATTTTTACTAATTTTAACGTTTATTAACTCTAAATTAAATTTTACTAAATGCAAGAATTTACTTGAGTCCCTCTCTGTATAAAGATTTGGACCGTTAAAATTGTTTATCTTATATCTGGCCAAAAATAGTCACACATCCGGGAAATATAAATCCATCAACAAACTTAAGCCTAGTTTTATTACTTTTGGGGTAGTTTATTTTTCGGAAAAAAACAACATAAACTTGATGAATTTATGTAACACAAAAACTTAACTATGCCACCCTCTCGAAGTTTTTGACATAGATCTGCCAAAGTAAATAATAATCGTAAAAACCATATCGTTAAGGGTCTCAGGTCAAGTTGTAAAGTGATGGCCACATGTGGCGACCGTGAGAGAACATTCTTTTACTTGAACTGAGCAAATTTTCCCATCATAAGAAAACAAAAGAATATTTAAATAAAATCGCTAAAATGCAATATTAGTATTTGTTATTATGTACAAAGTTCGCGACTGTTACCCATTTTTCCCCAATTGACGAAAATAAGAATAAGAAAGAGAGAAAATGGTTAAAACCTTGGGGTTTTTTTATGGGATTTGGTCACGCAACCTTTAGAGTAGCTGTAGAATAGATATTAATAACATTTATATAAAGTAATTATAAGTTTGAGCTCTGGTCAGTCCTAATTAAATCAAATTAAATTCGACGCATGGATGACTCATGGCATCTATGAACCAGGGTACCGAAACACACCGACGCTCGGGAACGGAAACTATCTTTTCGCGCGCGGAGATGCATCGCGTAAGGGCGTTCTATTGGTGGAAAGCACGCATGCCGGAACCAACGCATCTAAGAGGGAGAAGGGCGGTTCTAAGGGATGGAAGTTGAGTTGGATCTTGAGAAATTAATTAAGGGCAGTTACGATTTTGAATTCGTCTTAGTCAGTTTGGCGTGCGTTTTAGTGTTTACCAGTGTACGAAGGTTTTTCTGCTGTCTTTTCTGCTATTTTTGTCTTATATATTTTTTTATTCTTCCAGACAGCATTTCAAATAGTAAGGGGAAATTTACTTTATTTTCTACCGGGGAAGGGAGTCCACCATCCCTTAAACTTTTAATTAAACAAATAAATTTGGGTATATTTCATTAAGGGGAATATCAGAACGGCCTAAAGAGCTTGTAGTTTTAAGCTTTTAAATTATAATCCAGATTTACTCTTAAGTTTCTCATTGTAAATAGTTCGTTTTTATTCTATTTATTTTTGTTCAATGGACTAAGATTGTTTTGAGAAACTTGTTTTATTCAATCTAATTAAAACCTTCACGCGAACTAAATTGCGGGTGCGCTGCAGCGAGATCTACAAAACCAGAGATGTCTACTGACCAACTAATTAGCAGCCTTTCCTGAGTCCTGAAGATCTGAGTCATGGTTGTGGTAAGCTTTAATAACCGTAGAGTTTGGTACTAAAGCAGCAAGAGAGAAGTTGAACGACCAGACTTCCAGAGTGTCTTTATTACTGTGATATTTAATTATAGATTATTAAAATAGTTACTAATTAATATGGGACAAAAATGATTATAGATAAGATAATTAACGCTACCTCAATACGTCATCGGCAAGAGTCTATAATCAAATTCTGTCACATTGTTAATAAAATTTAAGAAACGAAACTAGCGCCATTCGACAGTTTAAGAATTTAGGTTTAGGTGTGAGTTGTTCGGAAAATGATAACACAAAAACAAAAGCTTCAGTGAAGTTTAAAAAATGTTAATTGTTTAAAAGACGACTCGGCAGGAAGATGAGTCGCTAACAAATTCGCTCGTTCAAAAAATGAAACAACAAATTCAAACTGCTACCATTAGCTATATCTCCGAAAGTTGTTGACGGATCTTGATGATTCTTTTTTTAATTTATGGTACCTTTCTGCGTACGTTACAAATATGTATACTATTTATTTATTTGTTGATAAATTAAACCTTTAATTTTTTAACCATTTTTTTCCACACAATTTTTTCATTAAAAATCAATAATTTTTCTGCTATTTTTTTGGCAAACAAAATTATAAGTCGGGAAAATTGAATAATTAAATTATTGTTATAAAACATTAATATTTGTTACATTGCATGTAAGACAAAGTTGTATACGCAAGTATTGTTTGCTACCGTAATATATACATGTTATAACAATATATGATACATTAAAAAATTAATATGGTTTTGAGACTTTCATAGTTAAACATAGTAATAGGTTTTGAAAGTAAATTATTTTAACGGCAGTTAAAATTTAATATTTAAAATATCTAAATAAAGAGAAAGCTATGACCTTCAAACATGCTACGATTATCTTAGCGGGGATACTCTTGGTCTGCTCCGAAATTCAATGTAGGTCGAGGGGGGCGAGTGGCAAATACTACATTTTGGAGTCGAGACGATTAGACCAATATTTTTGAATATTTTATGTAAAGTGCCTTTGTGCATATTGAGTTAAGCCTTTTTTTCTAAATTCATCCAAAAATGCCAGCTTCCCAAATATGAAAACAGAATTTTTTTATCGGCACAAACGAAAAAGTTAGTTAATTTGTTTACAAGGTAAAAATTTTAAATTAATTTTCCTCAGTTCCATGTAATACTGCTCATAGAAGAAGAGTTCCTCTTTCATGAGATGTGCTTAGAATCGGTGTACCTTCATCGATGGAGCTAGAATATTATTGCAAAATTCGCTCGCCTGTGATAAACAAATTAAATTTTGCACAAACTATTAGATGATTCGATCTCAAAATTTTTACCACATATTAAGCACTAAAAGACTCAATTTTTTACGTAACAACAAAGTCGCAGGTTCCATTTAGCAATAATTATTGTTTATTGAATATTATAACAATTTTAACTTTGTTTTTCATTTTTCTCAGCAACAAATAACAATATCGAGATCGGTAAAAAACCAGTTTGTAGGTTTTTAATTCTCTATAAGATGGCTATTCCATTTTGTCCAAAAAATTTCTTTGGTTTTTGCTGGTAAGAAAAAAAGTCCAAAATATGCCTTTTTTACCTTAATTGTTTACAAAAAGTATATGACACAAAATCTTGTGCAGAGAATATATACGATTTATTTCTATAGGCCTATATTACCCGAAAATCCAGGTCTCTGCATGGAAGATTGAGTGTCCCGGCAAAATGTTTATTTGACTGATGTATCAGATCTCTCGAATAGGAAACACTGATTTATTTTACCGTTATCCAGTCACTTATCACCAAAAGATGTAAAAATATGAAATGACAAACTTTAACCATGAAACCAAATGTTTTCCAATATTGGAATTTAAAGGTATACCATTTCTATATTCCATACTTTTGGAAAAACACCCGTTGATATGAAATGTTAAAAATCTTAGCCAACACTGCAGATAAAATATCTTGACAATTCTTAACAAATATGATTGGTACCCCTTCGGGATCGGTATCCAATTTACTGTTCAAGTGATCTATTGCATCCTCTCAATTTGAAGGAAATTAAGATTTATAGTTTTTGTGTGATTAAAAGTAAAGATCTCACAATGTTCATGCGTGTAGACTGTGGAGAAGAAAACTCTCAAAACCTCTGCTATAGCGGTTGAGTCTTCTGCTCATTGTTATGTGACATATTACTAGGAAGAGAAAAGTTCGTATTCTTCCAACTAAAATATAGCTCCAGAAAAACCTACTATTAGACTTTAAAGAGTCTTCAATGCCAGATATATGGTTTGGATAATTATATTTATAAATAACATGTAAACGAAGCAGCATGTAACTAGGTTGGTTTAAATCGACCTATTTTGACGCCAATAGTCTGTCATCCAACGTTATTCACGTATATCCGGATACTCTGTATATCAATCTGAAATATATGTTACAGTTCATGAAAAAATTGTCCAGGAAAAACTCAGTCGACGATATCTTTTCGTCTTTTACACAGGAGCGGATCCAACATTTCTCTTTGGGGAGGGGGAGGGGGAGTGATGATATCACAAAAGTACAGTATGACAAGCGAAAACAAGTTGTTGACGGGAGGGCGACACCAGCAACATTTGGATTTTAGAGTAAAAGGCAGGGTCGGGTTTATTTTTCTGAATTTGAAACTCTTAGATAGGAGGGGGCGATCAGAAACAAGTTGCCGACAGAGGAGGATGCCAGCTGCAGACACATTCCTAGTATAAGAAGCAGAATCGGATCTATTTTCCCGAAATCAAAGTTCTTGGGAGGGGGGGGGGGGGAGGCGACCGCAAGCATACACATTCCTATACTCTATTCAAGAACTAGGGAGAGTAATAAAACTGTTATCGAAACCTCCAACTTACCTGCTCCAGTGCCGCAGGTTTCTGAGGACTGCCGTAAATCTAATTATATTTAATTGTATTGAAATATTATAAGCTTTTATAAATTTACTGCAGCAATAAAATTTCTGATAGTTCAGTTCAATTTCTGTCAGTAAGCAAAGCATACTTTACAGTGTATTCTCAGTGTCTATCTTGTTTGCGCTTGTTTTTATATATTATTTGAGATTAGTGAGATTTTCAAAAGATATGGCTTCCACCTCTATATTGATTCCAAAATCGTTAAACCAGGGCATTTTTTCCTCAACGAAAAACTTATTATGATGCATGTTTAAAAGCTTTGTTGAGATGTGTTCCAACATGACAGGAGTTAGAAAATCTACTATGTACCGAATATTGAAGGAGAAAAAAATGACTGAAATTGTTAGTACTCTCAAGCCACATTCGATCACAGGCAGACGAAAAACCTCGTTGGAAGAAGTGATGAAAACCGCAATAAAAGGAGTTGTACATAAATTTTATGATGAGAAGCAAATCTCAACCGTCGACAAAATTCTAACCAAAATCAATGAAGATCACGATTTACCTGAATTTAAAAGAACTGAACCCTAGAATTTGCTCAGAGAACGTAATTTTTGCTGGGAAAAACCAGATAAAAAATCTGTCCTTATAGATCGTCCGGAAACTGTCCGTTGGAGAAGGAAATATCTTTCTTAAGTAAAAGGTAGAGTTGCTAGAAATAACACAACTTACAAAATTAGTAATTTAACTAAACTTCTGAAAGATTTTTTTGAATAAAGTTACTGCGAAAAATTGGGAAAAATCCATATAATAAAAGAGTAAAACAAAATGTGATAAAACTAAAACATATTTTATATATGAATGATTTTTATTGGCTGCCACTGTAAGCAAAATTATGCAGGAGTTTTCAGGGGATATAGGAATACAATTTGGCCTTGATAAGTGATGCATTTTAAACAAAACTGATGGAAAGATACTACCAGGATTATTGGAGATGCGTCGATGTATTGCGAAGATGGAGGCTGAATAAACATTTAGATATGTGGGCATGAAACAAGCACAATAAAATTGACCAACAAACTGAGAATACTGAATTAATAAACTAATTTATAAGACGGGAAAGACAAGTATTGCGCATGTGGTAACACAATTATAATAAATATAAAAAAATAACAGCAAAATAAAAATAAATAATAATTATTGATAAAAACTTACATAGTAGGCAAATCCACGCAATGTCCGGCTGTTAAAATCCACTCTGTTCCTATAATTGATCCTCCACATTCAAAATTACCCAAAGCATATAACGCCACCTGAAATAGTAAATAAACTTTCAATTAAAACTATATATATATATATATATATATATATATATATATATATATATATATATATATATATAAGAACGGGCAATGTTGTGTCATCCTTCCGCCACTGTCGAGGACCCTTATAAGTACGGGCAGTGTCGGTTCATTTCCTAATTTCCTACCGCTATTGGTCGACATTGTCGAGGACCCTTGTAAGAACGGGCAATGTCGTTCTATCCTGCTGACGCTGTCGAGGACCCTTATAAGTACGGGCAGCGTCTGTTCCTTTCTTTCCTTCCTACCGTCACCTATACACACACGCACTGATGTAAATTTAGTTTTGTTTCCGTATTGATCAGGAATGTCTTTTACTGCCGGGTGCCCTCCGCTGTCTGTTAATAATGGCGCTTAACAACTACCGCCCCGACTTCGCCGCCGTATAGAGACGCCGCTTACCACCTATCGATGCCGGGTTATTGTTAGACATACCGTGTTTACCGCCGTTGGTCGAATTTTAGTACGAAGCGCCGTGAACAGTGTCCGCGGATTTTAGATACGAAACGCGATAATTTGCGTTTGAACCATCGTGAATAGCAACGCAGCCGTGTAGTACGAGGTAACGTAGATAGCGTTGTGAATGGTACCGCCGGGTTACCGTCTTCAGCGCAACCGACCAGTACGAGCTACCGTGATCAGCTCTCAAAACATACTCTTGCCCTTCAGATCGTTTAAATGTTTAGATTATTGTCCATCTTAGATTGTAAGTTAGTGTTAGGCCATATCTTTATATAAGTATGGAATACAGGATGCAGGATGTTTTAAAACCGTTTGTTTCATTATTTAGTCCCATTTACGTAACAACTGGCAGCCGGCAGCCAACACTATGAGGCGCAATTGACCCCTGCTTGCCGTTTCTCCACTGTAACAAACCGCCCGGTGCATAAGTGGGCCCTCGACCATATGAATCTCGAGGGTGGCGCCCGAGGAGTGGATGTTTTGACCATCAGGCAGTCAAACCGTTGTTCAGTTCAGAGAGCAGGGATATCCCTATTATAAGTAGATACCGTCAAACCGATACCCCTGCGCTGAGCATTTGACCGATGACTGTCTGCACGAGAACGCGTCACAATATATATATATATATATATATATATATATATATATATATATATATATATATATATATATATATATATATGCGGCAGTCTCCATGTTTTATTGTTTGAAAATATGAAAAAACCGAAATGTTATAAAGAAAGACATAAAAATATACGAACCATATATGGGAATTCACCTTCTTCAGCATCGGTCCCATTAACTATTCTTAAAGGGGGTCTTGCATCGACTGAAAAATATGATAAATTATTACATCGTTTTTTAGTGATACTGAGACAAAATTTCCACTCCAGTTTCTTATCGATCTAATCTCGTCTCATTTTGGCAGCATTTACACTTGACAACGAGCAGACATGAGACAAGCCTCCCGCCTCATCTCAATTTTTTTAGAAAATTGTAATACTCTCCTAAAAAGTGTCTTATTGTTCACACTTTTTACCCAAATATGTATTAATAAGTAAAAATGTTAAAAATTCTAAAGTTGCAGTATCTATACTAAAGTAATAAGTTTTGAAATGCCCAGCTAAATCTATATATTCACACACATATTTTTTGTGCTATTATAAAATGTAGTTTTTGAAATCTAAGTATAAAATTACTGGAAATCCCATTTTATAATAATTTTGATTTAATATTCAATATATTATTAAATTTGATAGTTATTAATAAACCTAAACTAATAATTTAGTGAAATAAACGTTACTTGATAAAGATTCGTATTCTCCTTCTTCAAGTGCCATATCAGGTCCCCCTGACGTTGGCAATTACATTGGCAAGTCTTTCACGGTCCTGCGCTAGCTGGAACACTTCCCCCGCGCTACGTATACTTGTCCATTCACGAATATTCCTCAACCAGGAAGCCTGTCTCCTTCCTACCCCTCTACGTCCCTCTACTTTACCCATCATGATTAATTGAAGAATTCTATATCGCTCCCCTCTGAATATATGTCCCAGATATGAGATTTTTCTACACTTCAGAGTGTTTAATAGTAGACGAGTTGTGTCGGCCCTATTGAGTACCATTTCGTTGGTCTGCCTAGCTGTCCAAGGTATTCTCAGCATTCGCCGATGTAATCACATTTCGAGAGCCTCCAACCGATTAATCCTGGCAGCCTTAATTGTCCAGATCTCTGCCTCATATATCATTCTCTGTCATAGTTTTAGGTTGAGATTATTATTGCAGAAAAGTGGTTTCATTTTTTGAAAAGTTGCTCTAGCAGTCTCTATTCTACACCTTATCTCTTTATCTGGGTTTAGATTTTCGGTGATATAACATCCAAGATATTTAAAATGAGTCACCCTGTCTATACTTTTTCCTTCTATTTGT
This sequence comes from Diaprepes abbreviatus, assembly GCA_034092305.1. NCBI lineage: Eukaryota > Metazoa > Arthropoda > Insecta > Coleoptera > Curculionidae > Diaprepes > Diaprepes abbreviatus. Next base: position 134,710 of record JASJET010000381.1, on the reverse strand, counting down.
ATTGAAGCGTTAAGATGAGGTTGTCTACTAAAGACCATAAATTTTGTCTTTTTGATATTTATGTTGAGCCCCATTTCTTGACCCTCAGTGTTAATACAGTTTAATAGATTTTGCAGGTCTTGTAGTTTGTCGCTTAGGATAACAGTGTCGTCAGCATATCGTATTGTATTTATATATTCTCCATTGATTTGTACTCCCATTCGTTGTCCTTGAGTAGCCCGTTTAAAGATTTTATCTGAATATATATTAAAAAGCAGTGGAGATAGTATGCAGCCCTGTCTGACGCCTCGCAGAATTTTACTTTCTTCTGTGAGTTTTCTATTTAGCCTTACAGTTGCTTTCTGCCGCCAATATAGATTTTTAATAATTCTTACGTCTCTGCTGTCTACCCCTACGTTACTTAAAATGTCTATGAGTTTTCTGTGCTGTACTCTGTCGAAGGCCTTCTCGTAATGGACAAAGCATACGAATACATCCTTGTGTTGGTCCCGGCATTTTTGCAGAAGTATATTTAGAGCGAATAAAGCCTCTCTAATACCTAGGGCGTTTCTAAATCCGAATTGGGTTTAATCTAAATCTGCTTCGCATTTAGATCTTATCCTGCTGTGGATGATTCTGAGAAAGACCTTTAAAGTGTGGCTCATTAGACTTATTATTCTGTACTCACTGCATCGTTTTGCTCGCTGTTTTTTTGGGATTGGGACGAATACAGACTTCAGCCAATCTTCCGGTATATTTCCAGTCGCGTAAACGGTATTAAACAGTTTGATCAAGATTCCTATATTTTCCTCATGGATCATTTGTAACAGCTCGGTTGGGACATTATCAGGCCCGGCGGCTTTCCTGGTTTTTGCAGATCTTATGGCAGATAGAACTTCACTGTTTAGAATTTCCGGTCCCATGTCTATATTAGCGTCTATATTAGCGAGATTGTATTACGTATATAATATTATAACGAAGAATTAGGAGAGTTGTGATGCATCCCCTTATAAATACTATTTTGATGAGTCCTTACAGAAATATAGATATGCTAAGTGCTGCATCTTGGAGATCAACATCAACATCGCTGGACAGGGTTTTGTAAATAGAAGCAGCTTATAATGTGTCAAGGTCAAAAATAAGAGCCATTACAATAGATGAAAACTAGGATTCATCGGACCAAATAACGGAGAAAATGTTATCTCAAATAATTAAGAATTTGGACATAATAAGTAATACTTCACGTAATAGAAGAAATCAGATCCAATACTACGGATGTGAATGATTTGGACACATGAGAAGTTACTGTCGGGAGCGAATAAGGTCATGTTATTATAACATAAACCTGATTGAATGTTATAGATGTGGGCGAAGTGGACATTTGAGAAGGGACTGTTGGGTACAATTAAGAAACCAGATAAAGTGCTACAGATGTGGACAAACTGTAAACATGAGATAGGAATATCAGGTTCAATTAAGCTCTAGTTCACCATCCGGAGACCTTACAGAAGAGAACCAGAAAAAAATGCAACATTACAATTTTGACATCAAATATAGACCAAGAAGAATGCATAACAACGCAGATACCTTATCAAGAAAGCCATATAAGGAAAAATGCAAGCACTGTAGCAAAATAGGATAAAAAAGACAAATTTCCTATTCAGAGACCCAATTTTACGTTGATCCAGAGGAGAGTACAGCTTAGATAAGAAAAGATTAACCTGTAAACAATAATCTGACGCCATTTCTTCAACTTAAAGGAAAATTCAATTCTACACTTATTACCTTAATTGATTAAAGTGTGGTTGTTGGACTTGTCTTTATTTTTACTTATTTTTATGACGTTTCGACTAGGTTGTATCTCTAATCGTTATCAAGTATAAACTGAATGTTTTGTCTTAAGACTACGAGCTTATATAGGGACTGTGTCCATTGAAGCGCAAAGTTTCGCTTCACTGTACACACCTAAGTGATTTGATGTTCCAAAGTAGTGGCTGCCAAAGATTAGGTATATCAACACTCGGTTTATTAAAGATTCCATTATTGTTTTTGATGTAAGCTGCTTCTATAAATTTTCTTTAATTCATTTTGGGTTCCATATATATTGCAGCAGCTCTAAGTGTATTTCCTGATTTAAAAGCTGTTTTTATATTATAACTTATTGCAATTCGTCTTATTTTCTCCGAAGTTCCCTTAAAGTACGGAATTGTGAGGAAAGAATATGTTTCTTGTTGTCCGGTGTCTGTTGTTCTAAAGTTATTTATGACATCGTCATTTAATTTTAAAGGATAACCATTCTGTTGTAAATCGGATTTAATATTTGCCACCTCTTTTTCCAATGAATCGACATTATTGCATGTAGATATATCGCGATTATAGACGTTGCGTATAATTTCCCGTTTTGTTACAACAGAATGATTAGAACTATAATTAAGATATTGTCAAGTATGTGTTTTGTGAATTTTTGGTAGTCTGTAAAGATATTGTAGCTTATCGTAGTGTGGTGTGAGCGCCGATCGTAATATAAAACGAACATACCATTGAGGCCAATAACCAGCTCCGGAGGATCCCCAACAAATGCACTGGCGAAGTTTCTTTTAAAAATCATACAACCTTTAGAAGGTAAAACAAACACATAAGTTAAAAATTCTACACATTTCGTGAACATTATAAGTAGCATCAATCTAGAGCCAGACGACAGATTAATAAGCTTTGATGTGGGAAGTCTGTATATTAATGTACCATTAGAGGAATCATTAGACATAATCAAAACTAAACTTTCAAACCACGTCACCACTGGATGGGGTGATGGACCTTTTGGAATGTTGCCTGCATAGTGCTTACTTTCAAGTAAAGGACAAGTTCTACGTTCAGGACGAAGGGCTTCCGATGGGTTCTTCAGTCTCTCCAGTCATGGCTAATATATATATATATATATATATATATAATATATATATATATATATATATATATATATATATATATATATATACATATATATATATATATATATATATATATATATATATATATATATATACATATATATATATATATATATATATATATATATATGTATATATATATATATATATATATATATATATATATATATATATATATATATATATATATGGAATGGTTCGAAACTCATGCCATAGAAACGGCAACAGTAAAACCAAAAGTCTGGTTGAGATATGTCGATGATACTTTCTTGAAACATGTAAATATCATTCGACCTACAATTAAGTTTATCATGGAAAAAGAGGTAAATGATCAATTGCCCTTGATAGATGTCATGGTGAACCGTTCAAACGAAACTATTAAAACTTCAGTTTACAGGAAGCCAATACATACTGGACAATAGCTTAATCATAGTCCTAATCATTCAGTTGTAACAAAACGGGGAATGCGAAGTAGTAGATATCTGTTGGACTTCCATTGTCTTTATTTTTGTTGAATATCACGACGTTTCGGCTATTAGTTATCTCTATCGTTTTCAAGTGAAACTGAAACGGCCAGAGAGACTACTAGATAACTACTAGCCGAAATGTCGTGATATTCAACAAAAAAATAAAGATAATGGAAGTCCAACAGATATCTACTACTTCGTTAGAAACATCGTTGTCTTTGACCTTCAAACAAAAACGGGGAATTATACGCAACCTCTATAATCGCGCTATATCTATATGCAATAATGCCGATTCATTGGAAAAAGAGGTGGCAAATATTAAATCCGATTTACAACAGACTGGTTATTATTTAAAACTAATTGACGATGTCATAAATAACTTTAAAACAAGGAACACTGGTCAACAAGAAACACATTCCTTCTTCACAATTCCGTACATTAAAGGAACTTCGGAGAAAATAAGATAAATTATAATATAAAAACAGCCTTTAAATCAGGAAATACACTTAGAGCTTATTTAATAAAAACAAAACCAAAAACTACCGATAAGAAAGAATGTGTTTACAAAGTTCCATGTGACTGTGGTGAAATGTATATTGGAGAAACCAAACGACCACTAGAAGTTAGAATTAAGGAACATAAAAATCATACATAAAAAGGGGAAACGTCGAGATCAAGTATTGCAGAACATGCCTGGAATAAACAACACCATATAAAATGGTCTGAAGCTGCGGCAATATATATGGAATCCAACATGAAAAAAAGAAAATTTAGAGAAGCAGCTTACATTAAAAACAATAATGGAATCTTTAGTATACCGAGTGTTGAGATACCTAATCTTTGGCAACCACTACTTCGTAACATCAAATCATTGAGGTGTGTACAGAAAAGCGAAACTTTGCGCTTCAATAGACACAGTCCCTATATAAGCTCGTAGTCTTAGGACAAAACATTCAGTTTATACTTGATAACAATTACAGATACAACCTAATCGAAACGTCGTAAAAATAAATAAAAATAAAGACAATGCAAGTCCGACAACCATTACCTTAACAATAGCGATGCAGTATCTCTCTCAAAACTTATTAATAAATTTAAAATCCTACCATTGTCCAGAAAAGTAGCTTAAATTCGGAAGTCTAAAATAAAACCAATTGGTATTAACTGACCACATCATTTACGGAAGACTGAACGAGAGTTCTGGAAGCCATGTGGGATTAATTCAACACTCTAACAAACCATGTAAATACTTTGTAGTGAAGGCATTAGTCATTTTATATGACATCAAAGCAAACTTAGCAGGGATTCCAGGAAGACAAAAGAGTTCGTTTACGGAATCTACAGAGGAGGAAAGGCAAGTCACTTAAGTTAATGCCAGCATGAAATCCTAAAGAGGATGAGTGATGTTGCTTATAGAATCCAACAAAGACCCGAGACCAAAATAAAAATAGGACATCTGCACAAGTTGAAGCCATGCCACGGAAATATCGAAGTTGATCTGGATGATTAGAATTAGGAGGGGACAATTTTACCAAAGAGTTTGATGCATCCTTGTAGAAATATTATTTTGAAGAGTCCTTGTATTTTCTAGATCTATTCTCGTACATTTTAGTAGACTCTATATGTATATAAATAGGAATAGAAAGTGAGTAGCTAGTTTACTTTTGTATTTGAATGTGAAAATGTTAAATACTTATTAAAAGTTGTTATTAATTATATGAAGCGAATTTGCCAAAGAAAAAATCGTAACAATATGAAAAAAACCAAACTGTTTTGAATCCTAACTTTGATTTTATTTAAAATTATATTTTAAATACACATAGCATGTTTCGTAACACTGCTGGTTCGTCAGATGTCAAATTGGAAACGACAAACAAAGTTAGGAAATGAATATTATTGAAAGTGTTTAAGTACCTATTTAAAAATCAATGTTTAGAAATTTTAATTGTTGTACCGTAATAAGTATCAAATCAACAGTATCAAAACTTCGGCACTATATTTGAACTAACTTTGGTAAAATATGCTAAAGTTTTCATATCAAGACGAGGTTTTTCAAGATGAGACGGGACAAACAATAATTTCGATTGTGATTTTAAGACCGGGATGAAACGAAACTAGGATCGAGACGTAGTAAGATTTCATAATTATTTAAAACGTTTATTAAACTAAAAAACTCTTACCTTCATATTGAGAGGCGACAAATATTATCAAAAACTGGAGAATATATAAATATCTAGTCATTTTAGAAACAATACAATGAGCCGAATTTGCAATTATATTATTTAAATAACTTACTTAAAACTCAATATCTAATCTTTCTAATCTATAAGCAGAAATAGAATTGATAGAAAATTCTAATTAAAGCTAAGAGTATTTGAAGGGTCATTTTTGTTTACTTAATTTTAATTATTACAGTATACAATTAGGTACAAAAATATGTCATATTTTATCTTAGGCATTTATCAGTAGCGGCTAGTACATAAGTACTATAGAGCTGCAGAACCATCAACATTTTTAGGCTAAAAGCATTGTTGTAAATACCCTATAAAATATTTTATAAACCAGCCGCTATGAATTCTGGAACGCAATAAAATCGAGTCGAGAGAAGGGATGAGAAAAAATAATCGATTTTAAAAATAATCGATTATTATTCTATACAAATCGATTTTTAATAATCGATTACACGACCAAAAAAATCGATTAATTAAAAATCAATTTTCTTACATAACCCGATGCGATCGCCCCCCCCCCCCCAAGAAATTTGAGTTCAGAAAAATAGACCCGATTTTGCCTCTTATTCTCTAGTTTATTGAAGAACTAGAAAAAGAAATAAATCATTTTTTTACCCTTTTTTTCTTCGCAAACTACCTGTGTTCTTAAAAACTTAAAGTAAAACTTTTTATAATATTATTTTATTTCTTATGATTTCTTAATAATTCACATACATTACAAAATATAGATAATTTTGACATATTTAACACAAATCACAACTGTATTTTTATTATTTTTAACTTTGGCATAATAACTGTTTTAGGCACATTCAGACTAAAACGTAGCCGTATTTTCTCAAAAAATTCTAAGTTATATTTTAAATATTTACAAAATACCTATTGTCAAAAATACAAGTAGTTAAACGTTTATAAAAAAAAATAAATTCGTCCATATAATATGAAAAAATTTTTTGGGGCCAGTGGTCATTTTATTATTAATTAAAAACATTTTTAGGACATTTGACGTTTCAGCTAATTTATTTCTTAAATCATTTGCAGAATTACAATTAAACACTTAATTTTTATATGTTACAGTTAAAATTAGACCTACTTATTTTTATTTCTATTGTACCGACATCTTAATTTAATTTACTTTATTATATGGAAATCCGATAGCCTCAAAAAAATAAAATAAAAGTGTTAATTCTCCACGCTTAAGAAAAAGACACAAATACAATAATAAAAAAATTACGGTTAATTGGAATTAAATATATATAAAATTAAAGAGTGAGACACACTAAAATAAAAATATATAAAAAATAAAAAAATATATAAACAACATTAAACAATAAAATACAACAATAAAAATTTATATAATAAATTGTATTTACACTGGTAAACATTACGTCTCTAATTCGTAATCAAAGTCAGCTTTCTACGCTCAAATTACTTATAATTGGTTCCTCTATCTCACTCATCATAAGATCGAGTTTCCACATTTTCTTATATTCTTTTATTATATACGGATTTTTTCCAATTTTCCGCAGTAACTTTATTTAAAAAAATCTTTCAAAAGTTCAGTTAAATTACTAATTTTATAAGCTGTGTTATTTCTAGAAACTCTACCTTTTACTTGAGAGAGATATTTCCTTCTTCAATGGGCCGTTTCCAGACGATCTATAAGAACAGACTTCCTATTTGATTTTTCCCAGCAAAAATTGAGTTCTCTGAGCAATTTCCAAAGCTCAGTTCTTTTAATTTCAGGTAAATCCTGATCTTCATTGATTTTAGTTAGAATTTTATTGACGGTTGGGATCGGCTTCTCATAATAAAATGTATGTACAACCCCTTTTATCGCAGTTTTTATCTCTTCTTCCAACGAGGTTTTTCGTCTGCCTTTGATCGAATTTGGTTTGGGATTACTAATAATTCCAGTCGTTTTTTTCTCCTTCAGTATTCGGTACATAGTAGATTTTCTAACGCCTGTCATGTTGGAACACATCTCAACAGAGCTTTTAACATTATTATCTAGATATTGACATCTTAAGGCATCATAAACATTCATCTTAATTAGTTTTTCGTTGAAGAAAAAATGCATTGGTTTAATGATTTTGGAATTAATATAGAGGTGGAAGCCATATCTTTTGGTTATCTTACTAATCTCAAATAATATATAAAAACAAGCGCAAATAAGATAAATCACTAAGGACACACTGTAATGTGTACATTGCTCACTGACAGAAATTAAATTGAATTATCAAAAATTTTATTGTTGCAGTAAATTTATAAAAGCTTATAATATTTAAATATAATTAGATTTACGCCAGTCCTCAGTTATCTGCGGCACTGGAGCAGGTACGTTGGAAGTTTCGGTAACAGTTTTATAACTCTCTCTAGTTCTTGAAGAGAATATAGAAATGTATATGCTTGCAATCGCCCCCCCCCCTCCCAAGAGCTCAGAGTGCAAAAAAATACAACCGATTTTGCCTTTTATATTAGGAATGTATATGTTGCTGGCACTCCCCCCTCCCCCGTGGATAACTTGTTTTTCTTGCGATAGCCGCCCCCCCAGAGCCTTGAGTTCAGGAAAATAGACCCGATTCTGCCCCTTATACTAGGAATGTGTATGTTGCTGGCATCCCCCTCCCCCTCTTCAAAAGCTTCAAATTCAGAAAAATAGACTAGACCCTGCCTTTTACACTAGAAATGGGTATGTTTCCGGTGTTCCCCCCCCCCCCGTAGACAATTTGCTTTCGCTTGAAAAAAAAAGAAATTTTATAATCAAAAATACCCGTCTATAATTATGGTCTAGATATGGGTTGGATGACAACAGATATTTGGAAGTGTAAAGTGTTAAAAAGGATTTTAATCCTTGTCATAGGCGTCGAAAGGAGGTTTATTTTATCACTAAGTATATATGGCATAGAATATTATTTCGGCAATAAACTTAAAATATAAAGTTTTTATAATATTATTTTATTTCTTCTGATTTCTTAATAATTCACATACATTACAAAATGTAAATAATTTTGACATAATTAACACATATCACAACTGTATTTGTATTATTTTTAAATTTGTCATTGAAACCGCAGGCACATTGAGACTAAAACGTAGCCTTATTCTCTCAAAAAATTCTCAGTTATAATTTAAATACTTACAAAATACCCATTGTCAAAAATACAAGGAGTTAAACATATAAAAAAAAATAAACTCGTCCATATACTATTAAAATATTTTTAGGGCTCTCCGTCATTTTATTATTAATTTCAAACATTTTTAGGACATTTGACGTTTCATTTTATTTACTTTTTAAACCATCAGCAGAATTTCAATTAAACACTAAAAAGAGTAGACACACTAAAATAAGAATATATAAAAAAATCTTCGCTCAAATTGATTATAATTGATTCCTCTATCTCACCGCTCATGAGATCGAATTTCCACATTTTGTTTTATTCCTTTATTATATCCCAATTTTCACTTTCACTTCTACTTTCAAAATTTCAGATAAATTACTAATTTTGTAAGTTGTATTATTTCTAGCAACTCTACTTTTTACTTGAGAGAGATATTTCCTTTTTCAACGCATAGTTTCCGGACGATCTATAAGAACAGATTTTCTATCTGGTTTTTCTCAGTAAAAATTAAGTTCTCTGAGCAATTTCCAGAGATCAGTTCTTTTAATTTCAGGTAAATGGCGATCTTCATTGATTTTAGTTAGAATTTTGTCGACGGTTGGGATCTGCTTCTCATAATGTCTGTACAGCTCCTTTTATTGCAGTTTTCATCTCTTGTTCCAACGAGATTTTTCGTTTGCCTGTGATCGAATGTGGCTTGGGAGTACTAATAATACCAGTCGTTTTTTTCTCCTTCAGTATTCGGTACATAGTAGATTTTCCAACTCTCAATAGAGCTTTTAGCATTATTATCTAGATATTGATATCTGAAGGCATCATAAACATTCATCGTAATAAGTTATTCGTTGAGAAAAAAAAGCCCTGTTTAACGATTTTCGAATAAATGTAGAGGTGGAAGCCATATCTTTAGGGTATCTCACTAATCTCAAATAATATATAAAAACAAGCATAAACAAGATAAATCACTAAAGACACCCTGTAAGGTGTACTTTGCTCACTGACATAAATTAAATTGCATTATCAGAAATTTTATTGTTGCAGTAAATTTATAAAAGCTTATAATAGTTAAATATAATTAGATGTAGGGAAGTCCTCAGTTACCTGTGGCACTGGAGCAGGGACATTGGAGGTTTCAGTAACAGTTTTATTACTTTCTCTAGTTCTTGAATAGAGTATAGGAATGTGTATGCTTGCGATCGCCCCCCGCTCCCACGAGCTTTAAGTTCAGGAAAATAGAACCTATTCTGCCTTTGATATTAGGAATGTGTATGCTGCTAGCACTCCCATCCCGTTGACAGCTTGTTTTTCTTGCGATAGACCCCCCAAGAGCTTTGAGTTCAGGAAAATAGACCCGATTATGCCTCTTATACTAGGAATGTGTATGGTGCTGGCATCCCCCCCTGTCGGCAACTTGTTTTTTTTGTAATTGTCCCCATCTCTAAAAATTCAGAAAAATGGACCCGATCCTGCCTTTTACACCAAAAATCGGAATGTTGCTGGTGCCCCCCCCGCCGACAATTTTTTTCGCTTGCCATGTACTTTTGTGATATCCCCCCCCTAAGAGAGAGGCTGGATCCGCCCCTCGCATGAGCACATAATAATTGTTGCTTGTATATTTTGTGTATGTACTTATTAAGTACTAAATAAAATAAATAAATAAATAAATAATGAAACTTCCAAAAAGAGAAAATAAATTTATTTATAATTAATCGAAAGCAAAATTTTACAAAAAGTTTATAATGATCATACGTTTACAGCAATACATTAATGTTCACAGTTTCAAATACTAGTAATATTTTTTATCCATTCACGGTATTCAGGATTACTTACACGAGTAAAAACACTAGGTCCACTTGTGCAAGCGTGATATGACCATGAAACTATTGCATATTGGCTGCCATTTATGACATATGGGCTTCCTGAATCTCCCTGCAAAATGAAAATATTATTTTCATGCTAAAGATTTATTAAAAAGTATTAATTAGAACTAAAGGTATTGCAAAATTATTGTTGCACACTGGAACAATACTAGTCTGGCTTGGCTGCTGACTTCGAGCTTATGAGAGAATTAGTGACGTTGCTTATAGAATTTAACGAAGTCCAAAGGTTAAAATAAAAGTAGTACATCTTCACAAGTTGAAGCTATACCACGAAGGTATCGAAGTTGATTGAGACGATCAGAATTATGTGGGAGTGTAACGAAGGACAAGGAGAGTTTTGGGATGCGACCTTGTAGAAATATTATTTTGATAGATCCTTATAGAAATATTATATCGATGAATCATCATTGTTTCTGGCAACTTCTAGATTTATGTTCCCGCATATTTTAGTAGATTCTGTAGGTATACGGGGTAGAAATATTAATGAGACTGACTTTTTATTTATCAAAGTTCTTATTTTTTTCAGACATTAATGTTATCCCCTTCAAAGTAGTTTCCTTGGGCAGCTACACACTGATGGAGATGTTTTTCCCACTGTTGGTAGCAGCGCTGGAAGTCTTCAACCGGGATGGTCTTCAGCATGCCGGTTACATTCTTTTGGATGTTTTCTAAAATCCCGAAGTGACGTCCTTTGAGGACATTTTTCAGTTTAAGAAAAAGAAAAAAGTCACAGGGATTGATGTCAGGTGAATAGGGAGGGATGGGAAACCACAAGAATGCCTTTTGAGGTCAAAAATTCTGTGACGGAGAGGGCAGTATAACATGGGGCTTTGTCATGATGGAGCATCTATTTGTCTGCAATGTCTGGTCTGACGCGAATCACCCTGGCAGTGTTGCCAGTCTCATTACTTTTCAGCCACACCTCGTATAAATAGGAATAAGATATGTGTAGTTAGTTTAGTTGCATTTGAACAATTAAAGTCATAAAAATAGTTATTAAATAGTTGTTGTGTACTAGTTAAAAGTATCGTGATTTATTTGCACCCAATGATTAATTTTTTGTTTTACATTTATGCCAAGCTTTTCTCTAACGCAAAAAACAAAGGAATAAGATATAAAATGCTATTCAATTCGTGTTGATATTTTATATAAAAGTCTTGGTTATTATTTTTCTATAATTATATACTCACATAGCACGTTCCGTTATAGTAATCTTCGGTACATAAATGATGAGTTGCACTGAACTCGCCACCTTCAGGGCCGTTAACTTTGTCTGTACATTCTTGGTCTGTTAAAAGTGCTAATTGTTGTTTCTGCAATACTTCCGCTTCTAAATGAAACATACTAGTACCTCCCCATCCACATACATGACCTTCAACATGAAATGGAACATTTTCGTCAGCTTCAGCTATTTTAATAATCTGTGCTTTTTCACCTAATGGAATGGGTTCTTCAAGCTAAAGTTATTACAAAACTTCATTATTTTTTCTTTACAACTTATGTATTAGGGTATATTAAATTATTCCTCGATTTAAAGCACAAAATCATTAAATTTAATGTAGAATGGACATTAAATTTGCATTAAATTTAAGATTACTTTTAACAGTGTGAATCAATGTACCCGAAACCTATAAAACCTAAATACATGGTTCACTTTGGGCACAATTAAAGAATTTTAGCTGAAGATACTGAAAATATTGTGATATTAGGTAAGCGCAAACGTTTATGTTGCGATATTATATGAAAAGGAGTTTTTCTCAAAAAAAAAATGCATTTTTAAGGGCTTCACAATGATTCTATGAAAAGAGACTAGCGTGTTCCTTATTTTGCCTATAATCTACATTAACTCAGATCCAACTTAAAAAAGATTGTATCGATATTTTTCTTTTTCTTAGAAAATTACGATTTTGAAACTAAAAATGACGAATGACCCATAGTGCGTCATTTCACGAAATATAAAGGACAACCCTCATATATTCAAGAATTGGTTCAGACAAATATATTTGTACTAATTGCCTTTTCAGTGATATATATATAATAAACAATTTCTGTGTTATGTCACCTAATCTGCAAATACCAAAATAGGGACATATTTTTAATATTTTAGAAATACTTGTGGAATAATATCAAAACAAGTAAATAGATCAATAAGTCTTTGAAATCAGTGGAAGGGCACAAACAGATAAACTTTCTACATTCATCACTTGGGTAGATGGGCAGAACGTTTTTTCTTACCTGCAAAAGACCAACGTCATAATATGGAACGCCATTAATGTGGACGAATTTTGGATGTGAGATTGCTGTTTTTACTTTAATAACGTTAGTAGTGTCATGAAGATGAGATAAAATAGTTCCATAAGCTATTTCTTCACTAAAAAATGTTAACAATGATATTTAAAAATAATTATATATATATATATATATATATATATATATATATATATATATATATATATATATATATATATATATATATATATATAATTTATTTTTGTATCTTAAACCTTTTGTTAAATATTTTTTTCTAATATTTTCTTGGGTATAGGTTTTTCCATTAGAGAAACAAAGGACAATAATTTTCTTTCTGACGTTTCGCTCTACATAGTGAGCTTCTTAATACTTTCCACCCAAAACTGAAATTTACTGCTGAAATTGAAATAGAACAAAAAATAAACTTTTTAGACTTAACTATACACAGAAATAAGACGGATAAGAATCTTCATACAAAATGGTACACGAAAGATACTTGGTCGGGCCGGTATTTGAATTTTAACTCTCAACATCCAAATAAACAAAAAAATAGTGTCATAATCGGCTTAGTTGATCGAGCTATAAAATTATCTTCACCCGAATTTCGCCCAGAAGTGCTAAAAAAAGTGGAAGAGACCCTAATAATGAACCATTTTCCTAAACTACTCATAAAAAAAATAATTAAACAAAGAACCTATTTACATTATAACACAAACAAAAAAAATAAAATTAACAATACCAAAACACTTTCATTGCATTACCATATGTATACCAACTGTCTGAAAAAATAAAATATATTTTGGATAAACATACGGTATGCCATAAGGCGAACAATTTACTTGGGTCAGTTTATACGAAATTAAAAAGCAAAGTTCCCACCAAAAAAAGATCTAACGTAATATATGCAATTCCATGCCTAAATTGTCCTAAGAAATACATTGGCATGACGACACAATATATTGAAAATAGAGTGAATGGACACAAGTATACTAAAAACGCATCGACATCTTTACATAAGCATGAACAAACATCTAAGCATGAATTTGATTTTAAAAACATCCATATTTTAGATACTGACAGAAATTATCATAAATTAGTCATCAAAGAAATGATACACATAAAAAAAATAAAAATGTTATAAATGACAAGCAAGATGTCAAAAATTTAAGTCAGATATACTATAATTTGATTTTTGAATAAAACATGCTTGAAGCGACTCTATAATAAATATGAGAAATAATGTAATGATGCTTGGAACGATTTCATATACACTCATACGGGTGAAAGAACGTCATTAAAAAATAAATAATAATCTTTTTTCCTATTTTTTGCTTTTTATAAAAATAAATCTATCCATGTCAATTGCATACCAAAGATCATATTTGATTTTATTTTTAAACATACACAAAAAACTACTTTCAAGGTATGTACTATTTTATAATCTTCACTATTTTAACATGTTTGTATTGTTTTAAATTTTAAACTTTAAGACTATTTTAAAATCTGTTTTATTTTTATTAATTTTAATTAAATTAAAAATATAAAAGTGTAATTACTGTGATATATGTTTATTATATAAAAAATTCTGTAATTTTTGTAGATGTAAAATAAATATACCTAGCTCTTTTGAAGAAGCTCACTATGTAGAGCGAAACGTCAGAAAGAAAATTATTGTCCTTTGTTTCTCTAATGGAAAAACCTATACCCAAGAAAATATTAGAAATATATATATATATATATATATATATATATATATATATATATATATATATATATATATATATAAGTTTATAGTTTATTATAAAATATCGGGGTTTCGTGGATGTGAAATGGAACATGGAGATTTTTGCATGAGAGCCTTCAAAATAACTTGAATAACGATAAATTTGATATGCGTCATTTTAAAAAGTTGGGCAACATCGTTTTTATTAATAAAAATATAAAATTAACGAAAAAAAACCTTTTTCTTTCAAATTTTCCCTCGTGTAACCTTGAAGGTGTTTACTTTAGAGGAAAGTTGAAGAGGAAAAAAAGTTTCGTAATTAAATTTGCCATAAGATAGGATAAATTTGCCAAAATATATTTCCCTTATTGCAAAATAGCAATAATTAAAAAAAGGTAAAAAAAAACAGTTTTTTAATCAATTTTTTTCGACCATTTAAATTTCTCTGAGGAGCTTCATATTACAGCAAAGAAAACTTTACGCCATGATAAAATAACACGCTAAAATTCGTTAGGATCGAATCGATAGTTTTTGCACAATAATTTTGCAATCCGATTTGGTTCACAAAATTGACCATTTTTCAAGTTTATCTGGGTCCAAAATATCACGTTAAGGTATTTAAATTTATTTTCGACGAGTTTACAACGCTTTTTTCAGAATCATAATCGGATGATTTGGACGCCCTCAGAAATTGAGAGCCCGATTAGAATGAAAAAAAAAATTTCAATATAAAAAAAAACGTTTTTCTGCAATCTGTAAAGTTTATAATATAATACGAAGTATTAAGAGTGCTTTATTGAACTTTTTGAACATAATTTATAAAGAATAACTATTTTATTTTTCTCTTTATTCTACGAATAAAATAATTTAAAACCAATTTTTTTTTTCAATTTGTTTAAACAATAATTGTTTAAAAAATTTTAATAATTAAAGTAAATATATATCGTTATAGTATGCTTAATTTCATTAATAAACAAAGATTCGCTTGGAAAGTCCCATACTCTAGAGTGCAGTATGCTGTAAGTATTATGCATAAATAACGTCATTTGTTTATAATAAAAATGAATGCACGATGGGCACTCTATTATTCGCGGTACATCGGTTTAAAAAAAATGATCAAATAGCTTCATTGGAATCCGAGAAAATTAATTTTTTTTTCAGATATGTATCTTGAATTTTAAAATGAGAGCTCCCCACCCTCTTTTTCTCATATTTCACGCGCGTGGGCGATATTCTTTTCATTTTTTATTAAAATTTCCGATAACATAAACATTTAAATATTTATATCAAAAAAGAGCTAAGCAAGACAAAATTTTTGGTTCAAGAATCAGGTCTGCATTGTTTATAGATTCACCGTAACAGGCTGTCAACTTTGACAGGTATCTCGGAAAACAACTGACAGATTTGAAATTTTTTTCACCAAAAGAAGCTTCTTTCCAAGTACTTTCAAACAATGTATTGCAAAAAAAAAATCCCATGAAAATCCGCCGAGATAATCTGTTTATAAGCAAAAATATCAACAATATCTTTAAACAATTCCTGAGGGAGTCCAAATCATCCGATTTTGATTCTGAAAAAAGCGTTGGTAAACTTGAGTTCCCTACTAAATGTCGAAAATAAATTTAAATACGTTAACGTGGTATTTTGGACTCAGACAAACTTGAAAAATTATCAATTTTTGTATACGAAATCAGATTGCAAAATTATTGTGGAAAAGTTATCGATTCGATCCTAACGCATTTTAGTGCGTTATTTTATCGTGGCATAAAGTTTTCTTTGCTCTAATATGAAGGTCCTCAGAGAAATTTAAATGGTCGAAAAAATTGATTAAAAACCTGTTTTTTTTCCTTTTTTTTAAATTATTGTTATTTTGCAATAAGGGAAATATATTTTGAGATTTCCGACCTTATCTTATGGAAAATTTAATTACGAAACTTCTTTTCCTCTTCAGCTTTCCTCTAAAGTGAACATCTTCAAAGTTACACGAGAGAAAAATTTTTTAAAAAAAAAGCAGATTTTTTTTTTTAAATTTTATATCTTTATTAATAAAAACAATGTTGTCCAACTTATTGATTTCCGACTAACTCTATCTTATGGCGAATTTAATTATGAAACTTTTATTTCTTTTCAACTTTCCTCTAAAATGAATACCTTCAAAGTTACATGAGAGAAAAGTTGAAAAAAAAACGTTTTTTTTACATTAATTTTATATTTTTATTAATAAATACAATAGTTTGTTATATATGTAATTCTTCTTTCAGGCAGAAAATATGTAAAATATATGTACAAACAGTTTATTTCCTGCAAATATCGCTCTGGTCCTCTCTCCATACGCGTTTCGATCACCTCATGATCTCGTCAGTGGAGCTGTATCGGACCGAGAGCAACATTAGCAGGAAATAACTGATATATGAACCATAAATTTCAAGGTATGTCGGCAGGATATTACACCTGCCGTCTACCAACTTCCACTTCCAACTACCAACAAATTTATGGTTCATATATCAGTTATTCCCTGCTAATGTTGCTCTCGGTCCGATACAGCTCCACTGACGAGATCATGGGGTGATCGAAACGTGTATGGAGAGAGAACCAGAGCGATATTTGCAGGAAATAAACTGTTTGTATATATATTTTTCATATTCTCTGCCTGAAAGGAGAATTACATATATAACAAACTATTTAAATACGGCAGAAAGATTTCTTTATTTTATACTGAAATTTTGATTGTTTAATAATAAATACAATATTGCCCAACTTTTGAAAGTGCGCATATCAAAATTATCGTTTTTCAGGTTATTCTGAAGGCTCTCATGCAAAGATTTCCATGTTCTATTTCACGTCCACCTGTAAACAGATAAGCCCTGGTCTATATGGGTTGCCGACTTGGTGCGAAACTTGTTCGGGAAAAAAACAGATGCGGTGACGAAACAACAGAAGTAAGGTCACTGAAGGTAACCTTACCACAGCATTTGGAGGACTTCTACCTCCACCAGTACTCGGTACACAACTATTCTTTACCAACCGAGCATAATTTTTATTTGCCAAATTTTTGGGATTTTGAGATGGAAGGTCAAACAAGTTTCGTGCCAAGTCGTTGACCCATACCCAATTGGAGGCCCATTCTGCAGAGCAGGAAAAATTACACTACTAGAAAAAGGGAAAGTTAAACAGATCATATGATGATAAGATAAGACATAAGAGCAACTGAGGTATAAAGAAATCATACAGAAAATAGAGGTAATTAAAATCAACGTCCTAGCGGACAAGGTAAGGGTTATAATTAAGGAATACACAAAAGAACGACATCAAAAAAACAAACATAGTCTCCGACTGGAGAGCATACCCCCAACCCGTTTCGCGCCAAGTCAGAAATACACACTACCAACCGAACACCAGCACGGCAAGATAAAGAAAAAGATAAAGATAAACGAACATCACGGGATCAAAAGGTAAATATAGGAGATAATATCGAAGGAGGGGAGCTACCTTGAAGCCGTCCAACATCCTAAGATTCCTGCTCTAGTCGTTAATGTAAGTTTTACGACTGGGCAGCAGTAAGCGGGCACAATAGATCTACTAAGTCGTGGTGTACACACCCCCAATTCTACGCACATATAGACATCAAAAAACCCTTCAACTCAAATGTCACATGGCTAGCTAGAGGCTATACAAAATTGATATTCATACTTTTTTTTATAATATCTCATGCCAAACTAGAAGAATGGGATCTATGTGCAAATATATTCCAGCAACTACATCGAGACAAATACAATAGCAATGCGAAAAAAATACTTCAAGATCACTGGTTAAGACATGATTATGATTCAGCCGTCCATGAACTCATTAACAGGCCATAAATATGTGATAAATCTAAATCATATTTTGTATATGGACGACCTTAATTCATGGCTGCCACTGTAAGCAAAATTATGCAGAAGTTTTCAGGGAAATAGAAAAACATTTAAGTACGTGGACATGAAACAAGCAAAATAAAACTGACCAACAAACTAAGAAGATTGAATTAATAAACAAATTCTAAGACGGGAAAGGCAGGTATTGCCACTGTGGTCACACAATTATAATAAATAAAAAAATAGAGAACTAAATAAAAAAATAATAATAATTATCGGTGATTCTTATCTCTCGTTCTATTTCCGCTTTGATGATGTTAAGTCGCGCTTCTGAGATTAATTTATTTCGGAGAATAGCTCTGTATTGGTCTGCTATTCTCTGTTGTAATACTTGTAGGTGTGGATATTCCATACAAAATTTGGCATGAAGCTTTTGTCTATAGCCGATCGTTTCTCGTCCTAGTTCAGTCACCATATAAAAAATGTGCATTACTGTCTCATTCATGGATGTTGTCCATTTCATGCGTTGTCTTGGAAGTCCCGCCTGAGTGAGCGCTGGTTGAGGTTCCTGCGCAGCACCTTCGTAGGGTGGAGCTCTCGTTGTTTGGCTCTCATGTTGTTGTTGGGCTGTAGCTTCTTGTGCGACAGGGGTTCGCCTCCTCAACACCCTGCCACTTGAAGTTTGCGATGTCGAAATGTTGCTCTCCCCAGAATCCGTTGAGCAGACCGCTTCTGCGGTGTGGGATTGTGAACTATGGATCCTACCCACCTGGGGTACATTGTGTTTTGCAGTCGACATTTCATTATTTAAAATTTAAAAGTTCTCCCCATTTAATGGCCCCCTACGATTGGTTGAGGGAAACCCTGGATCTATTCGTTGCCAGGTTCAGTCGGAAAGCTGAAAAAAAGTGGCTCCTAAGGAATTATGCAGGAATTGAGTGCAAGTGGGTTAGGGCAGAGGGATGTTTAAAAGGTAAAAAAAGGATATGGTTAAAGGTCAGCGGATAGCTGGCGTTGCTGGCTGTACTATCTATGCATTACAGTAGCGATAAGTATACTGCTGGCTGCAGCACACTGCCGGCCAGACCAGACCTTCGTATCGGTGATCCGATACGAAGATGAATATTTCAAGGCGATTCACTTAGCCCATTGTGGTTCGGCCTTGCAATGAACCCACTATCACGCCGCTTGAACTCCACCAGATACGGCTTTAGTGTTAGAAATAACAACGAAGAGGTAGCCACAGTGAATCATCTTCTATACATGGATGATCTTAAACTGATGGCTGCTACCAGAAACCAGCTAGAAAAAATGCTTAAAATTGTAGAGGAGTTCTCTGGGGATATCGGAATGCAATTTAGACTTGACAAGTGCTGTATTTTGAACATCGTTAAAGGGAAGATACAACCGGGGGCTTTTGAAATGCAGAACGGTGAAACTATAGCTGCAATGGAAGCAGACCAAACATACAAATATCTAGGTATAAAACAGGCTAAAAGAATTGACCATGGCACTATGAAGGCCGAATTGACAACCTAATTTGTCAGGAGGGTAAGGCGGGTATTACGAACTAATTTAAATAGTAGAAATTTGTTTAAGGCGCTCAACACGTATGCTTGCTCTGCGCTAAGCTACTCTTTTGGAATTGTAAAATGGAGCAGGACGGACATACAAAACCTGCAAAGAAAAATAAGGACACTTCTAATAAAAGCACAGAAACATCACCTTCGGAGAGCCATTGAAGGTACAATGCTTCCAAGACACCAAGGAGGAAAAGGATTGATGGATATCGGTAAGCAGCTCGATCAACAAATAATAAACTTACGTTCATATTTCCACAGGTTAGCGGACTCTTCCACACTATATCGAGCAAGATGCGAGGCAGACGATTCAACGCCGCTACAGTTGAGGGAACAAGATATTAATTCTCACCACCAAACAGATCAAGAGAAGTTACAAACCTGGTTAAAGAAGCCACTTCATGGACGGCATACAAATGAGGTTAATCAGGACAATGTCGACAATTCAGCGTCGAACTACTGGTTGATTTCAGTACAGACGTTTCCGGAAACGGAGGGCTTCTTGTTAGCCATCCAAGACCAGGTTATTCCGACGAAGAACTATCGGAAGTTCATCATTAGAGATTCCTCAATGGAAAATGACCAATGCAGATATGGCTGTCGAACATCAGAGACAATCCAGCACATAACTGGAGGATGCCAAGCGTTTGCCGCAACCGAGCATAAGGAAAGACACGACTCAGCCGCTAAGATACTCCACCAAGAGTTAGCAGAAAAGTTAAACCTATTACAGGTAGGAAAAGAGCCTTATTACAAATACAATCCAGAGCCTATTCTTGAGAACAACCAGTTCAAGTTATATTGGGACCGAACGGTTCTGACGGATCAAACAGTTGCTCATAATAGACCAGATATTATACTAATAGATAAAATTTCTAGCGAACTACACTAATCGACATCGCTGTACCTAACAACAACAACCTAAGGCCAAAATACAACGAGAAGATCGCCAAATACAGAGATCTGGAGGTGCAAATCCGAAGACAATGGGCAATGAACAGTGTCCAAACGATTCCCATAATACTCTTAACAACTGGAGTGATACCAAAGAATCTCCTACAGAACATCAAGGGACTGGGTCTTAGTGAGCATCTGTATAAACCGATGTAGAAAGGAACTCTCCTAACAACCGCGCAAACCGTCTGAAAGTTCAAAGGAAATACAGCAGACTACGTCACCTAGGACCCGATAATATGGAAAGGGTTCCCACAGAGCTTCATACTTTTGGTATCTTTGTGTACCTGGTATGAGTCAATATTCCCTGGAGGGAGTGCGAAGCCGTTTGGCTTGTAAATCATAATTATCGGTGAAAACTTACATAGTAGGCATATCCACGCAATGTCCGGCCGTTAAAATCCATTCTGTTCCTATAATTGATCCGCCACATTCAAAACTACCACCAGCATATAACGCCACCTGAAATAGCAAATAAACTTCTAATTAAAACTAGATAATTAAGCAAATCTTATACGATGTACATTTCGAATACTAAAATCTAGGAACATTTTATTTCAATTATTTTTATTCATTGATAATAATAATAATAAGGTAGCAAAAGTGCCTTGTTACAAGTACAATCCGGAGACTATTCTTGAGAACAACCAGTTCAAGTTATATTGGGACCGAACGGTTCTGACGGATCAGACAGTTGCTCATAATAGACCAGACATTATACTAACGGATAAAATTTCTAGGTGAACTACACTAATCGACATTACTGTACTTAACAACAACAACCTAAGGCCAAAATACAACGAGAATATCGCCAAATACAGAGACCTGGTGGTGCAAATTTAGCAATGTGCAATGAATAGCGTCCAAACGATTCCCATAATACTCTCAACAACTGGAGTGATACCAAAGAACCTCCTGCAGAACATGAAGGGACTGGACCTTAGTGAGCATCTGTGTAAGCTAATTCAGAAAGCAGTTCTTCGTGCAACCGCTCGGAGCTTCTGAAAGTTTGTAGGAAATATTGCAGACCACGTCACCTAGGACCCAATAATATGGAAAGGGTTCAAAATTTTGGTATCTTTATATACCTGGTTTGAGTCAATATATCCTTGAAGGAGTTTGAAAAAGTTTGGCTTGAAATTACAGAGATAATAATAATAATAACAGAGTCCAAACGATTTCCATAATTGATATCAAAGAACCTCCTGCAGAACATTAGGGGAGTGAAAATTAGTAAGAACTTCTTGAAACCGCGCGGATCGTCCGAAAGTTTGTAGGAAATACAGCAGATTACGTCACCTAGGACCGTATAACATGGGAAGGATTCCAACAGAGCTTAAAACTTTTGTTATCTTTATACAGGGTGAGTCAACGATTGGATGAAGTAAGTTTGTGCCTTTTCGGTGAAATTTACAAAGAAACTATATTTATTATTTGATACAGTTTATTTTTACGCAGATTTTAAAAATATTTAGGACTCTACAGGGTGAGCCAAAAAACTAGGACAGCATAAAGTTGTATTTTTTTAAACAAAATACCCTATATACGAATCGTATTTTCGATTTAGCTTATAATTTTAAATCTTTTTTATTAAGGGTTTACTATAACAAAACTTTATAGTTTCTGAGATAATTAAGTTTAAAGAAAAAAAGTCACATTTTCAAGCATCAATTCAATCCTAAATAACGTTTTCAATTTTGTGACAAATATTTTCAAATTTGGAATTTAGCAAGGCCAAGGACAAGTTAACATAATTTTTACCTAATATTTGCAATAAAAGCTACACGGTGTTGAACACATCGGCTCAAATTTGAACAAGTTTAAATGAATAAATATCTTTTTTTTTTAAACGGTACACCCTGTATATTTTCATGTTATTTAATAGAGTAATAAAAACCCTAAAAGTTTTGTTCAATATATCCTATACCTATTTATAATAGTTCTTGAGATATTTCAGTTTTTCTTATTTTCTATACTTTTTTACAGAAATAGTCTTCATTATCATAGTAGCCATGTAAAATAATAAAAAGAAACTACAGAAACAAACAGAATGTGGTTAAATATGACGAAATACATTATTCGTTATATTACAACGGCAATAGTTTAATTAAACATAATGTGAAAAAATTAACACAACAATAACGACAAGGCAAATACATATTTACTTTTATACTAAATTGAAACAAAAAAATTACCTATTAAATACTGAGATTAATTATTTCTTTTTAATAAGTGTTCGAATAAACGACCCTCTTGTGCAATGCACAAATTTAGTCTTTTTTGCAGATTTTCTCGGACCCTGGACAAAATTAGTGGCGTTATTGTTCTACAGGTATCCCTAATCCTGTTTCGCATATCTTCCACTGTTGTTGGTGGATTAACATACACCTTATTTTTAATATAACCCCATAGGAAGAAATCTAATGGGGTGATGTCGTAAGACCTTGGTGGCAACTCAATGAAACCCCCACGTCCAATCCATTTTTGCGGATATCGTTGGTCCAAAAACGCACGAACTTCACGATGGTAATGCGGAGGCGCACCATCGTGCTGGAACCACATACTGTCGAGCTCATCCCTATCGAGACCTTGAAGCAGTTGGGGTAGTTCTTCTTGTAGAAAGTTCAGGTAACTATGGCCATTTAGTGGTTCTTTAAAAAAGTGGGGTCCAATAATTCGATTATGATGAATACCACACCAAACATTTAATGACCAGTGGTTTTGATGTTGCACCTCTCTAATCCAAAATGGGTTTTCTGTGGCATAATAATGCATGTTGCGTCTATTTACGGCACCGTTACTTCTAAAAGTAGCTTCATCACTAAACATTACCTTGCATAATAAATTTGGATTTAATTGAATCTCCGCATTTATTGTACGACAAAAGTTTACACGACTTTCAAAATCCTGTCCATGCAATTCTTGGTGTAATTCCATGTGATATGGATGATACCTATATTTCTTGGTAGTACGATTAGCGGTGGATTGTGATGTTTCACATAATGCTGCTAACTGACGACTACCAATATAAGGATTTTCCTGAACATTTAACAATACTTGTAGTTCTTTTTCTTCATTAGTTACTGGTTTGTTGACCACTTTACGTTTTGGATAATCAACAGTACCAGAAGAATCAAATCTTTGCATTAAGTTTTGAAAAGTATGGGTATTAGGCTGGCGTCGATCAGGATACTTCATTTTGTAAATTCTTTGAGCAAGAAGGCAATTTTTTTGAGCCTATCCTATTGTATAAATCATATCTATTAACTCATTCTTTGGAAAATTCATTTTACAATATAAGATGAATGCAAAAAAAAAACAAACTACACTACATAAAAACCAAAAGAAGCGATTGCGGTTATAAATTTGACACACAGAAAAATGTTCTTTTACATTGTTTTTGCAATGGCTACTATGATAATGAAGACTATTTCTGTAAAAAAGTATGGAAAATAAGAAAAACTGAAATATCTCAAAAACTATTATAAATAGGTATAGGATATATTGAACAAAACTTTTAGGGTTTTTATTACTCTATTAAATAACATGAAAATATACAGGGTGTACCATTTAAAAAAAAAAGATATTTATTCATTTAAACTTGTTCAAATTTGAGCCGATGTGTTCAACACCCTGTAGCTTTTATTGCAAATATTAGGTAAAAATTATGTTAACTTGTCCTTGGCCTTGCTAAATTCCAAATTTGAATATATTTGTCACAAAATTGAAAACGTTATTTAGGATTGAATTGATGCTTGAAAATGTGACTTTTTTTCTTTAAACTTAATTATCTCAGAAACTATAAAGTTTTGTTATAGTAAACCCTTAATAAAAAAGATTTAAAATAATAAGCTAAATCGAAAATATGATTCGTATATAGGGTGTTCTATTTAAAAAAATACAACTTTATGCTGTCCTAGTTTTTTGGCTCACCCTGTAGAGTCCTAAATATTTTTAAAATCTGCGTAAAAATAAACTGTATCAAACAATAAATATAGTTTCTTTGTAAATTTCACCGAAAAGGCACAAACTTACTTCATCCAATCGTTGACTCACCCTGTATACATGATATGAGTCAATATTTCCTGAAGGAAGTGCGAAGCCGTTTGGCTTGAAATCAGAGTGGTAATAATAATAAAAGAGTCCAAACGATTCCCATAATTTTATCAACAATGAGAGTGATAACAAAGACACTCCTGTAGAACATCAAGGGACTGGGCATTAGTGAGCATCTGTATAAGTTGATTTAGAAAGTTCTGCTACTCCATGGAAATTAGATCAAAAAAAGAGCTGTTTTGTTAACAAAAATGTAACATTGTGTTTTTTTTTTTGCGGAAATGTGTTCATTTTGGGATCTTATAAAACATATCTCGATAGTAACTCTGAAAGACCTGAGCAAAAAAAATGGTGGACCAGAAATGGTCATGATTTTCGTTTTTTGAGTTTATCTCGAAAAGTAAAAGCTGTATCGAAAAATGTTTCAAACAAAAGTTGTAGAGAATTAAAAAACCTCATATAATATGAGTTATAGGTGGCGTCACTAGTTATCGACATATATTTTTTTCGACAAGATTTACGGTTTTTATTTAAAAAAAAAGTCATTTATTAACAAATTACCGATTTAAAATTTAACATAAATATAGGTATTATCCTTCCAAAAAGTATGTTAAAGCCGGAGTCTGTGAATTTTTTTATTTTTCGAGAAATTCGATATCAAATTTGAAAATTCAACCTCAATTTTCTGCTTTCCTAATTAAGATACAATGCTCAATTTTATGAGAAATTGTTTGTATTGGTTTTACATTTTGAAAATCTGTTAAAAAAAAATTTCCCAATCGTGGGCCGAGAAATTTTGTAAAAACCAATTTTTGAACCAAAAAAATTGCAATAACATTTAACCGGATGGAGATAATTTTTTTTTAATGCATGCATTAGATTTAGATCTATCATTTCCGATCTCAAAAAAAAATTAATATAGGATGAAAAAATGTTTTTTTTTTTCAAAAAATCATAACTCAATGGCTCTAATTTGCAGAAAATGCTTTTTAATACTTGTACTTTATATGTGAATTTTTTGGATCTAAGAAATACACTTTCATATCATCTGTGAACCTTCAAAAATTGGGCCGAAGTTAATCGAAAATAGCTGCTGCAGGCCGCTGTCGGCGGGTTGCCATAGTTCAGGCGCATTATTCATTGGCGCTTCAAGGAAACTAATGCATGTTTAGTCATATTAATTTTAGAGAAAATTATACAAATATTCAATTATATATTACATATTCTACTGTTTTTTTCCTTTATATTATTATCATCTAACACTTTATTAACAAAATTTTTACAAAAAATTATAGAAAAAATCATACAACAAATTGTTACTATCATATAAATTAATAAAACAACATCAATATTATAAATATTACTTGTGATGCATAAGTTTCCTTGAAGCGCCAATGATGCGCCTGAACTATGGCAACCCGCCGACAGCACCTGCAGCAGCTATTTTCGATTAGATTCGGCCCAATTTTCGAAGGTTCATAGATCGTATGGAAGTGTATTTCTTGGATCCAAAAAATTCACAGGTAAAGTACAAGTATTAAAAAGCATCTTCGGCAAATTTGAGCCCTTAATATTCATTGGCCACGCCATTATGAATTTTTGAAAAAAAAAAAATTTTTTTCATCCAAAATTATTTTTTTTTTGAGATCGGAAATGATACATCTAAATCCAATACACGAATTAAAAAATTTTTATCTTCATCCGGTGAAAAGTTCTCGCAATTTTTTGGTGAAAAAATTGGTTTTTGCAAAATTTCTCAGCTCACGTTTAAAAATTTTTTTTTAATAGATCTTCAAAATATTAAACAATACAAACAATTTCCATTAAAATTTAGCATTATATCTTAATTAGGAAAGGTGAAAATTGAGTTTGAATTTCCAAATTTGACATCAAATTTCTCGGAAAATAAAGAACTCACAGATTCCGGGTTTGACATACTTTTTTAGAACGATAATACCTATATTTATGTTAAATCTTATATCGGCAATTTTTTAACAAATATCTTTTTTTTTTAACCAAAAATCTTAAATTTTGTCGAAAAAAAATATATCTCGATATCTAGTTGCGTCACCTATAACTTATGAATCGATAGGTTTTTAAATTCTCTGCAATTTTTGTTTGAAACATTTTTCAATTCAACTTTTACTTTTCGAGATAAACTCAAAAAAAAAAAAACAAAATCATGACTATTTTTGGTCCTCCACTTTTTTTTGCACAGGTATTTCATAGTTACCGTGGAGATATGTTTTATAGGATGCTGAAATGTACACTGTAACGAAGTTACTGAATTTTTGGGCATGAGAATGTTCGCCGGGATTTAATTTATTTATTTTACATCCGAAAAATCTGATTCTTGCGGGAAAAGATTGCTTAAAGTTTCAATATTACCGGTATATAATTAGATTTACCGCGCTATGCCGGGAAATATCATTTTCCGAGGTTTTCAGAGGGTCCGACCATAGTAATCGCGCGCAGCATACAGCAGTATTGTATGCGCGATCACCGCACGCCGTCACACGTCAGCGTAGTGGGAGCTCGGGCCGTCTATTTAAGCCTAAGCAGCAGTGCTGTCAAATGTTCCACAGAAAAATACTTGCAAGTTTTATATTTATTCCTGGAAATTCCTGGCAAAATGCGTGTGATAATAAAAAGCTGATATTGCTCAATTAAACTGAATATTAGAAAAAGACAGATGATAATAAGATTGTCCATCCTTTACATTTTAGACTGCAAAACCATAATATAAAGAAAAAAATAACTACATGTGAGAAGCAAAAAGAGATAGTAGAGAGATTTAATTTTAAAGATGGGCATCTTATCGATTTTCATACACTTGCCATCAGTTGTATGTACATTTCGCCTTAATATTTTGTCAATTTCTGAGTACAAAACATCTATTCCTGGCAAATCCCTGGCATGATAGTATTCCTGGCAAAATTACTGGCACAGCTAATTATTCCTGGCAAATGCCAGGAATTATTGGCAAATTGACAGCCCTGCTAAGCAGATCATTATTTCGCTGAGAACTACACGTTCTCCATCCGGGTCAACAGTCCAAACGGACTGAACTGGGTCGCCTGCCGGACCGCGCCTTCCTGGTCTAGCAATATAGGTGAGGCTAGGCTTGTATGTATATGGTGTTTTACTATACACTTCCTTCCTTACGTCCTACCCCTCTAATGGCCAGCATTGCCGAGGACCCTTATAAGAACGGGCAATGCTGTGTCATCCTACCGTCACTGCCGAGGACCCTTATAAGAACGGGCAGTGTCGGTTCCTTTCCTAATTTCCTACAGCTATTGGTCGACATTGTAGAGGACCCTTATAAGAACGGGCAATGTCGTTCCATCCTGCTGACGCTGTCGAGGACCCTTATAAGAACGGACAGCGTCAGTTTCTTTCTTTCCTTCCTACCGTCACCTATACACACACGCACTGAATGCCGTAAGTTTAGTTTTGTTTCCGTATTGATCAGAAATGTGTTTTACCGCCAGGTGCCTTCCGATGTTCGTTGATAAGGACGCTTAACAACTGTCGCCCCGACGCCTATCGCCGCCGCCGCGTGTAGAGATCGCCGCCGTGTAGAGACGCCGCCTATCGGCGATCGATGCCGGGTTATTGTTACATACCGCGTATACCGCCGTTGGTGGAATTTTAATACGAAGCGCCGTGCACCGTGAACGCGGATTTTAGATACGAGGCACGATAATTTGCGTACGAGCCGTCGTGAATAGCGTCGCAACGGTATAGCACGAGGTAGGTGAATAGCGTCGTGAATGATAGCGCCGGGTTACCGTCTTCAGCGCAACCGACCAGTACGAGCTACCATGATCAGCTCTCAAAACATACCCTTGCCCTCCAGACCGTGTAATTGTTAGTTTGTTGTACATCTTAGATTGTAAGTTAGTTTTAGGCCATATCTTTATAAAAGTATGGAATACAGGGAACAGGATGTTTTAAAACCGTTTGTTTCATTACCTAGTCCCATTTTTACCATTATATGTAACAATTGGCAGCTGGCAGCCAGCACTAATACGCACAATTGACCCCTGGCTTGCCGTTTCTCCACTGTAACAAGCTGCCCGGTGCATAAGTGAGCCCTCGACCACATAAATCCCGAGGGTGGCGCCCGAAAACCGACCACCGAGTGGATGTTTTGACCTTCAGGCAGTCAAACCGTTGATCAGTTGAGAGAGCAGGGATATCCCGAATATAATTAGATACCGTCGAACCGATACCCCTGCGCTGAGCATTTGACCGATGACTGTCTGCACGAGAAATATCCACTGACCGATGTTCCGGTGCCGTGAACGAAGTAAATCCGTAGAGCACGACCTGCCCCCCCCCCTCTACGAAAACGTGTCACAACACATTCCAGCCAAAAAACCAATGTTATATTTTTGTTACTGACGAAAGTCTTTTTTCCATGGAGCATACTAGCAACCACGTCACCTAGGACCCGATAACATGGAAAGGGTTCCCACAGAGCTTCATACTTTTGGTATCTTTGTATACCTGGTATGAGTCAATATTCCCTGGAGGGAGTGCGAAGCCGTTTGGCTTGAAATCATAATGAATGTTTTATTTGTATATCATTTTTGCATCGTAAATTATTTATAGTATCACAAAATAAAATAATATGAAAAGTAAGGGAGTGATATTAACAAGCTTAATTACTCCTAACTATTATAAATACGTAAACTCTATTGACGCATACTCTAATGAAAATATATAGAAAACATTATAAGAAATATGCACTTTAAACACAAGAAATGCTGATCATCTTAAATAAATAAATGAATTTGCCACAAAAAACCTATTTTGAAATAATCTGTTTCCTGGTATGAACTAACTGCTAGTAAAACTTTCTATCAGTGAAGTAAGAATTTTGCCGGGCCACTCAATCATCCAGGCAGAGACTTGGATTTTCAGGTAATACAGGCATATAGAAATAAATCGTATATGTTCTCTGCACGAAATTTTGTGTCATAAAGTTTTTGTAAACAATTAAAAGTCAAAAAATGCACTTTTTTGCACTATTTTTGGTTTTTTACCAATCTCGATATTTTATTTGTTGCTGAGAAAAATGCAAAACAAGGTCAAAATTGTTATAATATTCAATTAACAATAATTATTGCTAAATGCAATCTACGACTTTGTTGTTACGTAAAAAGTTGGGTCTTTTAGTGCTTAATATGTGGTAAAAGTTTCAGATCGATTCATGAAATAGTTTGTGCAAAATTTAATTTGTTTATCACAGGCAAGCGAATTTTGCAATAACATTCTAGCTCCATTAATGAACGTACACCGATTCTGAGTATATCTCATGAAAGAGGAACTCTTCTTCTATGAGAAGTATTACATGGAATTGAGGAAAATTAATTTTAAATTTGTTTAAACTTCATTAGAAAACCACTATCATTTTTACCTTGTAAACAAATTAAATAACTTTTTTGTTTTTGCCGACAAAAAGATTCTGTTTTCATATTTGGAAAGCTGGCATTTTTAAAAGAATTTAGAAAAAAATACGGCTTAGGTCAATATGCGACAAAAGCACTGTACATGAATTATTCAAAAATATTGGTCCAACTGTCTCGACTCCAAAATGTAGCATCTGCCACTTGCCGCTCTCTACCTACATTGAATTTCGGAGCAGACAAAGAGTATTCCCGCTAAGACGATCGTATTCAGATATTTTAAATATGAAATTTTAATTGCCGTTAAAGTAATTTACTTTCAAAATCAATTATTATGTTTAACTATGAAAATCTCAAAAACATATTAATTTTTCAATGTCATATATTGTTATAACATATATATATTACGGTAGCAAACAATACTTACCTATACGGCTTTTTTTTATATGCAATATAATGAATATTAATGTTTTATAACAATAATTTAATCATTCAATTTTCCCGACTTATAACCACGTTTGCCAAAAAAAAATAATACAAAAATTATTGATTTTTAATGAAAAAATTTTGTGGAAAAAAATGTTTAGACAAATTAAATGTTTAATTTATAAACTAATAAATAAATAGTATGCATATTTGTAATGTACGCAGAAAGGTACCATAAATTAAAAAAAGAATCATCAAAATCCGTCAACAACTTTCGGAGATATAGCTAATGGTAGCAGTTTGAAGTTGCTGTTTCATTTTTTGAACGCGCGGATTTGTTAGCAACTCATTTTCCTGCCGAGTCGTCTTTTAAACAATTAACATTTTTTAAACTTCACTGAAGCTTTTGTGTTTGTGTTATCATTTTCCGAACAACTCACACCTAAACCTAAACTCCTAAACTTTCGAATGGCGCTAGTTTCGTTTTTTAATTGTTATTAACAATATATGAATGAAGTTAAAAAAAATTGTTAACTTTTGCCCATATTAACCATTATAAATTCGGCTAAAAATGCCAGCGTCCCAAATATGAAAACAGAATTTTTTTATCGGCAAAAACAAAAAAGTTATTTAATTTGTTTACAAGATAAAAATTATAGTGGTTTTCTAATGAAGTTTTAATAAATTTAAAATTAATTTTCCTCAATTTCATGTAATACTTCTCATAGAAGAAGAGTTCCTCTTTCACGAGATGTGCTCAGAATCGGTGTACCTTCATCTATGGAGCTAGAATGTTATTGCAAAATTCGCTCACCTGTGATAAACAAATTAAATTTTGCATAAACTATTTAATGAATCAATCTGAAATTTTTACCCCATATTAAGCACTAAGAGATCCAACTTTTCACGTAACAACAAAGTCGTAGGCTGCATTTAGCAATAGTTATTGTTAATTGAATATTATAACAATTTTGACTTTTTTTGTATTTTTCTCAGCAACAAATAAAAATATCGAGATCGGTTAAAACTAATTAGTAATTTTTTCAATTCTCTACAAGCTGGCTATCCCATTTTGTCCAAAAATTTCTTTAGTTTTTGCTGGTAAGCAAAAAAGCGCTAAAAATTCCTTTTTTCGACCTTTAATTGTTTACAAAAAGTTTATGACATAAAATCTCGTGCAGAGGACATATACTTTTTATTTCAATAGGCCCATATTACCCGAAAATCCAGGTCTCTGCCTGGATGAATGAGTGTCCCCAACTAGGTCTTTTTTTCACTTATTTGACTGGAGTATTTTTGCGTTTCAATTTTAAAGAGTGACCGTGAAATTAACGTATTTCGTAGACCTCGTATTTGAAATCAAAATGTGTGCTAATTGAAAGTTTATGATAAGATAATGCTCTAAGAAAAGCTTCAAAATGAGTATATGTTTTAATTTTGAGAAATTAATTATCAAAGTTGACGAAATTAAGTTGCATAATGTATTTCAGTTGGATAAAAGTATCGAGATTAAAAATCTGATATCTCAACAATGAAAGAAGATAAACATATCATTTTAAATGTTAGCCCGGTCTCTTTATCATTTTAGAAAATCTGTAGAAATATTTAATTGAAATAAATGCTTTCACATAGTTTTTCTTCTTCTATTTGAAAATTAAATAATGTTTTTCAACCTAAACTAAACTGATTTAGTTTAAGAAGTACTTGTGTACTAGAGTACTAATATTAGTTGTACGACGATGGTATGAAAAGTTTTCAGTCTCCTCTTGAGATGGCTCAGCGCCATTTGACTAAACCACCTGAAACGTCATCTTTCTCCGTTACATGAATATTTTATTATTATTATTATTCTGTCCTTTTATCAAGTTTCCAAGTTTTATTGTTTTCCAAGTACGGAAAAAACGAGTCGTAATAACGATATACATAAAAATATACAAACCATATATGGGAATTCACCCTCCTTAGCATCGGTCCCATTAACTATTCTTAAGGGTGGTCTTGCAACAACTAAAAAATATGATCATTTAGTATATCGTTTTATAGTGATACTGAGACAAAATTTCCACTCCAGTTTCTTTTTTATTTCATTTTGGCAGTATTTACACTTGACATCGAGCCGAGATGAGAGAAGCTTCCCATCTCATCTCAATTTTTTTAGAAAATTGTAATAATCTTCTAAAAGGTGTCTTGTGGTCCACATTTTTTACCCAAATATATATTGATGAGTAAAAATGTTAAAAATTCTAAAATTGCAGTCACTACACTAAAGTAATAAATTTGGAAATACTAAACTAAATACAATATTGTAACAAAGGACTAGGAGAGTTTTGACGTGTCCTTATAGAAAAAT
Organism: Diaprepes abbreviatus; assembly: GCA_034092305.1. Taxonomy (NCBI): domain Eukaryota; kingdom Metazoa; phylum Arthropoda; class Insecta; order Coleoptera; family Curculionidae; genus Diaprepes; species Diaprepes abbreviatus. Next base: position 101,479 of record JASJET010000381.1, on the reverse strand, counting down.
TATTTTGACGAGTTCTTATAGAAATCTTATATTGATATTTTAGTAGGTTTTACAGGTATGCAAATACGAATAATATATGAGTAGTTAGTTAAGTTTTGTATTTGAATGTGAAAGGGTTAAGTAGTGATAATAGTAAAAAATGTTGTGTTTTATTTGGACCCAGTGAGCGAATATAAGAGAGAAAAAATCGTAACTATTGTTGTCGGGAATGAGAATTATCACCGGATTTCCAAAAAATTCTATTTAAAAACCGAAAAAAAAATATAGAAAAACAGATTTCACATTTAGATTTGTTATCAAGCAAAAATTCTGCTCAGTTCTATTTTAAAAACTCAAAAAGATAGGGAATAACGAACTTCATCATCGGATTTGTCGTCAGGAATGAAGCTTAGAACAGAATATTCGACTAAATTCTAGAATTTTCTATTTGGGAACTAGAAGAGATTGCGAAAAATTGACTTCATCTTCGGATTCCTCCCTATACCCACGCCTCAGGTTATACTTATCAATACGTGTAACTTTCCTTCTTGGAACCTTCCCCCTATCAACGTGGATCTAACTCTGACTAAATTCTCAAAAGACCAATACAGTAACCTGTTTATTATTCAGCATTTTCACAAAAACCACACTATCATTTATATGGATGGATCAAAAACTTCACAAAACTCTGGAGAGGCATCTCATTGCCAAATAAAGTCAAAATATTTCTCACTCCATAATTCCAGAAGCATAATGTCTGCAGAATTGTTTGTTATACAAGCCACTGGCTTGATCCTTACCAACAACCTATCAAACTGGCTGATAGCATCTAATTCTCTAAACTCCCTCAATCTCATTAGTTCCAAACAACCAAAATCACCTCTACTCAGCTTAATACTATATAATATAGAACACATTTTAATACAAAAGGAAATGGTATTTTTTATGTGGACACCTAGCCACGTAGAAATAGCAGGCAATGAGGCAGATTTATTGGCCAAACAAGCATGCAACTCAAACAATCCAACTCTGGACTACGTCTTTTCACTATTTGACATAAATAATTTTACGGATAAAATAATCAAAAACGCAATACAGCTTGAGTGGAACTTACTAGAGGAAGACAATAAGCTGCATGCGGTCAGGAATGTATTTTATGGCAAAAATGATGTCTCCCAGATTGAGAGAAAACCCCTAAATCTCATAACAAGGATGAGAACTGGATATTCGAGATTAACACATGGTTACCTCATAGAGAAGACTGATCCACCTACATGCCAGAGATGTCCTACTGCATTGAGTATTACGCAAATTCTCTGCTCCTGTCCACAATACGAACCTATCCTTACAGCATTAAACCTGACAGGATCATTACAAAATAAGCTAGCTTTCTCGAATGCCTTAAACATGGCCAAATTCCTGGAAACGACTGGACTTATATATCAAATTTAAATTCATAGTAAACAAATCTCATTATAGATACTAAAAAGCCCAAGAGGCTCTTTCTTGTGTCTTTAATTAATAACTCTCTCTCTTGGATTTGTAATCAAGAAAGAAGATTTTAAGAACATTCTAGAAGTTTCTATGATAAATATTAGACAACAGCCGAAATGGAGCAAATAAATTGTCTTATTTTATGCACCATATATAAGGACGTCGCCTTAATGAAAAAAAAAGAACGTCTCCAAAATGAAGAACAACGTCGTTTGAAAGAAAAGCATGAAAAGAAGAATATGAACGTCGTCAAAGAAAAAGGAAAGCGTCGCATTAAATATGAAGGTAAAGTCTGTAAATGGATACAATAAGTTATAGAAAAAAATCTATCAAATTGTACAGGGAAAAACGCAAAGTTTAATAAAGAGATGAGCTAAAAGACATCGGAAAAGTGCGACAAAAAGTGAAAAAAATCGTAGACGAGATAGAAGTAAAAGTACGCAAAGGAGTAAATAGTATTGAATCAATTGTGTTACAAGATATAGGAAAACTGCTACAAAAGGTGAAAGAAATAAAATAATCTAAAATGAAGAGTCTTCGCAAAGAAATCAATAAAATAAAGAAGCATGGCCCTCATTAAGAAATTAGACATTGGCAAGTGATACTTCACGGTATGGAAGAAACCAGACCCAGTGCTAGAGATATGAATGAACTGGACACGTGGAAAGTTACCGTCGGTAGCGAATAAGGTCTTGTTCACCATCCAGAGAAAACTTCAACAGCACAATTTTAAAATCAAGCGTAGAATATGTGATACTTCGCATTATAGCAGAAACCAGATTTTAGCGCTATAGATGTGGGTGAATTGGACACACGAGAAGGGATTGTCAAGGGGAATTAAGAAACAAAATAAAATACTACAGATATGGATATTTGAGAAGGGACTGTTGGGTGCAATTAAGAAACCAGATAAACTACTACAGATGGCGATAAACTGGAAACATAAGAAAGGACTGTCAGGTGCCATTAAGGTCCAATTCACCATCCAGAGACCTCACAGAGTCATTGTTTCTTGTAGTTTCTATATTCGTATTCTCGTATATAAATAGGGATAGGAAATAAGTAGTTAGTTTACTTTTGTATTTGAATATGAAAATGTTAAATATTTATTAAAAGCTGTTATTTATTATATGAAGCGAATTTGACAAAGAAAAAATCGTAACAATATGAAAAAAAACCAAACTGTTTCGAATCTTGACTTTTTATTTAAAATTATATTTTAATTACACATAATATGTTTCGTAACACTGCTGGTTCGTCAGATGTCATATTGGCAATGACAAAGAAAGTTAAGAAATAAATATTATTGAAAGTGTTTAAGAACCTACCTAAAAATTTATGTTTAGAAATTTAAGTTGTTGTACCGTAATAAGTATCAAACCAACAGTATTAAAACTTCGGCACTATATTTCAACTAACTTTGGTAAAATATCCTAAAGTTTTCATATCGAGACGAGATTTTTCAAGATGAGACGGGACAAACTAATTTCGTCATATCTCGATTGTAATTTAAGACCGGGATGAAACGAAACTAGGATCGAGACGTAGTAAGATTTCATAATTATTTAAAATGTTTATTAAACTAAAAAAGTCTTACCTTCATATTGAGAGGCGACAAATATTGTCAAAAATTGGAGAACATATAAATATCTAGTCATTTTAAAAACAATACAATGAGCCGAATTTGCAATTATATTATTTAAATAACTTACTTAAAACCCAATATCTAATCTTTCTAATCTATAAGCAGAAATAGAATTGAAATGAAATTCTAATTAAAGCTAAGAATATCTGAAGGGTCATATTGTTTACTTAATTTTAATTATTACCGTATACAATGAGGTACGAAAATATTTCATATTTTATTTTAGTTATTTATCAGTAGCGGCTAGTATATAAGTACTGCAGAGCTGCAAAAACACCAACATTTTTAGGCTTAAAGCCTTGTGGTAAATACCCTATAAAATATTTTATAAACCAGCCGCTATGAATTCTGGAACGCAATAAAATCGAGTCGAGAGTAGTGATGGGAAAAATAATCGATTTTTAAAATAATCGATTATTATTATATAAAAATCGATTTTTAATAATTGATTACACGACCAAAAAAATCGATTAATTAAAAATCGATATTCTTGCACAACCCGATTTTTACCAATGCCATTTAAATTTCAGTTGACGAAGTAAAACAAGGAAATTGGCAGGGATATGAAAAACTACAAAAATAGGCTAAATGCCTAAAAAAGTGTTCCATCATGCAGAAAATAAATATCATAAATTGACATCGACTGGCTATGTGGAGCAAGCGCAAAAAGAAATTTCGTAGTAAATTTATTGCATGAAGTTGGCAATGTGAGAACCGGAAACCAGAGCAGGGTTTGCGACACGATCGGCGTCCCGGCTTATTCTTTATGTTTAATGCGGTTGTTTGCCATCGTTCTCGACGCTTATTTTCTTTGTTGTGCTGTGCAGTATCATTAGTTAAATTTCGAAATTTATATTTGTGTATGTTGTCAAGACATTTGTATAGACTTTAATTTATAACAGTGTGTCAGTGTATGGTATTGTTTTGTAAATCGCGCGGTTCGATCCTGGAAATTCATTATTTTCGGTAAATACCTACGTTTTTTATATTACATCAATATGTAAAATTATACTGAAGATCTTTTAATAGATCGACGATTTTAAAGTTTTGTTTGAGCTAGTGTGTGTTTTCATTTCATTTTTTTTTTGATCAGATATTAATTATTTTAAAGTTTAGAAGGTACATGGAAAACACTTTACTTAATAATAACATAAAGGAAGAGTAACATATGGTTAATTCCTATGGCCAGATCCTTTTTAACATTGTAAATAAGATAAGATTTTATTTCGAATTATGTACAAATTTTTTTTAAGGCAGTGTTTCTTTCATTAGTCGTTTTATAACCTGAACTTTAAATGACAGCGAAAATACAGCTTATAAACAGGTGTGCAACTTGACTTAAGCTTATGAGACGAAATTAATCCCCATATCTTAGACAGGCAACTCCACATACGCTTTGGGGAAGGGGATGATATCACAAAAGTACAGTATGGCAAGCGAAAATAAGTTGTTGACGGGGGGGGGAGACACCATTTTTAGTGTAAAAGGCAAGGTCGGGTCTATTTTCTGAAATTTGAAACTCTTGAAGAGGGGGGGCGATCACAAGAAATAACAATTTGTCCTCATGGGGGGATACCAGCAGCATACACATTCCTAGTATAAGAGGCAGAATCGGGTCTATTTTTCTGAACTCAAAGCTCTTGGGGGGGGGGGGTATCGAAAGAAAAACAAATTGTAGCATTTAAATTTACCAGTTAGCATTGTAAGGGAACAAAAGTTTATTGTGATTTTGACTAATTTCAACATTTATTAACTCTAAATTAAATTTTACTAAATGGAAGAATTTACTTGAGTCCCCCTCTGTATAAAGATTTGGACCGTTAAAATTGTTTATCTTAGGTCTGGCCAAAAATAGTCACACATCCGGGAAATATAAATCCATCAACAAACTTAAGCATAGTTTTATTACTTTTGGGGTAGTTTATTTTTCTGAAAAAACAACATAAACTTGATGAATTTATGTGACCCAAAAACTTAACTATGCCACCCTCTCGAAGTTTTTGATATAAATCTGTCAAAGTAAATAATAATCGTAAAAACCATATCGTTAAGGGTCTCAGGTCAAGTTGTAAAGTGATAGCCACATGTGGCGACAGTGAGAGAGCATTCTTTTACTTAAACTGAGCAAATTTTCCCATCATAAGAAAACAAAAGAATATTTAAATAAAATCGCTAAAATGCAATATTAGTATTTGTTATTATGTACAAAGTTCGCGACTGTTACCCATTTTTCCCCAATTGACGAAAATAAGAATAAGAAAGAGAGAAAATGGTTAAAACCTTGGGGTTTTTTTATGGGACCTGTCACGCAACCTTTAGAGTAGCTGTAGAATAGATATTAATAACATTTATATAAAGTAATTATAAGTTTGAGCTCTGGTCAGTCCTAATATTAAATTAAATTAAATTCGACGCATGGATGACTCATGCCATCTATGAACCAGGGTACCGAAAACACACCGACGCTCGGGAACGGAAACTACCTTTTCGCGCGCGGGGATGCATCGCGTAAGGGCGTTCTATTGGTGGGAAAGCACGCATGCCGGAACCAACGCATCTAATAGGGAGAAGGGCGGTTCTAAGGGATGGAAGTTGAGTTGGATCTTGAGAAATTAATTAAGGGCAGTTACGATTTTGAATTCGTCTAAGTCAGTTTGGCGTGCATTTTAGTGTTTTACCAGTGTAAGAAGGTTCTTTTCTGCTGTCTTTTCTGCTATTTTTGTCTTATATTTTTTTTTTATTCTTCCAGACAGCATTTCAAATAGTAAGGGGAAATTTACTTTATTTTCTACCGGGGAAGGGAGTCCACCATCCCTTAAACTTTTAATTAAACAAATAAATTTGGGTTTATTTCATTAAGGGGAATATCAGAACGGCCTAAAGAGCTTGTAGGTTTAAGCTTTTAAATTATAATCCAGATTTACTCTTAAGTTTCTCATTGTACATAGTTCGTTTATTCTATTTATTTTTGTTCAATAGACTAAGTTGTTTTGAGAAACTTGTTTTATTGAATTTAATTAAAACCTTCACGCGAATTAACTCGCGGGCGCGCTGCCGCGAGATCTACAAAACAAGAGATGTCTACTGACCAACTAATTAGCAGCCTTTCCTGAGTCCTGAAGATCTGAGTCATGGTTGTGGTAAGCTTTAATAACCGTAGTGTTTGGTACTAAAACTGCAAGAGAGAAGTTGAACGACCAGACTTCCAGAGTGTCTTTATTACTGTGATATTTATTTGTAGGTTATTAAAATAGTTACTAATTAATATGGGACAAAAATGATTATAGATAAAGTAATTAACGCTACCTCAATATGTCATTGGCCGGAGTCTATAATCAAATTCAGTCACATAAAATTTGGTGGCCAGCTTAAGGGATGTTAATAAAAATTAATTTTTGCTTTAAAATTTTTGATAAATAAAATTGGCGTAGTTGCAAGATTAATATTTTAACAAAAAGAACCAACGCGTAGTAGCTATTTTTTTTTTATCAATCAGTAATTTTGATTTAAAAATTTACATATTTTTTTTAAAATTTTTGTGTGTTTTGAAACGTTCATGACTAGTGAATTTATAGCTTTGAAAATTTCATTATTTGGATTCTCTTTTCTTTATTTCAGTTTAATTAAAAAGGTTAATATTTCAAGTAAGAATATTTAAAATCTTGGTTAGAAAGTTGCTAGGAAATTTAGGGTTTTCAGGTTAGATAAAGACACAAAACCACAACAGATTCAGGACATCAGTTGCACGCATACTAATTACTTTTGTCACTTGTTGGGAAATTATTATTATTATTTGATCGAAGTATAAATGTTGAGCATTTTGTATAAAAATATTCGGACTAAAGCTAGATTATTAGAAATAAGATATCAATTTAAAGTTAAAAGGGTTAAAAAGTAGTTTTGATCCGGTTTTATTAATTTTGAGAATTAATAACTACCACAAGTGTCAAGTTTTAAGTAGTTTTGGAGACTAACGACATTTCAGATTGTATCTCCGTGATTAGTGTAGAAATCACGTTAATTTACTATTGTAGTTACAACAATTTATTTCTTCCAAATTTGTTTTTACCTTGTGTAATGTTAAGATTTACAATCCGTACTGTGAAGTGTAAGTGAATTTAGAAATCGTTTTTATATTGTCTATTTTAGCGAGGAGTCTTAGATAAACTCCTGTATTTCAAGAAATGTTTGTCTTAAAGGGCAATGATAATTATCCTAACGGGTTAAAATTTAGAAAGGGATGGAAGAAAATTGTTCTGACTAGTAGTTTACATGTATAGGATTGTTACGAAGTTGGATTAATGAATTTTTGTTTTATTTTATAAACATATGATGAAAGGTTTAAACTTATTCCTGTTTAACTATGAATTTGTGCAAAGTGATTTATAATAGCGATTTATAAATAATATTTTATTTTCAGCGTTTGATATGTGAAGTATTATGTTAAAAATTTTCCTTTTCAGGCATTTTTAAAGATCATTCTATTATCATAAAGGTGGCAGCATTTGTATTTAGCAAAGTTTTGTTATAACTTGATTGTTATTTTTTTTTTTTATTTTATTATTTTAGCATTTTTTAGGAACAATTTTAGGAGGACAATGAGATTTATTGACGCGGATTGTCAGCTTGTTTCCTGATTCAGAGACTGGCGATTAGTTTTATTAGTTTTTATTTATTTTTCTTTCAGGAACGACAAGAGAGTTACAGGTCGGAGTGTTTATTTTTCTTCTTTACAGGTGCAGTGTTGGTGTAGCTGAATAAGAGAAAAACGTACGAAAATGTATAATCTATACAGTTGTTTTGAGTATCTTTCAGGTGTTCTTTGAGAATTTAACAGGGCGTCATAAATCTATATTTTATTAGTTGCGTATAATTGAAGACGTGTTATAAGTAATTTTTATCTGTATATTGCAGAATATTTTTGTGGTTGTTTTACAGTTTATTTCAGATTATGTTTTTTTGTTGTTTTGGGCAACCAAGGTAGGTTGCATGCGAACATTTATTTGCATTTGTATTTTATAAAATTTAGTAGATTCGTAACAATATCCTATATATTTTCTACACAAAAACTTTTACTTTTTACCTGTAGTGTAAGCTAGACAGAAGAGACACTTTATTTTTGGATTTTTATTGCCGTAATAATTTACTGTTATATTTTGCAGCATTTATTTTGAGTGTTGCGGTAAATTTATAAAGGATAGAGTTAATAAGGGGATCTGGAGTGATTATTATTTGTGTAATAAATTCTATTTGTTAAGAGTATTTCGAATTTTGAGTTTACATACATAATTCTGTCTATCATTTCACTTACAGAGTTAACATCGTTTTTAACATGAGGAATTTTTCAGTTTTTATTTTAAGAGAAATTAGTGCTGTGTGGAATTTTAGTATCGCCATCAGAAGTCCGAAGTTAGGCTCACGGTAATCGGATACTGTGACCGAGATTTGTGAAACTAGAGTTTTGAGAATTCGACCTGCGGAACAAAAGAAGATTTTAAAAGGGATAAGGATATAGATAATATTTTGCTAGCTGTGATCGAGATAATAGCTAAACATTTTTTTTAATTGTTTGGGGCGTATAACATTAAAACCCGGTTAGAGTATTTATCGCTTTATAACGCGTTATTTATTTTTTTTTCTCGGAAGTTGTTTATAATACGAGATTTGGGGTAGAGTGGCGGTTAATATCGCGGTAATTTATTTTTTTTTGTAGAGAGATAGTAAGATAAATAAATAAAGGGTGAAATAACGTGTATTAAGGGAATTTTGAAGGCGGCTCTGTGTCGATTTGTCTTCTTTGAGAGTGAAGAAGACGGGAGTATTTTGTGTGCTATATCTAGATATCGAAAATATCTGGTGGTGATATAGCGGTGTAAGTACGTAACGGAGTTTAAATATGGCTATATCTAGGTATATAGCGGAGTAAAGAACGTAACAGCGGTTAGACGAAGCTATATCCGGGGAAACAATTCGTGAATATATAACAACATAGAAAAGGCAACTTATTGAATATGTCGGAACACGACAAATTCAATAAGGCTGTAACTGGCGGCCATGAGGGTCAGTCAGAGTATAGAAGTGTAGAAGCACTGCGAAGACAGATTGTAGAATTACAGGCAAAAGTTGAGAAAGAGTTAGTAACAATGAAGCAATCTAGGAAAGAACAACCAGTGGTCGGTGACTCTGAGTCGGAGACTAGGTTACGAGAGCCTAGATCTTTCTACTTAGACGATCTGAAGACGATAAAACAGTTACTAACCGAAATAAATGATTTGGATAATATTGATCCTTACACTGGAGGAAAGGATTATGAGGCTTTTATAGAAGCCGTGATTTCGACTTCTGGTCAACAAAGTTGGACGGAAGCCGAAACTCTAAAATTTTTCATTAAGAAATTGAAAGACATGGCAAAAGACGAGTTCTATGCTCTTAGATGGATGGATAGGCCCAAAACAGTTGATGAAATGATTATTTGGATAAGACGAGTGTTTGGTACCCACGTATCTCAATTAGAAGGGAGGAAAGAACTAGTACGTTGCGTCAAAAAACCAGACGAAGCTTTGGGTGCTTACGCCCAACGATTACGAAAGCTTTCGTTAATGGCGTTTCCTGAAGAAAATGCTAATATAGCTCAGGTGACGTACAGGAACAAAGTTTTAGTAGAACAGTTTATACAAGGTATTGATATTCGTCTGGCCAATAAAATAATTGAGAATGGCGACTTTTATACTTTAGATGAAGTCCTAGAAGTAGCAGAGAAATACGAGACAACTATTTCCAGGCAGCTACTTAGTAATTTATATCAGGAACGGTACTCATCATTTGTGCGATATGTAGATGGAACTTTAGGTGTTATACCTAAGCAGTTTTTGCCAAATAATCAACAATCCATCGAAGATAACGGTAGATTGAAAATAAATGGAGAGACAACAAAGAAAGGTCAGAAAAATGCATCTTCTCATAAACACCGTAGAGAAGCAATGCTCAGAAATAACGATCAAAATCATAAAAAATTAGCAAACATCTCAGAAAGAAGATGTTTTAACTGTCAACAAGTAGGTCATATGGCGAATAACTGTCCATCGCCACTTACTTGTTTTAACTGCAAAAAGAAAGGGCATTTCTTTAAACAATGTTCTTTAAAAGGCAAGACAATATCAAAGAAACCTCCTAAATAGACTCATTCCCAATCATTTGTAGAAAACCTAAGATAGTACTCGCCATCAAGGGAGAGTAGTTGGGTTATCTTGTTTAAGATTAAACTTGGCGAATCGGCAAGTTTTCTAGCAAATTGCATCACAACTGAGTCATTAATTTATTTGGTAAAGAAAATGCTTAACCGTATTTTTTTTTTAGTTTTAACACTACGAACGATTGCCGAAAGAATAATTAATTTTGGCAAAACTGAAATTTGATTTACATCGGGAAAGTTTCCGTCTGGAAAGAATATAGAACACTTATTCATTGCCCATAGTAACAACTTAAATTTTCCAAATTTAGAATAGAGTTTTGGAAAAATGCAAGCCTGTAATTATTTTCAGTCTAAAGAAATCGTAATTGCGGAGATATAGCTTGATCTTGCTGAATGGCTATCTAGTACGACCCTACCATACTGTCGTTCAAGGCAGTTATGCTGGTGAACTAGACGCCTCTGAGTTTTGCAACTTGTTGCAGTTTTAGCACGACGGGCAGAAATGCTGGTGCTAGCGAGATGGTCTAAGAGAGACAAGGCCTGATCGTGGAGTTTTTTTAATACTAGTTAAAAGTGGTACCACGTATGAGTGGGGCATACAAGTCTAGTTCCCAGGTCTACCATCCGTGACATATTTCTAGGGAAACGTTCAGAGTTTAGAAAAAACTCTGAAGTTATCTAGAGATTAACCTGATATTCAATAGTTTGGAAAAGTTTGAGGACAACCTTTGGTTTAACAATAGTAAAATAATTCAGCAGTCTAATACTTCTGACTGGCCATCAGAGTAGAAAGAGCGGTAGTAACTCGAGGCAACCGACTCTTGCAGGACTGTTTGAATACTTGGAAATTTCACTCATTTCAGGGCTGTGATTATGGCGTTCGCGGACGCGTGGACACTATAATTATAAGCCATTCAATCATATAATTGTCGACATTTGCACGACTATCAATAATTTAATATCACTTATTCCCAATCAAACAATTCAAAGTATAGTGTTATCCTCATTCTTATTGGTTTCCAATACCCAGTCCATTAATAATTCCACTTGCATTTAAAATTTGGTAGATGTAGTTAGTCTAGGTAGGGTGGAGTTTACAGCGGTCTCTCACTAAGGCTGTTTTTGTTTATGAGTGAGTCTATGTCTTGCCGGCATAGAGTACATTATGAGAATGTATGTTACCGTTTGCAAGATGCCGCAATAGTAAAATGTTACGTTTTTTTTTGTAGAATTACGGGACATCTTCACGAAAAAGATGCCGAGAGGTGTAAAATGTTACGTTTTTAGAGAGTTACGGGATATCTTCAAAGAGGAAGATAAGCGAAAGTAGTATGATGTTATAGTTTCAGAGAGTTATGGCCACATCTTCGAGGTGGAAGAAAAGCCATTAGAAACTATGGACGAAGGAGCGCCTTATCGAAATTCGTGTGAGTTTCGCGGAAAAATTAAGAATTAAATAGACGAAATAGATTAATAAACCCTCTGTATCTCTTTGAAGTGTAGCAGTGGTCCTAATAAGTAAGAAGACAGGACCGGACCTAGGAATTTAGATGTTGTATCGATTTTACCAACTTAGTAAAATTATACTTTACTTTTGTTCTCCAATCTTAGTATACTTGACAGAATAAGACGATAGGAGAAGCTTAAGTATTTTCTACACCGGACACGACTAAAGGCTATTGGCGGGTTGAACTTGACCCAAGGAATAGAGAATAAATAGTATTTTCAGTCCCTGGGGTCACTAGAAATGTAACCATATGTCTTTTAGGCTAGCTAGTTCTCCATTTACCTAGCAGTGATTAATGATGTGTGTAATTCACTATCTATTAGACTTCCATTGTGATGTTTATTTGGATGGCATAAAAGTATTTATATAAAGCCACCTTAAGCAGCCATTGCAAAATCACACAAAGTTTAAAAAAAAAAACATTCATCTATAACTCAATTCGGAAAGATCTACTTTTATGTAAATGGAAGTCCATGAAATTATCTTTATATTAAAAGAAGGAGTCCGTCCCTGTTCGAAACAGGTAGAAATTTTTAAACGGTACTCCAGACCAGTCACCGTTATTCGAAATATGATCTTCGGTCACTATTAGAATTAGTGGCGTGGAGTTAAAAAGGACTTAAAGGAATTATTATTTTTTTCGCAATTTGCAATAACACTAGCGAATTTGGCCGAGTAAAATGTCTAATTTAGATGGATTAAAGACTGTGAAGGATAATTTGCACATCCTAAGAACAGCTTTTTCCGGGAAATGCTTTTAAAATACCTAGATTCAAATGGACAAGGTTTAGTTGGCTGTGATAGAGACCAATTTGGCAATTACCGTTTTTTTAACATCAGGTCTACGATTGTCAAGAGTTCTTAACAAAGACTCCAATAGATAATTCACACTATATATATGCATAGTAAAAGTATCACACTTCGAAACGCAAATGTGTGGATTTCGTTTACGTAATTATACAATTTAAGGGTTACTTTTGGGTCAATAAATTACAGTCAACAAAACTACACTGTAAAAGTTCAAGTTAGGACGCTAAGTATCACGCAATCTAGGAACATAGGAGGATACAAAAGCAGCCGAGAAAAGCATAAGCCATAGCGAATTGTCGAATTATGTGGTGTAGTGACAGATGTTAGAGAGATACATGGTACGGATGTAAAAGAAGTTTGCGTACGGGGGTTTTAAAGAAAGTAAATACGTGTATAAATGGGTTTGATTAATTTAGGGATCGAGTGATCAGTTAGCAAATATTATAGCAAATAGTATTATAAATGTTATTATAAATAACAGTTTGTCGCAGCAAGAAATGTTTCCAAAGTACAGAGATGAGTGACACAGTAGAGCCAGATAGCTAAAAGAAGATACGTCACACTGTGTAATACATCAGGAGTATTTCTTTTTGTTTTATTTGTTTGTTTAAGGGTGATGGTATTATTATTTTTTTGTTTTCTCCTGGAGTTTTAGGTGTATATTTGTCGAGAATATTAGTAATGTCTTGGAGTTTTAGAGCAAGCAGTACTTTCTACCGTAGATAGTTGATGGTATCGCTGAAATTGGGTCATCCAACTGCGTAGGTGATGTTTGACGAACACGTTTTCCCTCCTATGAAGCCATGTGAGAGTCCAGGAACTTCAGTGAAAGCGACACAGCAAACCGATCCAGTGGGGCTGGAATTACAACAACCTATGACGCAAAGGACATTGGAAGAGGCAGAAGCAGATAACGAACCTTCCACGACGAAACATTCGATTTCACTGGTTAACTCCAACGATGTGTTTGCTTGGAATGGACATGGAGAAGTGGAGTCAACATTGAATTCATTACCAAGGAAGCAGTACCAATTGACAGCAAAGAAATTTATGGGGATCAACCACACTGATCCTCATACAAGGAAACTATTTTTCTAAGGCCGAGTTCACGAATCTCGCACAATCTGCTGCAGAGGAAGTAAGGGGCTTCTTATCAAAAATGGGAAATCTATTTTCCATTTGTGGTTTCCTGTACACACTCGCATGTGCTGTGAGTTACCTGGCCGGAGTAATCACCAACTACTTCGTTTTAAAGAAGGCCTCTCGAGACCACCCGAACAGGCGAAGATACCTTTTAGCCAGCCTTTGGAACAACCTGGCTCATTCATATTTGTACCAGCTTAATCGCCGTAACAACGAGAGAAACCCAGGACCGGAAGAAGACCAGCAGGAACTGAACCAAGTTCTTGTAAACCCGTGTGCCCCGACTTCATCAGTTTATCCGCCACTACCTTTGAACGTTTCCGTGTGCAGTGACCCGAACTGTAAAGTTCTAAAAGACTCGAAGTGCGAATCGGGAGTATCGGACAAATAGTGGACCGAGGATAATAGTGCAAAGTGCGTGTTCGCGGAAAAAGGTGAAACTCGTCCGAGAAAGACTGCATTTTGCAGAAGTGTCTAAAAGACTTCCCTGGATTGAAGAAAGAAGAGGACAAGGATTAGGTTAAGGAATATTGTAGAAACCCACAAATGGTTTTATTGCAGTCTAGTTGAGTTATATATTCTTTTACTTTTCTTTTTGTGGGAAAATGCTCATTCTAAGGGGGAGGGTAAAATGTAAGGGAACAAAAGTTTATTGTGATTTTGACTAATTTCAACATTTATTAACTCTAAATTAAATTTTACTAAATGGAAGAATTTACTTGAGTCCCCCTCTGTATAAAGATTTGGACCGTTAAAATTGTTTATCTTAGGTCTGGCCAAAAATAGTCACACATCCGGGAAATATAAATCCATCAACAAACTTAAGCATAGTTTTATTACTTTTGGGGTAGTTTATTTTTCTGAAAAAACAACATAAACTTGATGAATTTATGTGACCCAAAAACTTAACTATGCCACCCTCTCGAAGTTTTTGATATAAATCTGTCAAAGTAAATAATAATCGTAAAAACCATATCGTTAAGGGTCTCAGGTCAAGTTGTAAAGTGATAGCCACATGTGGCGACCGTGAGAGAGCATTCTTTTACTTAAACTGAGCAAATTTTCCCATCGTAAGAAAACAAAAGAATATTTAAATAAAATCGCTAAAATGCAATATTAGTATTTGTTATTATGTACAAAGTTCGCGACTGTTACCCATTTTTCCCCAATTGACGAAAATAAGAATAAGAAAGAGAGAAAATGGTTAAAACCTTGGGGTTTTTTTTATGGGACCTGTCACGCAACCTTTAGAGTAACTGTAGAATAGATATTAATAACATTTATATAAAGTAATTATAAGTTTGAGCTCTGGTCAGTCCTAATATTAAATTAAATTAAATTCGACGCATGGATGACTCATGCCATCTATGAACCAGGGTACCGAAAACACACCGACGCTCGGGAACGGAAACTACCTTTTCGCGCGCGGGGATGCATCGCGTAAGGGCGTTCTATTGGTGGGAAAGCACGCATGCCGGAACCAACGCATCTAATAGGGAGAAGGGCGGTTCTAAGGGATGGAAGTTGAGTTGGATCTTGAGAAATTAATTAAGGGCAGTTACGATTTTGAATTCGTCTAAGTCAGTTTGGCGTGCATTTTAGTGTTTTACCAGTGTAAGAAGGTTCTTTTCTGCTGTCTTTTCTGCTATTTTTGTCTTATATTTTTTTTTATTCTTCCAGACAGCATTTCAAATAGTAAGGGGAAATTTACTTTATTTTCTACCGGGGAAGGGAGTCCACCATCCCTTAAACTTTTAATTAAACAAATAAATTTGGGTTTATTTCATTAAGGGGAATATCAGAACGGCCTAAAGAGCTTGTAGGTTTAAGCTTTTAAATTATAATCCAGATTTACTCTTAAGTTTCTCATTGTACATAGTTCGTTTATTCTATTTATTTTTGTTCAATAGACTAAGTTGTTTTGAGAAACTTGTTTTATTGAATTTAATTAAAACCTTCACGCGAATTAACTCGCGGGCGCGCTGCCGCGAGATCTACAAAACAAGAGATGTCTACTGACCAACTAATTAGCAGCCTTTCCTGAGTCCTGAAGATCTGAGTCATGGTTGTGGTAAGCTTTAATAACCGTAGTGTTTGGTACTAAAACTGCAAGAGAGAAGTTGAACGACCAGACTTCCAGAGTGTCTTTATTACTGTGATATTTATTTGTAGGTTATTAAAATAGTTACTAATTAATATGGGACAAAAATGATTATAGATAAAGTAATTAACGCTACCTCAATATGTCATTGGCCGGAGTCTATAATCAAATTCTGTCACAGCATCAATGCTACATGTTTTTAGTAATATGATATAATTTGTATATTTTTACCTTATTAAATTTTTATTAATATTTATCCCGTAATTTAAAATAGTAAACATGGAATTTGTTTTTTTTGGTTCACAACTCTTTTGGTCTTGTAACTTACTCTTTTTTCTTAACACAGTTTGTAAATTGCTGTAGTTTATATATTACATTATTTGGTTTGAATTTAAAAGTCGTAAAATATTTTATTTTTAATAAACTTTTATTTATTTACATTCCATTTCAGTATTAAAAGTATAAGGTTATAGTTGGTAATGTGAGGATGTATTCCCGATTCGTTGACACGAGCACGGCATGTCGAGACCGATCATTAAAGGGTGAGTATGCAGTATGGCATTTATAGCAATTTTTTTTGAACTTTGTTTTAATCATGATTAGTAACTTTGGACTGTTTGATCATAATTTTCTCTTTGATAATTTTCCATGGCTTGACAATATTTGATGTATTACCTGGTGGTCAGTGTAAGTTCGGAACTAGGTTAGAGTGCTCCAGGTTGAGAATAAGGTTGGCAAAAGTAAATACCAATATCCCTAACATTTGTCACGTCTGGTTGCAAGAGAGATTTTTATATTCGTTCCCTTTACTGTTAAACCGTCGAAGGCAGCAGACCAATCCTGCCACTAGCTTTGAAAGGGCAGACGGTCAAGTGTTTTTTTTTTTAAAGTCCACTAATCAATGAGGTAAGATTTTGCCCCTTATCTTTACGAATATGTGGTAAAAACAACGTTTTATTTCAGGGCTATTTGAAGCCAGTTCTTTTTTATCTTTGAACTTCATCTCACTCTTTTCATCTTGATATTGCTGTCAAGGCTTTGTGATGGTTCCGGCCCTAGTTTTCCTGTCCGTGTGACCACGACTATTTTAACCTTACCCTGCGTTTGGTTGGTGAGTTGGAAGTGGCCCTGTGAAGCCTCCATTCATCCACAACACAACAGGAATCCTAGCAACAGCGCTAAAAGTGAGAGGTACCATAGCATATACCAGGTAGGAGAAAACCTTAAGTTAAAGAATTGGAGCTATAAATCATTTTTTTTTAAATACAAACAAAACAATATAAATATATTTTAATGTGATATAATAACATGTAAGAACTTTTTGATAACTCTATAAAACTTACGTTATTGGCAATTAAAGGTTCTAGAACATTTGCGGCCAAATTTTATATAAACTTCTAAAAACGAGGTAACAACCATAGTTATCAAGAGAGTACAAAAACATTGTAGGCACCATTCTAATTTATGTACAGAATAATTTTTTGGGAATAAAATGGAATTGTTATTTTGTTTTAATTAAGTCGTTTCATCAATTTAAAATAATTCCTCATACATAAGTGTTTTCCTGTTTAATCACTAGGTAAGTAACACAGATAATGTAAAACAGGTGGCGCCTATTGGGTAATCAAAGCAGAGCACAACTATCTCTAAAAGAGATACGAACCTAGCCTTCGACATATTGAGCTGCCGTACGCATTCGTTGTCGTACCCGGTAAAAAGGGAGACGGCACAAAGTTGTCAACGGGGGGGGGGGGGAGTGCCAGTAGTGTACATATTTCTTTTATAGGCAGAATCGGTTCTATTTTCCTGAACTCAAAGCTCTTGGGAGGGAGGGGGACGATCACAAACATACACATTCCTATACTCGATTCAAGAACTAGAGAGAGTAATAAAACTATTACCGAAAGCTCCAACGTACCTACTCCAGTGTAACTAAGGACTTTTAATTTTAATTTAATTATATTTAAATATTGAAAACTTTTATAAATTAATTGCAACAATAAAATTTCTGATAGTTCAGTGTAATTTCTATCAGTAAGCAAATTACACCTTACAGTGTGTCCTTAGTGATTTATCTTGTTTGCGCTTTTTTATATATTATTTAAGATTAGTGAGATACCCAAAAGATATGGGTTCCACCTCTATATTTATTCCGAAATTGTTACATCAGGATATTTTTTTCTCAACGAAAAACTTATTACTATGAATCTTTATGATGCATTAAGATATTAATATCTAGATAATAATGTTAAAAGTTCTGTCGAGATGTGTTCCAACATGACAGGAGTTGGAAAATCTACTATGTACCGAATACTGAAGGAGAAAAAAACGACTGGAATTGTTAGTACTCCCAAGCCACATTCGATCACAGGCAGACGAAAAACCTCGTTAAAAGAAGGGATGAAAACTGCAATAAAAGTAGTTGTACATTCATTTTATTATGAGAAGCAGATCCCAACCGTCGACAAAATTCTAACTATAATCAATGAAGGTCGCGATTTGCCTGAAATTAAAAGAACTGAACTCTGGAAATTGCTCAGAGATTAATTTTTGCTGGGAAAAACCAGATTAAAAATCTATTCTTATAGATCGTCTGGAAACTGTCCGTTGGAGAAGGAAATATCTCTCTCAAGTAAAAGATAATAGTAAAATTAGTAAAGAATTTTTTGAATAAAATTACTGTGGAAAATTGGAAAAAATCCATATAATAAAAGAATAAAACAAAATGTGGAAACTCGATCTCATGATCGGTGAGATGGAGGAACCAATTATAATTAATTTGAGCGAAGAGAGTTTTACTGACTTAAGAAGTAGATATGTAATATTAACCAGTGTAAACACAATTTATTATTTAAATTTTTATTTTTGTTGTATTTTATTGTTTAATGTTGTTTATATATTTTTTAATTTTTTTATAAATTTTTGTTTTAGCGTGTCTCACTCTTTAATTTTGTATATATTTAATTCCAATTAGCCGTAGGTTTTTTATTGTTTTGTTATTGTATTTGTGTCTTTTTCTTAAGCGTGTAGATCTAACACGTTTGTTTTATTTTTTGGGGCTACCGGATTTCCATATAATAAAGTAAATTAAATTAAGATATCAGTACAATAGAAATCTTCTTCTTCTTCTTCTTCTTTGCGAAAGCCTAAGGCTTGTTTCTACCCATTTCTTTGTCTCTCCTGAGATGCCGACGACCAGCTATCATTCCACCTCTTGGGGGGCCGTCCCGGCGGTCTGCCGGATGCTGGTTTTCCATTTCTGGCAATTTTTACCAGTCTGCGGTTCTCCATCCTAGATATGTGCTCGTTCCAGAAGCGTCTCCTAGCGCGTGTCCATCTTACCACGTCTTCCGTCTTGCATTCTTCCCTTATTTCGCTGCTTCTTCTTTGATCCTAGAGTGTGTTTCCTGTGATCGTTCTCAATATTCTCATTTCATTGGTTCGCATCATCCTCTTAGTCTCTGCTGTGTCAGCTCGTGTTTCTGCCGTGTATGTCATTACGGGCCTGACACATGCTTTATATATTCTAACTTTTGCTGGAATTGATATGTGTGCATTTTTCCATATGGTTGTTCGTAAGGCTCCCGCTATCCTGGTTGCCTTGTTTACCTGGTTTCGTACGCCCTTCTTGAGTTCACCATATGGTGATATTGTTGTTCCCAAATAGTTGAATTCGAAAACCTGGTCTATTATTGTGTTGTTCAGTTCTAGTTTGCATCTCCGTGGTTCCCTGGCGATCACTATACTTTTTGTTTTGATGGTAGATATTTCCATGTTGAATTTCTCGGCCTCTTTTTTAAATGCCTGTAAAAGCCATTGCAGTCCGTCCTCGGTGTCCGCGAATAGCGTTGCATCGTCTGCGTAGCATATTATCTTGATTTTTTGGTTTCCCATCTTGTATCCTTGCTCCACCCTACACACTCGCTCTATTATTCTGTCCATTATTATGTTGAACAGCAGTGGACTGAGACTGTCTCCCTGTCGTATCCCTGTGCTTTGCTCTATTTTTTCTGTTGTTGTTGATTTTGTTCGTATTATTGTGGTGTTGTTTGTGTTGAGCTTTCTAACCGTCTCTATGATGCTTAGAGGCACTCCCCTGCGGTCCAGCTCGTTCATTACGTCCTCCAGCCTTATTCTGTCGAACGCTTTCATCAGATCTATAAAGCACAGGTATGCTGGTTTGTTATACTCTATTGCTTTCTCTACAACCTGTCTGACGACGAACACTGCGTCAATCGTTGAACGGTTTTTCCGAATGCCTTGTTGCTCCTCGCTGATTGTGGTGTAACTAAGAATACGCTGCTGTAGTATACGGGTGAACAGTTTCATGTTCGTGTCTAGGAGTGATATTCCTCGGTAGTTCGCCGGATCTGAGGTTGTCCCCTTTTTAAATATCGGGACTGTAATGCTGTGTCTCCATCTCATTGGTGTGTTTTCGTCCTTCAATATTTTGTTGAATAGTTCGGCCAATTGTCCAGCCAGAGCCTCTCCTCCGCACTTCAGCAGTTCGTTTGGGACATTATCCGGGCCTGGAGATTTACCGTTTTTCAGGTGCTTTAGTTCGGCTGTTACTTCCTCCACCGTGCACTGTTCTACCTCCTCGATGTCTATGGCTTCTCCTCGGTTCAGCCTCCCTCGCTCCCTGGGCCTTAGTTCTTCCTGTTTGTCCTGGTCTTTATACAGGCCCTGAAAGTAGGTGGTCCATTCGGCTGTCGAGATGTTGTTTAGTTGCACTGTCTCATTTATTTCCTTCCTTGTTGCTCTGAGCATTTTCCATATACGTTTTTGGGTTCCATAAAGGTCATTCTCCATTTCTCTACTAAAGTTTTCCCAATGCTCTCGCTTTATTTCCCTTATGCGGTTGTTTACTCTGTTCCTTGTTTCAGTGTATTTGATGTAGTTTATTGGGGTCTTGTTGGCTGTGTATGTTAGGTGGGCTTTTTTTTTCTCTTGAGCCAGTATCTTCACCTCTGGTTTGAACCATGGTTTTTTATTTCTGTTTGTTGTCGTTGTGTTGATTGTTCTTTTGCCTAATGCTTCCTCCGCTGCTTGGTTTATGTTGTTCAGTAGGGTGTCCCAAGCTTGGTTTACTGTGTGTTGTTGGAGAATGGGTTCCCTTTCAATTTTCTGGGATATGCGCCGTTTGTACAGATCTAGTGTGCTCTCTGTTTTTAATGACTCGATATTAAACTTTGTTGTTGGGTTGTGCGGTTTTTTCCTATTGGCTGGCGGTCTTGCCATGGTAATTATTCCCATTACTAAGTGATGATCCGATCCGATATTTGCCGATGTTAGTGATCTTACGTCCTGTATTTGTTCTGGTTTTATGGCTCTATTCGTTATTATATAATCTATTGTGGACGTGGCCCCTCTATTGCCCTGAAACGTGACTTTGTGTTGGGGTTTGTGTTCAAAGTATGTGTTGTTAATCCTTAGTTCCTGGTAGGCGCAAAATTCAACAAGTATCTCACCTCGCTCGTTCACTGTCTCCTCGTTAAATCCATTCTTGACTCCAGGTATCACCTCTCTCCCTACTCGTCCGTTCAGGTCGCCCATTATTATTATGCCCTCATGTTGTGGTATTGTTTCTATCATGAGTTGGAGTTGTTCGTAGAAGTCGATTGTCTCCTGGACCGGCTTTCCAGTGTCCGGTGCGTAGACGGACACTATATGAAGATTGTGTTTGTCTAATTTCAGGGTTGCCTTCATTATTCTGTCGTTTGTGTACTTAATATCGGTTATGTAGTCCCTGAATTTTTCGTTGATCAGCATTCCAACTCCCGACGTTGCTCTTGTGTTTTTTGGTTTGCCTGAATAGATCAGAAAGTAGTCTTCATATTGTTCTGTTCCTTTTCCTCTCTTTTTTGTTTCCGATATTGCACATATATCTATTTTATGGTGTTGCAATTCTAGAATGATTTCCTGGTCCTTTCCACTGAATGATCTTACGTTCCAGCATCCCAGCCTTATTTGCTTTTCGTGTTTATTCCGTCTCATTTTCCTTGTTCTAGCCCGTGTCGTCAACATTAAATCCGTTCTGTTCCGAGGCAATGCTTGGGTTCTGTGAGCATGTCGGCTGTTTTATGGAGGGTAGGTTGCTAGCCTCGCCCTCCAACCCTCCTCCTTTATCCGGGCTTGGGACCGGCAGTTGCACCCTCTGAGTTACTCAATTCTCCCAGAGAGGTACCCCAGGCGGAGTTCAATAGAAATAAAAAATAAAAAAAATAGAAATAAAAATAAGTAAATCTAATATTAACTGTAACATATAAAAACTAATTACATTTGAATCCTTTTTTAGTGTTTAATTGTAATTCTGCAGATGCTTTAAGAAATAAATAAACTGAAACGTCAAATATCCTAAAAATGTTTTTAATTAATAAGAAAATGATCGATAGCCCCAAAAGTATTTTAATATTATATAGAAGAATTTATTTTTTATATATGTTTAACTTTTTGCATTTTTGACAATGGATATTTTGTGAGTATTTAAGTTATAACTTAGAATTTTTTGAAAGAATAAGGCTACGTTTTAGTCTAAATATGCCTAAAACGATTTCTATGACAAAATTAAAAAAAATAAATAAAAATACAGTTGTGATTTGTGTTAAATATGTCAAAATTATCAACATTTTAGAATGTATGTGATTATTAGTTAATGATAAGAAATAAAATAATATTATAAAAACTTTTTATTTTAAGTTTATTACCGAATGTGCCATAAATACTTAGTAATAAAATAGACCTCCTTCCGACGCCTATGACAAGGATTAAAATCCTTTTTAACACTTCACACATCTAAATATCTATTGTTATCCAACCCAAATAGTCCATTATTATAGAACGGTATTTTTGATTATAAAATTTCTAACCCATTCTTATGAAAAATATGTGTCTAACAGATTTTGCCAAAGACACCGGACTAAAGAACACAGGTATTTCGCGAAGAAAAAAGGGTAAAAAATGATTTATTGCTCGTTCTAGTTCTTGAATAAACTATAGTATAGGAGGCAAAATCGGATCTATTTTCCTGAAAAAGCTCTTGAGGGGGGGGCGATCACCCCCACTGTCCCCCCTTAGATCCGCGCCTGGCTTGGATTGAATTAAAATTGCATTTTTAAACAATTATGCCCAAAAATTGATTTTTTTTTGATATTATGGAAAAACTACAAAATGATGTAGAAACGGTTTGTGCGTCTTGAAAAGATCTACAAAATGACTTTATGAATGGTAAAATTACCATAACAAATTGACGAAAATGATCGCACAGAAGCCTAAACTGTGGGTTTTTAAAATCTCTACAACTTTTATTCGAAACTTTTTTTTTCCAAAAACCATTGCTTAGCTTGTAGATTCAAAAAACCTATTTTAGCCAACTTTGACCCCTTCCCTCTCGACCTCTAGCTATGCCATCCGTTTCAGATTTATTGTGGCTATATCCATCGCAGATGATGCGGATGAAATTTCGGTCTACGACGTCTCGATCGGTACCCAAGACGAACTCGCAACGCCTGGTCCATCAGGAACAGCAAAGCGAAGGAGATTGCGCCAAATTTCGAAAGTGTGCATCACATGTGGATTAGACCTACAGGGGACACCACGATAAAAAAAAAACGCGCCGCTTACTCTATCTCAAGATGGTGTGGTGGAGATACGAGGTGACAAAATCGAAATTCGAAAAGAGCACATCAAAATCTATAAAATTACCAATTTTCAACTCCCGGAAAACTTTCCAGGTAAAACTACCAAATGACTGGACTATTCGGCTAATTTTTTTTTTGAAGTACGAGATTAGAAGCACTATTACCTTATCCAAGACATTCATGCAAGAAAATCATGGATATCTTTTTTTCTGTTTTTTAGGCATTTGACAGCTTTATTTCTCGGGCTATCTCCTTACTTTTAATAAAAACCATCATCTACCAAATTTTTATCATTTTTTTAAATTCTACGAAAATGTTTAAAAAATTTCTGATTGCTATTTGTTCCAAGGATTTGTTGAACTTTTTGTAAATGTACTTTTTTATAATAAAAGAAAATTTCTTTAAATCAACTACAATGAAAATCAAAATCTTACACAATAGGTTTTATTGATTGTTCATTTACAGAAACACACTAATGGATACAGGTTTAAATACCACTTATATTTTTTATCCATTCACGGTATTCAGGATTACTTATACGGCTATAAACTCCAGGTCCACTTGTGCAAGCGTGATATGACCACGATGTTATTCCATATTCAATGCCATTTATAACATATGGACTTCCAGCATCCCCCTGCAAAATCAGAATTTTATTTTTATGGTTAAATAAACAAACAAATTCTTATAATCCTATCATATTATGCCTTTAAATATAACTAAAAAGTGCTAATGGTGTTTTTTCCCCTGTTTTTCACATATTTTCTTGTTTCATATTCAAACCACACTGGTGAGTTAATTAATAATTATAGGTTAGGTTAATACTATAACTGTTTAATTAATATTGTAAAGATATCCTGAAGAAGAGAAAAATAAATTCTCGAAAGCTTGATAGAATCAAAAAAGGCCTACAAATATAAATAAATTGCATCCCCAATAACCTTAGTTCCGAATATTGTTTCTTAACTAGTCAGTTGCGACTACTCCCCCTATATATACAGGGTGATTCAAGAATCGATCACGAAACTTAAGGGGGTGATTCTACTTGACAAAATAAGGGTAGAGCTTCATATAATTTTTTTTCAAAATGTCATTCGTTTTCGAGTTACAAGCCCTCCAAGTTCAAGTTTTTATTTTTTGTTTTTTGAATTACTCGCTTACAGGAAAACCGATTTGACTAATATTTGAAATATAGGCTAAGTCTTCTGCGCTTCATCATTTTAGTAACAATTCACATTGATTGTTTGCCGCTAGAGGGCACTTTACCTACATTGAAAATTGTTTTTTTGTCATAATTTTTTAGTGTTGACAGCTACAGTAGTTTTTGGCATAATTTCTGAAAGACTGATGCCAGACCTTTAAAAAATGTGCTCTTTATTTACATCGCTAAACCCAACGGTTTAGACGTAAATCACCCTTAAAAATTAAGTGGTAAATTTACTTTTCTCATTTCATTACCACCAGCTACCAGGTAAATAGCTATCAAAGTATACTAGAGCTGTCAGTTTAACATCAAATAAATTCGCTTTTTAAACTATTTAATTTATAATCTTAAAATAACTAATAATGGCTAATCAGTAAATATTCATATTATGGATTATTGCGATATACATTTAATTGATAAAAATTAATGAAACAGTACTAAACAAACTAAAAAAGATTCTCAAAATGTCCCCCATTTTCTTCCATACATTTCCTAACACTCTTCAAAAAATGTCGCCTAACTCGATGAAAAATTTCTGGTGTTTCTTTAATAATTTGGCACTTTTCGATTATCCTGAAGCGAAGATCCTCGACGTTGATTACTGGAATATCGTACATCAATTGTTTCAAATGACCCCAAAAGAAAAAATCCATAGGATTAAGGTCTGGTGACCTCGCTGCCCATGCCAATGGTCCACTTCGTCCTATCCATCGCTCAGGATACGTTGCATTCAAATACTGTCGGACACGTATACTAAAATGGGGCGGAGCTCCGTCTTGGAGGATCCACATGTTGGCACTTACTTCCAATGGCACATCTTCCAGATACAATGGGAGACGATTTTGGATAAAATCTAAGTATACGTCACCAGTTAATGGGCCATCAAAGAAATGAGGACCAATAAGGTAATCTCCTATTATCCCTGCCCACACATTTAGTGAAAATCTACGCTGATGTTTCGTTTCTACCACATTGTTTGGGTTCTCGTAAGCATATGTGTGGATGTTGTGTAGATTTGTTATGCCATCACGAGTGAAACCAGCTTCGTCAGTGAATAAATATGACGCCAATTAATCGATTATCGTGTTCATACTTAGCTAGGATCTGATTGCACATTTCCAACCGTCTCGGCCGATCATCGTCATAAAGAGCCTGCACCTTTTTTGAATGAAACGGGTAGAGTTGTTCTTCTCTTAGTATTCTCCATGAACTAGCCTGACAGAGCCGCACTTCATTCCCAATTTTTATAGTACTAATACCTGGATTATCTTCAATAATTTCAAGCACTCTTTCTTCTTGTTGCACGTTTCTAGCAGTTCTAGGTCTTCCCCTATTTCCATTATAACTTTTAAAGGAACCACATTCCGCAAGCCTCCTGTGCACACTGGAAAATGTTTGAGCATGAGGGATATTTCTTTCCGGATAACTCTCCATATAATATCTTCTTGCCAACTCTGCATTACCATTTGCTTTTCCATAACAAAAATGGATATCACAATATTCGATATTTGAATATTGGTGATTAGCCATTATTAGTTATTTTAAGATTATAAATTAAATAGTTTAAAAAGCGAATTTATTTGATGTTAAACTGACAGCTCTAGTATACTTTGATAGCTATTTACCTGGTAGCTGGTGGTAATGAAATGAGAAAAGTAAATTTACCACTTAATTTTTAAGGGTGATTTACGTCTAAACCGTTGGGTTTAGCGATGTAAATAAAGAGCACCTTTTTTAAAGGCCTGGCATCAGTCTTTCAGAAATTATGCCAAAAACTACTGTAGCTGTCAACACTAAAAAATTATGACAAAAAAACAATTTTCAATGTAGGTAAAGTGCCCTCTAGCGGCAAACAATCAATGTGAATTGTTACTAAAATGATGAAGCGCGGAAGACTTAGCCTATCTTTTAAATATTAGTCAAATCGGTTTTCCTGTAAGCGAGTAATTCAAAAAACAAAAAATAAAAACTTGAACTTGGACGGCTTGTAACTCGAAAACGAATGACATTTTGAAAAAAAATTATATGAAGCTCTACCCTTATTTTGTCAAGTAGAATCACCTCCTTAAGTTTCGTGATCGATTTTTGAATCACCCTGTATATATATATATATATATATATATATATATATATATATATATATATATATATATATATATATATATATATATATATAAATATATGTTATGTCGGATATTCCCACGGGTGTGATGTGTAATCGAAGGTTTTCGGGCATCCCGTGTATGTGCTGAGTCCCTCTCAGGACTGTAAGGCAGCTGACGTTTCGGTGAAATCTCATTCACCATTTTCAAAGCGCACTGTATGGCGTCTACGAGCGAATTGACGCCTGCGACTCCGGTGTTGTCGGTACCGTGTGCGCGTCGGACGTGTTCGTTTTCCGAATGGTTCCGAACCAGGTGGCGTGACCTGCTGCGCGTCATCGGCCCTGTTGCCAGTGTTTGTGGTTGCGTTGCCGAGTTGTAATCTCTTTCGTTATTAAGTGGTACTAGTTGATGTTTTGTAAGCAGATTTTTCCAAGTATTAGGCACACGTTGGCTATCATCTCTGCTATTTAAGTTGTTGGGCCTCTTTGCAATTTCAATAGCTTCCCTTATAACCCTTGTGGACAGGTTTTCACATCTCGATGGAATTTTTGTTCCCGAGAAATTTATCTTATGTCCTGTGTTTAACCAGTGTTGGGCCAGAGCAGAAGAAGTTGTTTTTTGCTTGACAGCGTTTATATGTTCATCTCTTCTGGCGTTTATTTTACCGTTGGTTTGGCCTACGTAAGATGAGCTGCACTCTCCGCATGGAATTTCGTACACTCCCTGGTTTTCTAGAGGGATTCTTTCTTTAGGTGTTGGCAAGAAATCTTTTACTTTACGGTCTGTGGTGAAAATGGTTTCAATGTTGTGTCTCCTGAGAATTCTTACGATCTTGTCTGTGGTGCCTCTTATATATATATATATATATATATATATATATATATATATATATATATATATATATATAGGTGTGGAAAATCGAAAACAGAACCTCTAAAAAAAGGGAATGTAACAGAAAGCGACTGACAACCCGTTTAGCCATGTTGAAGAAGTGAAATAAAGCATACTGTTGTATAGTAGCTTGCTTCCTGGTTTACAGCAAAAAAGGTGTCGGGCAAGGACTTTTCGCTGGTTTCGGGTTGTCAACACAGTGGGTCGAAAGCACGGATTTGATATTAAAAATAAAAATCGGATCCAACAATAGCAGACTGAAGCTTTAAAATCATGAAAATAAATTCGAAAAACGTCTAATGTGGTTCAACGCTTTAAATATAAAATAAAAAGAATAATTGTATTTCCATGAATAAAATATTGCGCTTGACGCAAGGTATATTTTAAAAATAATACTATAATAATAAATACATGGATATCGATAATAGTTAAAAAGGCAAAAGTACTTTTTCCTCTATGCTTAAGACTTTTTAATAAATACCAATGCAAATAATTTGTAAGTAATATAATATTTATTGATTCACATAAATGAATAACTAATACGACTGTAATAAAAATAATAAAAAGAAATTTTTAATCACTGCCTTCTTTGTTAACAGCTCTCTTCTCATTCTCCAATAGATATGAATTGTTATCCGAATCCTTACTATGTCAAAAACAGTCTAAGGATCCATCGACGCCAAAAGCTTTGGAACACATCCTCCATATTTTTTCTCGAGAAGGGTTTCGGGCAAAGTCTAGACGATAGTTTTTTATCAACTTGTCCGTTGATTTTTGTGCATCTTTCGATAGTTTACCTATCGGTAATATTGCAAATGCTATGATGTCTGGTCAATGGAGTAAGTCATTTGTGGATTTCTGGTGGAATGTTGTACCAAGAGTATCCTTCGAAGAATAATCTTGCTGTTTAAAGTTTGTATTCCCAAATCTTCTCTATTGCAGTTTAATGTCCGCTTCCAATAGTTTGCAAAATGACGGGAAATCGGAGGATCCGTTTTCGCTTTACTCTTGTTATAATGGCTGTAGCTTAAAATACTCTGTATTTACTGGGACACAGTATCAATGTTGTTGAACTGAGATGTTGTTTGGCAGAGGTAACAACGTTGGACCGATTTCGCTCCAGCCAAAGTATTCACCTAGCTATCTCTCATCGTCATAGATAAGTTGTACTGTATTGAAGCTCGGGGGGCAAAGAGAACTCTATTATATGGTGCAAGTTGTCTGGTTTGAGTTCATAATTTTCTATTTTCGTTAAAGACTTTTATTCGGTTTTCTTCATTCATAGTATACGAGGGCTTGGAATTATACGACACAATCTGTTCTTGTTGAGTTTGCGTGTTAATACCTGCTAATTGAAGTGGAATAAGAGAGGTTAGGAATAAGTTTGTATCAGAAATATTCGGATCAGTGAATTTATTTTGTACTGGCTCTGACCTGACGTTCCATCGAAGCCCCATTTGCAAATGAAACTCATATCTACAAATCTAATTTATCGATTTGTTCAAGAGCGTCTAATTTTAAGCAATA
Source organism: Diaprepes abbreviatus (assembly GCA_034092305.1). Taxonomy (NCBI): domain Eukaryota; kingdom Metazoa; phylum Arthropoda; class Insecta; order Coleoptera; family Curculionidae; genus Diaprepes; species Diaprepes abbreviatus. The sequence continues at coordinate 72,241 of JASJET010000381.1, read as the reverse complement.
TAATTCGATCCACTGTATGATCCAGTAAGCCTTGGAATTTAATCTCGGCTTTTGATTTAGTAAAAGTTAGATACTCGTCATGTGGATAACATGCTTTTTTTTGTATTTTACACACCAGAGTACGGCCCAAAATATATTACTGCCTTTCTGTTTAGCCCAATTTTGTAATCGTTGATATTTGTTTCTCGACAATCTAATGTCAAATAGAAGAGCGGTACACATATGTAACTGGGCGCGACGCATCCACAACTCTGTTGCCATTGACCTGAGACGAAACTTTAGAAAGAAAAGACTGGCCGTTCATATTACCGATGTTTAATAGAAACGTTACTATTGCCAACCTTTTTTTTTTAATTTCTCAATTAGAAATTATTTAGCCTTTTCTTAAATTCTAACCCACTAAGCCCTACTAACTTCTTTCAGATTAGTTCGGACAGAAGATCGTAGGGAACTCCTACCGCAATATTACCCCCGCTAAATTCCGTGCGATACGAAGACGAGCAGTACCTTGAAACGAATGAGAGGGTTTATTTACTTTTCGTCTAAACTTATAACGTAATCGACGGAATTTGGAATATTTAATGACTATTTGATACATTGATTGTTTTAAATACATCAAATAGTCGAAATACAAAAAAAAATAGTTTTTATTGGGCGTTGAGCGTAAAGAAAATTGATATTTCTGTTTCAAAAAAAAAATTATTCTAATAAAAAAACTAATAAAACGCAACGGTAATTTCTAAGTAAATAAGCTAATAGACCACTTTAAAATTAAAATCATTTTCAAAAATAAACTTTTACTCTGGTAAAAAAATAAAAGTAACAAGTTCAGTAATTATAAATAAATAAACAAATAATTAAATTCAATTTAAATCGAGAAAAACATCTAAAAGTCTACAAGAGGTGTTCAAACAGGCCTCCACTTTGAGCGAGACAATACCCCAGTCTATTGTAAAATATGATTCGCGTATTTGCCAAAACTTCAGGGGTTATATCTTTATTTGCTTTAAAATATTCCGAACTGTTCGAGCGTTCATATCAAGTTCTTAGGCAATTACGGTACTATTGCAAGGAAAATTAATTTCTACTAAACTACAAAAGTCAGTCTCCCCGATTTACTCGTTCTTCAGTAATTTGAGGAACCGGTTGCTCCTCATGATTATCAGTGCATTTTTTAGAAATTTTTAGACAACCGATTGTCCCAAATTTTTAAATAATTTCCGAAATTTTAAATTTTTAAGGACAGCATGATTTTTGCACGTAAATAAAAATCTGCTGATTACTTATCAGATAGTGTACCACTTAATAATGTGCTCTTTTTGTTCCGTGGAATAAAATTTGGCGCGAAACACGGTACTTATGCTTCGACGGCCTGAATGAAAGCAAATAACTTGGAATCCCCTTGTTGTGTTAGGGCGTGGCTACCGCCCGCTCTCATCACGCCAGCACCCCTCACCCTAGGGCCAAACTGGTAATTTACACGTATGTCGATACTTACGACTGTCTCATTCTAATTTGATGAATAATATAGTATTTTCTTTATTTTACTTATAAAGCGTCCAGTTTCTGGTTTGAATTTTCCAGACCTGTATATATATATATATATATATATATATATATATATATATATATAATATATATATATATATATATATATAGTAGTCAGTATTTAGTATGAATGAAAGTTCTTTATTTTTAATGATTGAAATCCAAAAATTAATATATAGACTTACGGTTGGGAAGAACATTTTACTATATCTCCTTTTTTGGAAATTCATCCCTTAGGGGCGTAAAATAGGGAATGAAAGTTTGTCTGACACTTCATCATTTTGGTAGTTAGAAATTTGAAAATTGTGTATATAGGTTAATGGTTAAAAAATAATGTTTTCTGTATCATTCTTTTCTAAAAATTCATCTTTAAAGGGGGTAAAACAGGGGTTGAAAGTTTGTATGAGGGTCCTTTATTTTGGATAAAAGTTTACACGAAACTACTATTTTATTGATACCACGCGCGCGAAATCGCGGACAAATGCTAGTTTCTCTCTAATTATTTAAAACATACTTACAAAGCATACTCCGTTATAATAATCATCGGTACATAAATGATGAGTTGCATTGAACTCGCCACCTTCAGGGCCGTTAACTTTCTCTGTACATTCTTGGTCTGTTAAAAGTGCTAATTGTTGTTTTTGTAATGTTGGCACAACTTGACCACGCGGATTTTTTCCTCCCCATCCACATACAAAACCTTCAACATGAAATGGAGCATCTTCATCAGCTTCAGCTATTTTAACAACCTGTGCTTTTTCACCTAATGGAATGGGTTCTTCAAGCTGAAATTATTGCGAAACTTTATTATTTTTCCTTTTTAACTTAAATAAACAAACGGAACATAATAACAAATGAGATATAAATCTGTGTGCCTAGACAAAACAAATATTTATCTTTAAAATTGTTTAAATGCTTTTCAAAATTTTCTCCATAATGATAAATGTACTTTTGCATGCATCTGGCCTAATTTAAATAGCATTTTTGCGACGGTGAAGTTTGTTCTGCATTCATGGGAACAAAAAGAAATCATTAGGTGCCATATCAGTCTTTTATGGCGGATGAACTATTAATGTCATGTTTCGAATGCTTAAAAAGTCACTTGTTTGAGGTCGCATTATCAAGATGAAAAATAATCTGTCGTTTCTTGTTCACCATCCGAAAAAGGCACCGAAACAAATGTGATGGTCTTTAAAACGATAAAAGTAAATATTAATAAAATTTTTATAAAAAAATTCAACCGAGTGCGCTAAAAAGTGAAAAATAACTATAAATTTTTATATGAAATTGAAATTTTTGAAGTTGGCGCCAAACTAATGCCTGACAAAATGTGATTCGCATAAACAAATTAAAAATACTTTATTTCTAATTGCTTTCTTACCATAATTTGTGTATATTAGTAGTTATCTATTTCATTTAGAAATACTTTGGCGCCGACTTCAAAAATTTCAATTTCATATAAGTATAGTTATTTTTCACTTTGTAGCGCACTTTTAGAAGTCGGTTCAATTTTTTTATAAAAATTTTATTTTTCAATATTTAGTTTTGAATTTATTATAATATTCATAAATTATTTGAACTAAGTGCTAATCGAGATTAGTGTACCTCGCAATGACTCCAAGGTGGCAAAAAGTACCCATTTTATCCATAATTGTAAATCACCCTAAAATGAACCACTAAAAATTCTGTGATTCTTAGAGTTCTCCAAATACCAATGAAATTTTGTCAAACATATTTAGTCTCTCATAGTAAATCCACTATCTTAAATTTCAAATTAATTTTAGATTGGTAATATAGGCCTCAAAATCTCCTAATATAGATATTTAAAAAATTTGAGACGTAAATTTCTTAGCCCAATGTATTTTATATTGCATATTGAGTTTGTGTATGTCCCAAGAACCCCGCAATTTTAGATAAAACCGTAAAATGTAAAATTTTTAATCCCTCATATTGTATTTTATCAACCTAATAGTTGTAAAAAATTAACTTCATATTCGTAATATACCCCCCTCCCCCAACCCCCTAATATCAAATTTGAAAAGATGCGAATAAGGTAAAATTTTCAACCCACCATATTGGATCTGCCATATTGAATTTCAAAAAAAAAATAATAATTTTAACGTCTTAATCTAAACTAAATTTAAACCTTTCAAAGCCTCCTAGTACAAATTTTAGATGAAATCCAGAAATTTAAAATTTCTAAATGATCATATTGCATCTGACATATTAGATTTTCTTAAAATTATTTTATATTCGCTATTTACATCCTCAAAAACGATTCAATTCCACATTTGAACAAAATCGAAAAATGTAAAATTTTTAGTCAGCTATATTGCGTTCGCCATACTCAATCCAGAAAAAAAAATACTATTAAATTCATAATATACATCCTCAAGAACCCTTTATATCATTTTTTTAGAAAGTCGAAAAATATAAAATTTTTAGAACACCATATTGAATCCGCCAAATTAAGTTTTTCAAAAAATATTTTAATTTCGTAATTAACACTAAAAAAAGCCCCCAATATTGACTTTAGACAAAATCGAGAGATGTAGAATATCTAATCCACCATCTTAGATCCGCCATATTTATTTTTTTAAATACTATCAAATTCGTAATATCAATTTTGAAAAAAAATCGGACAAAATTAATTTTTTATCCATCATATTGGATACCCCATATTGAATTTTTTAAAAATAATTTTATATTCGTCATTTGTGACCCCAAAAAACTCCCCCATACCAATTTTGGAGAAAGTTGGACAAAATTAAATTTTTTTGTCCACTATATTGGATCCGCCATTTTAAATTTTTAAAAAATAATTTCACATTCATGGGTACAACCCCGAAAATTCCTCTACCATTTTTGGAGAAAATCGGACAAAATTAATTTTTATGCCGCCATATTGTAAGCTCCATCTTGGATTTTACTGCACCAATTTCATCTAAAAAAATATGGAACCACCGCAGCAACTTCCTGAATATAACGTAAAAAATTTCATTCCAATCGGTGTAGCCGTTCCGGAGTTGTACATATATAAAAATACATACTTAGTCGACGAATTGAGAACCTCCTTCTTTTAGAAATCGGTTTAAAATAGTAAAAATTTATTATTATCATCTATAAACCTAAAAATTTTTAATCTTTTTCGGAAAACTTAAAGAATAATTATAAAACAAGCATAAAGGCCGATAAATGTTTGGCATCTGTAAAAAGACGCCAGTATATACAATTTTAATTTTTGTTGCTTTGGTAGATAAACTTGTTGCATTTTACAATGTGAACGTTTTACTGTCAGCTTAGATTATTTCTAAAGCTAGACCAAGGGATTTAATGTTATGTCTTACCTGTAAAAGACTGACGTCGTAAAACGGAACGCCCTCTTTGATGACGAATTTTGGATGTTGGTATGATGTTTTTACTTTAATAACGTTCTTATGGTCGTAACCATGAACTTCAACAGTTCCATAAATTATTTCTTCACTAAAAAAAACATAATAATATAATTATTAATTGAAAACTCGACAAAAAATGCTATTGTTCTTGACCGAAGGTATTACGTATCTCTTGTCAAAGGACCAACATAACACACATGACCCATTTAAGTATAGGACAATCACCTGCCTTCCTACACTGTATAAGGTGATCCAACACATCTATGCATATTGTGAACAAAATAACATCATTGAAACTCAACAGAATAGTTGCACGAGGGGAGCAATGGGATGCAAGGAACAATTGATTGTTGACTGTGTCATATGTTACCAAGCCTGTACCAATCGAAGAAATCTCTTTGGTGCCTACGTGGATTATAACAAGGCCTTTAACTTAGGGCCACATGAGTGGCTCACAACTATATTGAGAATGTAGAGGGCCGATAATCATTATGTTTTCTTTTTAAATCGCATCATATTTATCTGGAGAACAAGGATCCAATTGCAAGTGCCATCCAGCGGAACTATCAAAACTAACACAATGCCGATACGAAGGGGAATATTTCAGGGTGATTCACTTAGCCTATTGTGGTTCTGCCTTGCAATGAACCCACTGTCACGCCATTTAAACTCCACCAGATACGTAGTATTAGAAATAACAACGAAGAGGTAGCAAGATTGAATCATCTTCTATACATGGATGATCTTAAACTGATGGCTGCTACCAGAAACCAGCTGAAACAAATGCTTAAAATTGTATAGGAGTTCTCCGGAGATATCGGAATGAAATTTGGATTTGACAAGTGCCGTATTTTGAATATCGTTAAAGGTAAGATATAACCAGGAGTATTTAAAATGCAGAATGGTGAACATATATTTGCAATGGAAGCAGAACAAAGATACAAATACCTAGGTATGAGAACTGACAATTGCACTATGAAGGCCGACTTGACAAGGGAATTTGTTAGAAAGGTAAGGCGGATATTACGAACTAACCTAAATAGTAAAATTTTGTTTAAGGCGCTTGACACGTACTCTTGCTCTACACTTAGCTACTCTTTTAAAATTTTAAAATGAAGCAGGATGGACATCCAAAACCTGTAAAGAAAAATAACGTTTGATTTCAGGACAAATGTTTCCGGAAACGGAGGGCTTCTTGTTAGCTATCGAAAACCAGGTTATTCCTACGAAGAACTATCAGAAGTTCATCATCAGATATCTCTCAATAGAAAATGACCAAATAACTGTAGAACATCAGAGACAATCCAGCACACAACTGAAGGATGCGCCGCAACATAGTATAAGGAAAGACACAACTCAGCCGCTAAGATACTCCACCAGGAGTTAGCAGGTAAGTTAAATGTATTGCAGGTAGGACAAGTGCCTTATTACAAATACAATCCGAAGCCCATTCTTGAGAAAAACCAGTTCAAGTTATATAAGCACCGAACGGTTCTGACGGATCAGACAGTTGTTCATAATAGACCAGACATTATACTAACAGATAAAATTTCTGGGCGAACTACATTAATCGTCATTAAAATCGAAAAGAAAATAAAGAAAAATAAGTATTAGTTATCGATAATAACTTACATGATAATGTCGCCAAGCAGGCAATTTGCGGCTGTTAAAATCCACTCTTGACCTATAATTGATCCTCCGCATTGAATTTCACCACCAGAAATTAACGCTACCTGAAACAGGAAATGAACTCCAATTAAAATTAGATAACTAAGCAAGTCTTGTTTCATACATATTGTAATGCAGGATTAGAAACATTTTTTGATGCGTTCTTATAGAAACATTGTTTTGATGTGTTTTTATAGAAATATTTTTGATACGTCCTTATAGAAATATCATATTCATAAGTCATCATTGACGAGTTATGTTTCTTGTAATTTCTATATCTGTATTCTCATGTATTCTAGTAAATTCTATAGATATATAAATAGGGATAAGATATGAGTAATTAGTTCAGTTGTATTTGAATGTGAAAGTATTAAGTACAGGGTGAGTCAACGATTGGATGAAGTAAGTTTGTGCCTTTTTGGTGAAATTTACAAAGAAACTATATTTATTGTTTGATACAGTTTATTTTTACACAGATTTTAAAAATATTTAGGACTCTACAGGGTGAGCCAAAAAACTAAGACAACACAAAGTTGTATTTTTTTAAATAGAACACCCTATATACGAATCGTATTTTCGATTTAGCTTATAATTTTAAATCTTTTTTATTAAGGGTTTACTATAACAAAACTTTATAGTTTCTGAGAAAAAAAGTCACATTTTCAAGCATCAATTCAATCCTAAATAACGTTTTCAATTTTGTGACAAATATATTCAAATTTGGAATTTAGCAAGGCCAAGAACAAGTTAACATAATTTTTACCTAATATTTGCAATAAAAGCTACAGGGTGTTGAACACATCGGCTCAAATTTGAACAAGTTTAAATGAATAAATATCTTTTTTTTTAAATGGTACACCCTTAATATTTTCATGTTATTTAATAGAGTAATAAAAACCCTAAAAGTTTTGTTCAATATATCCTATACCTATTTATAACAGTTTTTGAGATATTTCAGTTTTTCTTATTTTCCATACTTTTTTTACAGAAATAGTCTTCATTATCATAGTAGCCATGTAAAATAATAAAAAGAAATTACAGAAACAAACAGAATGTGGTTAAATATGATGAAATACTTTTCAAAACTGAATGCAAAGATTTGATTCTTCTGGTACTGTTGATTATCCAAAACGTAAAGTGGTCAACAAACCAGTAACTAATGAAGAAAAGGAACTACAAGTATTGTTAAATGTTCAGGAAAATCCTTATATTGGTAGCCGTCAGTTAGCAGCATTATGTGAAACATCACAATCCACCGCTAATCGTACTACCAAGAAATATAGGTATCATCCATATCACATGGAATTACACCAAGAATTGCATGGTCAGGATTTTGAAAGTCGTGTAAACTTTTGTCGTACAATAAATGAGGAGATTCAATTAAATCCAAATTTATTATGCAAGGTAATGTTTAGTGATGAAGCTACTTTTAGAAGTAACGGTGCCGTAAATAGACGCAACATGCATTATTATGCCACAGAAAACCCATTTTGGATTAGAGAGGTGCAACATCAAAACCACTGGTCATTAAAGGTTTGGTGTGGTATTCATCATAATCGAATTATTGGACCCCACTTTTTTAATGAACCACTAAATGGCCATAGTTACCTGAACTTTCTACAAGAAGAAATACCCCAACTGTTTCAAGGTCTCGATAGGGATGAGCTCGACAGTATGTGGTTTCAGCACGATGGTGCGCCTCCGCATTACCATCGTGAAGTTCGTGCGTTTTTGGACCAACGATATCCGCAAAAATGGATTGGACGTGGGGGTATCATTGAGTGGCCACCAAGGTCTTGCGACATCACCCCATTAGATTTCTTCCTATGGGGTTATATTAAAAATAAGGTGTATGTTAATCCACCAACAACAGTGGAAGATATGCGAAACAGGATTAGGGATACCTGTAGAACAATAACGCCACTAATTTTGTCCAGGGTCCGAGAAAATCTGCAAAAAAGACTAAATTTGTGCATTGCACAAGAGGGTCGTTTATTCGAACACTTATTAAAAAGAAATAATTAATCTCAGTTTTTAATAGGTAATTTTTTTTGTTTCAATTTAGTATAAAAGTAAATATGTATTTGCCTTGTCGTTATTGTTGTGTTAATTTTTTCACATTATGTTTAATTAAACTATTGCCGTTGTAATATAACGAATAATGTATCTCATCATATTTAACCACATTCTGTTTGTTTCTGTAGTATGGAAAATAAGAAAAACTGAAATATCTCAAAAACCATTATAAATAGGTATAGGATATATTGAACAAAACTTTTAGGGTTTTTATTACTCTATTAAATAACATGAAAATATACAGGGTGTACCATTTAAAAAAAAAGTTATTTATTCATTTAAACTTGTTCAAATTTGAGCCGATGTGTTCAACACCCTGTAGCTTTTATTGCAAATATTAGGTAAAAATTATGTTAACTTGTCCTTGGCCTTGCTAAATTCCAAATTTGAATATATTTGTCACAAAATTGAAAACGTTATTTAGGATTGAATTGATGCTTGAAAATTTGACTTTTTTTCTCAGAAACTATAAAGTTTTGTTATAGTAAACTCTTAATAAAAAAGATTTAAAATTATAAGCTAAATCGAAAATACGATTCGTATGTAGGGTGTTCTATTTAAAAAAATAAAACTTTATGCTGTCCTAGTTTTTTTGGCTCACCCTGTAGAGTCCTAAATATTTTTAAAATCTGCGTAAAAATAAACTGTATCAAACAATAAATATAGTTTCTTTGTTAATTTCACCGAAAAGGCACAAACCTACTTCATCCAATCGTTGACTCACCCTGTACACACCTCAATGAAACTTCGCCAATGCATTTGTTCTGGATCCTTTGGAACGGGTTATTTACCACAATGGTATGTTCGTTCTATGAATTTTTGGTAGTCCGTAAGGATGTGGTGGCTTACTGTAGTGTGGTGTGAGTGCCGACCATATGTTGTCAGGTATATTGTCTTGGTATTTTCTTAGTGTTGTGTAGATTTTTGACTCTATAGATTTAGTGGGGTCACGAGCTAATTGTCTATATTTTCCTTTTTCCAGGATATCTCCGATTTTTTGGTCGTACGTTACGATGTCCATTATCACCGTTGCATTTTCCTTGTCCGCTGGTAAAATTTTTATGGATTCATCCTTCAAAGTTTTTTTAGGCTGATGCGTCTAGCTTAGAGGGATTTTGAACTAGATTTTTTTGTCTTCCAAAGTTGATTTTTCTCCAAAACTCGTCGGAATGGTTTTCGTCGACTTGTATAGATTCTACAGAGCTTATGATGTCTAAAACAGACACGCTTTTCGGCGTTACTGCAAAATTAAGCCTCTTGCTTAGTAGTTGTTCTTCTACTGTTGAAAGTATTCTTGAAGATAAGTTTATGATGGTTTTTCTTGAAGACAATGCAAATCTGACAACTACATTTTAGTCAAGCTTTAACATTGTCTACAACCTTCTAACAAATATTGTTGGGCAGCTGAAATCATTTTGAAGTATTTGAGATCAAAGTTGGTCTATTTGAGGTTGTATACTCGAAAAATGTTTTGTTGTCTACTTTTGAGGTTACATGCAGCATGCACAAATTTTTTTTTTTCTGGTTGCATCATTTTTTATTACTCTTACCCTTCAAAAATCAGCTATTGAGCGGTCACTCATGAGTTTTTCTGACAAAGTTACGGCTATTTGAAATACAAATTAGTAACTTGTGAAAGACTAATATCGCTTTTTGAAAATTTCATCCGCTATTTTGAATCCACTATCTTAAAAATAAAAATTTTTATTTTCTGACAAAATATTAGTAATCGGCGACCCCAGGGTTCTCGGAGTTAATTTTTATTAGATACCAATATCATTTTTTGTAAATTTTGATGCGCTATTTTGAATCCACAACCTTGGAAATATAAATTTCAATTTTCGGACTGCATATCGTACTCAGCGACCCCAAAAACCTCCAAGTACAAATTTTCGGGAGAAATGTATCCTAGAGGAAAACATATGCCTCAAAGGGATAATAGAACCACTCAATACTTCCTTTTGTGGAGTAAGAGTAGTAGTAGTATTAAATGATACAACTAGAAAAAAAAAGACCAAAAAATTTTGTGCATTCTGTACACAAGTAGTCAAAATTCTAATGTGATGGGACAATTTTGACCTCGAATTTCCATCCTAAGCGACAAAGTCTTGTTCAATTTTAAAATTAGGAAATCGATCAGTATATAAGTTTTACTGAATAACGTAAAATGAAGGTTTTCAGCCAAATCGAAACTTATTTAATATAGAAAAAACTGATGGATTTGTAAATTTGCATTTTTTAATTATACCACTTTGAAACCTGATCTTTTTCTCCGTTTTACCTGAATATTTGAGTGAACTGTTTAACATTAATTTTATTCAGTGATTCTATCAAATTTTCAAATTCAGTTTTTTTTCAGGTGCGAAAAAAATCCTAAAAACGATAATTCAAAAAACAAAACAAAACAATATTATTTTTACCAGAACAGGGAAATACGGTCATAGCTATAAGCAAAAATCAATATATTGAAAAAAAAAACAGAAAATTTTATCCAGTCAGGAGAATATAAAATCATAAATAAAGACTACAGAAAAATTCCAAAAAAAAATTAAACAAGAAATTAACCAAGCACTAAGCATTGAATCATAAAAAGACAAATTTAAACTACTTACAATGAATCCTCAAATACCCCAGTTATACTCTCTAATCAAACTACATAAAGTAGATTACCCAATAAGACCAGTGGTATCCTACATGTTTGCACCAGCATATAATATCTCATCATTCCTAATAGGTAAAATAAAACACTTTTGCAACTTTACATCAACGTAAAGTATAAAAAATTCAATGGAACTTGTTAATAAAATAAAAATCTTAACTTTACCAGACAATGGTAAACTAATATCTGTTGATGTTAAGAACTTATTTCCAAGTATTCCACCAAAAGAAACGCTCTCTTTAACAGAAAATTTGTTGAACAAAAATAAAGTAAAGTTGATTATAAGAAACGATATTTTAAACTTATTAGAGGCTTGCCTTAACCAAAACTATTTTGCGTTTACTGAGATTTTTATGGACAATATAGAAAAAATAATATTTAATAACCATATAAGCCAACATTTCTTATACTGGTACAGATATGTGGATGACATATTAGTGTGTTTCACAGGCACAGATCGACAACTTAATAAATCTTTAGATTTTATTAACTCAATCCACCAAAATGTTCAATTCACCATGGAAAAAGAAGAAAACAACTCAATAAATTTTCTTGATCTAGTCATTACTAAAGTTTTAAATAAACATTCTTTTGGAATTTTTCACAAACCTGTACATATGAATACAACCATACATAAAACTTCACCTCACCAAGAACAACATAAATTAGCGGCTTACCATAGTTTTATTCACTGTCTTATTAGCATTCCCTTATCTGAAGATAATTTTAATAAATAATTAAATTGGATTAAACAAGTAGCAGTTAACAATGGTTACCTACCATGAATCGTCGACTCAATTTTAACAAAAAAATTAAAAAAGAAAGTCACACAAGAAGTTTATTCTATAGTAAAATAAAACAAAAAATGCAGCTTTACATATTTTGGAAAATCATCAATAAAAATTAAAAAAATTTCTGAATAAAAAAGATATCGGGATAGCCTTTAAAACAAACAATTCAATATACGCTTAAAAAATATATATAACGAAAACAAATAAAAATAACAAGCCTGGGGTCTATAAACTTAAATGCGGAAGTTGCCCAAAAGTATATATAGGCCAAATAGGCAGATCCCTTAAAAAAGAGACTCAAAAACACAAAAACAATTTTTTACACAATAAAAAAAGTTCTTCATACGCAAATCAGTTAATAGAACAAAATCATCAATTAGAGAATAATTTTGAAATTCTTCATCTAGAAAAGAAAGGTTATAAAGTGTATTTCTCAGAAGCCATAGAAATAAATCGATTAAAGAACACAGGTAATTTGTTAAACGACCAAACAGATATCAACACTACACCCTTGCTAAATATCTTTTAACAAAAACCAATGTAGATTTTCTAATAATTCAAAAAATAGGTAATAAAATGTAAATTAAGGGTATTGCACTTATTCATTATTGTAAATCTAGGTATAAGTTTTTCAAGTAACCATATATTTTCTCATATAAAATAGAACTTCTGATGAAGCTACACTGTTAGCGAAACGCGTCAAATTTTTTAGTTAAATATAGTGTAAATTTGACAAATATTGGTCTTTCATTCATCGTTGAATATGGATTTCTAGTAAGTAAAAGCCAGCACCTTACTTAGTTACGAAAAAACTGAAGTGTAATAAGGATACAAATAAAAAGCATACAAACCATGTATGGAAATTCACCATCTTGAGCATCGGTTCCATTAACAATTTCTAAGGGTGGTCTTGCAGTGACTAAAAAATATTATTTAGTATGTCGTTTTTAAATTTGAAGTAACTGAAACAGTCAGTGAAGCTATGATCAAATTTCCATTCCGCCGCGTCTCTGCAGCATTTAATCTAGATATCGAGTCGAGACTAGAGTAAAAGGATCGAAACGAAACAAGATTGCTGTCCCATCTCATAAAAAAATCGTAATAATCTCCTAAAAAGTCTTTTGTCGTTTATATTTTTTAACCATATATGTATTAATAAGTAGAAACGACAATAGTTCCAAACTGCCATAAAGTTTTGAAATATCAAACTAATTCTATACCGGGTGTCAACGAATCTATTAGACAAGTCATAATTTCTAGAGTATTATGTGTATCAAAATGAGAATTGGTACAGGTAAATGGTATGTGAAGGGGAGAATTTTCACATATTTTCCACTTTCCGGCCACTTCCGGTTTCACCGGAAATGGCCCCGGTTTTGAATTCTTAAATAGAATACCCTGTATATTTTAACATCTTTGGATTTCTGAGACAATTCTAGATCAGAATGTGACATTTTAGAAACTTTTTACGTCTACTTCATTTTTTTAGAGCCACTTTTAAACTTACATCTAGGTGGCCATGATCGGACGCAAACTAATCTAACGGCCTTAGGTGATGTCAAAAAAATACAATCGCAAAGTTTTAGTGACTAGTATGAAAGACAGGAATTGGATTAATAATTTAACAAAATTAACAAAAACTAACAAAATAAACTAATAACTTAGACGACGCACTTTAAATATTTGAAAGTACGGTAGCTGAATTTGTTAAAAAGTTTAGTGTAGTAAATGTTCAAAGTGCATTCCTTCTCTTTCACGACACATTTCAGCTCGTTCAATTGTTTCTCTCAACACGTTTTGTAGCATTTGGGGCGTTATACTTCTAAATGCCCGTAAAATTCTCTCTTCTAATATTTCAAGAGTAGCTGGGGCTGCTCCATAGTAAACCCTTTCTTTAACATATCCCCAGACAAAGAAATCGAGCCCAGTAAGATCCGGTGAGCGGGCTGGCCACCGTACCGGACCATTGCTTGCAATAATTCGATTATTAAAATGCTCTATTAAATAATTAAGAACTTCTCTAGTATTGTGAGGCGGTGCTCCATCTTGTTGAAAGTAAATTCGCCGTAAAACTGCTAAAGGTATATCATTGAGATAATTTTCGATTTCAATTTGAAGAAAACCTAAGTATCTAAACCCTGTTAACTGACCTTGAAACAATATTGGCCCAATTATTCTATTTCCAACGATACCAGCCCAGACATTGACGCCAAATCTTTCTTGAAAATTGCCCTCTCTCATTTCATGTTGATTTTGTTGGGCCCAGTATCGGGTATTTTGCTTATTGAACATACCATTATTTGTAAATCGAGATTCGTCGGAAAATACAATAAAATCGATAAAATTTGAGTTAACTCTATGATTTTGAAGCAGCCAATGACAAAACATTACCCGTCTATCGCCATCCTCAGTATACAAATGTTGATGTAACTGATATTTAAATGCTCGATATCCATGCTTTTTCAGTATTTTTCTTGCTGATTCATAACTTATCTGCAGTTCTTGACTAATTTTTCTTAACGAAACTGTTTTATCAACCTCAACCATAGCAAGTACGTTAATCTCAGTCTCTTCATTTATGATAAACCTCTGTTCCGCCTCTTGATTTCCTATTTGCCTAAAACAAGTCTCGACATACGGAAAATACTGATGGGCTGGATGTTGCCGATTCGGATATCTATGAGCATAAAACTCGGCAGCATTCCTTGAATTTCTATGACACTCTCCAAATATTAATAACATATCCACTTTTTCACTTTGAGTATACATTATTTTAACGAAAATTTAAACTAAACTTAACGAAAATTAAGAAACTTTTACGTCTGTTCTTAGAGCGTATGTCACTGTCATTATCTACTTAAGTGAGTGCTTTGTTTTCCAAAGAAGATTTGATAAAAAACAGTTGATATCACATTCTGATCTAGAATTATCTCACAAATCCAAAAATGTTAAAATATACAGGGTGTTCCATTTAAAAATTCAAAACCGGGGCCATTTCCGGTGAAACCGGAAGTGGCCGGAAAGTGGAGAATATGCGAAAACTCCCCCCTTCACATACCATTTACCTGTACCAATTCTCATTTTGATACACATAATACTCTAGAAATTATGACTTGTCTAATAGATTCGTTGACACCCGGTATATCATTTATAAAAATGTTTTTGTTCCATTATAAAACGTAGTTATTGAAATCTAATTATGAAATTATTGGAAAACCATTACAAAATTAAAATTTACTGATATTTTATGTATCATTAATTTTAATAACAATTAGTTGTAACCATGGACGTAAACGAAATTTATACCACTTAATATAGAGTGCCGATCCTATAGAAGAAAGTTGGGCTACGCTGAAAAATCACTCTAACGTAATGTATTCGACAAGTCTACTTGTAGCATAAACTTATTGTGGATGCTGAATCAAGTCCATGCAGATATTCATAACACAGGAATCATCCCGAGGGTTATATCTCATCTCTTGAATGCGTGTTGAAATTGTACAATAGATCGACTATATAAACAAGTTGCTACTTGCAAATATTGGCTCATATTTTTCTACTTTTTGATAATCGTATGAATCTATTATTAAATAAAATATGATAGTTGGACTTGCATTGTCTTTATTTTTATTTATTTTTACGACGTTTTGATTAGGTTGTATCTCTAATCGTTATCAAGTATAAACTGAATGTTTTGTCTTAAGACTACGAGCTTATGTAGCGACTGTGTCCATTAAAGCGTAAAGTTTCGCTTCACTGTGCACACCTCAATGATTTGATGTTACAAAGTAGTGGTTGCCAAAGATTAGGTATCTCAACACTCGGTTTACTGAAGATTCCATTATTGTTTTTAATGTAAGCTGTTTCTATAAATTTTCTTTTTTTCATGTTGGGTTGCATATATATTGCCGCAGCCTCAGACCATTTTATACGGTGTTCTGCAATACCTGATCTCGACGTTTCCCTTTTTAGCTTATGAGTTTTATGTTCCTTAATTCTAACTTTTAGTGGTTGGTTGGTTTCTCCAATATACATTTCACCACACTCATATGGAATTTTGTAAACACATTTTTCCTTATCGGTAGTTTCTGGTTTTGTTTTTGTTAAATGAGCTCTAAGTGTATTTCCTGATTTAAAGGCTATTTTTATATTATAACTACTCGCAATTCATCTTATTTTCTTCTAAGTTCCCTTAATGTACGGAATTGTGAAGAAGGAATATATTTTTTGCTGTCCAATGTTCGTTATTCTAAAGTTATTTATGACATCGTCAATTAATTTTAGAGAATAACCATTCTGTTGTAAATCGGATTTATTATTTGTTACCTCTTTTTCCCATGAATTGGCATTATTGCATATAGATATAGAGCGATTATAGAGGTTGCGCATAAGTCCCCGTTTTGTTACTTCAGTATACAGAAAGCCAACACATACTGGACAATATCTTAATCATAGTTCTAATCATTCGCTTGTAACAAAACGGGGAATTATACGCAACCTCTATAATCGCGAATGTTTTCTACAAAGACACAGAATACGCATGTAGAAGACAAGTGGCAAGATTTAAAAGATCCTATAATAAAACCTGCCCAGAGTATTCTTACTAGAGAGAAACAGAAAAAAGGACAAGAATGGATAACAAAAAAAATCTTAGGACTCATGGAAGAGCGAAGCCAGTGCAAGGAAAAATGCAGACAAAAATATAATAAAGTACACAAACAAATCAGAAACGAAATAAGGACAGCAAAAGAAACTTTTTATGGAAGAAAATGCGAGGAAATTGAAAAACTGCAACTAAAACATGACACTTTTAATTTGCATAAAAAGATAAAGGAATTGGCAGGTATACAAAAACGGGAACATCCCAATCTATTATGAAACGCAAATGGAGAAATAATAACCGATCTACAAGAGAAGCTTATGACTTGGAAGAATTATGTAAAAGAATTGTTCGACGATGAAAGACAAGAACCTAATATAGATACCAAACAAGGCGACGAAGCACCAGACATAACTAAAGAAGAAATAAAGAAAAACAATGAAGAATGGTAAATCACCGGGTCCAGATAGGATAACATCGGAACTCCTGAAGCTTGTGGAAGGTGAATCAGGGAATATTCTTGTCGACCTTTTTAACTGCATTTACAAAACAGGAGAAATACCAAAAGAATGGCTCCTGTCAACTTTTGTCACCATACCAAAAAAGGCAAACGCAAAACAGTGCACTGACCATCGCACAATAAGCCTAATGGGACACACATTAAAAGTATTCCTCAAAGTGATTCACACAAGAATTCACAGAAAACTAGATGTGGATATTGGTGATGCTCAATTCAGATTTTGGAACGGGCTAGGAACAAGAGAAGCACTATTTGCACAACGTCATGTGCCAAAGATGTCTGGATATGAACCAAGATATGTATATGTGCTTCACTACTACAATAAAGCGTTCGATAAGGTACGTCACGATCATCTAATCAGACTGCTGGTAGAAAAAAACAGAGACATCAGGATTATTTCTAAGATTTATTATAACCGGAAAGCGAATATTCGAATTGAGCAAGAGACAACGGAGGAACTCGAGATTAAGAAAGGCGTAAGACAGGGATGTATGCTTTCACCAATCTTATTCAACCTATACTCAGAAGACGTCGTAAGCAGAGAACTTTCAGAGCAAAATATAGGTATTAAAACAAATGGCATCCCAATAAACAACTTGAGATATGTCGATGACACGGTTATAGTTGCAGAAACTTCGGAGGATCTTCAGATATTAATTAATAGAATAGTAGAATGTAGTGAAGAATATGGATTATAACTTAACATCAGTAAAACAAAAATAATGGTGGTATCTAAATCACCACAAAACTTCCCTGACATAACCGTGCATGGTCTAAGAATTGAACGTGTGAGAACATATAATTACCTAAGAACTGTTATCAACAAAAATAACGATAGCTCTGAAGAAATCAGAATCAGAGTGGAAAAAGCTAGAGCTACGTTTATTAAAATGAAGAAGGTGTTCTGCGGACGAGATTTAAGCCTTAAACTTAAAATTCGCCTTGTGAGATGTTACGTGCTGTCAGTTCTTTACTACGGAATGGAAGCGTGGACATTAAAGAAGATTAATACCAAGAGGATGGAACCATTTGAGATGTGAATGTACCGTAGAATATTAAGAATATCGTGGACAGAGAGAGTAACAAATGTGGAGGTTTTGCGAAGAATGCGGAAAGAGAAAGAATTAGTACTTACTATTAAAGAACGCAAACTGCAATACTTGGGACATGTTATGAGGGGAGATAAATACCAGTTGCTGCAATTAATTATCCATTGAAAAATAATAGGCAAAAGATCCATAGGAAGAAGAAGGCACTCATGGTTAAAGAACTTAAGAGAATGGTACAATTGCTAAAACTGCCAACTGTTTAGATCTGCAGTGTTAAAGATACGCATAGCTTTGATGATAGCCAAACTTTAAAACGAGGACGGCACCTAAAGAAGAAGAAGATGATATAAAAACAGCTTTTAAATCAGGAAATACACTTAGAGCTCATTTAACAAAAAAAACTACCGATAAGATAGAATGTGTTTACAAAGTTCAATGTGAGTGTGGTGAAATGTATATTGGAGGAATCAAACGACCACTAGAAGTTAGAATTAAAGAACATAAAACTCATACACAAAAAGGGGAAACGTCAAGATCAGGTATTGCAGAACTTGCCTGGGACAAACAACACCATATAAAATGATCTGAAGCTGCAGCAATATATATGGAACCGAACATGAAAAAATGGAAATTTGTAGAAGCATCTTACATTATAAACAATAATGGAATCTTTAGTAAACCGAGTATTGAGATACCTATTCTTTGGCAGCCACTACTTTGTAACATCACATCATTGAGGTGTGTACAGTGAAGTGAAACTTTGCGCTTCAATGGACATAATTCCTACATGAGCTCGTAGTCTTAAGACACAACATTCAGTTTATGCTTGATTACGATTAGAGATACAACCTATCGAAACGTCGTAAAAATAAATAAAAATAAAGACAATTGTAAGTCCAACAACCGTATTTTAGTCAATCTTCGAACAATTTATTATTAATTTTGAAAAATTTTCAGACTAAAAATTTTTTTCTAAACTTTATCACCCATGTGACCTCAATCAAAAGAGAAAATTAAATTACATCGATTAGTCATAAAAATATAAAAGTTTGAATAAAATATCGGCTGTATTTTTCTTCATGGCAAAAGTATTGATTTTCATAACTTTTACAAAAATATTTTTTTCGCAAAATGGCAAAATATATTTACATGTTTTTGTTTATTTTTTAAATTATATTTTCCACGAAAAACACATTTTTTTGAAAAAAATCCCATTGTATGATTTGAAATGGAACCGACCAGTGAAAAAAGAAAAAAAATATTTTGTCTCTCGTGCATTTTAGCACCCATGCAAACAATTGTCAAATCAAGATAAGTATAATTGATAGTGCAAAAGAAGCACTCGGTACTAGAACAACAAACATAAATGGGAGAAGAAACAACAAACCTTGGTTCACTTTAGAAGTAAAGACATTGGCACAACAAAAAAAGGAAGCATACTTAAAATATAAAAATATAAGAACGCAAGAAGAATACTCGGCATACAAAGCCATGAGAAATAGAATTAATAACGCGATTAAAGACCTAAAGAAACATACTGGGAAAGGTTTTCCACCGAAATGGAAAGGAATTTATACGGAGGACAAAGAAAAGTTTGGAACTTAATAAGAAATAGGAAAAAAGAAGTCAACGAAGAAGTGGTAATCAACTCTATAACAGCAGAAAACTGGAAAGAATACATGCAGAGCCATTACAATAACCAGGAGTATAATAATGAGGACATCCAAATAGATTTAGATAAGATAAAACCGATGATGGAAGACGAGAACATAAAAATAGAAGACGTACACGAAATGCTGACCACACTGAAAAATAGAAAAGCTCCGGGAACCGACGATATTTCCAATGAAATGCTTAAATATGGGGGCCTTGAACTAGAAAAAGCACTAACAATACTATTCGACAAAATGATCAATCTGCAGTATTCCAGAACAGTGGAGGAACAGCCTGACTATACCCATCTTCAAAAAGGGAAATAAGAATGACCACAACAATTATAGAACAATAACACTTCTAAACAGTACAAGCAAATTATTAACTAAAATCATGACTTCAAAACTAACAAGTAAAATTGAAATAAGTGAAGAACAACACGGGTTTAGACAGAACAGATCGACAGTTGATGCGATTTTCATTATCCGATAGACTATTGAAAAATCGATAGAATACAATAAACCTCTTTTCATCTGCCTAGTGGATGGTAAAAAAGAGTTTGATATAGTTCGACTTAAAGACGTCTTGTAAATACTTCAGGAAAATGGCGTTAACCACAACTATATTACGGTAATTGAAGAGCTAAATAAAAACAATAAGACACCCATAAAGACACAACAAGGAGTAACAGAGGAATTACCTATCATATACGACAAGGCGACAGTATGAGTCAATTTCTCTTTAATTTAATTATGGACAAAATAATTCAAAATGTAAAAGAAGTCAATGGAGGATACAAAATGGGACGAGAATCTTTAAAAATTTCACGTTTTGCCGATGACGCCTTACTGTTAGCAGCAAATGAAGACGATCTGCAACGACTACTATACCGATTCCAGACCACAACAAAAAAATTAAATATGGAAATATCTACAGAAAAGACCGAAATGATGGTAATTTTAAAAGATCCTGTCAGATGCAAATTGGTGGTGAAGAACCATCTTATCAGACAAGGCATCTGTGTCTTGCAGATACTTGGGAGTTGATGTATCAAGCAATAAAAATCTATACCAGGAAGTCAGAGCACAGGCTAACAAAGCCTCAAGGATATCAGGATGTCTGAGGGACATAATCTGGAAAAATAAGTATATGTCCACAGAGAGCAAAGTACGCATCTACAGAACTGTGATAAGACCAGTACTAACTTACGCATCGGAAACTCGAGCCGAAACATCTAAAACAAAAAGTATGCTACGAACGGCTGAAATGAAAACATTAAGAACAATCAAAGGAGTAACCCTAAGAGATCAAATTATATGTTCCGAAATAAGGGAAGACCTCAAGGTGCCTGATGTGGTACGGTTCATAAGGTCAAGGCGCAGATATTGGAGCTACCATGTGGACAGATGGTCGACGATCGATGGGCAAAAGGGCTAAGAACGAGATACCAAACACTAGAAGACCCACTGGTCGACCTCCAAAATGATGGCACGAATGTTGGACATCAACATCACAGGAGGTTTAATATAGCAGAAAAACAAAACGTCGTCTTAAATAAAAGACGAAGAAGAAGAAGAAGCAAATAATTGTAATTGAACAAGCATATAACGAGAAAGCCTCAAAAAAAAATCTTCAAAAAAATGAGAAAATCATGTTGTTTATGACTCATATGACCTTAATCAGAAGAGAAAACTGGATTTTGTCTATTAGTCATAAAAATATACAAATCTAAATAAAAAATTACTTTAATTTTTCTTCACTGCAAAAGTTCTAAGCTCAATTTTAAAATCTCGATCACTTCCTTGCAAATGATTTTTTCAAAAAACAGCAAAATGCATATTCACTTTTTTGGGTTCTAGAATAATAGATTTAAGAAAAAGCATTTTATTTATTTCTTTTTTTTACTGCTTGTACTGCATCATTTTGAATAGAATCGGTCATTCATATTCATTCAATTATTTTTGACCTACTAAATGAAGTTATTCCACTCAGAAATAAAATTTCATAACATATTTCAATTAAGTGGCATATTTACAATTGTATCTACCAATTTTTGTAAAATAAACTTAAGTTTTTAAATTGATACGATGTTTTTCAAGACGAGACAAAACGAACCACTAATTCCGTTATATCTTGGCTGTGATTTCGAAATCGAGATAAAACGAGATTACAGATACACTTACCTCCATATTGACTAGTGACAAATATTGTCAAAAATTGGAGAACAAATAAATATCTACTCATTTTGAAAACTGTACAATGAGCAGGATTTGGAAATACATTATTTATATACCTTATAACACTAGATCTAATCTCGCTATAAGTAGTAATATAATTGAACTTAAATTACTATTAAAACTTTGAATATCCGGGAATATTTGAGTGATATTTTGTACCCAATATTAATTATTACAATATACACCAACATACAAAAATATTGCATATTTTATGTCAGGTATTTATAATTTTTTCAAATAACATTTCCCCTAAACTTAAAACCGAAGTATATATGAAATGCATTCTTCCAGTATCAGCATATGACAACGAAACATGGGTTGTCACCAACAAATGCACTGACGAAGTTAGAATAAAATCTTTAGAAGGTAAGACGAACACGTATGTTAAAAATTTTACACATTTCGTGAACATTATTAGTAACATCAATCTAGAGCCAAACGACATACTAATGAGATATGATGTGGAAAATCTGTATACTAATGTACCATTAGGGGAATCACTAGACAGAATCAAAACTAGACTTTCAAATAATACTACTTTATCAGATCGAACCACATTACCACTGGACGGGGTGATGGACCTTTTGGACTGTTGCCTGCGTAGCGCTTACTTTCAAGTAAAGGACAAGTTCTACGCTCCGGACGACGGGCTTCCGATGGGTTTCTCACTCTCTCTAGTCGTACCCAATATATATATGGAATCGTTCGAAACTCATGCCATAGAAGCGACAACAGTAAAACCGAAAGTCTGGTTGAGATATGTCGATGATACCTTCATCGTATGGAAGGGCAAAGATCAAGAACTCAATGATTTCTTGAAACATCTAAATACCATTAGACCTACAATTTTACCATGGAAAAAGAGGTCAATAATCATTGCCCTTCCTAGATGTCATGGTGAACCATTTACTGTTTTAAAAGATACATTGACTTCCCTTGTATCGGTAATTTACTTTCCGAAGCTATGAGTGTCGAATTTCACTAATAAGGACTGTACCTGAAGTGTCCTTCTATTTTAATGAAACTCAAATATGTTGTAGAAAGTACAAAAATAAGAGAGACATATTTTTTTATCTGCGGAGATTCAATTATAACGGGGTGAAAACTGACCCTACAGTTTACCCATAAAAACAGTAATTTTGAAATATATCAGGTTCTAAGTGAGATATTTTTACAAAACAAAATGAAAGTTACTTGTTTTCGATACGATGTTAAACTATGGTATTTCCACTCCCAAGGAGATTATTCTTTATTTTTTTTTTTGCAAAAGTAAACCGTCGTTATATTAGTGTTCTTAAAATCGTAAAATTTTAACTTAAATGAATGTTATAGAATTAGAAATCACTATTTGTCATGAATTATAATAATTTACAGATATAAATGCTTAACAAATGAAATAAGTTTATATTTTCTTAATAATTAAGAGAAAAAAAAATTGAGTAACCTCTGTAACGTCATATCAACCGAAATTTGACAATTTTAGGAATAATTATACATGTATGACATGACATCCTTCGAATGATATCCTTGAGGGTGAAAATACAATAGTTTAACTCCATTTCAAATAGCAAGTAATGTCAAATTTGTTTCGTAAAGTTATCTCAGTTAGAACTTGAGATATAAAAAAGTATCTGCGGGTGGCTCACCCTCTTTTACTAGTTTATTTTTGGAATCTCCAAACACGACAACTTAAGTGACTTATAATATTCATGGAAAAAAAATTATAAACAATTCAATTAAATATCGTAATTTTTACAATTCAATTACGTGCGGAAATATTCGGTTTACATTAAAAAAAAAAAATAAGGGATGATATCCTTGGGGGTGAAAATACCACAGTTTAATATCATTTCGAATAATAAATAATTTTCATTTTGTTTTGTAGAGTTATCTTAATTAGAACTTGAGATATTAAAAAAAGTATTTGGGGGTAACTTACCCTCATTTACTAGTTTATTTTTGAAAACCCCGAAAGAAATCAACTTGAGTTAATTATGGTAAGTACTAATCGAGATTAGTGTACCTCGCAATGACTCCAAGGTGGCAAAAAAGTACCCATTTTATCCAGAATTGTAAATCACCCTAAAATGAGCCACTAAAAATTCTTTGATTCTTAGACTTCTCCAAATACCAATGAAATTGTGCCAAACAAATATTTAGTCTGTCATAGTAAATCCACTATCTTAAATTTCAAATTAATTTTAGATTGGTAATATAGGCCCCAAAACCTTCCAATATCAATATTTAAAGAATTTAAGACGTAAATTTCTTATCCCGATATATTTTATGTTGTATATTGCGTTTGTATACGCCTCAAGAACAACGCAATATCAAATTTTTAGTCCCTCATATTGTACCTTATTGACCTAATAGTTGTCAAAAATTTACTTCATATTCGTAACACACCACCCCTCAACCCCCTAATACCAAATTTGAAAAAATGCGAATAAGGTAAAATTTTCTTCCTACCATATTCGATCCGCCATATTGAATTTCAAAAAAATAATTTTAACATCTTAATCTAATCTAAATCTAAACCCTTCAAAGCCTCATAGTACCAATTTTAGATGAAATCCAGAAATTTCAATTTTCTAAACGGTAATATTGAATCTGACATATTAGATTTTCTTAAAATAATTTTATATTCGCTATCTATATACTCAAAAACGATTCAGTTCCACATTTAAACAAAATCGAAAAATGTAAAATCTTTAGTCAGCTATATTGCATTCGCCATATTGAATCCTGAAAAATACTATTAAATTCATAATTTACATCCTCAAAAACCCTCTATATCAGTTTTGGAGAAAGTGGAAAAATGTAAAATTTTTTGGACACCATATTGATTCCGGCAGATTGAGTTTTTTAAAAAATATTTTAATTTCGTAATTAACACTAACAAAAATGCCCCAATACTGACTTTACACAAAATCGAGAGATGTAGAATATTTAATCCACCATATTTATTTATTTTTTTAAATAATATTAAATTTGTAATGTGCTATTTCAAAAACTCACCCATATCAATTTTGAAAAAAATCAGACAAAATTATTTTATTTCCACCATATTGGATTTGGAGATTTGTCATGTGCGACCCCGAAAGCTCCCCTGTACCAATCTTGTAGAAAATCGAACAAAATTAAATTTTTTTTGTCCGCCATATTGGATCTGCCATTTTGAATTTTTAAAAAATAATTTCAGATTCGGTACAACCCCGAAAATTCCTCTATACCAATTTTGGAGAAAATCGGACAAAATTAATTTTTTTGGCCGCCATATTGTCAGCGCCATCTTGGATTTTACTGCACCAATTTTATCTAAACAATATGGGACCACCGCAACAACATCCTGAACGTAACGTAAAAAATTTCATTCAAATTGGTGTAGCCGTTCCCGCGGAATCGGTGTACATACATTTTATATATATATATATATATATATATATATATATATATATATATACATATATATATATATATATATATATATATATATATATATATATATATATATATATATATATATATATATATATATATATATATATATATGAATAGTTTGGTTATTCCGGGTTTCAATCCGTTCGTTCGAACGGATTCAAACCCGGAATAACCAAACTATTCATTCTACCATCCTTGAAATTGTATATATATATATATATATATATATATATATATATATATATATATATATCTATATATATATATCTATATATATATATATATATATATATATATATATATATATATATATATATATACACGCGACGAATTGAGAACTTCCTTCTTTTAGAAATCGGTTAAAAATACATTAGTTCATCGTCATTTCAAATAACAAGTAATTTTCATTTTGTTTTGTAAAGATATATCTATCTCAATTAGAACTTGAGATTTAAGAAACAAAGAAGTATTTTAGGGGTGGCTTATCCTGTTTTATTAGTTATTTTTAGAAATCCCGAAACTCGTCAACTTAGTTACTTATAGTATTCGTGAAAAAAATATTTTCAAACAATTATATTAAATTTCGAAATTTTTAGAATTAAATTACGGGCGTGAATAGATGGTTTATCCTTATAAAAATAAGAGATGATATCTTTGGGGGTAAAAAAATTATAGTTTAACATCATTTTGAACTTGTTCTTATGTAATTTCCATTTTCTTTTGTAAATATATCTCATTTGAAATGTAAGATATTTCAAAAATTCTCTTTTTGGTGTGAACTTTAGGGGCGATTTACATCCGGTTAAAATGAATCTCCGCATATAAAAAAATACGTATCTCTTATTTCTATACCCTCTACAACATATTGAAATTTCATTAAAATCGGAGCCGGATATTTCAGGTACTTTAATTGTAAGATTGCTTTCTCAATCTGCAACCAGGCACCTTTTTTAATCGTCTTCTAAAAGAAGGATGTTCCCAATTCGTCGACTATGTATGTTTTTTATGTATATATACCGATTACTCAGGAACAGCTGCACCGATTTGAATGAAATATTTTAATTTATGTTCAGGAAGTTGCTGCGGTGGTCCCATATTTTTTTGGACAAAATTGGTGCAGTAAAATCCTAGATAGCGCTAACAATATGGCGGCCAAAAAAATTAATTTTGTCTGATTTTTTCAAAAACTGGTTTGGGAGAATTTTCGAGGTCGCACAAAGAATCTGAAATTATTTTTAAAAAATTTAATTTGGCGGATCCAATATGGTGGACAAAAAAAATTAATTTCGTTCAATTTTTACCAAAATTGGTGTGGGGGAGTTTTTGGGGTCGCACATAACGAATCCAAAATATTTTCAAAAAATTCAATATGGCGGATCTAATATGACGGCCGAAAAATCAATTTTGTCCGAGTTTTTCTAAAATTGGTACAGGGAAGTTTTCGGGTTCGCACATAACGATTCTAGAATTATTTTAAAAAAATTCAATATGGCGAATCCAATACGGCAGACGAAAAAATTAATTTTGTCCGATTTTTTTCAAAATTGATATGGGGAAGTTTTTAGAACATCACATTATAAATCTGAAATTATTTAAAAAAAAATATGGCGGGTCTAAGATGGCGAATTAAAGATTCTACATCTCTCGATTTTGTCTAAAATTAGAAAACAATCTGGTGAATTTCAGTTAAGAATTTAAAAGTATTTATTCAGGATTTAATATGACGAATCAATATAACGGACTAAAAATTTTACATTTTTCGATTTTGTTCAAAGGTAGGACCGAATCGTTTTTGAGAATGTAAATAGCGAATATAAAATTATCTCAAGAAAATCTAAAATGTTAGATGCTATACGACGGTCTAGAAATGTTAGATTTTCGGATTTCATTCAAAATTTGTAGCAGGGGGCTTTGAAAGGTTGACATTTAGATTCGGTTAAGACGTTAAAATTATTTTTTTAAATTCAATATGGCAGACCCAATAAGGTGGGTTGAAAACTTTACTTTATTCCCATTCTTTCAGATTTAGTTTAGGGGGTTTTCCGGGTTGTGAATTACTAACATGAAGTTAATTCTTTACAACTATTAGATTGATAAGATACAATATGAGAGACTGAAAATTTGACATTTTCCGATTTTGTCTAAAATTTATATTGCGGGGTTCCTGGGGCGTATACAGACTCAATATGCAGTATAACATATATATCCGGCTAAGAAATCTACGTTTTAAGTTCTTTAAATATCGATATTGGAAGGTTTTGGGGTCTATATTAATTTGAAATTTAAGATAGTGGATTCACTATGACAGACTAAATATTAGGTTGACACAATTTCATTGGTATTTTTAAAACTCTAAGAATCAAAAATATTTAATGGTTCATTTTAGAGTGATTTACAACTTTGGATAAAGTGGGTACTTTTTTGCCACCTTGATATCATTGCGAGGTACACTAATCTCGATTAGTACTTAGTCTAAATAATTTATGGATATCATAATGAATTCAAAACTAAAAATCAAAAAATAAAATTTTTGCAAAAAAATTGAACCGACTTCCAAAAGTGCGCTAAAAAGTGAAAAATAACTAAAAATTTTTATATGAAATTGAATTTTTTGAAGTCGGCGCCAAATTATTTCTAAATGAAATAAATAACTACTAATATATACAAATTATGTTAAGAAAGCCACTACAAATAAAGTATTTTTAATTTGTTTATGCGAATCACATTTTGTCAGGTATTAATTTGGCGCCGACTTCAGAAATTTCAATGTCATATAAAAATGTATAGTTATTTTTCATTTTTTAACGCACTTTTAGAAGTCGGCTCAATTTTTTTATAAAAATATTATTATCCCCAAGACTATTATTATTATATTTATTACTCCTGATTTTTCATGAGGGTAAACCATCTATTCGCACACGAAATTTAATGTAATTATTAGGAAATATCTTTTTCACAAATACCATAAGTAACTTAACTTGACGAATGTCTGGGTTTTTAAAAATAAGTAGTAAAAGAGACTGAGTCACCCCCAAATATTTTTTTTCTTACATCTCGAGTTCTAATTGAGATATTTTTACAAAACAAAATGAAAATTACTTGTTATTTGAAATGATGTTAAACTTAGGTATTTTTATCCCAAGACTGTCATCCCTTATTTCTTACAACGGTAAATCATCTATTAGCCCACGTAATTTAATTCTAAAAATTATGAAATTTAATAAAATTGCTTGAAAATATTTTTTTCACGAATACCATAATTAACTCAAGTTGATTTCTTTCAGGGTTTTCAAAAACAAACTAGTAAAAGAGGATAAGTCACCCCCAAATACTTTTTTTAATATCTCAAGTTCTAATTCTAATTAAGATAACCATACAAAACAAAATGAAAATTATCTATTATTCGAAATAATATTAAACTGTGGTATTTTCACCCCCAAAGATATAATCCCTTATTTTTTGTTACTGAACTACTGAAATATACAAATTATGGTAAGCAAGCAATTACAAATAAACTATTTTTAAACTATTTATGCGAATAACATTTTGTTAGATATTAGTTTGGTATCAACTTCAAAAATTTTAATTTCATATAAAAATTTAGTTATTTTTCACTTTTTAGCGCACTTTTAGAAGTCGTTCATTTTTTTTTATAAAAATTTTATTATTCCCCACTCTCATTGTTTCATTTTATTAAACGAAAAATAGTTGATTGATGGTTATTAAATTTCCATGCATTTTAGTTCCGTCTGTATCCCCATTGGCTAAATAAATAATTATTACAAAATCTAACTCGATTAATTGTAACATCAAATTAATTGAAACTACAGATTTAAGAAATAAAGTACTTAAAACATTATTATGACAAAATCTGATAAAGAGAAGTAGTTCCTTTAATCGTCCAAGCAGAGTGGCTATATTTATATTTCACGTGGCCGCTCATTCAATTATAAAAACTATTCTTGTATCTGTAAGAAAATACGCCAAACATGACAAATATAACAATGTAATAAATATCCTTCTTATACAAGATAAGAAAATATCTGATCATTTTTTTTTAGGTATTAATTATACGAAAGATATCTTATCAGTTATTAGAGTATTTCTACTTAAAAAACGTATTACAAATAAAACTACAGTAAGCTGAATATTTACTGAACCTTTAAAAATTTCTTAATAGGAAACGCTCATCATATTTTTAACTTTTGAGAAATATTGCATCTCAACAAAGTAAAAGGAAAGTTGTTTTCTTGTAACAATTTCTCATATTTTATAACTACTCGGAAGTTTTTGAACTATTTTTTAAGGTTAGAGCGTAGCAGTGATATTTCAGGGTGATCATAATATATAGTCAAAATACTGTATATCATTAAAAAAATACCCCTCGTATATACCGGGTGTCAACGAATCTATTAGACAAATCATAATTTCTAGAGTATTATGTGTATCAAAATGAGAATTGGTACAGGTAAATGGTATGTGAAGTGGAGAATTTTCGCATATTTTCCACTTTCCGCCCACTTCCGGTTTCACCGGAAATGGCCCCGGTTTTGAATTCTTAAATAGAACACCCTGTATATTTTAACATCTTTGGATTTCTGAGACAATTCTAGATCAGAATGTGACATTTTAAAAACTTTTTACGTCTACTTCATTTTTTAGAGCCACTTTTAAGCTTACATCTAGGTGGCCATGATCGGACGCAAACTAATCTAACGGCCTTAGGTGATGTCAAAAAAATAGAATCGCAAAGTTTTAGTGACTAGTATGAAAGACAGGAATTGGAATAAAAATTTAACAAAATTAACAAAAAACTAGCAAAATAAACTAATAACTTAGACGACGCACTTAAAATATTTGAAAGTACAGTAGCTGAATTTGTTAAAAAGTTTAGTGTAGTAAATGTTCAAAGTGCATTCCTTCTTTTTCACGACACATTTCAGCTCGTTTTTGGGGCGTTATACTTCTAAATGCCCGTAAAATTCTTTCTTCTAATATTTCAAGAGTAGCTGGGGCTGCTCATAGTAAACCCTTTCTTTAACATATCCCCAGACAAAGAATTTGAGCACAGTAAGATCCGGTGAGCGGGCTGGCCACCGTACCGGACCATTGGTTGCAATAATTCGATTATTAAAATGCTCTATTAAATAATTAAGAACTTCTCTAATATTGTGAGGCGGTGCTCCATCTTGTTGAAAGTAAATTCGCCGTAAAACTGCTAAAGGTATATCATTGAGATGATTTTCGATTTCATTTTGAAGAAAACCTAAGTATCTAACCCCTGTTAACTGACCTAGAACCAATATTGGCCCAATTATTCTGTTTCCAACGATACCAGCCCAGACATTGACGCCAAATCTTTCTTGAAAATTGCCCTCTCTCATTTCATGTTGATTTTGTTGGGCCCAGTACCGAGTATTTTGCTTATTGAACATACCATTATTTGTAAATCGGGATTCGTCGGAAAATAGAATAAAATCGATAAAATTTGGGTTAACTCTATGATTTTGAAGCAGCCAATCACAAAACACTACCCGTCTATCGCCATCCTCAGTATACAAATGTTGATGTAACTGATATTTAAATGCTCGATATCCATGCTTTTTCAGTATTTTTCTTGCTGATTCATAACTTATCTGCAATTCTTGACTAATTTTTCTTAACGAAACTGTTTTATCAACCTCAACCATAGCAAGTACGTTAATCTCAGTCTCTTCATTTATGATAAACTTCTGTTCCGCCTCTTGATTTCCTATTTGCCTAAAACGAGTCTCGACATACGGAATATACTGATGGGCTGGATGTTGCCGATTCGGATATCTATGAGAATACAACTCGGCAGCATTCCTTGAATTTCTATGACACTCTTCAAATATTAATAACATATCCACTTTTTCACTTTGAAAATACATTATTTTAACGAAAATTTAAACTAAACTTAACGAAAATTAAGAAACTTTTACGTCTGTTCTTAGAACGTATGTCACTGTCATTATTTACTTAAGTGAGTGCTTTGTTTTCCAAAGAAGGCTTGATAAACACAGTTGCAAATTATTATACATCATGGCTGTCCATGGTGCACTTGTCATAAGTAAATAAATTATCCAGTATTTTGCTTAATAATATTTAATTTCTGTTCCTATGTCTAATCCAATCGCAAATAAATTAGTATCGTTAGATTCGTCAAAGAATGCTTTTTTCGAAAACTAGTTGTCAAAAAGGAGTCGCCATTTGAAAATTAATAGTTAGAAATGAAAACGTAATTTTGTCACCTTGTCTTATTCCTGCCTTTCATACTAGTAACTAGAACTTTGCGATTGTATTTTTTTGAAATCACCTAAGGTCGTTAGATTAGTTTGCGTCCGATCATGGCCACCTAGATGCAATTTTAAAAGTGGCTCTAAAAAATGAAGTAGACGTAAAAAGTTTTTAAAATGTCACATTCTGATCTAGAATTGTCTCAGTAATCCAAAAATGTTAAAATATACAGTGTGTTCTATTTAAAAATTCAAAACCGGGGCCATTTCCGATGAAACCGGAAGTGGCCGGAAAGTGGAAAATATTTGAAAACTCTCCCCTTTACATACCATTTACCTGTACCAATTCTCATTTTGATACACATAATACTCTAAAAATTATGACTTGTCTAATAGATTCGTTGACACCCGGTATAACTATGATTATACATTTCTATTTTCTGTCTTCCTTTAGGAGTACATAAAAATAGGGTATTTCTAAAATTAAACCATTTATATTTGTTTTATAATTTTTAACATGTTTTGTTATCTGAAATTTAATAATACCACAAAATATCCCGTTTACATTTTTATAAAAATATGAAGGTTATCACGCTTACCTACTCTAGATCACGAACTTTTGATGCCCTAGATGCAGTAGGGATCGTAAAATACCAAAATATTTAGTGGTTTTCTCTCCTTATTTCTATCCATAATAATGAAAGAGATAAAGATTGCCTTACAGGGCCGCAATAAAGAAGAAACCCAAAAAACAATTGTTTTCTTTGACAACTATTTTAATACATAACCTCACTTCAGACTAATGGGGCATTTACTTCGTCGTTCTGTAGTAACTGCTATAAAATATTATTAAACACATTTTATGTATTTTGTCAACAACATTGTGATATTCTTCTTATATTAAGATATAAAATAGTTCAATAACTTTGTGCCGCTATTTAATATCGTAGTGTTAAGTGTTTATGACTTTTAACTCTGGATACCATGAAGGTTTTAGACTATTCTAATAAAAAAACACTTTCTAGTGCTTGATAAACCTTTATTTGGATACATACGGAAAATGTTAATCAGCTTGAAGATATACCGGTAAGTAACTAATAAGAGGTTATTTCTTATATTACACTGCAGTATTTCTTTTAAAAACGTTAAACAACATTCTATCAAGCTTTATTGAAATACATAGTATTTTAGACTTATTTAAGTGGACACTATGTTAATACAGCTTGTACAGAATGTGATTAGGAATATTAAAAATATTTTAACTAAGAAGTATTATTTGGAAACAAGGGAAACTGTTCCTCGAAATATATCTCTGAAATGCTTAATTTTGGAACAAAAAAATAACAAGATGAGCAAAATAACACTAACACAAATTTTTTAGTAATTTTTACAGGAATGTTTTAGATTTTTGTATTTCAGCAAACAGTTGAAAATATTTCAAATAATTTGTGCTGCCACATATTATTCTACTTTGTTTTCAGATACATATTACTGAATGCAGGAAATGAAAATGGATTCGTTGAAGATGCAATGCTGATTTTTAAATCGAAGACAATAACTGTAGATTGTCATGGAAGCTTGGTTGAAAGATTTTTTGCCAAAGCTGGAAACACCTTTAATTGTTTTAGATAATGCTCCCTATCATAGTAGACAATTTCAAAAATGGTCAATAAAGGGTTGGATCAAGAATGCTATGAAAGGATGGATGAAAGAAAAAGATTTTTGAACTTTGGAGAATATGCTACAAAAGATACTTTGTGGTGTTTAATATCTTGGGTACCAAAGCCTGTAAAATATTTTGCAGTAGATCAACTAATAGAATCTTCTGGACATTAAGTTTTACGCTTGCCTCCATACCATTGTCAATTAACCTAATTGAAATAGTATGGATTCAGGCAAAGAGAAATTGTGATAAACTTATTCTACAAGTTAAAAAACCAATAGTGGCTTGAAAAAGCAACCGTGACAAAACAGAATTGGGCTAACTATATGGAACACACGAATAATATTATTAAAAAGCAGTGGAAAATTAAAAAGAAAATTCGAGTTTTTTTTAGCGATTCCTCAGAATAAGAGAAGCCGTATTGATCCTTAATTCTTTTTTTCAGTTATTGATAATATGTGGGTGTAAAGACATTTTTAATAATTTTCATTTGTTTTTTTTTTAAATCTCTTTTGGTATTTTCGTACATAAAAATATCACAAGTTACTAATTTCTAAAATATTTTCATACAATTCTTTTTTACGTATTTTCTAAATTTTTAACTAAAATTTTTTATTGTCATTTTTTAAGCATTTCTTTTTTCTTTTTCTATTTCCATATAGAATATTTTTTTCTTTTAGTACTGTAAAACAAGAAAGAATATGTTTCATTTTTTATATTCATTATATATAAATCAATAATTTATCTTAATTATAATTAGTTCATTTACAATTTCTATTTTTTTATGGCAGTATTATTTTTTACGTGTGTTACTTTGTTTCAGTGAATCTGATGAAATATGGGGGCTCTAGATTTATGTGTCAGATCTGGATGCCCCCAACCGAGCCCCTTTCATTATTTGACATGTTTTTATGCTTATATATTTATGTGTGAGGATGTTGAATGTGGAATCTTGAAATGAGGTCCATAAAAGACTCGGGGCCATGCGTCGTGCGCTTTGTTAAATCTTACCTTTTGGGGCACCCATTTATTTTTTATTTCTGTATTTACATTGCATACTTACCCATTGTTTCTAAGAATATTATTTTTTTAGTTCCGATTTTATTAGAGTAGTCAATTTATTTTTAATTTTCAATTAGACTACCCTAATTGGAGTATTATAATAAAAAAAGAACTCTTTAAACAAATTGTGTATAATTTTTTTCTTTTACCGAAATAGTTACCAGTAATTTAGAATATAAACGATTTACTTTATAAAATAAATAAATTAATCTTTTATTTTCATAGATTTCATAGGTAAGACATAACAATATCATAGGTTCAGTTATAAAAGTAAACATACATAAACATTCATACACACAAGCACGCACACTTGTACCTTCAAGCATCACCCTACTAATTTGAATATTAAATAAAATGTATCTTTTTAGTACAATAGTTCCGATAATTTCAAAATTATTAGCTAAAAACAACATACTAAAAAGGCAATGCTTATTAAAGAATGTACAGGATGAGTCAACGATTGGATGAAGTAGGTTTGTGCCTTTTCAGTGAAATTAACAAAGAAACTATATTTGTTATTTGATACAGTTTATTTTTATACAGATTTTAAAAATATTTAGGACTCTATAGGGTGAGCCAAAAAACTAGGACAGCATAAAGTTGTATTTTTTTAAATAGAACATCCTATATACGAATCGTATTTTCGATTTAGCTTATAGTTTTAAATCTTTTTTATTAAGGATTTACTATAACAAAACTTTATAGTTTCTGAGATAATTAAGTTTAAAGAAAAAAGTCACATTTTCAAGCATCAATTCAATCCTAAATAACGTTTTCAATTTTGTGACAAATATATTCAAATATGGAATTTAGCAAGGCCAAGGATAAGTTAACATAATTTTTACCTAATATTTGCAATAAAAGCTACAGGGTGTTGAACACATCGGCTCAAATTTGAACAAGTTTAAATGAATAAATATTTTTTTTTAAATGGTACACTCTGTATATTTTCATGTTATTTAATAGAGTAATAAAAACCCTAAAAGTTTTGTTCAATATATTCTATACCTATTTATAATAGTTTTTGAGATATTTCAGTTTTTCTTATTTTCCATACTTTTTTATAGAAATAGTCTTCATTATCATAGTAACCATGGCAAAAACAATGTAAAAGAACATTTTTCTGTGTGTCAAATTTATAACCGCAATCGCTTCTTTTGGTTTTTATGTAGTGTAGTTTGATTTTTTTTACATTCATCTTATATTGTAAAATGAATTTTCCAAAGAATGAGTTAATAGATATGATTTATACAATAGGAGAGGCTCAAAAAAATTGCCTTCTTGCTCAAAGAATTTACAAAATGAAGTATCCTGATCGACGCCAGCCTAATACCCATACTTTTCAAAACTTAATGCAAAGATTTGA
The DNA here is from genome assembly GCA_034092305.1 of Diaprepes abbreviatus. Classification (NCBI taxonomy): domain Eukaryota; kingdom Metazoa; phylum Arthropoda; class Insecta; order Coleoptera; family Curculionidae; genus Diaprepes; species Diaprepes abbreviatus. Next base: position 36,256 of record JASJET010000381.1, on the reverse strand, counting down.
TTCTTCAGGTACTGTTGATTATCCAAAACGTAAAGTGGTCAACAAACCAGTAACTAATGAAGAAAAAGAACTACAAGTATTGTTAAATGTTCAGGAAAATCCTTATATTGGTAGCCGTCAGTTAGCAGCATTATGTGAAACATCACAATCCACCGCTAATCGTACTACCAAGAAATATAGGTATCATCCATATCACATGGAATTACACCAAGAATTGCATTGACAGGATTTTGAAAGTCGTGTAAACTTTTGTCGTACAATAAATGCGGAGATTCAATTAAATCCAAATTTATTATGTAAGGTAATGTTTAGTGATGAAGCTACTTTTAGAAGTAACGGTGCCGTAAATAGACGCAACATGCATTATTATGCCACAGAAAACCCATTTTGGATTAGAGAGGTGCAACATCAAAACCACTGGTCATTAAATGTTTGGTGTGGTATTCATCATAATCGAATTATTGGACCCCACTTTTTTAATGAACCACTAAATGGCCATAGTTAGCTGAACTTTCTACAAGAAGAACTACCCCAACTGCTTCAAGGTCTCGATAGGGATAAGCTCGACATTATGTGGTTCCAGCACGATGGTGCGCCTCCGCATTACCACCGTGAAGTTCGTGCGTTTTTGGACCAACGATATCCGCAAAAATGGATTGGACGTGGGGGTTTTATTGAGTGAGTATTAAAAATAAGGTGTATGTTAATCCACCAACAACAGTGGAAGATATGCGAAACAGGATTAGGGATACCTGTAGAACAATAATGCCACTAATTTTGTCCAGGGTCCAAGAAAATCTGCAAAAAAGACTAAATTTGTGCATTGCACAAGAGGGTCGTTTATTCGAACACTTATTAAAGAGAAATAATTAATTTCAGTATTTAATAGGTAATTTTTTTTTCAATTTAGTATAAAAGTAAATATGTATTTGCCTTGTCGTTATTGTTGTGTTAATTTTTTCACATTATGTTTAATTAAACTATTGCCGTTGTAATATAACGAATAATGTATTTCATCATATTTAACCACATTCTGTTTGTTTCTGTAGTTTCTTTTTATTATTTTACATGGCTACTATGATAATGAAGACTATTTCTGTAAAAAAGTATGGAAAATAAGAAAATCTGAAATATCTCAAAAACTATTATAAATAGGTATAGGATATATTGAACAAAACTTTTAGGGTTTTTATTACTCTATTAAATAACATGAAAATATACAGGGTGTACCAATTAAAAAAAAAAAGATATTTATTCATTTAAACTTGTTCAAATTTGAGCCGATGTGTTCAACACCGTGTAGCTTTTATTGCAAATATTAGGTAAAAATTATATTAAATTGTCCTTGGCCTTGCTAAATTCCAAATTTGAATATATTTGTCACAAAATTGAAAACGTTATTTAGGATTGAATTGATGATTGAAAATGTGACTTTTTTTCTTTAAACTTAATTATCTCAGAAACTATAAAGTTTTGTTATAGTAAATCCTCAATAAAAAAGATTTAAAATTATAAGCTAAATCGAAAATACGATTCGTATATAGGGTGTTCTATTTAAAAAAATACAACTTTATGCTGTCCTAGTTTTTTGGCTCACCCTGTAGAGTCCTAAATATTTTTAAAATCTGTGTAAAAATAAATTGTATCAAACAATAAATATAGTTTCTTTGTTAATTTCACCGAAAAGGCACAAACCTACTTCATCCAATCGTTGACTCACCCTGTACTAATACGTAAAGTAAATTATGTTTGGCAGTAGCACATCTCTCAGAGTAGTAATATTATATATAAAAGAGGAAATGAAACTCATTCTACTCCACTAGTTTGTTAAAAAGCTCTAATTCAGCTCTGACAAAGTACTGTACACGTTTCGAAAGTACAATTTTTTAATCATCAGCAGTAAAATATCAAATTACAGACCGATAAAATAAAGTCTTAGAGTAGAAAAAACACTAAGATGAAAAAGAAACGCATTTAAATCGAATTAGGGATATATTAATTAAATATTTTATAACCTATTCAGTAAAAATATTAATTACCCGTTGTTCTTTTTCTTATATATACGCAGTTAAAACCGCAGTTAAGTGCTAGTAAAAAACAGGCTAGAATCTGGTCAGATAATGAATTAGAAAAAAATCATTATTTTTAGTCAGGTCGGTTCTACTTGATGTTCAGTTTAGTTTTTGTTGATTATTTTAATCCGCTTTTAAAATATCTTATATTTAAAATACCGAACCCATTATAAGCACTTAATCTCCTCATTATATAACCCTATACAGACGGGATAGAAAATTATCGATATGTCTATACAGAAGGTGGAACTTCGATTTTAAAATTTTTGTGTATAACATTTTCCTTTCTTAAGGATATTTACTTTGTCAAACTTGCTTATAAACCATTCGACAAATTTCTTGTTAAAAACCGAAAAAGGAAATAGTAGAATGAGCGACTCCGAACCTGTTTCAGTTGTCAAAAAAAAATTCACCAGTTTGATGCATTTGTCAAATTTTGACGTAAAGATATACACCGTTTTGAGTATATGTATTGTTATAACAATAGAAGGGTGCGACGTTGCCTTAAATATGTACGTTTTCCCACAGTTAAACAAATTTCGCACAGCTTGGATACACCGCATGGGGTATCTCCATGGATGACCCCCCCCATATACGAAGTTCCAAATACTTTCAAATCATGAAAAAGATAATCTATTTGTTTATAAGTAAAAACATTAACAACGTCTTTAGACAATTCCTGAGGGCGTCCAAATCATCCAATTTTGATTCTGAAATAAGCGTTTGGAAAACTTGGGTTCCTTATTATATGTGAAAAATAAATTTAAATACGTTAATGTGATATTTTGGACGCAGACAAACTTGAAAAATGGTCAATTTTTGCAAACGAAATCGGATTGCGAACTTATTGTGCAAAAGCTATCTATTCGATCCTAACGAATTTTAGCGTGTTATTTTATCATGGCATAAAGTTTTCTTTGCTCTAATAGGAAGGTTCTCAGAGAAATTTAAAAAAAAAATGACTAAAAAACTGTTTTACTTTTTTTTTTTAATTATTGCTATTTTGCAATAAGGAAAATATATTTTGAGATTTTCGACCAACCCTATCTTATAAAAGGAAACTTTTATTCTTTTTCAACACTCCTCTAAAATGAATACCTTCAAAGTTACACTAGAGAAAAGTTGAAAAAAAAAGTTTTTTTTTTTCGTTTATTTTATATTTTTATTAATAAAAACAATGTTGCCCAACTTTTTGAAGTGACGCATATCAAATATCATTATTCAGGTTATTCTGAAGGCTCTCATGTAAAAATCTCCATGTTCCATTTCACATTCACGAAATCCCGATATTTTACAGATAAGCTCTGGTCTAAAAGGACGCAATTCCAATTCAAACAGAAGGCGTTTACAAAATACCTTGCTCTTGTGGTAACGCGTATGTAGGTGAAACAGGACGGTCTATATTAACTATGTGTAAGGAACATGAATGACTCATAAAAAAGAAACAAATTGTACAATCTGCAGTAGCTGAACACCAGCATTGCTCAGGTCACACTTTTAATGTAAAAGAAACTAAGATGCCAGCATCAGTGTCTGATTTTTTTAAACGTAAAATTAGAGAATCAACAGAAAATTATAAATATAAAAATTTGTCTAAACCCAAGAACCTTGACCAAAACCGTGAAAGTTTTCGTTCTTTATCAACTATTTTTAAGTTGAATACAATGAAACATCCAGTAACAGAATATCAATTTATTCATAATTAATTTTACAAATATGTTTTATTGATTGTACCTTTACAGTAAATACATATATACAGTTTTAAATACCAGTTATTTTTTTTATCCATTCACGGTATTCAGAATTAGTTATACGGGCATAAACACTTGGTCCACCTGCGCAAGCTTCATATGACCACGAACTTATTGCATACTGGGTGCCATTTATGACGTATGGGCTTCCAGAATCCCCCTGCAAAAGTAGGATATTATTTTTATGATTAAATAAAATCGATAACTGATAAACTAAAAAAAAAAAATGATTAGATGTGGTTTAGACCGTGGTTGCTTCATTATTATACTGTTCTATTATTTTATCGTCCAAATGAAACAAATGGAAACTGGGTTCTATATTGTGCTATTAATAGTTATGTAATGGAACAATTATTAATTATTTTACACTGTTCAATGTGAACCATATTTTGTTAAAAGGAGTGATTAAATAATGAATAGTTCTTCCCGTGGCAACAGGGTAGAATATATTTTTTATTACTATCCAAGGAAGTCTAAAGGAAAAATAAATCAATTATCGAGCTTAACTTTTATTATCTTTGTCGTTTAAATGTTTTCTTAAAAATACATAAACTCAGTCAATTTATGAGGACATAAAGTAAAAGACCCTCTCTTAGATTTGACTATAAATCTGTCGAAGTAATCCTACCCTGGTTATGCAAATAAAACCTAAAAGATAAGGGAGGTTTTTTTAACATATGGTATATGAAAATACCGTTAAAATGTACCAAGATATGGAACAATTTTCCCATTATTAGAAACAAAAGAATAATCAAGTAAACTCATTATACTAAAATACAACGTTTAACTTGTGAAAGGAATTATTATAGCGACTGTTTTTCCTGTTTGCAAGAAAGAATGATTTAAATACCAGCAATATGAATAAAAAAGTACTCAGGTTTTTTCACAGATGCGATATTATCTTATTCCATTAGTTATAGAAAGAAATAGAAAAGCTTTGTTAACTATGTTTATATAAAAATTAAAATTAAGACGCTCAGGGGCCAATTTGGGAATTAGGTATCCAGTATAGAAGGGCTAACGTTCTCTACATTTCAAAACTCAAATTGACATTTACAGGGATCCATGGGATAATATGGGTTACTACGGGAGTCGCGTGGCAGAGAGGAGTGCAGGGCGTACAAGCTTGGCTTTTTAAGGAGTACTAAACTTCAGTTTTAGTCTGGAAATCGTTAGAGTCGGTACCGTCTTTCAAGTCCACTGTCGTAGTAAATTTCGTGACGCGTATATTCGGCGGGAATGAATTTTTTGTTTTGTTTTTCATTTAATTTGGGAAGTTAAGGAAATGAAGGTTTTGTTTTGTTTTGTTTTTTATTTAATTTGGGAAGTTAAGAGAATAGCGTGTGTTATTTTAGTCGACCATTTCACGATTTTTAATACTATTTAATTATGACATACAAATAGCTGTTTTTTTTTGTGTTTCATTCTTGTTTCTGTTTATTGTGTTAGTAAGTAATTTATACGTGTTTTTTCAAAATTGGGTTTTACATTTTTGGTTAATAGAACGGCCAATATAAGCAATTATGTTCATTTCTTCGTAATCGTTATTAGTTTAAGTTTCTCATTGTAAATAGTTCGTTTTTTTTTTTCTATTTATTTTTGTTAATAGTTAATTAACAGTGTTTAAGAAACCTTCTTTATTTAATTTAATTAAAAACCTTCACCTGTTCAGCTTATTAGCAACCTGCCTGCCTGAGTCCCGAAGTTCTGAGTTATAGTTTTGGTAGGTTTAATTAACCGTATTTGTTTGGAATTAAAGCAGCAAGAGAGAAGATGAACGTACGAACTTCCAGAGAGTCTTTCTTATTGTAGAATTTAATTATAGGGTTTATTAATCCAGCTACAAATTAATATGTGGCAGCAAAATGATTATAGATAGAATGGCTAACGCTATCACAATATGTTATTTGCAGAAGTCTATGATCAAATTCTGTCACAGTTACATATATTTTTTTACAACCCTGCCAATCTTTTGGTTAGCTATATTTTAAATTTTTGCTTAAATCAGTTATTCAGTATTCTAATAAATAATTTTTGTAGTTAACAGAGTAACTTAATAAATTTTTATTTTAATTATATTTCAAAATCTGGTATCGTTCACATCAAAACATTTATTAGACCGTTGCCTATGACGTAGTCTCGTAACCTATTATCATTTGAAGCTCTAAATAGTTATTTTTGTAAAAACTGATGTGAGAACAGTCTTTTTCTTTCTATTTATCTAAAATATGTTTTAAAGCTTGTTTCAAGTAAAAGAAGAGTTGCTAAACTATTGGCTATGAGATTTTGACCTTCTGTTAATTGTTTGATCGTGTATATAAGTTCAAAATGGTTTTGTGACAGGATCATTAGTTTCACAATGTTTCCATCTAGTCTTTAATTCGTTCGTTAATGACAAAAGAATACACTCTGGGCAGGAACTTTCGATATTCTTGTAAAGCACATTATTCTTCCTTATATAACTGTATTCTGTTCTCTGTTTTAATGTTCGTTCCTTGTGTTAATTATTCGCAGTTTTTCAGGCATCTTTTGCTTTACAATAATTTTTCTAAATTATTTTTTCGTTCGTTTAGGTTTCGATTAGGTTGTATCTCTAATCGTTATCAAGTATAAACTGAATGTTTTGTCTTAAGACTACGAGCTTATATAGGGACTGTGTCCATTGAAGAGCAAAGTTCCACACCTCAGGGATTTGATGTTACAAAGTAGTGGTTGCCCAAGATTAGGTATCTCAACACTCGGTATACTAAAGATTCCATTATTGTTTTTAATGTAAACTGCTTCTATAAATTTTCTTTTTTTCATGTTAGGTTCTATATTTTTATTGCAAGCTTTTCTGTAACGAAAAAAGCTAAATCTACCATTAAATTTATGTCGATATTCTAGACAAAAGACTTAGTTATTAGTTTTCTATAACTATTTAAAACATACTTACATAGCACACTCCGTTATAGTAATCATCGCTACATAAATGATGAATCGCATTAAAACCGTTGCCTTCAGGGCCGTTTACTTTTTCTGTACATTCTTGATCTGTTAAAAGTGCTAATTGTTGTTTTTGTAATATTGGCACATTATAATCAAAAGGACCTTTTCCTCCCCATCCACATAGATAACCTTCCACATAAAACGGAACTTCTTCATCAGCTTCAGCTATTTTAATAATCTGTGCTTTTTCATCTAACGGAATAGGTTTTTCGAGCTGAAATTATAGCAAAACTTTATTAATGATAAACTTTTTTTTTTATTTTTTTTTTCGATCACTTTATTTTTTTAGCAGTGACTGTAGTTTTATAGCTTTGCTGCATTTTAAAACTTAAAAATTAAGATTACACAAGAAGAATTCTAAAGGCACGGCAGGCACATCAAAGTAAAATTGGTTTCGATGCGGGGATTCGGATGCCCAGTATCGACGACTGGTCAGGGTGAGCAAGCGGGCCCGCAGGCGTCGTCATCAAGCGACCGCAGCTCCTTATCAAGTGGCAACTTGGCTGATAAGGAGTACGAAGCTACAAGAACAACTAATGCATCTGCCAGGCATGATTGCTGTTGCGACAGAAGCATGTTCTGTTACGTTTGCGGAAAATATGAAGTAAGTAAATAACGTAGGAAAATGAGTGATACATGTAAAAATATATATCGTGAATGTTATGAAATTTTAATATCTAATCAAGATGATACATGTGCCCGGAACAGCATTTGCTGCTCTTGTTACAACAATATCAGACCATGGACTGAAAAAACAACAACAAAGTTTTAAAAGGGGGCGGTGGGGGCTATCGCCTCCCCCCCCCCCCCCCCAAGAGCTTTCAGTTCAGGAAAATAGACCAGATTGTGCTTCTTATACTATAGTTTATTCAAGAACTAGAGAGAGTAATAAATCATTTTTTACACTTTTTTCTTCGCAAACTACCTGTGTTCTTTAGTCCGGTATCTTTGGCAAAATCTGTTAGACACATATATTTTTCATAGGAATGGGTTAAAAATTTCATAATCAAAAATACCAGTCTATAATAATGGACTATTTGGGTTGGATAACAATAAATATTTGGAAGTGCGAAGTGTTCAAAAGGATTTTAATCTCTGTCAAAGAGGTCGGAAGGAGATTTATTTTATCACCAAGTATTTATGGCATAGAATATTATTTCGGTAATAAACTTAAAATAAAAAGTTTTTATAATATTATTTTATTTCTGGTGATTTCTTAATAGTTCACATACATTACAAAGTATAGATAATTTTGACATATTTAACACAAATCACAACTGTATTTTTATTATTTTTAATTTTGGCATAGAAACCATTTAGGCACATTCAGACTAAAACGTAGCCTTATTCTCTCCAAAAATTATATAGTTATAATTTAAATACTTACAAAATACCCATTGTCAAAAATACAAGAAGTAAAACATGTATAAAAAAATAAATTCGTCCATATAATATTACACATTTTTTGCGGTTATCGGCCATTTTATTATTAATTAAAAATATTTTTAGGACATTTGACGTTTGAGTTTATTTATTTTTTAAACCATCTGCAGAATTACAATTAAACACTAAAAAGGGATTCAAATGTAAATAATTTTTATATGTTACAGTTAAAATTAGACCTACTTATTTTTATTTCTATTACACTGACATCTTAATTTAATTTACTTTATTATATGGAAATCCGATAGCCCAAAAAAAAAAAAATAAAATAAACGTGTTAGTTCGACATGCTTAAGAAAAAGACAGAAATATAATAATAAAAAAATTACGGTTAATTGGAATTAAATATATATTAAATTAAAGAGTGGGACACACTAAAATAAAAATATATAAAAAAATAAAAAAATATATAAACAATATCAAACAATAAAATATAACAGAAACAAAAATTTAAATAATAAATTGTGTTTCCACTGGTAAACATCACGTATCTAATTCGTAATCAAAGTTAGTGAAACTATCTTCGCTCAACGTAATTATAATTGGTTTCTCTATCTCATTTATTATAAGATTGAGTTTTCACATTTTGTTTTATTCTTTTATTATATGGATTTTTCCCAATTTTCCACAGTAACTTTATTCAAAAAAATCTTTCAAAAGTTGTTAAATTACTAATTTTGTAAGTAGTGTCGTTTCTAGCAACTCCACCTTTTACTTGAGAGTGATATTTCCTTCTCCAACGGACAGTTTCCGGACGATCTATAAGAACAGATTTCCTATCTTGGTTTTCCCAGCAAAAATTAAGTTCTCTGAGCATTTTCCAGAGCTCAGTTCTTTTAATTTCAGATAAATCCCGATCTTCATCGACGGTTGAGATCTGCTTCTCATAATAAAATGTATGTACAACTCCTTTTATTGCAGTTTTCATCTCTTCTTCTAACGAGGTTTTTCGTCTGCCTGTGATCGAATTTGACTTGGGAGTACTAACAATTCCAGTCGTTTTTTTCTCCTTCAGTATTCGGTACGTAGTAGATTTTCCAACTCCTGTCATGTTGGAATACATCTCAATAGAATTTGTAACATTATTATCAAGATATTGATATTTTAAGGCATCATAAACATCCATCGTAATAAGTTTTTCATTGAGGAAAAAATACTTTGGTTTCACGATTATGGAATAAATATAGAGGTGGAAGCCATATTTCTCGGGTATCTCACTAATCTCAAATAATATATAAAAACAAGTGCAAACAAGATATATCACTAAAGACACACTGTAAGGTGTACTTTGCTCACTGACAGGAACTAAATTGAAGTATCAGAAATCTTATTGTTGCAGTTACTTTATAAAAGCCTATAATATTTAATTATAATTAGATTTACGGCAGTCCTCAGTTACCTGCGGCACTGGAGCAGGTACGTTGGAGGTTTCGGTAACAGTTTTATTACTCTCTCTAATTCTTGAATAGAGTATAGGAATGTGTATGCTTGCGACCGCCCCCCCCCTCCTAAGAGCTTTGAGTTCAGGAAAATAGAACCGATTCTGCCTTTTATATTAGGAATATCTATGCTGCTGGCACTTCTCCCTCGTTTGACAATTTGTTTTTCCTGCGACAGCCGCTACCCCAGAGCTTTGAGTTCAGGAAAATAGACCTGATTCTGCCTCTTATACTAGGAATGTGTATGCTGCTGGCATCCCCCCTCTTCAAGAGCTTCAAATTCAGAAAAATAAACCCGACCCTGCCTTTTACACTAGGATTGGGAATGTTTCCGCTGTCCCCCCCCCCCCGTCGACAACTTGATTTCGCTTGCCATACTGTACTTTTGTGATATCACCGCCCCCCCCCCCCTAAAGAGAGAGGGTGGATCCGCCCCTGGTGAGAACCTCAATCACAAGAGAACTGTTACTTTTGCAATATAATAGTAGAAGGATTCAATGCGGAGACCAAATCAAAAATATCTTATTCGATAGTGTCTTCTGTTGTACCAGCAAAAACTATTTAGAGTCCAATATGGAAGGTATGGATACCAGCGCTACAATGAATGAAGCTTCAACAAGTGTTGAAGAAGCAGACAGGGAAGTGAGGGAAGACAGTGAAGAAGAACATGTAAGTGGTTGGGACCAAGAAGATAAAGATGAAGAATATCTGCCAAAAGGGAAGAAAAATAAATCTGTAAGACTATTTGACCAAGAAAGTTTAAGTGATTTTATCTCAAGAGAACTATTACTTTTGCAATACAATAGTAGAAGGATTCACTGCGAAGACCAAATCAAAAATATCTTATTCGATAGTGTCTTTTGTTGTACCAGCAAAAACTTATTTAGAGTCCAATATGGAAGGTATGGATACCAGCGCTACAATGAATGAAGCTTCAACAAGTGTTGAAGAAGCAGACAGGGAAGTGAGGGAAGACAGTGAAGAAGAACATGTAAGTGGTTGGGACCAAGAAGATAAAGATGAAGAATATCTGCCAAAAGGGAAGAAAAATAAATCTGTAAGACTATTTGACCAAGAAAGTTTAAGTGATTTTATCTCAAGAGAACTATTACTTTTGCAATACAATAGTAGAAGGATTCACTGCGAAGACCAAATCAAAAATATCTTATTCGATAGTGTCTTTTGTTGTACCAGCAAAAACTTATTTAGAGTCCAATATGGAAGGTATGGATACCAGCGCTACAATGAATGAAGCTTCAACAAGTGTTGAAGAAGCAGACAGGGAAGTGAGGGAAGACAGTGAAGAAGAACATGTAAGTGGTTGGGACCAAGAAGATAAAGATGAAGAATATCTGCCAAAAGGGAAGAAAAATAAATCTGTAAGACTATTTGACCAAGAAAGTTTAAGTGATTTTATCTCAAGAGAACTATTACTTTTGCAATACAATAGTAGAAGGATTCACTGCGAAGACCAAATCAAAAATATCTTATTCGATAGTGTCTTCTGTTATACCAGCAAAAACTCAGTTCAATATTGAAGGTATGGATACCAGCGCTACAAGGAATGAAGATTCAACAAGTGTTAAATAAACAGATAGAGAAGTGACGGAAGATAGTGAAGAAGAACCTGGAAGTGGTTAGGACCAAGAAGATGAAGATGAAGAATATTAGCCAAAAAGGAAGAGAACCTGTAAGACTATTTGATCAAGAAAGTTTAAGTAATTTCATCAGGAACATATTCTACCTAAAGATGTATCCGAATATATGTCTGCAGAGTTAAAAAGCCGTGGGATGCTAAAACTCGACGTTCTACAGGAACAGAGGAGCCATACCGCCAGTACTTCAATAAACATGGAGCGGGATCTTTGGTGTATTGTACAAACGTTTGCGGTTTGATGAATGAAATGAAACAAGATTGTTATGTTCCTGAAGAATGGAGATTGTTCACAGACCGTTCAAAATGGAGCCTCAAGGCAGTACTGCTGCACAATGGAAATTATTACGCAAGTATTCCAATAGCTCACTCAACACGATCAAGAAAAAGTTATGAAAATATCAAATATGTATTACAGAAAATTCGATACTATGAGCATGGATGGCAAGTTTGTGGTGATTTGAAAATCATAGCGATCATCCTAGGACAACAATCAGGATATACAAAATATCCCTGCCTCTTGTATTTATGAGACAGCAGAGATCGTGCAAATCATTAGGAGAAAAAAGTTTGGCAAGCAAGAGCATGACTTGAACCAGGAAGTAACAATGTACAGAAACAGCCTTTAATTGAACCATCAAAAGTATTACTTCCGCCTCTTCATATAAAACTTGGATGTATGAAACAATTCGTCAAGTCCTTAGATAAGGAAGGACAATGTTATCAGTACCTGAAAAGCCAATTTCCTCAGTTTACTGAGGCTCAAGTGAAAGAATGAATATTTGATGGAGTTCAGATCCGTAAAATGTTTAACGACGAATATTTCATAAGTACAATGAACGATGTTGAAAAAGCTGCATGGCTTAGTTTTCGAGATGTTTCTCGAAACTTTTTGGGAAATAACAAAAGGGATAACCATGCAGCTATCGTAGTAATCATTGTAAACAATTTTAGGCGTTTAGGATGTTGGATGAGGCTCAAGCTCAATTTCTTGGATTATGATATGAGCTATTTTCCTGAAAATTTAGGCGACTACAGCGAAGAGAAAGACGAGCGTTTTCATCAAGATATGAAAGAAGTTGAACGAAGGTGGCTATGAAAATGGGACGCAAATATGATGTCAGACTATTGTTGACTACTGAAGAGAGATACAGAAGATAACAGTAATTCGAAAAAGGTAAGAAATCCATTACACAGTGTTACGGTTAAAAATTGGGTTTAAATAATAAATATTTTCGTTTACATTTTTCTACATTAAATTACAGGTTCAGATTAATAAAGTAATAAATAGATTTTTGTTTCATACGTAAATTTACAGTAAACGATGTTTTCTACTATAAAACTAATGATTACATTTTGTTTTTCATTCATTAATATTGGTTTCATCTATATTCAGATCATTCCTTTTGTTTACATTTTGAAATTTTGATTGACATCGAAACTTAACATATTTCTGTAATTTATAAATTTCAGTAGGTACCTCGAGACAATGTATCATATATTGGGAAAAGCGTTTTCTTAATGTTTGGATAAATATAAATAGGATTATTTGCTTTCTTGTGATTACTATTTGATTTTCCTTTTTCAGAAAATATTTGTTTATTGTCACATATCAGCTGTTTGAGATAATCAGGTCCACTGAATTGCGTGAAAGTTTTTAGGGTTGCCTATAAGATGGCGCATCAGTTGAATATTATCGAAATGCTAAATTTAAAATGAGATGGTATTGACTTTTTTCATTATGTTGTTTTTAGTTTCTTCTTCTTCTCCTTCTTATTCTTAGTATAGGACTTTGTCCTGTATGGACTGTCAATGCATCTCGTTTATTCTTGTTCCTGTGACACCGATGTCCAGCTCTCTTTCCATCTTTTAGGCGGTCGACCAGGAAACCTTGAATAGTTTGGTATTCCTTCTTTTGCAATTTTTGCCACTCGGTCGTCGGTCATCCTGTCGACATGATCCCTCCATGCTCTCCTTCTTCCTCTGCCCTATCTTACGACCTCCTGTATTTCACATCTTTTTCTGATTTCATCGTTTCTTAGTCTGTCGCGTAATGTATGACCCGTGATACTTCTTAGCGTTCTCATCTCAGTTATCCGGAGTAGTCTTTTGGTTGCTGATGTGTCTGCTTTTGTTTCGATGGCATAAGTCATTATGGGTCGTATGCAGGTCTTATATATTCTGACCTTACTTTGTGTCTTCATATATTTATTTCTCCATATAATATCAAGTAGGTATCCTGATATTACGGCAGCTTTGGTTGTTTACTCTTGAACTTCTGCTTTTGAGTTTCTATTGCTGGTGATGTTTGCTCCCAGGTATGTAAATGACATGACCTGTTCGATGCTTTGATTGTATATGTATACAGCGAGCTTACATCTTCTTGGTTCTTTACTGATCGTGAGAGATTGGGTTTTTCCTATGGAGATTGTCATGTTAAATTTTTCAGCGGTCTTTTCAAACTTGTACAGGAGCCGTTGGAGGTTGTCTTCGTCTTCCGATATCAGTACTGCATCATCGGCGTAGCAAATTATCTTTAGTTCTTCTTTTCCCATTCTATATCCTCTACCGGCCTCTTTCACCTCTCTGATAATTTCGTCCATAATGACATTGAATAGAATTGGACTGAGGCTGTCTCCCTGCCTTATGTCGGTAGATATTGGAATTTGGTCTTGTTGCCTACTTTAATTTTCGTTGTATTTCTGCTGTTTAAGTCTTTAATTACTTCCAGGATGTTATGACATATGTTTCTGTCCTTGAGTAGTTCGAGAAAGTCATGAAGTCTGATCCTGTCGAAGGCTTTTGTGAGGTCGACAAAACACATATATGCCTCTTTGTTGTATTCGATGGCCTTCTTTGTAATTTGGCGAAATTATAAATATGGCGTCAGTTGTTGACCTGTTTTGTCTGAAGCCTTGCTGCTCCTCACTGATTCCGCTAGATTCTATTTTTTTTTGCTATGATTTTCGTTAGTAGCTTGGCGGTTGAGCTTAGAAGTGTTATTCCCCTGTAGTTGTTCGGGTCAGTTTTGTTGCCTTTCTTGAATATGGGTATGGTCAAGTTTTCCCTCCATTGTTCTGGTGTTTTCTCCTCGTTGAGTATTTTTCTATAGAGGGAATGTAACTCTTCTAGTAGTGCCATTCCACCATATTTCATTTGTTATGCCCTCTGGTCCAGGGGCTTTTCGATTTTTTAATTTGGTGGCTGCTTAGTTTATTAGTTGAATATTTATCCTTTACTTTACTAGTTAGAATTTTTGGTAATTGTAATACTGTAAATTAGACCCTCGAACTAATTCGAACTAATTGGATTTAATTTTTGAATATTTCGAACCCATTAAGTAATTTGTTATTGGGTATTCATTTTGTAGGACGAGGCAAGTTAGATTATTAAGATATTGGTTGTCTCGGTCTCATTTTAGTACTGGCGAGTTTAAAATTTTTTCCGGAAGTAGTTGAAATTGTATGATAAATTTCAAGGGTTCGAGATTATGGCTACGAGATTAAGGTTATTTTTTTTGGATAGATTTTTGATGGACGTTTTTATAAAGTTTTTTTGGTAACTTCCGTTGGAAGAAATGTGCTAGTGATTTGAGAGAAACCGTTCTCTTTTGGCTATCTGACGCAAGAGCGTGAAGAAGTGGTTTTAGTTTTACTACTTTCCCAAGTTAAGGGAATTGGTCATAAATGGCCGATTAAAATAACAAAACCAAGTCGGGGTGCAAACAATTTTTGGTGATTTTGGTCGTTTCACTCTACAGCCAGTTTGGCGATTATTTTTCTTCAGCCAGTCAGAAACAACGGCTTAACAGTTATCAGATGCCACCATTTTCTTGAGATCGAGGTATGTACATATTTCTTTTGAAACAATCAGTTTTTGTGTTTAAGCAACATTTAGCTAGGCTTGCGTAGGCCTTTTGTACGACTGATTGAGTAGGATTTTTTATTTCTTTATTTTAGGCTCTTTGGGAAAACTATAGTATGTTTTTGGAATAGTTACAATATACAGTGTCTCTGGATTTCTTCAGTCTTTCTTTTTTTGGATGGAATTTTATAATGTACAGTTTGGGTTCTCGTGCTGCACTTCTGGGATTGTGAGCCTCTGAAGGGGACAATCTCCATATTGAGCCAGGTCAACGTCCTCTCTGGTGAAGCCGTTTATGTCATAGGCCTTGTTTAACCACCTGTTTGAAAGTGATTCAGCTAAGTGCCCAATTTTAGCCAAAGTATGTACACAAGAGTTTCTGATTGTTAAGCCTAATGGGTATTAAACCTGTATATTGGATCGTTTAGTTATCTAAACACAGTTTTCTGTTCGATTACCTAGAGGGCTAACAGGTAGGGGATTCTTGTGTATATGATTTTGAACCTTTTTAATTAATAGATTTTAAATATTTGGACTTTAATATATTTTCTAATGATATTTATCTTTTGGTAATTTACCATATCATATAATATTTACGGCGAACCAGTAAACTATGTAAGGTGAAACGCAGTCGACTTCGTTGCGCTACAACTTCAAATTTAAATGTTTTATTTTTGCGATACTCTATTGTAATTGAGGTTTTTTTTATGGTTCTGTTTTAGAGTCCCAGAGCGGCCAAGTACCCATTTAATTATTGTTTAAAATAATGAATATTATAATGATACATTTATTGAAAATTTCAATTGCTTAACAATTGAATATTTTGGAAACTAATTATTATGTACAAAATTGTAACAAACTTTTCAGTAAAATTTTGTCAAGATTTTAACCACTTGAGAGACAGTTATAAGTTAATTTCTATGATCTAATTTTTGTAATTATCTATCATTTTTTTGTGCAACTTTCTATTGCTTATATTTCTGTTAACTGTCATTATCTCTTTCATTATCAATTTTCTAATTCTTTCTCTTTGCAGATATTTTTGTACTTTTTTTGATATTGCTTATTTTCTTTTATTACTGCAAAGTTGATAGTCTCCTGCATTGTTGGGCTTATGGAACTTCATAGTTTAGTTTAAAATAGAGTGTGTTCTTTTCTTCTATAACTAGGCTGTGTCGACGTAAACCTTCCAAGTGTAGTTGATTTGTTTACTTTTGGATCGGTTTGCCGTTCACGGTGCAGGACACTGTCAAGTTTAATTTACTATTCTTTTGTTTTAATATTCACATTTTGCTACGTCATAGAAAGACAATAACTTTCGACTAAGTCAACAAGGTTTATTTATTGCAATTTACTATTTGTAATCGCAATTCTATCAGATAGCCCCATTAGAGGAGCTTGCAATAATTCACACTGGTGATAACTTTTTCCAGGGGTTGTACTTATTATCTGGGAAGGGGTATACCGTGAGGAATAAATGTATTGGCCTCTATTTAATTGGTTTTGTTTCCTATAATTTTAAATTAGGATACTTTTAAGTACTTAGACTCTGCGATTTATTTACCTGGATATGACATATTAAATATTTATTCTTTTCCAAGTTTTCTTTACTACAATTGCTCGTAGTATAATCATTAGGGCTCATTCTAAAGTAAAATTTGGTGGCGCCTTTTTCCAGATTTAGACATTTATAAAACTTACACAGGCAATATATTAAAAATAGTGGAAAAATATAAAAACAACGAATCTACCCTGAGATGGGCTAGCGTATAGGTAGACTCCAGTCAGCATTAGGACAATCATTAGGTAAGTCTGAACTGAGGTACCTTACAGGGTGTTGCCAGGATTTGGTAAGGCGTTCATAGTTGGTAATAATATATTATATTTCATGGTAAAAGTTTGAGATTTCATTTGCGCCTAAAATTCTTGATTTCAACAGATCTTTTGAAAATTAAAGAGAACGTTACAGGCGCAAAAAAGAATAAAAAGTTTACTAAATATAACCCATAGCTGCTTCTTTAAAAAACTAGACTAATGCAAAAAAAAAAGATTAGGACTAACTTAAAGAACGATTGATGTATAGAATGACATGGCAATTTTTCGCAAGATTGCAGTTTTGTGTCAAATCCATCGATATGGAAGCATTTATTAAATCAAGTGTTACTTTCCGGATTTTCAGATTTTTCAGGTATTTTTCATGATTTGCGAAAAAACTGTAGGTGATGAGATCAAGCGGACTCCGTATTCGAATTTAGCGAGTCAAAATACATGAATATATTATGGTGGGGTACCAAGATCAGACCCCCTTTTTTTTGTGTGTCTGTGTTATTAATGTTTGTAAAAACGAATTAACAAAATTGAAATTTTGTTAATTCGGTAAGAAATATGTCGTGTGTTGTTTAAATCTGGTATTAAAACTTCTGCTAGTCTGGTCTACATATTGGCTATTATTTTCAGTACAGGGTGAGTAAACGATTGGATGAAGTAGGTTTGGGCCTTTTCGGTGAAATTAACAAAAAAACTATATTTATTGTTTGATACAGTTTATTTTTACGCAGATTTTAAAAATATTTAGGACTCTACAGGGTGAGCCAAAAAACTAAGATAGCATAAAGTTGTATTTTTTTTAAATAGAACACCCTATATACAAATTGTATTTTCGATTTAGCTTATAATTTTAAATCTTTTTTATTAAGGGTTTACTATAACAAAACTTTATAGTTTCTGAGATAATTAAGTTTAAAGAAAAAAAGTCACATTTACAAGCATCAATTCAATCCTAAATAACGTTTTCAATTTTGTGACAAATATATTCAAATTTGGAATTTAGCAAGGTCAAGGACACATTAACATAATTTTTACCTAATATTTGCAATAAAAGCTACAGGATGTTGAACACATCGGCTCAAATTTGAACAAGTTTAAATAAATAAATATCTTTTTTTTTAAACGGTACACCCTGTATATTTTCATGTTATTTAATAGAGTAATAAAAACCCTAAAAGTTGTGTCCAATATATCCTATACCTATTTATAATAGTTTTTGAGATATTTCAGTTTTTCTTATTTTCCATACTTTTTTACAGAAATACTCTTCATTATCATAGTAGCCATGGCAAAAACAATGTAAAAGAACATTTTTCTGTGTGTCAAATTTATAACCGCAATCGCTTCTTTTGGTTTTTATGTCGTGTAGTTTGGTTTTTTTTGCATTCATCTTATATTGTAAAATGAATTTTCCAAAGAATGAGTTAATAGATATGATTTATACAATAGGAGAGGCTCAAAAAACTGCCTTCTTGCTCAAAGAATTTACAAAATGAAGTATCCTGATCGACGCCAGCCTAATACCCATACTTTTCAAAACTTAATGCAAAGATTTGATTCTTCTGGTACTGTTGATTATCCAAAACGTAAAGTGGTCAACAAACCAGTAACTAATGAAGAAAAAGAACTACAAGTATTGTTAAATGTTCAGGAAAATCCTTATATTGGTAGCCGTCAGTTAGCAGCATTATGTGAAACATCACAATCCACCGCTAATCGTACTACCAAGAAATATAGGTATCATCCATATCACATGGAATTACACCAAGAATTGCATGGACAGGATTTTGAAAGTCGTGTTAACTTTTGTCGTACAATAAATGCGGAGATTCAATTAAATCCAAATTTATTATGCAAGGTAATGTTTAGTGATGAAGCTACTTTTAGAAGTAACGGTGACGTAAATAGACGCAACATGCATTATTATGCCACAGAAAACCCATTTTGGATTAGAGAGGTGCAACATCAAAACCACTGGTTATTAAATGTTTGGTGTGGTATTCATCATAATCGAATTATTGGACCTCACTTTTTTAATGAACCACTAAATGGCCATAGTTACCTGAACTTTCTACAAGAAGAACTACCCCAACTGCTTCAAGGTCTCGATAGGGATGAGCTCGACAATATGTGGTTCCAGCACGATGGTGCGCCTCCGCATTACCATCGTGAAGTTCGTGCGTTTTTGGACCAACGAACTTTTAGGGTTTTTATTACTCTATTAAATAACATGAAAATATACAGGGTGTACCATTTAAAAAAAAGATATTTATTCATTTAAACTTGTTCAAATTTGAGCCGATGTGTTCAACACCCTGTAGTTTTTATTGCAAATATTAGGTAAAAATTATGTTAACTTGTCCTTGGCCTTGCTAAATTCCAAATTTGAATATATTTGTCACAAAATTGAAAACGTTATTTAGGATTGAATTGATGCTTGAAAATGTGACTTTTTTTCCTTGAAACTTAATTATCTCAGAAACTATAAAGTTTTGTTATAGTAAACCCTTAATAAAAAAGATTTAAAATTATAAGCTAAATCGAAAATACGATTCGTATATAGGGTGTTCTATTTAAAAAAATACAACTCTATGCTGTCCTAGTTTTTTTGGCTCACCATGTAGAGTCCTAAATATTTTTAAAATCTGCGTAAAAATAAACTGTATCAAACCATAAATATAGCTTCTTTGTTAATTTCACCGAAAAGGCACAAACCTACTTCATCCAATCGTTGACTCACCCTGTACGTCTTAGCTCATAAACTCCTAATTTTTTAAGCAGTTCAGTTTTTTCTTCAGCATTAAAAATGTCCGTAATATTTTTTAGAGGGTCTGAAATGTATTTTTGCATCATTTTTAGAAACTAAATATACTATTTTATCCGAACCAAGATTCTTACATACCTGCAAAAGACCAACGTCATAATATGGAGCGTCATCTATATGCATGAATTTTGGATGTTGGAATAATGCTTTTACTTTAATAACGTACTTAGGGTCATAACCATTAAATAGAATGGTTCCATAAACTATTTCATCACTAAAAAAATTATATTTACAAATAAGTATTAAAGTATTCTTGTCACAAATCAACAGTTTGTTCGAAATATACACTTTAATGCCGAAAATGAGGTATTAAGTAAGTATTTGAACTCTTACTAGCGACTTTTCCACTAATATACCGTGCCTAATCTGTTTTTGGTTGGCTGTTAAGAGGAAACAAGTTAATTTTTGCTCTAAACCCTCCAAAATAATGCCCATAACATTAATTAAGAAATGCTTTCTCTGAAAAAATACCCCTTTATTTATTTATTTGTTTAAGAAAGAGTGAGAAAAATTAAACAACACGTTTCTTTTTCTCATTTTCTTCCTTATGACTTGAAAATAATAAGTTTTCTTCAAGTGTAACTTTTCTACAAGATATGGATAGTGTTGTTGTAAGAACATCCAACCGTTGTTCTCCGATAAATTTCAGATCAAATCAAATCAAATACCTTTTTATTCAATAAAAAGTTGTGTGGTACTGAAGAAAACCAAAAACTTGAATAAATGGCGTCAAAGTTCAAATACAATAAAATAGCTAAATTAAAACACTAAATCTAAATATTTATATAAATATTAAATAAAGTAACATTAACATAACATCCTATTATCAGACATGACACTTAAAATTCATTTAAAAAATGCAAAGTACTCATTCTGCTTATATGGTTCAATATGAACCAATAAATCAAAAACATTTTTCTTAAAACGTTTGAAATCCTCATCCAACTTTACCTTGATTGGTATAGCATTAAAAAATTTAATTGACAAGGAACCAGGCCCTTTTTCTGCCACACTGAGTCGATGCTGTGCGACATTATATACTAATATCTAATGGCAAAGCAGTGTTTAACTTCATAAACTTTTTAAAGTTGTCCTTGTTTTTAAAGAGAAACGGTAGGCATTTGTAAATAAAAATTGCTGGTAAAGTTAAGATACCTAAAGTTTTAAATTTTTCTGTGCAGGAATCCAAGTAACCAATGCCAGAAAGTATACGAATTGCTGTTTTCTGACTTTTAAAAGCCCTTTCTGATGCACTGTTTCTACCCAGAACATCATTCCATAGCGAAGAATTGAATATATATTTGCTCTGATATATGTTTTGTTCAGTCTAGATTACGATTAATATGGATTCCATGGAATTTTGTATCCTCCTCTAGTGTGATGCTCTCAGTTCCAAACTAAACTGACTCAGGAAGTGTCTGATTGTTTTGCTTTGTTGAAAAACAAATGTGATTAATCTTTTCAGTGTTCAGTATTAATTTGTTCTCCCTTAACCATTTTTTAGTCTTGATAATATGTTTATCAGTAATTTTCATGAGATCTGCCAATGAGATGCCGGTGGTTAAGATATTTGTATCATCAGCAAAGCAAGCAAGCAAGCAAACACTCCACTGGCACTCTCTAAGTACTTTTTGAACTAACTCTCTAAGTAACTGTTTCAACTCTTTCAACTAACCGTTCTTAACTTTTGTTCTTCAATAACTGCCTCTTTCATAGCGAGATGGCTCGTATTTAAAAAACATTTGCCGTAACGTCTTGGCAAAAATCTGGATTTTTCGAATCTACTTGTTGGTACGCGTGATGTTGGCTCTTTACCCCAATCTTGTGATCCCGACGTCAGCAAACTATCATTTTTTTCTTGGCATACTTTTGCAAAAATAAGTCGCGTGATGTTATTTCTTTACCACAGTCTCGTGATCCCGACATCACCAGACCGACATTTCCTTCTTGGCCTACTTTTGCAAGAAAAAGTCGCATGATCGAGACTACATGTTGAAATAGTGTTTTTTATCTATATCTCGTGCTTTTCGACGTCAGCAGATGTATGATCGAGACCCTGTATATTGAAATAGTGTTTTTAACCTATATCTCGTCAGCAGACGGACATTTCTTTCTTGGCCTACTTATTTTTCAGCGTTCCAGAATAAAATATGTCACGTATCGTGGTTTTGATTGAGATTTTATATTTTATATTTTATTCGAATTTAGCATAGAGTTGAAACAATAAGTGCGCTACTGTGATAAAATTTGCAAACCTGGGACTTCGAGGAATTTGGTTTTAAGTAAAGAAAATTAATTTAATTTAAATATTTTAAATTTAATATAGTTTTTTGTTCAATTGTTGAATTTTAAAGTAAATACTTGTACTATTTTTCAAGACTCAAGACCGATTTATTTATTTACTTATTTTTTATTTATTTTAAAATAAAATAGATTATAAAATTAGATAAATTTTTGCTTTTGAAGTATTTTTAGTATTTTTAATTTATTAACTTCTTTGAAAAATAAAATTAGCCCCGGGGCATCACAGTAAAAAAAGAGACAAGATGAAAAGAGAATAAAGAAATTGAAGTCTTAGTTATTGATAATAACTTACATGGAACCTTCATAAGGCACGCAATGTCCAGCTGTTAAAATCCACTCTTGTCCGATGATTGATCCTCCGCATTTAAAATAACCACTAGAATGTAACGCCACCTGAAAAAGCAAATATTCATAAACTGTAACAAGAAATAAGCTTCTAATTAAAATTAAATTTTTTATCTAATGTTATAATATGAATTTTTCGAAAATTAAAACCTGATTTATTGATAAGAGTCAACTTAAAAACAAACGTGGCGTTATTTAAAAGACCGATATAGTCAAATCATAATTGAAATATTTTTATATAAACCTCCACACGTCTAAACTTCATAGCTTTCAAGATATAGGTATTCGAAAAATGAAACATTTTACATTTAATTATAATAACACAGAATTCACATAAATTACATATTCCAATTATAGCTTTTTATGTCCCACTGAAAAATGCGAATATTGAATTTTTTATACACTTGTGGATCTACTGAGAGTTCATAGTTTTGAAGAGATGATTCATAATTTTTTTTATTCGGTTTTAAAATTAAAATACTAATGCAAAGTTTTTTCTGAATCACCGGCACATAAAAAAAGTGATCTGATTTCGGTACCCTTCCATATATTTTGACTCGCTGAATTTGAATACGGAGTCCGTTTGATTTTATCACCCACAGTTTTTCCGCAAATCACGAAAAATAGCTGAAAAAGCGGAAAATCTGGAAGGTAACACTTGATTCATGCTTCCATATATATTTCTAACCTGTCGAAGGATTTGACTTTAAACTGCAGTCTCGCGAAATTTGTCATGTCATTCTATACATCAATCGTTCTTTAAGTTAGTCTTAATCTTTTTTTTTTTTGTAATGGTTAACCTTTTCGAATTACTGTCATCTTCAGTATCTCTCTTCAGTAGCCAACAGTAGTCTGACATCATATTTACGTCCCATTTTCCTTGCCACCTTCATTCAATTTCTTTCAGATCTTGATGGAAACGCTCGCCTTGCTCGTAGCTGTAGTCACCTAAGTTTTCAGGAAAATAGCCCATATGAGAATCCAAGAAATGGAGTTTGAGACTCATCAAACATCCCAAATGCCTAAAATTGTTTATCATGGTTACTACGATAGCTGCATAGTCATCACTTTTGTTATTTCCCAAAAAGTTTCGAGAAACATCTCGTCAACTAAGCCATACAGCTTTTTCAACATCGTTCATTGTACTTATGAAATATTCGTCGTTGAACATTTTACGGATCTAAGGTCCATCAGATATTCCTTCTTTCACTTTAGCTTCAGTCAACTGAGGAAATTGGCTTTTCAGGTACTGATAACATTGTCCTTCCTTATCTAAGGACTTGAAATTGTTTCATACATCCAAGTTTTATATGAAGAGGCGGAAGTAATACTTTTGATGGTTCAATTAAAGGCTGTTTCAGTACATTGTTATTTCCTGGTTCAAGTCCTGCTCTTGTTTGCAAAACTTTTTTCTCGTAATGATCTGAGCGATCTCTGCTGTCTCATAGAAAACAAGAAGCAGAGATGCTTTGTATATCCTGATTGTTGGCCTAGGATGATCGCTATGATTTTCAAATCACCACAAACTTGCCATCCATGCTCATAGTATCGAATTTTCTATAATACATATTTGACATTTTCATAACTTTCTCTTAATCGTGTTGGGTGAGCTATTGAAATACTTGCGTAATAATTTCCACTGTGCAGCAGTACTGCCTTGAGACTTCGTTTTATAGAGTCTATGAACAATCTCCATTCTTCAGGAACATAACAATATTGTTTTATTTCATTCATCAAACCGCAAACGTTTGTACAGGGTGAGTCAACGATTGGATGAAGTAGGTTTGTGCCTTTTCGGTGAAATTAACTAAGAAACTATATTTATTGTTTGATACAGTTTATTTTTACGCAGATTCTAAAAATATTTAGGACTCTACAGGGTGAGCCAAAAAACTAGGACAGCATAAAGTTATATTTTTTTAAATAGAACACCCTATATACGAATCGTATTTTCGATTTAGCTTATAATTATTAATCTTTTTTATTAAGGGTTTACTATCACAAAACTTTATAGTTTCTGAGATAATTAAGTTTAAAGAAAAAAAGTCACATTTTCAAGCATCAATTCAATCCTAAATAACGTTTTCAATTTTGTGACAAATATATTCAAATTTGGAATTTAGCAAGGCCAAGGACAAGTTAACATAATTTTTACCTAATATTTGCAATAAAAGCTACAGGGTGTTGAACACATCAGCTCAAATTTGAACTAGTTTAAATGAATAAATATCTTTTTTTTAAATGGTACACCCTGTATATTTTCATGTTATTTAATAGAGTAATAAAAACCCTAAAAGTTTTGTTCAATATATCCTATACCTATTTATAATAGTTTTTGAGATATTTCAGTTTTTCTTATTTTCCATACTTTTTTACAGAAATAGTCTTCATTATCATAGTAGCCATGTAAAATAATAAAAAGAAAGTACAGAAACAAACAGAATGTGGTTAAATATGATGAAATACATTATTCGTTATATTACAACGGCAATAGTTTAATTAAACATAATGTGAAAAAATTAACACAACAATAACGACAAGGCAAATACATATTTACTTTTATACTAAATTGAAACAAAAAAATTACCTATTAAATACTGAGATTAATTATTTCTTTTTAATAAGTGTTCGAATAAACGACCCTCTTGTGCAATGCACAAATTTAGTCTTTTTTGCAGATTTTCTCGGACCCTGGACAAAATTAGTGGCGTTATTGTTCTACAGGTATCCCTAATCCTGTTTCGCATATCTTCCACTGTTGTTGGTGGATTAACATACACCTTATTTTTAATATAACCCCATAGGAAGAAATCTAATGGGGTGATGTCGCAAGATCTTGGTGGCCACTCAATGAAACCCCCACGTCCAATCCATTTTTGCGGATATCGTTGGTCCAAAAACGCACGAACTTCACGATGGTAATGCGGAGGCGCACCATCGTGCTGGAACCACATACTGTCGAGCTCATCCCTATCGAGACCTTGAAGCAGTTGGGGTAGTTCTTCTTGTAGAAAGTTCAGGTAACTATGGCCATTTAGTGGTTCATTAAAAAAGTGGGGTCCAATAATTCGATTATGATGAATACCACACCAAACATTTAATGACTAGTGGTTTTGATGTTGCACCTCTCTAATCCAAAATGGGTTTTCTGTGGCATAATAATGCATGTTGCGTCTATTTACGGCACCGTTACTTCTAAAAGTAGCTTCATCACTAAACGTTACTTACTAACTGACGGCTATCAATATAAGGATTTTCCTGAACATTTAACAATACTTGTAGTTCTTTTTCTTCATTAGTTACTGGTTTGTTGACCACTTTACATTTTGGATAATCAACAGTACCAGAAGAATCAAATCTTTGCATTAAGTTTTGAAAAATATGGGTATTAGGCTGGCGTCGATCAGGATACTTCATTTTGTAAATTCTTTGAGCAAGAAGGCAATTTTTTTTGAGCCTCTCCTATTGTATAAATCATATCTATTAACTCATTCTTTGGAAAATTCATTTTACAATATAAGATGAATGCAAAAAAAAAAACAAACTACACTACATAAAATCTAAAAGAAGCGATTGCGGTTATAAATTTGACACACAGAAGAATGTTCTTTTACATTTTCTGTAAAAAAGTATGGAAAATAAGAAAAACTGAAATATCTCAAAAACTATTATAAATAGGTATAGGATATATTGAACAAAACTTTTAGGGTTTTTATTACTCTATTACATAACATGAAAATATACAGGGTGTACCATTTAAAAAAAAAATATTTATTCATTTAAACTTGTTCAAATTTGAGCCGATGTGTTCAACACCCTGTAGCTTTTATTGCAAATATTAGGTAAAAATTATGTTAACTTATCCTTGGCCTTGCTAAATTCCAAATTTGAATATATTTGTCACAAAATTGAAAACGTTATTTAGGATTGAATTGATGCTTGAAAATGTGACTTTTTTTCTTTAAACTTAATTATCTCAGAAACTATAAAGTTTTGTTATAGTAAACTCTTAATAAAAAAGATTTATAATTATAAGCTAAATCGAAAATACAATTCGTATATAGGGTGTTCTATTTAAAAAAATACAACTTTATGCTGTCCTAGTTTTTTGGCTCATCCTGTAGAGTCCTAAATATTTTTAAAATCTGCGTAAAAATAAACTGTATCAAACAATAAATATAGTTTCTTTGTTAACTTCACCGAAAAGGCACAAACCTACTTCATCCAATCGTTGACTCACCCTGTACAATACACCAAAGATCCCGCTTCATTTTTATTGAGATATTGGCGGTATGGCTCCTCTTGATTCCTGTAGAACGTCGAGTATGCTCCTTGTTTTATCATCCTACGACTTTTCAACTCTGCAAAAATATATTCAGATACATCTTTAGGTAGACCCATGTTTCTGATGAAGTCACTCAAACTTTCTTGATCAAATATTCTTCATCTTTATCTTCTGGTCCCAACCACTTTCAGGTTCTTCTTCACTGTCTTCCGTCACTTCTCTATCTGTTTCTTCAACACTTGTTGAAGCTTCATTCATTGTAGCGCTGGTATCCATACCTTCAATATTGAACTTTAAATTAGTTTTTGCTGGTACAACAGAAGACACTATCGAATAAGATATTTTTGATTTGATCTTTGCATTAAATCCTTCTATTGCATTGCAACAGTAAAGGCGGGTTTTCCTAGCAACGCACATTTTGCGTGGCATAGAACGTAATTCGGTCGACGCAACGCAACAACCAATGCGCTGCCTAAAAGTGTTTTCCTAGGATTGTCAGTTGTGTAATAACCGTCGCGATGAATTTATCTAAAAGTAAAAGAAAAGCTCTGTTTTTATTAATATTACGAGACGAAATTTTGAAAGAAGAGATTGACTTATTAACCACGATTCATAGTGGCACTAGAAATTCTGCTAGTCAATTATTTCAAAATAGAAGCAGCGAAGGAACATTTAAATTACTTATTCATTGACATCTGCTTAACAACGAAGTAAAATTTAAAGCGTATTTTACATTTTGTTCATTTCATTCCAAATTGTGACCTTTTTGACAACATCTTTAAACTTTTGAAGCTTCATGTTCCAAAGAATAGGGTAACCACTCACTATTTCTACCAATTGCTCGTCCTCGGTAGCACTAAAACGGATCTGTTGTTTTTGTGAACTCATATTCAGCAAAATATCGGAGTACTTCTTTCATTACACGTAGCATACAACTGAACAGACTGCCCTCGGAGCAGTCGTCCTGTTATGTCGGCCGTAGTAAGATAGCGCAAGTCGTTTTTACGCAGTGTAGGAAAACGCCTGCATTTGATTTTCATTAGAAAAGTTCTCGGCGATTTACGCCGACCATATTAAGTTCTACGCCACGTAAAATGTGCTCTGCTAGGAAAACCCGCCTTAACAGTTCTCTTGTGATTGAGGTTTGGACCATATAGTCTTTGTTTTTTTTTTCAGTCCATCATCTGAGAGTATTGTAACAAGAGCGGCAAATGCTGTCCACAGCACATGTATCATCTTGATTAGATATTACACTTTCATAACATTCACGATATATATTTTTACATGTATCACTCACTTTCCTACTTAATTTGCTTACTTCATATTTTCCGCAAACGTAACAGAACATGCTTGTGTCGCGAAAGTATTCATGCATGGCAGGTGCATTAGTTCTTCTTGTAGCTTCATACTCCTTATCAGCCAAGTTGCCAACTGATAAGGAGCTGTGGTCGCTTGATGACGACGCCTGCGGGCCCGCTTGCTCACCCAGACCAGCCGCCGAATCCACGCATCGTAACCAATTTTTCCTTTTATGTGCCTACCATGTTTTTAGAATACTTCTTGTAGCCCCTTACTCCCCATAAGCCAAGTAGCCAACTTATGAGGAGTTGATATATGCGTCCATCGCATCCCTGTATCTTCCTTTTGTTTATCACAACAGTCGTGACGGTGAAATATGAAGTAAGCAGTTTTCCGTTTTTTCAGCTATTTTTCGTGATTTGCGCAAAAACTGTGAGTAATGGGATCCGTATTCGAAATTAGCGTGTCAAAATACTCGGTTTAGTACCGAGATCAGACTACTTTTTTTTTTGTGTGCCGGTGATTGTGTTCATCCTCAACTACTTAGTCTGTGAGGTAGTAGCGAACTCTATTGTACGAGGACGAGATAAATAATTTTTCATTTTCCATTAGAGATAGTTCAATGCCATTTTTACTAAGCCATTTGAAACACAGTGATCTTCATTCGTTATTATATGAATGTTTTATATTATTTTTAAGGTGTAATTTTATAAAGTTTTCAACTTTTGTTGTTTTCCAGGTTCGGAAAAATCCGAAGAGTGATATGGATACAAATAAAAAATATACAAACCATGTATGGAAATTCACCATCTACAGCATCGGTTCCATTAACAATTTTTAAGGGTGGCCTTGCAACGACTAAAAAATTTTATTATTTAGTATGGCGTTTTTCAATTTAAACTAAGTGACTTAGTGATAATTTTGGCAGCATTTACAATTTACAACGAGTCTAGACGTGAGTAAGAGGATCTAGACGAGACAAGTTTTCTGCCTTATCTCGATATTTTAGTCCCCATTTTTTACCCGGATATGTAGATATAAGTGAAATTGTTAAACATTCTAAAATTACAATATATTCAACTTATCGTAGAATAAAATTTGGAAAATATCCATTTAAATCTATTCGACAGATTTCATTTAAAATCATGCAGTTAAAATAGGCAAAAAATGCTTTATTCGTATAATATATTATTTTAGAAACCAAAAAAGTTTACCCGTACTATTTTACCGTTTTGCGAAAAAATTATTTTCAACGAAATGATCATACTTTTAAAGTTGTGCTTAGAGTTTTTCCAGTGAATAAAAATGAAAGTATTTTTTTTTAAATTGCATATTTTTGTGACTAATCGATGTAATTAAAGTCATCTGAGTCAATGACTTTTAAAAGGAAATTTGAAAACCGAAAAATTTTCAAAATTAAAAAATAGCGACCGTTTTTCGAAAAAAAAATAAACGCGATTTTTTCAAAAACTACATACATTTTTTGCTAATTTTGTTTTCTCCAGTTTCTTGTTATATCTTTCTTCAATTACAATTGTTTCCATGTGTGTTAAAATACAAGGGAAACACAATACATTTTTTTCAATTATCGATTTCATTTCAAATCATGCAATGAGGTTTTTCCAAAAAAAAAGTTTCCTCCGTGAAATATAGAAACTAAAAATGTGTACACGTATCTTACCGTTTTGTGAAAAAAAATTTCAACGAAATCATCAAGATTTTAAAGTTGAGATTGGTGATTTTGTAATGAAGAAATTAATATACAGCCAATGATTTATTCAAAATTTTATATTTTTTTTTTTTCTAATCGACGTAATTTTTTTTCTTGATTGAGAACACATGAATGATAAAATCTGAAAGGCGAAAAATGTTCAAATTTAACAAAATGGTGGCCGTTTCTGGAAACAAAATTGTGACAGAATTTGATTATAGACTCTGAACAATGACATATTGAGGTAGCGTTAATCATTTTATCTATAATCATTTTTTTGCCCCATATTAATTAGTAACTATTTTAATAACCTCTAATTAAAATTTCACAATAATAAAGACACTCTGGAAGTCTGGTCGTTCAACTTCTCTCTTGCAGCTTTAGTACCAAACACTACGGTTATTAAAGCTTACTACAACCATGACTCAGATCTTCAGGACTCAGGAAAGGCTGCTAATTAGTTGGTCAGTAGACGTCTCTTGTTTTGTAGGTCTCGCAACAGCGCGCCCGCGAGTTTATTCGCGTGAAGGGTTTAATTAAGTTGAATAAAACAAGTTTCTCAAAACACTTAGACTATTAACAAGGTAAATAGAATAAAAACGAACTATTTACAATGAGAAACTTAAAACTAATAACAATTACGAAAAACTAACATAATTGCTCTGCTCGCCGTTATTTTAACCAAAAATATAATACCCAGTTTTGAAAAAAGAAAACACGTATAAATAGCTTAATAAAATATTAAACAAAAAAAAGGAATAAAACGCGAAAAAACAGCTATTTATATTACTTAATTGAACCGTATTAAATTCGCGAAATGCCCTACTAAAATAACACACGATAATACCTTAATTTCCCTTTCAAGACAAAGATAACCTTCTTTCCCGACGATTATACCCGTAATTATTCTACGGCACTGATACTGTTCTAGCCGACATTCAAATTGTGACTGCAATTTACTATTCCTTAAAAGAGTGTCTTCGAATCTTACACCCCCTCTCCCTTTGTTTCCCGTTTGTACCCAAATTACAAGATGGAACCCGGTAAACGTCAATTTCTTTCCCTTAAAGTTCGAAGGTTTCGATCGTTACATGCTGAGGGCGTTAGCTACTCTATACCGGATGCTTTATTCACGAATTGACCTATGAGCATCTTAAACTTAATTTTTTTATAAACACAATTGATAAAACTATTCTATTTCTCTCTATAACTAAAGGAATAAGATAACATAACGTCTGTGAAAAAACCTGAATTTCCTTTTATTCAGTTTGTTGGTATTTAAATCGTTCTTTCTTGCAATTAGGAAAAACAGTCGCCATGTTAGATCCCTTACACAGGTCAAACGTTATATTAGAGTATAATGAGTTTATTTGATTATTCTTTTGTTTCCTAATAATGGGAAAATCGTTCAATATTTTAATGCATTTTAACGGTATTTCATATACCATACGTTAAAAACTACCCTTATCACGTCTGGTTTTATTTACTTAACCAGGGCAGGATTATTTAGACAGATTTATAGGCAATTCTAAGAGAGGGTCTTTTAGGTCTTCATAAATTAACTGACTTTATGTATTTTTTTTAAGAAAACATTTAAACGACTAAGATCATAAAAGTTAAGTTCGATAACTGATTTATTTTTCCTTTAGACTTTCGTGGATAGTGATAAAAAATATAACTACCCTATTCCCACGGAAAATCTATTCACAGAGTGATTATTTAATTATTTATTTTAATAGAATATAGTTGACATTGAACAAAGAAAAAATAATTAACATTTGTTCCGTTACAAAATCAAGAAAATTTTTTACGGTTGCCTCTTATATGCCTCATTATATAATTATCATTTTTGTAAATTTTTACTTGATTTATTTATTAAATAAGGTTTCGTACGATTATCAAAAAAATAGAGTAATATATTACAGTGTTGTAATTAATCTTTACTTAAAACAAAAATCCCTGTTCTTAATGGTAAGTTTTTAACCTGTAATTTCATATATAATAACATTAAAACTATACATTTTTGTAGAAGCCTCGGATACACATTGTTGAAAAAGATTCGAAAGAATCGAAACGTCCTGGAGTAATAAAATATATATTCTGGGTGATGACAACTGGTTTATTTCTATTTCTTTTTGCTTTTATGGATCCAAAGTTATTGAAGTCTTCTATAATCATTTTAACAGTTGGTGGTGTTGGTTTCTGTTTCTGCGGACATCGGATCGCGAATGTATCGCATGTTCTTGAAATAACTCTATCATATTCTCCATAAATAATAAATAAGCTTAAATAATTTTCGTGCATGTGACTCAATCGCCCCGACATGATTATTATTAATAAATGTCAAATGGCAAGAAATAGTGACAATTTTGTCATGTTTGATTGTTTTATTTTTGCCACAACTCGTCGTCATGGCCAACTAATAACAAAACTTAAAAGCCGTATATCATTTTTGCAAAACAAAAATACCTAATTGTCAATATTTTGAAAACTACAAATTTTTGAAATAGACAACCTTATACAAAGTTACCCTTATTTTTAATACTTAATATGATGAAATTATAAAAATAGGTGCTTTTGATTTGAAAAAATTGACTTTGAGGGTTTTTTAAATATAATTTTTATTCTTGTTTTTGATCACTCTGTACTAATAATTTTCAAAATATCATAAGAAGACTATTAAAGTCGATCTTCGTCTACAAGAAAACTAACCCAAATTAAATAATAAAGACTTTCTTATAGGAAAAATTTATAGTTAAGTTTTGGCCCGCAAACGTCATTTTTGACATAAAAACTTAAATAAGGCCAAAACGGTGAGACTTAAGTAGAGAATATTATGCATGAAATATGTCTAGAATTTTAAATAGAAATCAAAAATGCAATAATATATAGAATGTTCCTTTTAAAATAAGCAAGTTGACATCTATTTCCGATATAACCGGAAATGCCGCCATCTTGGAGATATTTTAGCCGGCTGTCCCCCATGCAGGTTAGTACACTGTCAAATTTTCAGATTCTTCGTAATTATAATTTTCACACAATTAATAGATAAATTTCTCGTTGAATTACCCTGTATAGTAAGTATGATTATATATGTAGTTTTAATATAAAAATGAACCGTATACAGCTAAAAACATATCTAATTGTTCAAGAAAAATTAATTCCTATATATATATATATATATATATATATATATATATATATATATATTTTTAAAGTTTTTGATTTTCTTGGGTGTAAAATCCGTTTTATTAATAAAACTGCATATGTTTTATTTGTTATGCATATCTATTGACGTTTCGGTCACAGTTGACCTTCAGAATGATTTTTTATAACTATAATAGAAAAAAATTTTTGCTATATTATAACATAAAATTATTAAGTTAAATTTAAAACATACCTTATATAAGTTTTTGCCGAGGATCACAACTTAGACTACATATTGTTAACACATGGTTCACTTTTTGACCAGATACTACAAAAACCTTGCTTTTTGTGTCGCATCTTTATTTAAACTGAAATTTTATTTTATGGGCTCCGGTGGTCAAGGGTTTGGATTTTTTTTCGCCTTAAGGGTCCTTGCCTGACTATTATTTTTTTTTTATTTTTGGAGTGATTTATTTTTGAGATAATTTTGTGTATATTTAATTTATTTGGGGGGTTATTTTAGGATGTTGTAATATATTTTACTTAGGTGTTTTGTATCAGCTTTTGTATTTATAGATTTCTTATTTTTTTGAATTGCGATCATTTCATAAAATTCACGCTTTTTTTTATTGTTTTCTGTTTTGAGAATTTTTACATTTTCAAAATCAAAAGTGTGTTGTTTTTCTGTACTGTGGTTTGTCAATGCGGTCTTATTATGTTTGTCGTATTTGTGTCCATTAATCCTGTTTTTAAGATGTTGACTGGTTTGGCCGATGTAAACTCCGTCACAATTTTTACATGGGATCTCATATACTACGTGTGTTTTTTTGTCTTTAGGTATTTTGCATTTTAAGTTACTAAAGTTTTTTTTTAATAGATTGTTTTTTGAAAGTATTGTTTATAATTTTAGTGGGATAACTGTTTAGTATTAAGGCTTCCTTTGCTTTTTGAATTGCTTCGTTTCGATATTCTGGATCGGATAATTTTATGGCTCGGTCTGCAATTCCTATTACTACCGATTTTTTTTGGGATAGAGGATGTTGAGAATTATAATGCAAATATCTAGAAGACCATGTTTCTTTTGTATACCACTGAGTTTTAATAACATTATTTTGGTGGTAAATTGTGAGGTCTAAGAAATTGATTTTATTTTTTTCTTCTTTTTCTATGGTAAATTGTAATTTTTGGTGGTAGGCATTAAATTTATTGAGAATATCTTCACTATGATTTTTTGGGATTGCTGTTATACAATCGTCTATATATCTATAGAAAAATGGTATATTGATGTCTAAATTGGATATATACGTTTCTTCGAGGTCATCCAACACTAGCTGGGCTATAACACTAGATATTGAGGCACCCATGGCGCATCCCTCTGTTTGTTTATAAAATTTATCATTGTAGAGAAAGTATGTTGATGTAAGCGTTTCTTCTACTGCGTTTTGAAATTCATTGAGGGGTATGTCTGTAAATTGTTTTATTTCCTCCCATTTTTTTGTTATTATTTTTTTTGCTAGGCATATTGGAATATTGGTGTATAAGGAAATTACGTCTAAAGATATCAGTATGTAGTTTTCGGGTAAGGTTGTGTTTTTAATTTTA
This sequence comes from Diaprepes abbreviatus, assembly GCA_034092305.1. Taxonomy (NCBI): domain Eukaryota; kingdom Metazoa; phylum Arthropoda; class Insecta; order Coleoptera; family Curculionidae; genus Diaprepes; species Diaprepes abbreviatus. The sequence continues at coordinate 1,701 of JASJET010000381.1, read as the reverse complement.
TTTTTAAAATCCGTGGAATCTTTTATGTAGTATTGATTTTTGTTGACCACATTTTGCAGTATGGCTTTTAGGAACTTTGACAATTTTTCGTAAGGTGATTGTATACATGAAACTATATCTCTGAGAGGAATATTTTGTTTATGTAATTTTGGTAGTCCATAAATTCTTGGTGGTTGTGCGTTTTGAATTTTTAATTGTTTGGCAGTATTTGGAGAGATAAACATTTTATTTTCCCAACGTGTGATGAGTTCGTTATTGTTTTTTTGATAGCTGGTTGTAGGATTTTTCTTTAATTTTTTATATGTGGTATTGTCTTGTAAAAGGTTAGTCATTTTTTGATCGTATTCGTTAGTATACATTAAAACGGTTTTGTTTGATTTGTCTGGTTTCAAGATCTTTATATTTTTATTTTGTTTTAAAAAGGATTTCGTATGTTTCATTTTCTTTAGAAGTTGTTTATGATTTGGGTTTTTATTAGTGTTATTGAATTCATTTTTGTAATTGGTGATTATATTGCAACAAGTGGTTCTTAGTTCGTCTTTTGTTTCAGTGGTTTTATTTATAATTGAAGTTTCGATATTGGTTATAATTTCCGGAATTGGAATTTCATTTGTTGTTTCAATAGGAGTGGCAAATTTTGGACCAAGGCTAAGAATGTCTGCAACTGAATCCGGAATGTGTATGTTTGTCAAATTTTCAGTCCACCCTGACGTGTCTTTTGTGGTGTTATTGTAATGTTTTTTTGTTAGGTTATTTATTTTGTTTATATTATTTTGTTTTATTTTTTGGAAAGTGTTTTCGGTTTTTTGAAATTCGTTTTGAAGATAGTTGTTCAGTATATGCGGCGGTAGATGAATTTTCAATGATTTCATACATTTTTCTTTTTCTTTTTCTAGAAGGTTTATATTTTTTGTGGTATCGGTCGTCAATATATTTAATGTATTGGCTACAAATTTTTTGAAAATTACATTTTGAAATTTTTGTTGAAGGCTTTCATTGTTAAATAAGATATGTCTAACTAGGATCGAGACGTACTAGGATTTCATAGTTATTTAAAGTATTTATTAAACAAAAAAACTCTTACCTTCATGCTGAGAAGCGACAAATATTGTCAAAAATTGGAGAAAATATAAATATCTATTCATGTTAAAAACTGTAGAATGAGCCGGATTTGCACTTACATTATTTAAATTACTTATTTAAAACCCAATATCTAATCTTGTTATAAGTAGGAATATGATTGAAATCAAATTTCAATTAAATCTACGAATATCCCGGAACATTTGAAGGATCACTTAACTATAACAATATACCCGCTCGAATAAAAATATTGTATATTTAATATTTTTTTTCTTTAACACTTTTGCGATCTTTATTATCAGATCTTTTACAGCGAAACATTTTGCAATATTAATAGGCAAATGAATTAAATTTTGGAACTTTACATAACATTCCTAGAGGAATATATAAAATAGTTTTATTTTGTTCAAATCGTATAATTGGAAAGGTCAATAATAACAACAATAAAATAACATTACTTTAAGACAATAATGATAATTGCTATTTAGTATTTTTTCCTCTAACTTTATACATCAGTCAAATAAGCATTTTGCCGAGACACTCAATCATCCAGGCAGAGACCCGGATTTTCGGGTAATATAGGCCTATAGATATAAACCGCATATGTTCTCTGCACGAGAT